>CM038679.1:117585037-118257537 GCA_021605205.1 Aegilops longissima | reverse complement strand
ACAGAGACTTGGATTTTGTCAAATCCGGGTCGTTACACCTAGCTAGGGGCGTTAAATGTTAGTGCTTGTTGGGAGGCAACCCAATTTTATTTTTGTTCTTTGCCTTTTTGCTCATGTTTAGTAATAAATAATCTATCTAGCCTCTCGTTAGATGTGGTCTTATGTTTTAATTAGTGTTTGTGCCAAGTAGAACCAATAGGATCTTCTTGGGTGATAGTTGTTTGATCTTGCTGAAAAAGACAGAAACTTTGTGCTCACGAAAATAATTGTTAAAATTCACTAGAACACGATAAAATGCTGATTCTTTTTGCAGTAGATGAATATACAAATTATCAAGGTTGTCCTTGTTTTTCAGAATTGTTGGAGTTCCAGAAGTATTCAAACAAATCAGATTGCTACAGACTGTTCTGTTTTTGACAGATTCTGTTTTCTATGTGTTGTTTGCTTTTTGATGAATCTATGAGTAGTATCGGAGGGTATGAACCATAGAGAAGTTGGAATACAGTAGATATTACACCAATATGAATTTAGAATGAGTTCATTACAGTACCTAAGTGGTGATTTATTTTCTTATACTAACGGAGCTTACGAGTTTTCTGTTGAGTTTTGTGTTGTGAAGTTTTCAAGTTTTGGGTAAAGATTCGATGGACTATGGAATAAGGATTGGAAAGATCCTAAGATTGGGGATGCCCAAGGCACCCCAAGGTAATATTCAAGGACCACCAAGATTCTAAGCTTGGGTATGCCCCGGATGGCATCCCCTCTTTCGTCTTCGTTCATCGGTAACTTTACTTGGAGCTATATTTTTATTCACCACATGACATGTGTTTTGCTTGGAGCGTCATTTTATTTTATTTTGTTTTGCTTGATGTTTGAATAAAATACCAATATCTGAAATTCTTAAATGATAGAGTCTTCACTTAGTTACATAATTATTCAACTACTCATTGATCTTCACTTATATCTTTTGGAGTAGTTTGTCGTTTGCTCTAGTCCTTCACTTATATCTTTTTAGAGCACGACTGTGGTTTTGTTTTGAAGAAATAGATGAACTCTCATGATTTACTTATATTATTTTGAGAGTCTTTTAGAACAGCATGGTAATTTGCTTTGGTTATAAAATTAGTTCTAGTATGATGGACATTCAAGATGGGTATAATAAAAACTTTCATATAGAGTGCATTGAATACTATGAGAAGTTTGATACTTGATGATTGTTTTGAGATATGAAGATGGTGATATTAGAGTTGTGCTAGTTGAGTAATTGTGAATTTGAGAAATACTTGTGTTGAGGTTTGCAAGTCCCGTAGCATGCACATATGGTAACCGTTGTGTAAGAAATTTGGAGCATGATTTATTTATTGATTGTCTTCCTTATGAGTGGCGGTCGGGGACGAGTGATGGTCTTTTCCTACTAATCTATCCCTCTAGGAGCATGCGCGTAGTACTTCGTTTTGATAACTAATAGATTTTTGCAATAAGTATGTGAGTTCTTTATGACTAATGTTGAGTCCATGGATTATACGCACTCTCACCCTTCCACCATTGCTAGCCTCTCTTGTGCCGCGCAACTTTCGCCGGTACCATACACCCACCATTACCTTCCTCAAAACAGTCACCATACCTACCTATTATGGCATTTCCATAGCTATTCCGAGATATATTGTCATGCAACTTTCCACTGTTCTGTTTATTATGACACGCTTCATCATTGTCATATTGCTTTGCATGATCATGTAGTTGACATCGTATTTGTGGCAAAGCCACCGTTCATAATTCTTCCATACATGTCACTCTTGATTCATTGCACATTATGGTACACCTCCGGAGGCATTCACATAGATTCATATTTTTTTAAGTATTGAGTTGTAATTCTTGAGTTGTAAGTAAATAAAAGTGTGATGATCATCATTATTAGAGCATTGTCCCAAGTGAGGAAAGGATGCTGGAGACTATGATTCCCCCACAAGTCGGGATGAGACTCCGGACGAAATAAATAAATAAAAGAGGCAAAAGAAGCCCAAATAAAAAAAAGAGAAAAAAGAGGTCATAAAAAAAGGCCTAAAAAATGATGAGAGAAAAAGAGAGAAGGGGCAATGCTACTATCCTTTTACCACACTTGTGCTTCAAAGTAGCACCATGATCTTCATGATAGAGAGTCTCCTATGTTGTCACTTTCATATACTAGTGGGAATCTTTCATTATAGAACTTGGCTTGTATATTCCAATGATGGGCTTCCTCAAAATGCCCTAGGTCTTCGTGAGCAAGCGAGTTGGATGCACACCCACTTAGTTTCTTTTGTTGAGCTTTCATACACTTATAGCTCTAGTGAATCCGTTGCATGGCAATCCCTACTCACTCACATTGATATCTATTGATGGGCATCTCCATAGCCCGTTGATACACCTAGTTGATGTGAGACTATTTTCTCCTTTTTGTCTTCTCCACAACCACCATTCTATTCCACCTATAGTGCTATGTCCATGGCTCACGCTCATGTATTGCTTGAAGATTGAAAAAGTTTGAGAACATCAAAAGTATGAAACAATTGCTTGGCTTGTCATCGGGGTTGTGCATGATTTAAATATTTTGTGTGATGAAGATAGAGCATAGCCAGACTATATGATTTTGTAGGATAGCTTGCTTTGGCCATGTTATTTGGAAATTTTTTGTTTTTGCCACTCTAGATTTTGCCAACTTTCCTTATGCCACTCTAGATTTTGACATTTCACTTTTGCCACTCTTAGTTTTTGTCAATTGTCACAATTGCCAATTCCATGGCAAAAGCAAAATTTACACAGTGGTAATTGTGATACATGTCAAAATCTAAGAGTGGAAAAAATGAAATAAAATTATTTTGCTTTTGCCACGGAATGGCAATTGTGATAATTATCAAAAGGTAAGAGTGGCAGAAGTGAAATGTCAAAATCTAGAATGGCATAAGGAAAATTGGCAAAATCTAGAGTGGCAAAAACAAAATTTTCCCATGTTATTTTGAGAAGACATGATTGCTTTGTTAGTATGCTTGAAGTATTATTGTTTTCATGTCTATATTGAACTTTTGTATTGAATCTTATGGATCTGAATATTCTTGCCACAATAGAGAAGATTACATTGATAAATATGTTAGGTAGCATTCCACATCAAAAATTCTGTTTTTATCATTTACCTACTCGAGGACGAGCAGGAATTAAGCTTGGGGATGCTTGATATGTCTCCAACGTATCTATAATTTTTGATTGTTCCATGCTATTATATTATCAATCTTGGATGTTCTATATGCATTTATATGCTATTTTATATGATTTTTGGGACTAACCTATTAAACTAGAGCCCAGTGCCAGTTTCTATTTTTTTCCTTGTTTTTGAGTATCGCAGAAAAGGAATACCAAACAGAGTCCAATTGACGTGCCAAAATTTGATGATTTTTTATGGACCAAAAGAAGCCCCCAGAGTAAAAGAGTTGGGCCAGAAGAGTTCTGGGCTGCCCACGAGGGTGGGGGCGCGCCCTACCCCCTGGGCGTGGGCCCTTATCTCGTGGATGACTCTGAGACCCCCCGGACGTGAGACCTATGCCAAAAATTCCTATAAATACAGAAACCTCTAGAAAATAACCTAGATCTGGAGTTCCGCCGCCGCAAGCCTCTGTAGCCACCAAAAACCAATCGGGACCCTGTTCCAAGCACCTCTGGGGGGGGAACCTCACCGATGGCCATCTTCATCATCCAGCGCTCTCCATGACGAGGAGGAGTAGTTCCTCGGGCTGAGAGTGTGTATCGAGAGCTATGTGTTTAATCTCTCTCTCTCTCTCTCTCTCTCTCTCTCTCGTGTTCTTGATTCGGCACGATTTTGATGTATCACGAGCTTTGCTATTATAGTTGGATCTTATGATGTTTCTCCCCCTCTACTCTCATGTAATGGATTGAGTTTTCCCTTCGAAGTTATCTTATCGGATTGAGTCTTTAAGGATTTGAGAACACTTGATGTATGTCTTGCATGTGCTTATCTGTGGTGGCAATGGGATATTCACGTGATCTACTTGATGTATGTTTCGGTGATCAACTTGCTGGATCAGTGACCTCGTGAACTTATGCATAGGGGTTGGCACATATTTTCATTTTGACTCTCCGCTAGAAACTTTGGGGCACTCTTTGAAGTTCTTTGTGTTGGTTGAATAGATGAATCTGAGATTGTGTGATGCATATCGTATAATCATACCCACGGATACTTTAGGTGACATTGGAGTATCTAGGTGACATTAGGGTTTTGATTGATTTGTGTCTTAAGGTGTTACTCAAGTACGAACTCTATGATAGATCGAACGGAAAGAATAGCTTCATGTTATTTTACTACGGACTCTAGTATAGATCGATCAGAAAGGATAACTTTGAGGTGGTTTCGTACCCTACCATAATCTCTTCGTTTGTTCTCCGCTATTAGTGACTCTGGAGTGACTCTTTGTTGCATGTTGAGGGATAGTTATATGATCCAATTATTTTATTATTGTTGAGAGAACTTGCACTAGTGAAAGTATGAACCCTAGGCCTTGTTTCAACGCATTGCAATACTGTTTGTGCTCACTTTTATCATTAGTTACGTTGCTGTTTTTATATTTTCAGATTACAAAAACCTATATCTACCATCCATATTGCACTTGTATCACCATCTCTTCGCCGAACTAGTGAACCCATACAATTTACCATTGTATTGGGTGTGTTGTGGACACAAGAGACTCTTTGTTATTTGGTTGCAGGGTTGCTTGAGAGAGACCATCTTCATCCTACGCCTCCCACGAATTGATAAACCTTAGGTCATCCACTTGAGGGAAATTTGCTACTATCCTACAAACCTTTGCACTTGGAGGCCCAACAACGTCTACAAGAAGAAGGTTGTGTACTAGAAATCACCCAGAAGGGTAACTGTTGCGCGAGTGCATGGAGGGCTCCACCCACGAAGGGTCCACGAAGAAGCAACCTTGTCTATCTCACCATGGCCATCGCCCCCGAAGGACTTGCCTCACTTGGGTAGATCTGAAGGAAATATGCCCTAGAGGCAATAATAAAGTTGTTATTTATATTTCCTTATATCATGATAAATGTTTATTATTCATGTTAGAATTGTATTAACCGGAAACTTAGTACATGTATGAATACAAAGACAAATAGAGTGTCCCTAGTTTGCCTCTACTTGACTAGCTCGTTAATCAAAGATGGTTAAGTTTCCTAGCCATAGATATGTGTTGTCATTTGATGAACGGGATCACATCATTAGAGAATGATGTGATGGACAAGACCCATCCGTTAGCTTAGCATTATGATCGTTTAGTTTTATTGCTATTGCTTTCTTCATGACTTAGACATATCCCTCTGACTATGAGATTATGCAACTCCCGAATACCGGAGGAACACCTTGTGTGCTATCAAACGTCACAACGTAAATGGGTGATTATAAAGATGCCCTACAGGTGCTCCAATGGTTTTGTTGAGTTGGCATAGATCAAGATTAGGATTTGTCACTCTATGTATCGGAGAGGTATCTCTGGGCCCTCTCGATAATGCACATCACTATGAGCCTTGCAAGCAATGTGACTAATGAGTTAGCTATGGTATGATGCATTACGGAACGAGTAAACAGACTTGCCAGTGACGAGATTGAACTAGGTATGATGATACCGGCGATCGAATCTCGGGCAAGTAACATACCGATGACAAAGGGAACAACGTATGTTGTTATGCGGTTTGACCGATAAAGATCTTCGTAGAATATGTAGGAGCCAATATGAGCATCCAGGTTCTGCTATTGGTTATTGACCGCAGATGTGTCTCGGTCATGTCTACATAGTTCTCAAACCTGTAGGGTCCGCACGCTTAACGTTCGATGACGATTTGTATTATGAGTTATGTGATTTGGTGACCGAAGTTGGTTCAGAGTCCCGGATGAGATCAAAGACATGACGAGGAGTCTCGAAATGGCCGAGAGGTAAATATTCATATATTGGAAGGTTACATTCGTACACCGGAATGGTTCGGGTCGTTTCAGATGAGTTTCAGAGTACCGGGGGTTACCGGAACCCCCCCGGGAAGTTCATGGGCCTTCATGGGCCTTAGTGGAAAGGAGATAAGGGCCACAAGGGAGGCCACGTGCCCCCCATGTCCAGACCGAATTGGACTAGGGAGGGGGGCGGCGCCCCCTCTTTCCTTCTCCCCTCTTCCTTCTTCCCACTCTCTCCCTCTCTTGGAAAGGAAGGGGACTCCAACAAGGATTGGGAATCCTAGTTGGACTCCCCATGGCGCGCGCCCCGGGCCGGCCACCTCTCCTCCCCCCTTTATATACGTGGGAGGGGGGCACCCCAAAGGACACCAAGTCTTCTCTTAGTCGTTTGCGGTTCCCCCCTCCACAGTTACACACCTCGGTCATATATTGGTAGTGCTTAGGCAAAGCCCTGCGCCAGTAACTTCATCATCACCGCCGCCCCGCCGTCGTCCTGACGGAACTCTCCCTCGGCCTCAACTGGATCAAGAGTTCGAGGAATTTCATTGAGCTGAATGTGTGATGATCACGGAGGTACCATACATTCGGTGCTTGGATCGGTTGGACCGCGAAGACGTTCGACTACATCAACTGCGTTACCAAACGCTTCCGCTTCCGGTCTACGTTGGTACGTGGACACACTCTCCCCACTCGTTTCTATGCTTCTCCTAGATAGATCTTGCGTGATCGTAGGATTTTTTTTGAAATACTACGTTCCCCAACAGTGGCATCCGAGCCAGGTTTATGTGTAGATGTTATATGCAAGAGTAGAACGCAAAGAGTTGTGGGAGATAATAGTCATACTGCTTACCAGCAATGTCTTACTTTGATTCAGCGATATTGTTGGATGAAGCAGCCCGAACCGACATTACATGACCGTGTTCATGAGACTGGTTCTACCGACGTGCTTCGCACACATGTGGCTAGCGGGTGTCTGTTTCTCCATCTTTAGTTGAATCGAGTTTGACTATGCCCGGCCCTTGTTGAAGGTTAAAATAGCACACTTGACGAAAAATCGTTGTGGTTTTGGATGCGTAGGTAAGAACGGTTCTTGCTAGAAGCCCGTAGCAGCCACATAAAACTTGCAACAACAAAGTAGAGGACATCTAACTTGTTTTTGCAGGGCTTGTTGTGATGTGATATGGTCAAGACATGATGATATATAAATTGTTGTATGAGATGATCATGTTTTATAATAGTTATCGGCAACTGGCAGGAGCCTTATGGTTGTCGCTTTATTGTATGAAATGCAATCGCCATGTAATTGCTTTACTTTATCACTGAGCGGTAGCGATAGTCGTAGAAGCAATAGTCGACGAGACGACAGCAATGCTACGATGGAGATCAAGGTGTCAAGCCGGTGACGATGGTGATCATGATAGTGCTTTGGAGATGGATATCAAAGGCACAAGATGATGATGGCCATATCATATCACTTATTTTGATTGCATGTGATGTTTATCTTTTATGCATCTTATTTTTCTTAGTACAGTGGTAGCATTATAAGATGATCCCTCACTAAATTTCAAGGTACAAGTGTTCTCCCTGAGTATGCACCGTTGCTACAGTTCGTCGTGCCGAGACACCACGTGATGATCGGGTGTGATAAGCTCTACGTTCACATACAACGGGTGCAAGCCAGTTTTTGCACATGCAGAATACTCGGGTTAAACTTGACGAGCCTAGAATATGCAGATATGGCCTCGGAACATTGAGACCGAAAGGTCGAACGTGAATCATATAGTAGATATGATCAACATAGTGATGTTCACCATTGAAAGCTACTCCATCTCACGTGATGATCAGACATGGTTTAGCTGATATGGATCACGTGATCATTTAGATGACTAGAGGGATGGCTATCTAAGTGGGAGTTCTTAAGTAACATGATTAATTGAACTTTAATTTATCATGAACTTAGTACCTGATAGTATTTTGCATGTCTATGTTGTTGTAGATCAATGGCCCGTGCTATCGTTCCCTTGAATTTTAATGCGTTCCTAGAGAAAGCTAAGTTGAAAGATGATGGTAGCAACTACACGGATTGGGTCCATAACTTTAGGATTATCCTCATTGTTGCACAGAAGAATTATGTCCTGAAAGCACCGCTAGGTGCAAGACCCGCTGCAGGAGCAACTCCATATGTTATGAACATCTGGCAGAGCAAAGCTGATGACTACTCGATAGTTCAGTGTGCCATGCTTTACGGCTTAGAATCGGGACTTCAATGACATTTTGAACATCATGGAGCATATGAGATGTTCCAGGAGTTGAAGTTAATATTTGAAGCAAATGCCCGAATTGAGAGATATGAAGTCTCCAATAAGTTCTATAGCTGCAGGATGGAGGAGAATAGTTCTGTCAGTGAACATATACTCAGAATGTCTGGGTACCACAACCACTTGACTCAACTGGGAGTTAATGTTCCTGATGATAGTGTCATTGACAGAGTTCTTCAATCACTGCCACCAAGCTACAAAAGCTTCGTGATGATCTATAATATGCAAGGGATGGATAAGACAATTCCTGAGCTCTTCGCAATGCTAAAGGCTGCGGAGGTAGAAATCAAGAAGGAGCATCAAGTGTTGATGGTTAACAGGACCACTAGTTTCAAGAAGAAGGGCAAAGGGAAGAAGGGGAACTTCAAGAAGAACGGCAAGCAAGTTGCTGCTCAAGTGAAGAAGCCCAAGTCTGGACCTAAGCCTGAGACTGAGTGCTTCTACTGCAAAGGGACTGGTCACTGGAAGCGGAACCGCCCCAAGTATTTGACGGATAAGAAGGATGGCAAAGTGAAAGGTATATTTGATATACATGTTATTGATGTGTACCATACTAATGCTCGTAGTAGCGCCTGGGTATTTGATACTGGTTTTGTTGCTCATATTGCAACTCAAAACAGTGGCAACATATGAAACGAAGATTGGCTAAGGACGAGGTGACTATGCGCGTGGGAAATGGTTCCAAAGTCAATGTGATCGCGGTCGGCATGCTACCTCTCTACCGTCAGGATTAGTTTTAGACCTAAATAATTGTTATTTGGTGCCAGCGTTAAGCATGAACATTATATCTGGATCTTGTTTGATGCAAGACAGTTATTCATTTAAATCAGACAATAATGGTTGTTCTATTATATGAGTAATATATTTTATGGTCATGCACCCTTAATGAGTGTTCTATCTTTGTTGAATCTCGATAGTAGTGATATACATATTCATAATATTGAAGCCAAAAGATGCAAGGTTAATAATGATAGTGCAACTTATTTGTGGCACTGCCGTTTAGGTCATATTGGTGTAAAGCGCATGAAGAAACTCCATGCTGATGGGATTTTGGAATCACTTGATTATGAATCACTTGATGCTTGCGAACCATGCCTCATGGGCAAGATGACTAAGACTCCGTTCTCTGGAACAATGGAGAGAGCAACTGACTTGTTGGAAATAATACATACTTATGTATACGGTCCGATGAGTGTTGAGGCTCGCGGCGGGTATCGTTATTTTCTGACCTTCAAAGATGATTTGAGCATATATGGGTATATCTACTTGATGAAACATAAGTCTGAAACATTTGAAAAGTTCAAAGAATTTCAGAGTGAAGTGGAAAATCATCGTAACAAGAAAATAAAGTTTCTACGATCTGATCGTGGAGGTGAATATTTGGGTTATGAGTTTGATCTTCATTTTAAACAATGTGGAATAGTTTCACAACTCACGCCACCTGGAACACCACAGCGTAATGGCGTGTCCGAACGTCGTAATCGTACTTTATTAGATATGGTGCGATCTATGATGTCTCTTACTGATTTACCGCCATCGTTTTGGGGTTATGCTTTAGAGACAGCTGCATTCACGTTAAATAGGGCACCACCTAAATCCGTTGAGACGACACCATATGAACTGTGATTTGGCAAGAAACCCAAATTGTCGTTTCTTAAAGTTTGGGGCTGCGACGCTTATGTGAAAAGGCCTCAACCTGATAAGCTCGAACCCAAATCAGAGAAATGTGTCTTCATAGGATACCAAAAGGAAACTGTTGGGTACACCTTCTATCACAGATCGAAAGGCAAGATATTCGTTGCTAAGAATGGATCTTTTCTAGAGAAGGAGTTTCTCTCGAAAGAAGTGAGTGAGAGGAAAGTAGAACTTGATGAGGTCATTGTACCTTCTCCAGAATTGGAACGTAGTTCATCACAGAAATCAGTACCAGTCATTCCTACACAAATTAGTGAGGAAGCTAATGATGATGACCATGAAAGTTTAGATCAAGTTACTACTGAACCTTGTAGGTCAACTCGAGTAAGATCCACACCAAAGTGGTACGGTAATCCTGTTTTGGAAGTCATGTTACTTGACCATGACAAACCTACGAACTATGAGGAAGTGATGATGAGCCAAGATTCCACAAAATGGCTTGAGGCCATGAAATCTGAGATGGGGTCCATGTATGAGAACAAAGTGTGGACTTTGGTTGACTTCCCCAATGATCGGCAAGCCATAGAGAATAAATATATCTTCAAGAATAAGACATGCGCTGATGGTAATGTTACTACCTACAAAGCTCGACATGTTGCGAAAGGTTTTCGACAAGTTCAAGGAGTTGACTACGATGAGACTTTCTCACCTGTAGCGATGCTTAAGTCTGTCCAAATCATGTTATAAATTGCCGCATTTTATGATTATGAAATTTGGCAAATGGATGTCAAAACTGCATTCCTTAATGGATATCTTAAAGAAGAGTTGTATATGATGCAACCAGAAGGTTTTGTCGATTAAAAAGGTGCTAACAAAGTGTGCAAGCTCCAGCGATCCATTTATGGACTGGTGAAAGCCTCTCGGAGTTGGAATATACGCTTCGATAGTGTGATCAAAGCATATGGTTTTATACAGACTTTTGGAGAAGCCTTTATTTACAAGAAAGTGAGTGGGAGCTCTGTAGCATTTCTTATATTATTTATGGATGACATATTGTTGATCGAAAATGATATTGAATTTTTGGATAGCATAAAAGGATACTTGAATAAGAATTTTTCAATGAAAGACCTCGGTGAAGCTGCTTATACATTGGGCATCAATATCTATAGAGATAGATCAAGACGCTTAATTGGACTTTCACAAAGCACATACCTTGATAAAGTTTTGAAGAAGTTCAAAATGGATTAAGCAAAGAAAGGGTTCTTGCCTGTGTTACAAGGTGTGAAGTTGAGTCAGACTCAATGCCCGACCAATGCAGAAGATAGAGAGAAAATTAAAGTCATTCCATATGCTTCAGCCATAGGTTCTATCATGTATTCAATGCTGTGTGCCAGACCCGATGTCTGCCTTGCTATTAGTTTAGCAGGGAGGTACCAAAGTAATCCAGGAGTGGATCACTGGACAGCGGTCAAGAACATCCTGAAATACCTGAAAATGACTAAGGATATATTTCTCGTTTATGGAGGTGACAAAGAGCTCGCCGTAAATGGTTACGTCGATGCAAGCTTTGACACTGATTCGGATGACTCCAAGTCACAAACCTGATACGTATTTATATTGAATGGTGGAGCTGTTAGTTGGTGCAGTTCTAAGCAGAGTACATAGCTGCTTCGGAAGCAGCAAATGAAGGAGTCTGGATGAATGAGTTCATATCCGACCTAGGTGTAATACCTAGTGCATCGGGTCCAATGAAAATCTTTTGTGACAATACTAGTGCAATTGCCTTGGCAAAGGAATCCATATTTCACAAGAGAACCAAGCACATCAAGAGACACTTCAATTCCATCCGCGATCAAGTCAAGGAGGGAGACATAGAGATTTGCAAGATACATACAGATCTGAATGTTGCAGACCGTTGACTAAGCCTCTCTCAAGAGAAAAACATGATCAGCACCAAGACTCCATGGGTGTTAGAATCATTACTATGTAATCTAGATTATTGACTCTAGTGCAAGTGGGAGACTGAAGGAAATATGCCCTAGAGGCAATAATAAAGTTGTTATTTATATTTCCTTATATCATGATAAATGTTAATTATTCATGTTAGAATTGTATTAACCGGAAACTTAGTACATGTGTGAATACATAGACAAACAGAGTGTCCGTAGTTTGCCTCTACTTGACTAGCTCGTTAATCAAAGATGGTTAAGTTTCCTATCCATAGACATGTGTTGTCATTTGATGAACAGGATCACATCATTAGAGAATGATGTGATGGACAAGACCCATCCGTTAGCTTAGCATTATGATCATTTAGTTTTATTGCTATTTCTTTCTTCATGACTTATACATGTTCCTCTGACTATGAGAATATGCAACTCTCGAATACCGGAGGAACACCTTGTGTGCTATCAAACGGCACAACGTAACTGGGTGATTATAAAGATGCTCTACAAGTGTCTCCGATGGTGTTTGTTGAGTTGGCATAGACCGAGATTAGGATTTGTCACTCCGTGTATCGGAGAGGTATCTCTGGGCCCTCTCGGTAATGCACATCACTATAAGCCTTGCAAGAAATGTGACTAATGATTTAGTTATGGGATGATGCATTATGGAACAAGTAAAGAGACTTGCTGGTGACGAGATTGAACTATGTATGATGATAGCGACGATCGAATCTCGGGCAAGTAACATACCGATGACAAAGGGAACAACGTATGTTGTTATGCGGTTTGACCGATAAAGATCTTCGTAGAATATGTAGGAGCCAATATGAGCATCTAGGTTCCGCTATTGGTTATTGACCGGAGATGTGTCTCGGTCATGTCTACATAGTTCTCGAACCCATAGGGTCCGCACGCTTAACGTTCGATGACGATTTGTATTTTGAGTTATGTGATTTGATGACCGAAGTTTGTTTGGAGTCCCATATGAGATCACGGACATGACCAGGAGTCTTGAAATGGTCGAGAGGTAAAGATTCATATATTGGAAGGTTACATTCGGACACCGAAATGGTTCGGGTCGTTTCGGAGTACCGGGGGTTACCGGACCCCCCCCCCCCGGAAGTTCATGGGCCTTCATGGGCCTTAGTGGAAAGGAGAGAAGGGCCACAAGGGAGGCTGCGCCCCCCCATGGCCAGTCTAAATTGGACTACGGAGGGGGGCGGCGCCCCCTCTTTCCTTCTCCCCCCTTCCTCCTTCCCTCTCTCTCCCTCTCTTGGAAAGGAAGGGGACTCCAACTAGGATTGGGAATCCTAGTTGGACTCCCCATGGCACGCGCCCCACTTGGGCCGGCCACCTCTCCTCCCCCCTTTATTTCCGCGGGAGGGGGGCACCCCAAAGGGCACCAAGTCTTCTCTTAGCCGTGTGTGGTGCCCCCCTCCACAGTTACACACCTCGGTCATATCATCGTAGTTCTTAGGCGAAGCCCCGCCCCGGTAACTTCATCATCACCTCTTCCATGCTGTCATGCCGACGGAACTCTCCCTCGGTCTCAACTAGATCAAGAGTTCGAGGGACGTCACCGAGCTGAACGTGTGCTGCTTGCGGAGGTGCCGTATGTTCGGTGCTTGGATCGGTTGGACCGCGAAGACGTTCGACTACATCAACCGTGTTACTAAATGCTTCCGCTTTCGGTCTACGAGGGTACGTGGACACACTCTCCCCGCTCGTTGCTATGCTTCTCCTAGATAGATCTTGCATCGTAGGATTTTTTTGAAATACTACGTTCCCCAACAAGATCTTCACGAAGTAGGCGATCTCCTTGCCCTTACAAACTCCTCGGTTCAACTCCACAATCTTGACGGAGGCTCCCAATAGACACCTAACCAATCTAGGAGACACATCTCTCCAAAAGGTAATAAATTGTGTGTTGATGATGAACTCCTTGCTCTTGTGCTTCAAATGATTGTCTCCCCAACACTCAACTCTCTCTCATAGATTTGGATATGGTGGAAAGATGATTTTAGTGGAAAGCAACTTGGGGAAGGCTAGAGATCAAGATTCTTGTGGTTGGATTGGAATATCTTGGTCTCAACACATGAGTAGGCGGTCCTCTCTCAGAAAATGAATGGTAGAAGTGTAGGCACGTTCTGATGGCTCTCCCCACGAATAGAGGAAGGGTGGAGGGGTATATATAGCCTCCACACAAAATCTAACCGTCACACACAATTTACTAAACTCGGTGGGACCGAATCATGAAACTCGGTCGGACCAATTCAGTTCAAAATGTGAGCATTAGGATTTTCGGTGGGACGGACATGTCAGCTCGGTGGGACCGATTTCATTAGGGTTAGGGCATAACGTAATCTCGGTGAGACCGATCGCCTAAACTCGGTGAGACCGATTTCTGTAATAGGAAAATAGAGAGTTGGTCAGGTGATGACCCACAAGTATGGGGGATCTATGGTTTTCCTTCCGATAAGTAAGAGTGTCGAACCCAACAAGGAGCAGAAGGAAATGACAAGCAGTTTTCAGTAAGGTATTCTCTAAAAGCACTGAAATTATCGGTAACAGATAGTTTTTTGATAAGGTAATTCATAACGGGTAACGAGTAACAAAAGTAAACAAGGTGCAGCAAGGTGGCACAATCCTTTTTGTAGCAAAGGACAAGCCTGGACAAACTCTTATATAAAGGAAAGCGCTCCCGAGGACACATGGGAATTATCATCAAGCTAGTTTTCATCATGCTCATATGATTCGCGTTCGTTACTTTGATAATTTGATATGTGGGTGGAGCGGTGCTCGGATACTGCCCTTCCTTGGACAAGCATCCCACTTATGATTAACCCCTCTCGCAAGCATGCGCAACTACGGAGGAAGAATTAAGGTAAACCTAACCATAGAATGAAACATATGGATCCAAATCAGCCCCTTACGAAGCAGCACATAAACTAGGGTTTAAGCTTCTGTCACTCTAGCAACCCATCATCTACTTATTACTTCCCAATGCCTTCCTCTAGGCCCAAACAATGGTGAAGTGTCATGTAGTCGACGTTCACATAACACCACTAGAGGAAAGACAACATACATCTCATCAAAATATCGAACAAATACCAAATTCACATGACTACTTATAACAAGATTTCTCCCATGTCCTCAGGAACAAACGTAACTACTCACAAATCATATTCATGCTCATAATCAGAGGGATATTAATATACATAAAGGATCTGAACATATGATCTTCCACCGAATACCAACTAGCATCAACTACAAGGAGTAATCAACACTACTAGCAACCCACAGGTACCAATCTGAGGTTTTGAGACAAAGATCGGATACAAGAGATGAACTAGGGTTTGAGAGGAGATGGTGCTGGTGAAGATGTTGATGGAGATTGAGCCCCTCCCGATGAGAGGATCAATGGTGATGACGATGGTGACGATTTCCCCCTCCCGGAGAGATGTTTCCCCGGCAGAACAGCTCCACCGGAGCCCTAGATTGGTTTCGCCAGGTTCCGCCTCGAGACGGCGGTGCTTCGTCCCGAAAGCTTCTCCCTTATTTTTTCCAGGGCAGAAGACACCTTATACCAGAAGATGGGCATCAGGGGGCTGCCAGGTGGCCAATGAGGCAGGGGGCACGCCCAGGGGGTAGGGCGTGCCCTCCACCCTCGTGGACGGTGGGCGGCCCCCCTCTGGTGCTTTCTTTGCCTGATATTTTTAATATATTCCAAAACTGATTTTCGTGGAGTTTCAGGACTTTTGGAGTTGTGCAGAATAGGTCTCTAATATTTGCTCCTTTTCCAGCCCAGAATTCCAGCTGCCGGCATTCTCCCTCTTCATGTAAAACTTGTAAAATAAGAGAGAAAATGCATAATTATTGTGACATAATGTGTAATAACAGCCCATAATGCAATAAATATTGATATAAAAGCATGATGCAAAATGGACTTATCATCAGGCAAACTCGGTGGGACCGATCGCTCATTTTGGTGAGACCGAAATGTTACGAAAAGGAAACAAAGCGTTTGCATTGCAAACTCGATGGGACCGATCGCTCATCTCGGTTAGACTGAAACGTTACGAAGGGAAATAGAGAGTTTGCAATCCCATCTCGGTGAGATGGAGATCCCTATTGGTGAGACCGAACTGATTAGGGTTTCTGGCTATGGCTATGTCAAATGAACTCGGTGGCGCCAGATAGATCAAATCGGTGGGGTTGAGTTTGACTTTTGGTTTGGGACATATGTGAAAATGAGAAAGTGGTTGAGGGTTTTTGGAGCATATCATTAAGAATTTTGAGCAAGCAAGCCATTAGGAAACACCTCATCCCCTTTTAATAGTATTGGCTTTTCCTATAGACTCAATGTGATCTTGGATCACTAAAATGAAAATGTAGAGTCTTGAGCTTTTTGCCAACATGTGTCCTTAGCATTTTGAGGGGTCCACATTCCTAGTCCATGCCATGACAATCATTGAACTTTCTGAAATGATCGTATTGAAAGAGCATTAGTTCAATGAGCTATATGTTGTTAGGAATTACCAAAACCACCTAGGGACAGTTGCACTTTCACCATCGCGACAGCGATCCACATCAACAACTTCACCGCCGTCAACAACAACTTTCTCCCCCTATATGTAGCAGTGTAACCTCTCTATTTCCCGCTGTAATCTCTAATTGAACATGGTGCTTTATGCTATATATTGTTTATCAAATGATGTGTTGCACTTCTATGATGTTTGAGCAGATCCATTTTGTCCTACGGGTTAATTGTGTTATGGTGTGTTTGATATGAGTTGTATGTTATTATGATGTTGTCCTATGATGCCCTTTGTGCCATGCACAGGTGTGGGAATTCCCGCTATAGGGTGTTGCAATATATTCATGATTCGCTTATAGTAGGTTGCGACAGTGACAGAAGTTTAAACCCGAGTAAGGGGGTCATTGTGTATTGGAGCAAAGGGGACTTTACACTTAATGCTATGGTTGGTTTTTACCTTAATGATCTTTAGTAGTTGTGGATACTTGTTAGAGTTCCAATCATAAGAATATGTGATTCAAGTACGGAAAGTATGTTAGCGTACGCCTCTCCCTCATAGCATATGATAAGTATCTCTTGTGTCATATTCAATTGTCTATGGACAATCCTTCTCATTGTTCTCCAAAAGCTCTCTACTAAAATAATTAACTTTTTATTATCTTTTAAAGTATCTCTAGTTTTAGTCTTGCTAACTAGTTTTATTTCTTATTATAGGTAAATCAAACCTTAGTGTGCGTAGATTTGATTGGTGGTCGATAGAATTTGAGAGAATATTAATTCTACCTTTAGCTCCTCATTGGGTTCAACACTCTTACTTATCAAAAAAGGCTACAAACGATCCCATATACTTGTGGGTTATCAAAGTTGTGGTGGTTTTGTCGGCCATGTGTTGGTGGTGGTTGGTGGCGGCGAGTTCCTCTTGCATACTTCCATGTGGCTCAGCCGAGGATGGTCGGCACGTTGTGCATGCTGCACGGACGTTGGGTTTGGTGAACTCCGAGCAAAAGCCTAGCTCGACCTTGGTTGATGCCGACGTCTCGGCATCTTAAGACACCGTTACCTTCTTGGAGGTGTCGTTGTGGAGTCTAGTACACAACCTTCTTCTTGTAGATGTTGTTGGGCCTCTAAGTGCAGAGGTTTGTAGGACAGTACCAAATTTCCCTCAAGTGGATGACCTAAGGTTTATCAATCCATGGGAGGCGTAGGATGAAGATGGTCTCTCTCAAACAACCCTGCAACCAAATAATTGATACGTCTCCATCGTATCTACTTTTCCAAACACTTTTGCCCTTGTTTTGTACTCTAACTTGCATGATTTGAATGGAACTAACCCGGACTGACGTTGTTTTCAGCAGAATTACCATGGTGTTATTTTTGTGCAGAAATAAAATTTCTCGGAATGACCTGAAAATCAATGGAGATTATTTTTGGAATTAATAAAAAATACAGGCGAAAGAATCAAGGCCAGGGGACCCATACCCTATCCACGAGGGTGGGGGCGCGCCTACCCCCCTGGGCGCTTCCCCCTGCCTCGTGGGCCCCCTGGAGCTCCACCGACCTCAACTCCAACTCTATATATTCACGTCCGGGGAGAAAAAATCAGATAGAAGGATTCATCGCGTTTTATGAGACGGAGCCGCCGCCAAGCCCTAATCTCTCTCGGGAGGGCTGATCTGGAGTCCGTTTGGGGCTTCGGAGAGGGGAATCCGTCGCCATCATCATCATCAACCATCCTCCATCACTAATTTCATGATGCTCACCGCTGTGCATGAGTAATTCCATCGTAGGCTTGCTGGATAGTGATGGGTTGGATGAGATCAATCATGTAACCGAGTTAGTTTTGTTAGGTTTGATCCCTAGTATCCACTATGTTCTGAGATTGATGTTGCTATGACTTTGCTATGCTTAATGCTTGTCACTAGGGCCCGAGTGCCATGATTTCAGATCTGAACCTATTATGTTTTCATGAATATATGTGAGTTCTTGATCCTATCTTGCAAGTCTATAGTCACCTACTATGTGTTATGATCCGACAACCCTGAAGTGACAATAATCGGGACCACTCCCGGTGATGACCGTAGTTTGAGGAGTTCATGTATTCACTATGTGTTAATGCTTTGGTCCGATACTCTATTAAAAGGAGGCCTTAATATCCCTTAGTTTCCAATAGGATCCCGCTGCCATGGGAGGGCAGGACAAAAGATGTCATGCAAGTTCTTTTCCATAAGCACGTATGACTATATACGGAATACATGCCTACATTACATTGATGAATTGGAGCTAGTTCTGTGTCACCCTATGTTGTAACTGTTGCATGAATAATCGCATCCGGCATAATTCTCCATCATCGATCCAATGCCTACGAGCTTTTCACATATTGTTCCTCGCTTATTTACTTTTCCGTTGCTGCTGTTACAATCACTACAAAACTATCACTATTACTTTTGCCACCGTTACCATTACTTCCATACTACTTTGCTACTAAATACTTTGCTGCAAATACTAAGTTATCCAGGTGTGGTTGAATTGACAACTCAACTGCTAATACTTGAGAATATTTTTTGGCTCCCCTTGTGTCGAATCAATAAATTTGGGTTGAATACTCTACCCTCGAAAACTGTTGCGATCCCCTATACTTGTGGGTTATCAACACTATTTTCTGGCGCCGTTGCCGGGGAGCATAGCTCTATTCTTTGAGTTACTTGGGATTTATATCTGCTGGTCACTATGAGGAACTTGAAAGACGAAAGAACTAAGATTTTTCCCTCAACTACGAGGGGAGATAAGGAACTGCCATCTAGCTCTGCACTTGATCCACCTTCTATTTTGAGTAAGCTTGCGACACCTAAACCTGCTTCCGCTATTAATTCAGATATGTTGCATGTTATTGATGATGCCACTTCTTCTATGCACGATACTTATGATGAAACTACTTCTATGCTTGATAGTACTATGCCATTAGGTGAATTTCTTGATGAACAACTTGCTAGGGCTAGAGAGAATGAAATTATTGAAACAAATAATATTGATGAAAGTGATGATGAAGACTCTTCCCCTAGATATGAATTGCCTGTTGTGCCTGAGGGTTATGTTATGGATGAAGAAACTGCTAGAGACTTTCTTGCTTGCAAAGATAGGAGTGATCTTAAGAAATTATTAGCTAAGCTGAAAGAAAAATCTCTGAATGCTAGAATGAAATATGACCCTTCTTTTGCTACTTCACCTTTCTTTATTACTGATAAGGATTATGATTTCTCTGTTGATACTGAGATAATTACTTTGGTTGAATCTGATCCTTTCTATGGCTATGAATCTGAAACTGTTGTGGCACATCTTACTAAATTAAATGATATAGCCACCCTGTTCACTAATGATGAGAAAACTCGCTACTATTATATCCTTAAATTATTTCAGTTCTCATTAAAGGGTGATGCTAAGATATGGTTTAATTCTCTTGATCCTGGTTGTGTGCGTAGTCCCCAGGATGGATTTATTACTTCTCTACTAAATATTTCCCTGCTCATAAGAAACAAGCTGCTTTAAGGGAAATATATAATTTTGTGCAAATTGAAGAAGAGAGTCTCCCACAAGCTTGGGGGAGGCTTCTCCAATTACTTAATGCTTTGCCTGATCATCCCCTCAAGAAAAATGAAATACTTGATATCTTTTATAATGGACTAACCGATGCTTCCAGAGACCACGTGGATAGTTGTGCTGGTTGTGTTTTCAGAGAAAGAACTGTTGATCAAGCTGAAATTCTATTGAATAATATGTTGACCAATGAAAATAATTGGACACTTCCTGAACCAACTCCTAAGCCAACTTCGAAGAAAAGGGGTATTCTATTTCTCAGTCGTGAAGATATGCAAGAGGCAAAGAAATCTATGAAATAAAAAGGTATAAAAGCTAAAGATGTTAAGAATTTACCTCCTGTTGAATGAATACATGGTCTTAATTCATCACCTATTGAAGAAATACATGGTTTTGATAATCCGACATAGGTAGTAATGGTAAATTCTCTCTATAGATATGATAAAGCTGAAATCCCTCCTACTAAGTTTGTTAGCCAATGTTTGGATGAGTTTGATAACTTTATGGTTAAGCAAGAAAATTTTAATGCTTATTTTGGTAGACAACTGAAACGCAATGCTTATATGATTGAACACTTGAGTGATTATATGTCTAGAGTTAAAGGTGAACTTAAACTTATTAGTAAACATGCTTCTATGGTCACCACTCAAGTAGAACACATACTTAAAGCTCAAAATGATTTGCTCAATGAATTGAAAATCACTACCGGAGTCCTTCAAAGGTGTATCTCCGATCCTAGCTCCTCCCTCCTAGCTCCTCCCTCGCGCCTCCCTCCTTGCGCCGGTGGCCACTCCGGCCCCGGCGGCCACACTATCCCTACCAGTGGCCACTCCGGCCCTGGTAGCCACCCCTCTCCTCAAGATGGTGCCCTTTGCTCTCAACTTTGATCGTGGGAAGAAGTTCCAGGCAGATATGAAGGCCAAGTTTGGTCACCCGGTGGTTTTCTCGCCGGGTTTTCATCTCAAGGAATTTACCATGGTGGTTTCATTTTAGCCGTGCTTCCTTCAGGCTTAATGTGCACATGGTTAGTGTTTCTCTTCTAGTCATGTTTGGGGGTTATGCCCAAGGTTTTCGTGTTCGTTTCTTGAAGGATAGGTCTTACAAGTTCTCGGTTGCCTCAAAATCAGTTGGTTTTGAGATTTATAATGCGGGCAAAATTGTTGAGAAGGATTTTGAGTTGGTTTTTAATCTTTGGAATTATGGTGGTCCAAATTGGCAACGGGAAGAAGTCCTATACTATGCTGAGCTTGACAAGGAATGGACCTTGGTTGGAAGGTCCGGCAAAGCCATTGTTCCTCACTCCGGTGATCGCCGGAGCTATTCCGCGGTGGTCAGAGATGGTAGATCTGTTTTTGAACGATTATCGGGTCCCATTCATGAGGGCTCCAATCAAGGACTTAACGACAATTCATTGCAAGTTAATCCTGTTCAAGTAAGGCCTCAGATGGAGTGCCAGGTCGTGCAACGTTCACTTGCACGTAATCACGTAGTTTGCCATGCATGCGGGGCCAACGGTCACATGGCCCGCTTTTGCACTACTCCTAATCTGCCTAGGCTTTGGCCCTTTATTCATTTTGATTCTTTCCCGAGCCCACCTAAAGAGGCCTGGGCCGAAGGAAAAGTTGAGTCCTGGTTTCGTTGTCTTGTGCCGGCGGCACAGATTCGGCAGGTGCCTTCATTTAAGGAGCTGGTCAAAGATTTTTTCCCAAACTTCCAGCCGAGACCATCGCTTGCCTCCTCGCATTCCACTTAACTTTTCTACTCTTCTGCCACCTCTACTCCTGCACTGACAAGCTCGCCGCCGCTGCCATTGTTGTCAGACAGAGCTCTGGTCACCGCCTCCGATGGCCAATATCCCGATAGACCTTGAGCCTTTCGTCCCGCATGGTTTTCAGATTCAGGTGATTGATGAGCGAAATGGGGTTTCTCGCGCGATTGTCCCTCATCATCCGAGAAGACATGAAGAGTAGGCGATTGCAAGCATCCACCCGCATCCGAATGAGGTATTTTTTCCCAATGTTCGTGAGGTGTTGGAAGAGTTTCTTCAGGGAGTTGAGCAAGTTGGTTTTAGAGAAATCCAGCCATGCCCACTCTGATGGTGTGGACCCACACCCTGTGCCTCAACATGCTAATGATTTACCAGGTTCCCAACCACTGCCTAATCAAAATATTCATGCTCCTAATGAAGACTGGGATGATTGGGAAGAACAAGCAGAGCAAGAGGAGCACTAGGCTTTCCCACAACCAGCTCATGTTCCTCCACAGTAGCCTCAAGCTGAAATTCCAGCTCTGCCAGAAGATGGGGCTCCCAACAGTAGTATTACCACAACAGTTTCTCTATCTGAGGGTTTACTTTCTCTGACCCACTCAACCAGTGAAGAGGTCAACCAAGGTGTTCAAGTTCCTCCAATTGGCTAAGGGCTTCTAAACATTGCTATGGCATATAATGCAGTGGGGGAAGAGGAGGATGAAGATCATCTTCACCCACAGAATGTGGTCATGGAGCATGTTGTGCTGGTTCAGAATGTGGTTGCTGAACCGCAGCAAAATTTGCAGCCAGTTCCCACAACAGACTTGCCCTCTGCTGTCAGAGACACTGAAGTTACTGGCACCTCTTTGACCATCTTGGACATTGACAAGCAAAATGAGGCTGTCCAGGAAATTACACCTGCTGCAATTAGTTCAGAAGCTTTTTCTGTTACTGGTAGCATTGCTGCTGAAGTAACTATCCCTACAACTCAAGTTATTATTCAAGATATCAAGGGCAAGGCAGATGCTCCAATCCCTCACATTGGCTCCTCAACAGAAGTGAATACTAAAGGTAACTATGGGTCCTTCTCTTTGCCAGGATCTCCTTCTATGACTGAAATACATACATTGGCTCTAGATCATGCTTTGCAAGTTATTGATGGCTCACATTTAATTTCTAAAGAAGGGCTAGACTTGTGGATTCAGCATTTTGCACCAGCAACCCAAGGAGCTACACCCACTTTCGAAATTGAAATTCCAGTAAGTTGGTTTAACTTCATAACCCATTTGCTGTTGACACCTGATAAGTTTGGCTGGACCATGCATTTGCTCAAATCTGATATATGGAAACTGTTGACTGCTAATTGTGAGCAAGAAGAAACTCTGCCTTTTCATATACCTGATGGATGTGCCACTTCACAGGCACCCACCCGCAAAGATTTCATCCTTGGTCTGGGCAAGGAAAATGAAGGAATCAATCCTGCTGCTCATTCCTCCACTGGAGCAGGTAGTCCTCTTCAGCAAGTGTCTCCAAATAAAGTCCTGCCACCTCGAGAGGCTATCTCAAGAAAAAGGAGGGAGAAAGAACCTATGGTGGAAACTGAGGTAAGGAGGAGTGACAGGATTAAACAAGATAATAAGGGCTATAGAAGAAAACCATGTGCTGCTAAATCTTGTTTGCCATGTAATGCTATACCTCCACTTATTCAGAATACAGTGGTTAAAAACCTGACTAAATCTTTCTGTAAGGTTGCTGAGGATGAACTCCAGGAAAACTTGTCCAAAAAACCTAAGAAGAAGGGGCAAGAGGAGGTGGCCAAGGTGTCCAAGGCCACAGGAGATGCTGTCATGTCAAGGCCAGTGTGATGATGAGCTTTCAACAACAGCCTGAGTTAAATAACAGAATGGTCTGCTGTTCTATTTTGGGAAATAATTGTCATTTGTATGCAGTGAACTGTAACTCTTGCAACTGCTGCACAATGGTTGTTTGCCCTGGGTGGCACCTTTTATCTCATTATCTCAGACTCGCTTAAGTGTCAACTCTGGTCTCTTACTGTGGGAGTGACTACTGTTTTATCTGCATCTGTGAAAGTTCTTAGAGATCATTACTGGTTGTTTTGGTTCTCTTGGTCACCCGTAGCTGTGAAATGCTGGAATGCATCCTCATGCTGCATGTGCACTATTATTTATGTGGATACCAATAACACTGTTGTTTGGGATAATCATCAGGGGGTGGGCCCTGCTGATCAAAGGGACTTAATTTTGGTCTTTAATGAATAACAACAGAACATGGAATATCCTAAACTGGAATGTGAGGAGTATTAATTCTTCAGATAAGTGGTTGGCTATTAGGCAAAAAGTGGAAGAAAGTGCTGCTGGGATTGTGTGTTTGCAGGAAACTAAGAGAGAGAACTTTGATTTAACCTATATTCATAAAGTGTGTCCTCAGAGATTTAATAAATTTGAATTCCTACCTTCCATTGGGGCATCTGGGGGTATTCTCACTGCTTGGAATGGAGCTCTATTCACTGGAGAATTAATGTTTCAAAACAAGTTTTCCTGGAACGGGACGCGCGCCAGGGAAAACTGGGCAAAACCACGTATGAGGCACACACACGTACACAGACCCGTGAATGGGCTGTACATGGACACGGGGAAAAGGGGACGACGCCCGTCATGGACGGAACATGACGTGCGCCATGGAAAACTGGGCAAAACCACGTACGAGGCACACACACGTACACGGACCCTTACACGGACCCGTGAACGGGCTGTACGTGGACACAGGAAAAAAAGGGGCCGACGCCTGTCGTGGACGGAACGGGACGCGCGCCATGGAAACCTGGGCAAAACCATGTACGAGGCACACACATGTACACGGACCCTTACACGGACCCGTGAACGGGTTGTACGTGGACACGGGGAAAAAGGGCCCGACGCCCGTCGTGGAATCCAATTCACTTGTAGAACTTCTTCCAAATGTTGGATCCTCACAAACATCTATGGTCCTTGCAATCATGAGGATAAAATTGGGTTCATTGAATGGTTTGGTAATATACAAATGCCCAATGATGTGGATTGGATTATCATGGGGGATTTTAACTTTATTAGAACACTAGAGGATAGAAATAAACCTGGAGGAGATGTTAATGAAATGCTTATGTTTAATGAGGCTATAAGTGAACTTGGTTTGATTGAACTCCCCCTAAAAGGCATACAGTTTAGCTGGAGTAACATGCAAGATAGCCCCCTCCTAGAGAAGTTAGATTGGTTTTTCACCTCTGCTGCTTGGATGACAAGCTACCCAGATACTGTGGCTCTTCCCATGGCTAAGCCAATTTCTGATCATCTCCCTTGCATGATAAAAATTGACACAAATATCCCAAAATCTAATGTGTTCAGATTTGAGAATTATTGGCTCAATCACAACTCCTTTAAGCAGGTGGTTCAGACTGCTTGGAATATTGCAGTAGGTCATAAAGATTGTGCAAAAAAGATCAATGCAAAGTTCAAAAATGTCAGAAGAGCACTTAAGCTGTGGGCTAAAAACCTAGCATGTCATAGGAAGCAAATTGCAGATCTAAATGGTTGTATCTTTCTATGGAACATGATTGAGGAATACAGGGAACTTTCAATGTTTGAGAATAATTGCAGGGCAATGCTAAAGGATTTATTAATAACTGTGCTCAATAATCAGAAGATTTACTGAAAACAGAGAGGAAAAATTAAAGGAGTAAAGTTTGGAGATGAGAACACAAAATTCTTCCATACTAGAGCTTCCATTAACCACAGACACAATAAAATTGCTATGTTGTTGAACAAGGATCAAGTTGAAATAACAGATCATGATGGAAAGGCTGCAATCCTATGGGAGGCATTTAAAGATAGATTGGGGCAATACAATGGACACTCCATGCACTTTGACTTAAATAATCTGTATGAAAACACTGTGGACCCCCAAATCTTCATTGATCTGGAAAAACCTTTTTGTCAAGAAGAAATTGAGGATGTGGTAAAAAACCCTGCCTGCAGATAAATCACCAGGGCCAGATGGATTCAATAATGAGTTTATCAAAAGTTGTTGGGATATTATTAAGAATGATGTATTTGAGCTTATAATGGCTTTCCATGCTGGGAATGTAAATCTAGAGAGCATCAACTCCTCTTTCATCACTCTAGTGCCAAAAAAAGAAGTGCCACTTTCCCCAAATGACTTCAGGCCAATTTATTTGCTAAATGGAGTATTGAAAATCATTACAAAATTGCTGGCCAATAGATTACAAAGAGTTATTCTGCAAATGATGCATATTAATCAATATGGTTTCCTCAAAGATAGAGTGATACAGGATTGCCTAGGATGGGCATATGAGTACATCCACCAGTGCCACAAGTCTAAGGAGGAAATCCTGGTAATTAAATTGGATTTTGAGAAGGCCTTTGATACAATTGAGCATGTAGCAATCATTGATATTTTTAGAGCTAAAGGTTTTGGAGAGAAATGGATTTCATGGATGAATGCTCTGTTCACAACTGCATCATCTTCTGTATTACTGAATGGTGTACCTGGGAAAAGAATTTACATAAGAAGGGGAGTAAGACAAGGGGACCCATACTCTCCTTTAATATTTGTGTTGGCTGCTGACCTGTTGCAATCTATTCTTAACAAAGCCATGAGGTTAAATTTGATCACTGCTCCACTTCAAGTCAACTCTTGTCCTCACTTCCCAATTGTGCAATATGCAGATGACACTCTGGTGGTTATGCAAGCTGATTCTAGGCAATTGTTCTGTTTAAAGGCACTTCTCAATACTTTTGCTACAGCAACTGGGCTCAAAGTGAATTATGGGAAGTCAATCATGGTACCTTTGAACATTGCTAAAGACATGGTTGAAATATTTACAAACACCTTGCAGTGTGCTAGAGGAAACTTCCCCTTTACTTACCTTGGTCTACCCTTGGGCATTTACAAACCAACTGTTGAGCAATGCCTCCCCCTAGTTACCAGGATTGCCAAAAGATTGGCTGGTATTTCTATATTCATGACACAAGCTGGAAAATTACTTCTGGTCAAGTCAGTGATGACATCATTATCAGTTTTCATCATGTGTTGTCTGGACATACCTATTACAATAAGGAAACAGATCATCAAGTATTTGACACATTGTCTTCGGAGAGGCCCTGATATGGAGGACAGAAGACCTGCTTTGGTGGCTTGGCACACTGTATGTAGACCCAAGGACCAGGGAGGATTAGGAGTTCTTGATATCTTTACACACAACAAAACCCTGCTCATTGTTAACCCACAAGTATAGGGAATCGCAACAGTTTTCGATAAGTAAGAGTGTCGAACCCAACAAGGAGCTAAAGGTAGAATAAATATTCCCTCAAGTTCTATCGACCACCGATACAACTCTACGCACGCTTGACTTTCGCTTTACCTAGAACAAGTATGAAACTAGAAGTACTTTGTAGGTGTTTTTGGATAGGTTTGCAAGAAAGGAAAGAGCACGTAAATAAAAGCTAGGGGCTGTTTAGATAAAGACACAACTAAATTAGTTTTAGTAAACAGTTTCTTGTCACGAGAAAGTTATTTGTCCCTAGGCAATCGATAACTAGACCGGTAATCATTATTGCAATTTTATTTGAGGGAGAGGCATAAGCTAACATACTTTCTCTACTTGGATCATATGCACTTTGATTGGAACTCTAGCAAGCATCCGCAACTACTAAAGATTCATTAAGGTAAAACCCAACCATAGCATTAAAGTATCAAGTCCCCTTTATCCCATACGCAAACAACCTACTTACTCGGATGCAGTAGCTCATCACTCCGCCACCCACCATAAGCAAATCATGAACATATTGCAAACCCTATAGTGGGAAACCCTCACGCTTGCGCGACAAGGGAATCCCTCACGCTTTTCCTATTTATTTGAGGAAGATATACTGAGGCTTATGTGTGACAGAGCGTATCGTATCACGGGGTTTGGATGCACCGGCGAAGTTTGCACCAACTCTCGAGGTGAGAAAGGGCAATGCACGGTACCGGAGAGGCTAGCAATGATGGAAGGGTGAGAGTGCGTATAATCCATGGACTCAACATTAGTCATAAAGAACTCACATACTTATTGCAAAAATCTATTAGTCATCGAAACAAAGTACTACACGCATGCTCCTAGGGGGATAGATTGGTAGGAAAAGACCATCGCTCGTCCCCGACCGCCACTCATAAGGAAGACAATCAATAAACACCTCATGCTCCGACTTTGTTGCATAACGGTTCACCATACGTGCATGCTACGGGACTTGCAAACCTCAACACAAGTATTTCTCAATTTCACAATTACTCAACTAGCACGACTCTAATATCACCATCTTTATATCGCAAAACTATTGCAAGGAATCAAACATATCATATTCAGTGATCTACAAGTTTTATGTAGGATTTTATGACTAACCATGTGAATGACCAGTTCCTGTCATTGATGACCCACAAGTGTAGGGGATCTATCGTAGTCCTTTCGATAAGTAAGAGTGTCGAACCCAACGAGGAGCAGAAGGAAATGATAAGCGGTTTTCAGCAAGGTACTCTCTGCAAGTACTGAAATAAGTGGTAACAGATAGTTTTGTGATAAGGTAAATTGTAACGAGCAACAAATAACAAAAGTAAATAAGGTGCAGCAAGGTGGCCCAATCCTTTTTGTAGCAAAGGACAAGCCGGAACAAACTCTTATAATAGGAAAAGCGCTCCCGAGGACACATGGGAATATCGTCAAGCTAGTTTTCATCACGCTCATATGATTAGTGTTCGGTACTTTGATAATTTGATATGTGGGTGGACGGTGCTTGGGTGCTATTCTTACTTGAACAAGCATCCCACTTATGATTAACCTCTATTGCAAGCATCATAACTACAACAAAAGTATTAAGGTAAACCTAACCATAGCATGAAACATATGGATCCAAACAGCCCTTACGAAGCAACGCATAAACTAGGGTTTAAGCTTCATCACTCTAGCAACCCATCATCTACTTATTACTTCCCAATGCCTTCCTCTAGGCCCAAATAATGGTGAAGTGTTATGTAGTCGACGTTCACATAACACCACTAGAGGCTAGACAACATACATCTCATCAAAATATCGAACGAATACCAAATTCACATGACTACTAATAGCAAGAATTCTCCCTTGTCCTCAGGAACAAACGTAACTACTCACAAAGCATATTCATGTTCATAATCAGAGGGGTAATAATATGCATAAAGGATCTGGACATATGATCTTCCACCAAGTAAACCAACTATCTATTTCTTGGTCTCTCTCTGTTTCTGCGTTCTGTTCTGGCTCTGTTTCACCGTTTCGTGTATATATGGAGATCCGTAACTCCGATTGGCCTGAAACCTTCGCCGTGATATTTTTCGAAAATTAGCTTTCTTGCGGCAAAAGAAGAGCGTCAACCGCCTTACGGGTGGCTCACGAGGGTAGGGGGCGCGCCCAGGGGGGCAGGCGCGCCCCCTTGCCTCGTGGCCACCTCGGGCACCGTCTGGCGTGGATTTTTCTTCCGGAATTTTCCAAATATTCCAAAAATAAGCTCCGTCCGTTTTTATCCCGTTTGGACTCCGTTTGATATGGATATTCTGCGAAACCAAAACATACAATGAGACAAGAAGCGCATTTGAGCCTTTGGATCAATTTGTTAGTCCCAAAAATAATATAAAAGTTGCCAAAAGTATGTGAAAGTTGAATAATATTGGCATGGAACAATAAAAATTATAGATCTGACGGAGACGTATCGGCATCTAAGCTTAATTCCTGCTCGTCCTCGGTAGGTAAATGATAAAAAGATAATTTTTGATGTGGAATGCTACCTAGCATAATCTTGATCATGTATCTAATCATGGCATGAATATTAAGACACGAGTGATTCAAAGCAATAGTCTATCATTTGATGTAAACATTATAATACTTCAAGCATACCAACCAAGCAATTATGTCTTATTGAAATAACATAGCCAAAGAAAGCTCATTCCTACAAAATCATATAGTCTGGCTATGCTCCATCTTCAGCACACAAAATATTCACATCATTTACAACCCCGATGACAAGCCAAACAATTGTTTCATACTTTTGACGTTTCTCAAACCTTTTCAACTTTCACGCAATACATGAGTGTGAACCATGGACATAACACTATAGGTGGAATAGAATATGATGATGGGGGTTATGTGGAGAAGACAAAAAGGAGAAAGTCTCACATCAACTAGGCCTATCAACGGGCTATGGAGATGCCCATTAATAGATATCAATGTGAGGAGTAGGGATTGCCATGCAACGGATGCACTAGAGCTATAAGTATATGAAAGCTCAAACTGAAACTAAGTGGGTGTGCATCCAACTTGCTTGCTCATGAAGACCTAGGGCATTTGAGGAAGCCCATCGTTGGAATATACAAGCCAAGTTCTATAATGAAAATTCCCACTAGTATATGAAAGTGATAACTCAAGAGACTCTCTATATGAAGAACATGGTGCTACTTTGAAGCACAAGTGTGGTAAAGGATAGTAACATTTCCCTTCTCTCTTTTCTCTCATTTTTTCTCTTTTTTTCTTTTTTCTTTTTATTTTTTGGTGGGCTTCTTTGTCCACTTTTTTATTTGGGCTTCTTTGGCCTCCTTTTTTTGTAAAGTCCGAGTCTCATCCCGACTTGTGGGGGAATCATAGTCTCCATCATCCTTTCCTCACTGGGGCAATGCTCTAATAATGATGATCATCACACTATTATTTACTTACAACTCAATATTACAACTCGATATCTAGAACAAAGATATGACTCTATATGAATGCCTTCGGCGGTGTACCGGGGTGTGCAATGATCTAGCATAGCAATGACATCAAAAAACGGACAAGCCATGAAAACATCATGCTAGCTATCTTACGATCATGCAAAGCAATATGACAATAAATTTCCTAACTCATTTTATAGCAGATTTACTATTCTGTCTAAAACTAAAATAAAGCAATTATAAGTAATTTTAACATAGCTAATTATATTTTCTACAGAAACTATAAGAAATTTGCAAACCAACAAAAAAAGAATCACCTAAAAATATTAAGTAGAATAAAAGATATGAATTTTTCAAATCTGAAACTATTCTGTTAAAACAGAAAAACGAAAATAAAGAAAAACGGCTAAATGGGCCTAACTAACGCACTGCGCGTAATATAACTAAAACGGGCTTAGGGTTAAACGAATCGGGCCGGTACTAAAAATAAAACCCTAACTTAAAATAAACCGTAACGAACCGGGCGAACTGGTTTATATAAAGAACTTACCCCTTGAGGTGTTCTAATCTCGCCGTCTCTGCGAGATCGGACGGCGGGGCGAAGTCCGTGGCTTACGGAGTTGGACGGCGGCGGCGCTCGGGCGGCGAAAAGTCGTCGGCGTCTCCGGTCGTCGGGAGGTCGGCGAGGTGCTCCGGCCCAGTGCGACGGGCTCGGGGTGGTCTGTGGAGTCGGTGGAGCTCGGGGTGGGCTAGGCGACGACGGCGAGGGAAATGGCGGTGGTGGTGAGCTCGGGCTCCGCGAGCGTGAGGAGAGAGGAGAGGTCCGCGATGGGGCGAGGGAATGGGGTGGGGGCTCGGTATTTATAGGGCGGGCGAAGTCTTGCGCGGGGGCGGATCGGGAGATCGGTGAGATCCGGAGATCTCGGGATCTCCGGCGACGCGGGCGTGGGAGAGGGTTGAGGGGTGGTGGCCCACCTGTCGGCGACAATGCGGGAGCGGGCGCTTCGGTCGGTTGACCGAGCCGAAGCCGATTCGGCGCGGGCTAGGGCGCTGGCGCATTAGACCGTCATTGGGCCAGCTGGCCGCTGGTTAATTTGGCGCTTTGGCTGGCGGTCGGTGGGCCTGCTGGGCTGTTAGGCTGGCAGTTGGCTGGCCGGCGCCGAGGTTCTCCTTTTTCCAATTTTTTTTGAAAATAAAAACAGAGTTATAAAATATAAAATATAAATATTTTATATAGGACATATATATACCAAAATGATCAGGGAATATTCCTATCATTTGAACATTTTCCAGGGAAAAATCCAAAGTTTATAAAATTCATTTTTCCAAATTTCAAATAAACTCAAGTTTGAATTCAAAACTTTTGGCATTGTTTTCCTCGATATTTTTGGAGTGTCATGTTTACTCCTCTCATACTTTTGTTCAAGTATTTATCAGGCATAGTTTTTGAAATGATTCCCACTTGCCAAAGTTTGAATTCAAATTCCAAAACTCAAAATCTTCTGAAACTTCAAATGGCACTCAAATTCAAACAGAATGCATAGATGCTTAGCTATAATTGTAAAACATCCCAAATAGAAAATTTGGGATGTTACAAACTCTACCACCTTAAGATGAATCTAGCCCTCGAGATTCGGGTTAACTAACAAATAGGTGCGGATGGTCTCGAAGAAGGTCTTCTTCTCGCTCCCGGTGGCTTCTTCCTCGGAGTGATGACTCCACAACACCTTACAAAACTTGATGATCTTGCTGCGGGTGACTCTGCTTTCGCAGTCTCGAGAATTCGTCGGGTTTCTCCTTATAAGTCGATCACCAAGCTGTATGGCCTCTAGGGGCCTTGTGTCTCTCAACGGAATATCGGCCATGTCGGCATGACACTTCTTGGTGAGAAACATGGAAGACATCATGAACTCGGACAATCCTTCCGCAATTCCAACTTGTAAGCAACTTCTCCACGACGTTCGAGGATTTTATGCGGGCCAATGAATCGGGTGCTAACTTTCCTTTGACACCAAACCTCTTGATCCCACGAAGTGAGACACACGAAGATATGCTCGGTCTCCGCTTCGTAAGTTACTTCCTTGCGTTTATTGTCGGCATAACTCTTACATCTCATTGTGCTATCTTGAGTCTATCCCGAATCAGCTTGACTTTCTCTTGAATCTCGATAAGATCGGAACCGAAAAGTGATCGATCTCAATACCATCCACAACAATGGTGTTCTCGCACCTCCTTCCGTATAGAGCTTGAAGGGGCCATCTTGATTTGGATTGATAAGCTGTTGTTGTATGAGAACTCTGCGTATGGCAAATTGTCATCCCAGCTAGACCCATAGTCTAGCACACAAGCTCTCAACATGTCCTCCGAATCTGGTTGACTCTCTCGGTCTGTCCATATGTCTGGGATGAAAAGCTGTCTTGAATTCCAGCCTCGTACCCAAAGTTTCATGCAACCGATTCCAAAACTTTGAGGTAAATTATGTTCCTCTATCGACACGATACTCCTCGGAACTCCATGCGGACAAGCGATCCTGGTCATGTATATCTTGGCCAACTTAGCACTGGTATAGGTAGTCTTCACGGGAATGAAGTGAGCTACCTTGGTCAAACGATCAACCACTACCCGGATAGAATCATAACTGAGCGAGTCTGGGTAATCCTGTGATAAAATCCATTCCAACTTTTTCCCATTTCCAATCGGGAATCGGCAAAGGTTGAAGTAACCCTGCTGGCTTCGATGTTCTGCCTTTACTCGTTGACAAACATCGCATCTTTTCTACGTACTCGGCAATATCCTTCTTCATACATGTCCACGAAACTTTCCTTCAAATCCGGTACATCTTGGTGTTACCGGGTGAATCGAATCGGTGAATCATGAGCCTCTGAAGAATTAGCTTCTGAGTTCGGGATCATTGGGCACATAATCGATCCTCGAACCATATAGTTCCGTGTTCATCCTTACGGAACCCTTTAGCTTTTCCTTCATTCATCTTTTGCTTTATTTCATCAATTTCCTTGTCCGACTTACGAGCTTGCGAATCCTTTCGACCAAAGTGGACTGAACTTCGAGTTGCAATATATCCTCTCGTAACTATCTCGATCGGAGATCTACGAGGTCATCGACTAACTCTGGGGTAAACCTCCACGTAAGAGTATTCACATAACTCTTACGGCTCAAAGCATCTGCTACAACATTAGCTTTCCTTGGTGATAATGCAATCTCATGTCATAGTCCTTGATTAACTCTAGCCATCTCCTCTGCTGAGGTTCAACTCTTTCTGCGTGAAAATATACTTCAAACTCTTGTGATCGTGTAAATATCACAGCGGTTTCCGATGAGGAAATGTCTCCAGTCTTGAGTGCATGCACTCTGCTGCTAACTCCAAATCATGTGTGGCATAATTCATCTCGTGAGGTCGTAGCTGTGCAGAGGCATAAGCTACAACTTTTCCTTCCTGCATTAGTACTCCTCAGAGTCCTTGACGAAGCGTCTAATAAACCTGGTATTCCTTGTGTATGTCCGTGAGAATCGATCTGGGGCTGTAACCAAGCGTTTCTTCAATTCCTGAAAACGGCTTCACAATCCTCGGTCCAAATGTACTTGGATTCCTTCTTCAACAGCTCAGTCATGGGCTTGGCAATCTTCGAAGTTCTCAATAAACCTCCGATAATATCCTGCGAGTCCAAGAAAACTGCGGATCTCCTTGGTGAGGGTGGGTGGCCTTGTCGGTGGTGATTCAACCTTGGCGGGTCAATGCTATTCCTTCTCCTGAAATAACATGTCCGAGGAATCCAACTTCCTTCACCAAAATTCACATTTGCTGAACTTGGCATACAACTGATGTTCTCGAAGTTTCTCGAACTAGGCGCAAATGTTCCTTATGCTCTTCCTCGCTCTTGGAGAAAATCAGTATATCATCGATGAACACCACGACAAACTTGTCCAGATATTCCATAAATACCTTGTTCATCAAATTCATGAAGTATGCAGGGGCATTAGTCAACCCAAATGACATGACGGTATACTCATATAAACCATACCTGGTGGTGAATGCTATTTTGGGTATATCCTTCTCACGGATCTTCAACTGATGATACCCTGATCGAAGATCGATCTTGGAGAATACCTTGGCTCCAACTAGTTGATCAAACAGATCATTAATCATCGGCAGAGGGTACTTGTTCTTGATGGTCACCTCGTTCAGCGAGCGATAATCCTAACCATCCTCAAGGTTCCATCCTTCTTCTCTACCAAAAGAACTGGGGCTCCCCAAGGTGATGAGCTTGGCCGAATGTATCCTTTCTCCAATAACTCATTAATTTGGTCCTTGATCTCTTTCAATTCATTCGGAGGCATCCGATAAGGTCTCTTGGATATTGGGGCTGTCTTGGGCAATAACTCAATCAGAAATTCAATGTCCTGTCGGTGGCATTCTGGTAATTCCTCCGGAAACACATCGGGAAAATCTTGCACTCTGGCACTTCCTCTGAACAACTCCGTGAGGGAATTCACTGATTCTTCATCGCTACGTGCGGATACATACTTGATCCTCTTACGCTCGGGGTGGTGAGCGAGAATAGACTTCTGGGCATAGTCTATGTTCCTTCAAACCGTCAACCAATCCATGCCTAGGATTACATCCAAGGTGCGGGTTTCCAACACTATGAGTCTGCGGAAATTTATGATTTCCGATGTTGAGGTTGCATGACAGCCTAAGCACGCCATCATTTCTCCTCCTGCGGGCCCGGCGCGAAGGGGTTTCTAAGGGTTTTAGTGGGCAACCCGTACTTTTCCACAACTACCCTTGATATGAATGAATCGTTGCACCGAATCAAAGAGTACCAAAACTGAGCGTGAATTCAATAAAACTTACCAACCACGATTATGCGGCTGATCATAGGCGTCCTCCACGTCAATGTGGTTCACACGAGCACGAGGAAAGGGTTGGGCTTCTTCGCTGAGCTTCCATTGCCGTTTCCATTCCTCTGCTTGGCCTCTGGGCGGTCGGTGGCATAGTGCCTGTTTTACGGCACTTGAAGCAGTGATGTGGCTCAGATCCTTGAGCAGGCGGGAAGCGATCTTGGTTCCCATTACCGTTTCCATTGCCATTGCCATTGCACGACTGTTGTCACAGGTTGCGGTTGTTCCCATTGCCTCCATGGTTATGTCCTCCATGGTTGTGATGGGTATGCCCTCCCAGTATGGGGCATAACAGGGCTTCTTGAGCTCTGAGTTGTGCTTCCCCTGGCTGTACTTCCGCTTGCGGCTTTCAATCTGCTGCTGCTTGCCTTCAAGTATGATGGCCTTGTCTACTAGCTGCTGGTAGTTGGCGAAAGTAGCCACCATAAGCTGCATTCCCAGCTCGTCATTGAGTCCCTCGAGAAACTTCTCCTGCTTTGCGGCTGTGACGCCCGGGTAATGAAGCTACAGTAATCCCCACTAATGATGCCACGTCACCTCGGTTACTGTGGATAAACTCGCGCTAGATCGAGCCCTGTTCGAATTCAAATTCAAAATCAAGCAAACAATAAAAGTTTTCAAATATTAACACTAAAATGTTCGGAGTGAGCCAGATAATGCATAGGTAATTAAGGTGGTGGAACCACACTTTTATAAAATGTTTAATTACTCTAAGATGAATAAAACAGAGTAAATACAATTATTTAAGTGCTTAAAAATAATAAACATTTTCAAAACTAATTTGTTATAAGTATTAAACTATTGTGGCGATGGCATAAATTGTAAAATCTATTTAGGTGCCACTTTAGTAATTTACTAAAACTAAAATAAAAGAAAAACTAAAAGTAAAAGCGGTAAAAGAAAAATTAAGAAAAACAAAATACAAAGAAAAGAGACCCCCCTCATTTGGGCCACGGCCGAGATGGCCTCGTGTGTCAGGCCGACCAGCCGCACCTCTCTGGCCTAATGGCCCCTCCTCGTGACCTAACCCCGAGCGCCCCATTTCCCACCCCGATCCCCACCCCCCACGCGCCTCCCTCTCCTCCCGATCAATCGGGATCGCAGCCTCCGCCCCTCCCCGCTCGTCTGGGCACTGCCCGTGCTCGAGGCCCGCCCCTCGCGCCCCAGGCACCACCCGGCCCCACCCCCCCGCCGCCCGCCACAGAGCCCGCCCGGCCAGGTGCGCCCGCCGCATCCGCCCGCAAGCCGCCGCCGCACACCGTCGCCGCCTCGCCCGCCTCTACCCGCCCGACCCGGCACGATCCCGTCGCCTCGGCGTCGTCAGCACCGCCCACCTCGCCAGCGTGACGCGCCCGAGGAATCGTCGACCACCGCCATCGCAAGAGGACCCGAAGCCGCCGACGCTGCCCCGCCGTCGCCGCGTCCCTGTCCTCCTCCCGCGGATCTGCGCCCGCCTCCCGGCGTCGCGGCGGCGCGCGTCCCGTCCTCCTCCCCAAAGGCTCCATCGAGCCACGCCGACCCCCCTTCTCGCCAACGCTGGTGAGGCCATCGGCCTCCGCATCCCCTCGGCCGCCTTCTCTCCCCCTCGCGGTCACCACGCCCGGATGCCTTTCGCGCCCCAGCCCAAGCCGCTGCGCGCTGTGTCGCGCTTCGCCATGGCCGTCGCGAGTCGCGCTGCCCCCATTCCCCTCTCGCTCCGGGTTCCGCCCGACTCCTGGCATGGCATGCCTTCTGCCTCGCCGACCTCGGGGCCTCATCCGCCTATGGCTGCGCCTCGACCGAGTTCATCGCCCGCCCGGCGTCGTACTGGGGCGCCAGCGTCGTTCCCACCACCAAACCGTGGCCTTAGCCCTTTGCACATGGGGCCGACCCTTTTAAAAAAGTGAATAAAGAATTGATAATAAGTAAATAAAAATATTAATTAATTAGTTAATTAAATTAATTAACTTAATTAATTAGGTTCGATTAAACTAATTATAATCTATTACCCTAATAACCTAGTTAGACTAAATTAACTAGTTAGTTAATGTAACGACCAATGACAGAGGCCCACCTGTTGACGATCAACGTTGGTGGTCAGCGAGACCCCGACCCACTGTCGACCTCGGTACATACGTATGCAGCAGTGGGTGCACCTAGCATTAGCTATTTAATTTCGAATTAAATTAAATCCAGAAAATCTAGAAAATGATTAAATCTTTATAAATTAATATTAAATAATCCGTAACTCGGATGGAAAAACTTTGTACATGAAAGTTGCTCGAGCGACGAGGCGAATCCGGATCGCAGATCCGTTAAATCGCCACACACCCCTAGCATAGAGAACCTGCAAACTTTCCTCTCCGGTTCATCATCGACAGACGTCCGGAACAGGAAAACTTTCCGGATGTTTCCCCCTCGCCAAGCATCGCCTAGCGCTACGTTAGAACACGTCTAGCTCATGCATTGTCTGTTATGCACTTGCTGCTATGTATTTACTGTTTCTTCCCCTCTTCTCTCCGGTAGACCCGGGACCGATCTTGATGTCCTGTGATCGACTACGTCGCCGGCGACCCCCTTCTTGTCTCGAGCAACCAGGCAAGCCCCCCTTGATCACGGATATCGCCTACTCTTCTCTATCTGCTTGCATTAGAGTAGTATAGCATATTACTGTTTTCGATACTCCTATCTTTGCTGCATAGCCTGTCCTTGTTACTACATTGTTACCTTACGCAATCCTATATGCTTAGTATAGGATGCTAGTAATTCATCTGTGGCCCTACATCCTTGTCAAATCTGCGCGTGCTATACTATCGGGCCGTGATCACTCGGGAGGTGATCACGGGTATATACTATATACTTTACACTATTACATTACATGTGGTACTGTTGGAGATGGGGGCTGAAAGGACGGGTGGCTCCATCCCGGTAGAGGTGCGCTGGGTTCCCGCGGCCCCGATGATACTTTGTGGCGGAGCGGCAGGGCAGGTTGAGACCGCCTAGGAGAGAGGTGGGCCTGGCCTGTTCGGCATTCGCGGATACTTAACTGCAACTTAACGAGGTCTTGGTATTTGATCTGAGTTGGCTCTGAGCTTATCGCACTAACCATCTACGCGGGAGTAGTTATGGGTATCCGGCGTCGTGGTATCGGCGAAGCACTTGAGACGTCGGACGACGGCGCCTTGCCGGATTGGACTGGAGCGCTTGTTAGGCTAGGTGCGCTTCGGCAGCGTCGCGCAGCGTGCTTGGTGTGCTTTCGGGGCGATGGGCCCAGACCCTGCGGCGCTTAGGTTTAGACCGGCGTGTTGGCCTCTCTGTTGTGCCTAGGTAGGGCTGCGGCGTGTTGATCTTCAGCGGCGGGCATGACCGAGAAAGTGTGTCCGGCCAAATGGGATCAAGCGTCTTTGGGTAAGATGGTGCATCCCTGCGAGGAAGTTAATCTATTCGGATAGCCGTGATCTTGATAACAGGGCGACTTGGAGTTGTACCTTGAGCTTATGACAACTAGAACCGGATACTTGATAAAACACACCCTTCCAAGTGCGGATACAACCGGTGCTCGCTCTCTCTCGGGGATATGAGGAGGGATCGCGGGTAGGATTATTGCTATGTGATGTTACTTGGAGGACTTGAGATCGTCCTCTTCTACTGTTGCAAGGCAGAGTCTAGAAGCGTAGTCTTCGTTAAGACTAGCTATCCCCTCTTATTACGGCATTCTGCATTCAGGTCCACTAATATGGCCCTTTACACATATATCCATGCATATGTAGTGTAGTTCCTTGCTTGCAGTACTTTGGATGAGTACTCACGGTTGCCTTGTTCCCCTTTCCCCTGTCTCTACTCGATTGCTGCAACAGACGATGGAGCCAGGAGCGAGCATACCACCGTCGATGATGACTACTACTACGTGCAGTCCGGCGGCGACCGGGAGTAGCTAGGAGGATCCTGGCGGGAGGCTGCGCCTCTTCGTCTGTATCCCGCTTTGTGTTAGCCTTCTTAAGGCAACCTTGTTTAACTTATGTACGTACTCAGATATTGTTGCTTCCGCTGACTTCGTCTATGATCGAGCACTTGTATTCGAGCCCTCGAGGCCCTGGCTTGTATTATGATGCTTGTATGACTATTTTTATTTGTAGAGTTGTGTTGTGATATCTTCCGTGAGTCCACGATCTTGATCGTACACATTTGCGTGCATGATTAGTGTCACGATTAAATCGAAGGCGTCTGAAGATTGGTATCGAGCCATTTGCTGTAGAATCCCCTTCCAACTCCTTGGCCGAAGTCGAGTCTAGACATTGCAAAAACGTTTACTAACTTGGCTGTGTGCCTTACGGGCCCACGTCGCCATTGGGTGGTATTAGGATCTTTTACTCCTCGACCTTTACTCTGGGACTCTGAACTCTCTTCTATTCGGGTTAAATGAATTTGCTAAAAACAAAACTAACTTTAGGTTCTCGCAAGAACTTTCTCCCGGAGAGCCCCTCACTTCAGATGATCGTCTGCTAATCAGAAGATTCTGAAGATACTCTCTGATGTTCTCTGGAGACTTTGTGCCCATCACTTTGGCTATTCCCGACCACCGATAAATCCGTATGGAAAACTACTTACACTTGCCATTCATACGATCATCCCCCATTGATCTTGTTATTACAAGATACCCCGAAGTTTTCTCTATTGTTCCGAGAATACTTTGTGCCTCTTGCCTAGCAGTTCTTTGCCACATGAATACCCCTTCAATTAAATCCTCGCACTTGTCGAGTATCCGCTCATCCCGATTGTTCATGTGTTTCACAAAAGTCTTCAAAATACTATTCGATCTTCGAAAATCCTCTGGAGCCTTTGGCTCTTGAAATTCTTGTTTGCTTGCATTATGGTTAATCCCATAAGTCTCGTAGTCATATTGACATTCCTTGTCATTATCATTTTGAGTCTGTTGACTCAATATGTTTCTGAATACCATAATCATCATTGATCCTTATAAATTACCTTTACGGCGAGCTGCCACTCTTTTAACTGGAATTGGTTCTCGACCAATCCAATTGTCGTTGATTGTACCCTAAGGCTATTCAACTTATCCATCCCTAATCGAGCATTGCTTGATCCCTTGAATTAGGAATCATAATTCCTTTGCATTTGACAATTGAGTTAGTCGATTGTTTCTATAATTTGATCTCCTTGCATTCTTCTACCTCTAGTTGAGTCTTGATGCTCACGTCGGATCCGTGTGGACCACGGATCTTTTGTTGGATTTTATCGACAACGCCCTTCATATACAATAACCTTGTGAGCCTTTCCTCGATACATAATGCCTTTGGTAAATTGTATCCTCTGCTTTCTCAACCATGCTCTTCTTGAGCTTGAGTTCATTATTTCTAAAGATTACGGTATATGATTCCAAGAAGCCCCTATGGGTTGAACATATGCCTTCACTAAACCGTGTGAACCGAAAGTTTTCACGAATCATACTCTTACGGTGCTTCACGGATAAAATTATCAACACTTTAACTTCATCGAGCGTGAGAAGTGAATGAAGGGTTATGCATTGGAGAAGTGGGAGTCGACCTTGAACTTTGTGTTCATGCCCATGGGCACGATGTAGATCTTATCATTAAAGCTTCTCTTAAATTAATTATTCCTTTGGTATAAGTTCATCTTATATCAGGGAACTGGCCTTTTACAATCGTGGTTCCGACCATGTTCTCTTTTAAATACCATTTCTCGTGCAAGTTTTAGCACTTGTCTTCTGTAGAGTAGTACCCCCCGTCCAACCTCTACTTTGATATGTCATCGAGTATTACCCCCTGGTATCTCGAGATTACCATGGAACTGCATAACTTCTTATGAGTTCTTCATCAAGTGCTACCTTCCCACTGATTCCAATTTTTCACGGGCTCTGAGTTATTAAACACTCAAGGACACCGATAACTGAACCGAGTCCGCTCTATGGTTCAACAACTCTTCAGTAAGCTTCTATAAGTACGAGTTGTACCCGACCACGCCATTCCTAGCCTGTTTGGCTATATCATTGTCGTGATGATTTTAACTGTGCTACCCGGTCCTTCTTCTCGGAGCACAATTTTCGACGATGAATTAAGCTTACGTCGATTTTCCTCGTCATTCCCTTTCACCTTAAACAACAAGCTTGAGTTCGAGTTTATGTCGTAACCGTGGTTCCAATAACCTTTCACTTCATCATTACTTTGACTTGATGTCGTCGCCGATCGATTACATCTTCATGAACTCTCGCGACAAAGGTGTCGTGATCGTCAACATTCTGAGCTCATCCAGGATATCAATTGAATTCATGATGGGTAATACCATCCTTGCCCCTCGATGATTCCTGTTCTCATCGACCACATTATTGCCTTCCGTTCAACACAAACTTGTTCGTGTTTCGTGTTATACCTTGAGATCCTTACTTATGTTCTCCTTTAGCTTGGAGTATTACCCTCTTTTATGACAAGAATGTCATGAGGATTGCTCCACCTCTTAGAAATTCTCAGTAAGATGATACTTTTCGCCATCACCATTCTTCCTTGGTCCCCGTGTTGTTTTTAACCGGGATACCAATATGCTGACGATGCTGCTTAAGTTCTGTACTTCTAGCAACCCTATTGCTACAGTTCGATCTTAGACTGTTGGATATTGAATCGTCACTCTAACCGTGATCTTGCTATCTAAGGTCATATTTCGGTCACACCTTTCAACTAATGATTAATGGAGTATGTTTTCCTCGAGCATACAACATTATATCATTTGAATTGACAAGTGTCATCTTCTTGCTCACATTATTATGGAAATCCATTCGTTTGGAATTCTCGATGAATTGTCGTTGAGCCGTCGGCCTTCTCCTCATCCTCTCCTTGGGTTAATGATGAACTCTTGTTAGCGGAAATCACTTCATAGTTCATTTCCGAGAATCTTACAATGTCATCTCGTCAATTTTAGTTGCACCTTTTCTTCTCGGTATCCTAAGTCCGAGGTATCCGACACCAATCGGATCTGAATCTCGGTCGATATGATGGTTGGGACAACATTCAAGAGTTATGATGTTGATCCTTTGATGACCCGGTAACATGATGTCATGCCTAGCACCCCCGGTGGAGGACCTATCATTATAGATTCCTTTTCAGCAAGGTTATCCATTCATCCATGAGGAAATGGTATCTTGTTCTACAAGTTATTCTGATGGATCCTTCGTGATTCCAAAGTCTGATCTTCACGAAGGCCATGTCAATGCTATCTCGAAGCATGTACGTGATACTCTGATTTTCAACAAGAACATTGAAGCCCAATGCTATATGTTTCTTGCTCAATTATCAAACACCGTTGTATGGGTAATGTCATGAAATTTCTCTCCCTTACCTAAAGGGTTTTCTACATTATATCCTGTCATGGATATCATGCTCCTTATCCTTGGGAAGGATATGCCCTGAATTATGTGTTTAAACACATTTTTTTCTTTCCATTGTTCTGTTTAACCTAATGATCACATTTTCCTTTCCATGGGTCTGTTGACCCTTCTTGGGATATATATAATCTAGCGGTGATAATCCCCTGCTTAGGTAAGCACCTCGTTGTACCACTCGTAAGTAAGACCCTATTACTATTGTTGATGACATTCCGGTAACCACCGATGGGCGAGAACCTTGCCTATTGGTCCGCCTCGCCTCGTTCAGCGGCGGGAAGATGGTTCTCTTAGTCCCTCGCCCTAGGTACCTAGGTTGTTGCCGACATGACCCTCAGACTCTCCTCGACATGCCTTGCTTACATGATCGTGCAAGATGTCACCAACATTCTACTTTTAACCACATGGTGGGCCCATAACCTGACAGTTTCACAGGATCGAAACGACTCTCCTGTACACCCCCATTGCGAAGTTATTCCTCACGCTTGACTTTGTATGTAATTCACGGGCCACTTGCTGTTGATCTATACAGTATCGGACACAATACTTATTCCGTTGCTCTGAACCCTTTAGCACCTGCTTGAGGCAATGAGCGATTGCCTATCCGCTTGAAACTCCTTATCGCACTGTCTTACTTTGCTCTCGATGTGAGTCATTTGTTCAACTCGAGAGATACTCATAAGTTCATTCTTGGGATAACCCCAGATGATTTTCCCTTATAACATCCTATCATTGTAGAGCTACCCCTTACCTATTCGTAAGTACGATGGAGTTCATGAAGAAATGGTGACAAGTTTATCATGATGCATCGGAATAAAGGATTGAAGACATCAACGAAAGGAATTAACTTCTTCTAGAAGATCCGTTAGAATATCGTAACCAGGACTTTCCCCTTACTCCCCTCTTAAATCTCGGGACGAGATTTCTTGTAGTGGAGGAGAATTGTGACGCCCGGGTAATGAAGCTACAGTAATCCCCACTAATGATGCCACGTCACCTCGGTTACTGTGGATAAACTCGCGCTAGATCGAGCCCTGTTCGAATTCAAATTCAAAATCAAGCAAACAATAAAAGTTTTCAAATATTAAAACTAAAATGTTCGGAGTGAGCCAGATAATGCATAGGTAATTAAGGTGGTGGAACCACACTTTTATAAAATGTTTAATTACTCTAAGATGAATAAAACAGTAGCAAATACAATTATTTAAGTGCTTAAAAATAATAAACATTTTCAAAACTAATTTGTTATAAGTATTAAACTATTGTGGCAGTGGCATAAATTGTAAAATCTATTTAGGTGCCACTTTAGTAATTTACTAAAACTAAAATAAAAGAAAAACTAAAAGTAAAAGCGGTAAAAGAAAAATTAAGAAAACAAAATACAAAGAAAAGACACCCCCTCATTGGGCCACGGCCAGATGGCCTCGTGTGTCAATCGGGCCGGCCAGCCGCACCTCTCTGGCCTAATGGCCCCCTCCGTCGTGACCTAACCCCGAACGCCCCATTTCCCACCCCGATCCCCACCCCCACGGCGCCACTCCTCTCCCTCCCGATCAATCGGGATCGCGATCTCCGCCCCTCCCCGCTCGTCTGGGCACTGCCCGTGCTCGGGGCCGGCCCTCGCCCCCCCGGCACCACCCGGCCCCCCAGCGGCCCGCCCCAGAGCCCGCCCGGCAGGTGCGCCCGCCGCATCCGCCCAAGCCGCCGCCACCGTCGCCGCCTCGCCCCACCTCTGCCCGCCCGACCCAGCACGATCCCGTCGCCTCGGCGTCGTGCAGCACCGCCCCACCTCGCCAGCGTGACGCGCCCGAGGAATCGTCGACCACCGCCATCGCAAGAGGACCGAAGCCGCCGCGCTGCCCGCCGTCGCCGCGTCCTGTCCTCCTCCCGCCGGACTCGCGCCCGCCTCCCGGCGTCGCGGCGACGCCGCGTCCCGTCCTCCTCCCCAAAGGCTCCATCGAGCCACGCCGACCCCTTCTGCGCCAACGCTGGTGAGGCCGCCGGCCTCGCATCCCCTCGGCCGCCTTCTCTCCCCTCGCGGTCACCACGCCGGATGCTGCGCCAAGCCCCACAGCCCGCGCGCGTGGGCGCCGTGTCGCGCTTCGCCATGGCCGTCGCGATTTGCACTTGCCCCCCATTCCCCTCTGCTCGGGTTCCGCCCGACTCCTGGCAGCATGCCACGCTGGCTGGCTCGCCGACCTCCGGGCCCTCATCCACCTCTGCTGCGCCTCGGACCGAGTTCATCGCCGCCATGTCATTTGAGCGCCAGCGTCGTTCCCACCACCAAACCGTGGCCTTAGCCACTTGCACATGGGGCCGACCCTTTTAAAAAAAGTGAATAAAAATTGATAATAAGTAAATAAAAATATTAATTAATTAGTTAATTAAATTAATTAACTTAATTAATTAGGTTCGATTAAACTAATTATAATCTATTACCTAACAACCTAGTTAGACTAAATTAACTAGTTAGTTAATGTAACGACCAATGACGAGGCCCCACTGTTGACGATCAACGTTGGTGGTCAATGAGACCCCTGACCCACTGTCGACCTCGGTACACTTCGTATGGCAGTGGGTGCACCTAGCATTAGCTATTTAATTTCGAATTAAATTAAATCCGGAAAATCTAGAAAATGATTAAATCTTTATAAATTAATATTAAATAAACCGTAACTCGGATGGAAAAACTTTGTACATGAAAGTTGCTCGAGCAGCGAGGCGAATCAGGATCGCATCCGTTAAATCCGCCACACACCCCTAACATAGCGAACCTGCAAACTTTCCTCTCCGGTTCATCACGTCGACAGACGTCCGGACAGGAAAACTTTCCGGATGTTTCCCCCTTCGCCAAGGCATCGCCTAGCGCTCACGTTAGAACACGTCTAGCTCATCATTGTCTGTTATGCACTTGCCTGCTATGTATTTACTGTTTCTTCCCCTCTTCTCTCCGGTAGACCCGAGACCGATCTTGATGTCCTGTGATCGACTCGTCACCGACGACCCCCCTTCTTGTCGAGAAACCAGGCAAGCCCCCCCCCTTGATCACGGATATCACCTACTCTTCTCTATCTGCTTGCATTAGAGTAGTATAGCATATTCTTGTTTTGAGATACTCCTATCTTTGCTGCATAGCTTTGTCCTTATTATACATTGTTACCTTACGCAATCCTATATGCTTAGTATAGGATGCTAGTACTTTCATCTGTGGCCCTACATCCTTGTTAAATGCCGTGCTATACTATCGGGCCGTGATCACTCGGGAGGTGATCACGGGTATATACTATATACTTTACACTATTACATTACATGTGGTACTGTTGTTAGGAGATGGGGGCTGAAAGGGCGGGTGGCTCCATCCCAGTGAGGTGGGCACAGGTTCCCGACGCCCCCAAGCGATACTTTGTGGCGGAGGCGGCAGGGCAGGTTGAGACCGCCTAGGAGAGAGGTGGGCTGGCCTTGTTCGGCGTTCGCGGATACTTAACACGCAACGAGGTCTTGGTATTTGATCTGAGTTGGCTCTGAGCTTATCGCACTAACCATCTCTGCGGGAGTAGTTATGGGTATCCGGCGTCGTGGTATCGGCCAAGCACTTGAGACGTCGGCGACGGAGCGGTGCGCGCCGGATTGGACTGGAGCGCTGTTAGGCTAGAGTGCGCTTCGGCGCGTCACAGAGCGTCTTGAGTGTGCTTTCGAGGCGATGGGCCCGGACCCTGCGCGCTTAGGTTTAGACCGGCGTGTTGGCCTCTCTGTTGTGCCTAGGTGGGGCTGCGGCGTGTTGATCTTCAGCGGCGGGCATGACCGGAAAGTGTGTCCGGCCAAATGGGATCAAGCGTCTTTGGGTAAGATGGTGCACCCTGCGAAGATTAATGTATTCGGATAGCCGTGATCTTGATAACAGGGCGACTTGGAGTTGTACCTTGAGCTTATGACAACTAGAACCGGACACTTGATAAAACACACCCTTCCAAGTGCGGATACAACGGTGGTCGCTCTCTCGGGGATATGAGGAGGGATGGCGGGTAGGATGTGCTATGTGATGTTACTTGGAGGACTTGGATCGTCCTCTTCTACTGTTGCAAGGCAGAGTCGAAGCGTAGTCTTCGTTAAGACTAGCTATCCCCTCTTATTACGGCATTCTGCGATTCAGTCCTTGATATGGCCCTTTACACATATATCCATGCATATGTAGTGTAGTTCCTTGCTTGCAGTACTTTGGATGAGTACTCACGGTTGCCTTGTTCCCCTTTCCCCTGTCTCTACTCGATTGCTGCAACAGACGATGGAGCCAGGGGCGAGCATACCGTCGATGGCGACTACTACTACGTGCGATCGGCGGCGGCGACCGGGAGTAGCTAGGAGGATCGAGCGGAGGCTGCGCCTCTTCGTCTGTATCCCGTTTGTGTTAGCCTTCTTAAGGCAACCTTGTTTAACTTATGTCCGTACTCGGATATTGTTGCTTCCGCTGACTTCGTCTATGATCGAGCAATTGTATTCGAGCCCTCGAGGCCCTGGCTTGTATTATGATGCTTGTATGACTATTTTATTTGTAGAGTTGTGTTGTGATATCTTCCGTGAGTCCACGATCTTGATCGTACACATTTGCGTGCATGATTAGTGTACGATTAAATCGAAGCGTCCACAAATGCATCTGTGGCCACATCATCGGGGGCATAGCGAGCTAGGTTGCTGAACTCATCCACGTCTTTGTGCCGCGATGCGGTTCCCTGGCGTAAGTTGCGGAACTCACGCTTCTTGGACTCATGGCTCCAGCTGAAACATGGCGGTGCGGAAGGCTGCTGGAACTGATCCCATGTGATGGTGCCGATGGGATAAGTGGCGGTGTAGTTCTCCCACCAAGAAGCTGCAGGTCCATCAAGTTGATGTCTGACAAGCGCACCTTTTCGCATCGATGCACCCAACAGCGATTAACTCTCTTCCGATCTTGCGGAGCCAATAAATCGGCCACAATCGGCTCAGTGCTGCTAGAGAACACCGGCGGATTCAGCCTCAGGAATCGAGTCAAGTTGTCAATAGGGGGTGGTGGTGGCGGTGGATTGTTGTTGTTGTTGTTCTGGTTCTGGATGAGCATCTACATGATGGCATTCTGCTGCTGGAGCAGCTGGGTGAGCTCCGGCGGGAAGTTGAGACCGGGGTCACGTCTCGGAGGCATCTGGTGTTTTGGAGTGGATGAGAAAATTAGAATAGAACAATGGTCTAATGAGAAACAACACTACCCATATGAATGCACAATCATAAACACACCAATCATTTATTCATCCACTCAAACATGGTTCAATCTCGATTACAAAAGCTCACGACTAAATCGAAAATAACGACCTAAATGATCGACGAAAAAGTAAAATAATATGGTGGTTGACTAAATGTCTTCATCAATAATCCTTGCGTCCTCTGGTGCGATGTCCTCCGGTGTGGTGTCCTCTGTTGCGGCGCCTCCTCTTGCGGCTTTCTCCAGTGGAACTCCCTTCATAATCCTGATCATTGCTCACGAGGGGTCCATCATCTCCACTCGGAAAAAGGTCCTCTCCCAAGTCCATCTTTTCCTCAATTGCGGCAAGCTTCATCTTCAGGTCGTCGACTCTCTCCATGAAGTCCGCGATTTCTTCCTCATGGCCAAGGAAGTCTGCGTGTGCCTTCTCCTCCGAGTTCAGTTCACGGAACAACAGCCTTCTGTGTACCTTGAGTTCTGGCGATCCGGATCTCCGTTTCTGAGGAGACACTCCAAGTCCTGGATATAAGAGAGAGGAGTCGTCCTCTACATGCGGATGATATCTCCATTCCTTGCTCTGCGAGAAACCATGGCGAGTCGATGGATCGAGCTCGGCCTGTACTCTTCTCGGAGATGTCCAAGTGCGATAGATCGCCATGTCCCTTAGGGATCCAGTTGAAGTCGGTGAACTCAAAGTCAATAGGCTCTGTATGCCCTCGAAGTTTCTCCTGGAATGTGCACCTCGATCCTGTGGCGGGTATCCGTCGGAAGTGCATTGGTTGGCTTCCGGTGATCGAGGCAGAGCAATCTTCAGCTTCTTCACCATCTGGACCAGCTTCTGCCGAAGGCATCGTCTCATCGGTGGCAAAACTCCGTAGCAAAGCGGGGTGAACTTCGACGCCATCTAGAATGTTGAAAACCGGAGAGGAGTCGAGAATTGAGCAGGGGAGAATTACGGAATGATAAGGATATAAAGTAAATAGTCTCTTCCTATGGCTTTCCGATCCTAGGGGTTCGTCCTACGGTCAGCGTGTGCTCGATACCATCTCTGTGGCGACGACCCAAAATCGGTCAAATCTACGTATGCATGCCATCCCAAGATCATCTTTGGTACTCACGGTACATCGATGAAATAATCAAAGTTCAATCACACCTGAATTTATTACGATTCTCATATAGAGTCTTTATTACAAGAGAATAAATTGGCTCAAGGCCAACTCATGAGAAATAAACTAAAATAAGCTGCGAGCGTGAAGCGAAATAGCGAGTCCATCGACTCCATAGGGCAATCGCCAAGGCGGGCGTAGCCTCACTCTGATCGGAATAAATCTACGCAACATAAGGCGTTGCAGCCGTGTAATCAGCTTTTTGAATAAGCTGGCAAGTCATGAAGAGAATAACAATAAAAATTACTATCACTATATGCAATTTGGCTGTGGGGCTCTAAGTTTCATCATTTTGCGAAAAGCCAATTTTATCCTACTATAGTGGACTTGCTTGCAAATTACTACAAATTGTTGGTAGTTATTGAGATGGTTCCGCCAACCAATGTCTCATTCCCAAGTTATTAAGTCATAACCCCCTCAAATTAATTTATTAGTTTTTGTGTTGATATTTCGAATACTTCCAAGTTCGGAGGCTCAAATTGTCCGTAACCGGGGACACGGCTAATCGATTAGATCTTTAACTCTGCAGAGGTTTGCGCACTTTACCCGCAAGAATCATTCCCTCCTTTTAAGTCTTAGCACTTCATGGTGTTTGAAGGCGGGACGAATAAACAGGGTCTTCAAAGAGTTCTTCAGCTCTGCGGTACCCATCAATCCTACAGTTCTTCTACATCTCGTAGTACCGTCCAGCCAGCGTCACAACTAGGGTTGACCCAGCGAGCCCATAATGGCTTGCGGCTGCAGTAAGCTTCGGTCAAAGGGCATCCATCCGTCTCTTCGTGGCTGGGTGAAGCTTTCCGCAAGATGTCATGGCACTTCTCCATGCATCCCGGCCAACCACTGGGTTCTCCAGGGTGCCCGTCAACCGTCCTCCACCCAGTAGTGAATTTCGAAGTCCAACTTGATCATTGTAGTTCATGGGGTTGTCATCACCATTGACTCTCACATCTTTCTTATGAATTCACTCAACCAATCCCGTCTACGAGCATAGCAAAAGTAAACTACTTCGTCCCGGGCCATGGTAACAAGGGGAAATGGTTCATCCTACCACATGATACTACTCAAGATTATAACTTCAAAATTTCACCTACTGCATGCATGGTGGGGTGGTATAATTCTAATGCAATAAAAATCATAGGTATTGAAAATAACATGATCAAGACTTGCCTTGCTGACGATCTTCGTAAGCTAAGGACTCGTAGTAGCAAGCTTCGCACTCCGAAAATTCTACCGAGACAAACAATAATCACAATAAGCATATAGCATATGATCACATAACACAATATCATAGTAACAAAACACACCAAAACAAACGAATCAAAAACCCAAAGAAAACTCAAGAAATCCAACTCAAAGTTTTCCTACTTCAAACAACAACTAAAATAGTTTTACATAACAAAAATTTTCTTAACATAACCTAATCTTGGGTTTATGTTAACTTAACAGAAAATAATGCATTAAGCAACTAGGAGCAAAAGAATCAAGTTAAAAGCTATTATAAAACTCCTATTAGGCCTAATTCAATTTCTATTAAGAAAAATAAAATAAAAGTTTTATTTATTATAAAATAAAAGTTCATGCTATAAAGTGACAGAAACTAACCTAGAATAGTCAATCACATGTGAAAAATAAATTTATTTGCTAATTAAAATAATAGGAAAACAGTAGGTAGTTAATAAATTGAGAATAACAAGATTCTGCTAGAAAATATTTTTTATTAATCCTAAAATACCAAAATTAATTCCTACAGTTAGGTAATGTCAAAATAAAGTTGGGACAAAAGAATCATTAAAAATAAATTTCCTAACTCATTTTATAGCAGATTTACTATTCTGTCTAAAACTAAAATAAAGCAATTATAAGTAATTTTAACATAGCTAATTATATTTTCTACAGAAACTATAAGAAATTTTCAAACCAACAAAAAAGAATCACCTAAAAATATTAAGTAGAATAAAAGATATGAATTTTTCAAATCTGAAACTATTACAGTAAAACAGAAAAACAAAAATAAAGAAAAACGGCTAAATGGGCCTAACTAGCGCATCTGCAGTAATATAACTAAAAGCGGGCCTAGGGTTAAGCGAATCGGGCGGTACTAAAAATAAAACCCTAACTTAAAATAAACCGTAACGAACCGGGCGAACCGGGTTTATATAAAGAACTTACCCCTTGAGGTGTTCTAATCTCGCCGTCTCTGCGAGATCGGACGGCGAGGCGAAATCCGTGGCTTACGGAGTTGGACGGCGCTCGGCTCGGCGGCGAGTCGTCGGCGTCTCGGTCGTCGGGAGGTCGGCGGGGTGCTCGGCCCGAGTCTGAGGACGGGCTCGGGGTGATGCAGTGGAGTCGGTGGAGCTCGGGGTGGGCTAGGGCGGCAGCGAGCGAAAATGGCGGTGGTGAGCTCGGGCTCGGCGGCGTGAGGAGAGAGAGGAGAGGGCGATGGGGCGAGGGAATGGGGTCGGGGGCTCGGTATTTATAGGGCGGGCGAAGTCTTGGCGGATCGGGGGAGATCGGTGAGATCCGGAGATCTCGGGATCTCCGGCAGCGGCGCGGCGACGTGGGCGAGGTTGAGGAGGTGGTGGCCCACCGGCTGACAATGAGGCAGGCGCTCGGTCGGTTAGTGAGCCGGGCCGATTCGGCGCGGGCTAGGGCGCTGGCCTTGGTGGGCCGTCAGTGGCGCGTGGTGGACCGCCTAGTTGGCCTTTGGTGGCCGGGTCGGTGGGCCGCTGGGCTGTTAGCTGGGCAGTTGGCCTGGCGGCGCCAGGGGTTTCCTTTTCCAATTTATTATTTTGAAAATAAAAACAGAGTTATAAAATATAAAATATAAATATTTTATATAGGACATATATATACCAAAATGATCAGGGGAATATTCCCTATCATTTGAACATTTTGAGGAAGATAGAAAATTTGGGATGTTACATGATGGAAGTTGCATGGCAATATATCTCGGAATGGCTATGGAAATGCCATGATAGGTAGGTATGGTGGCTGTTTTGAGGAAGATATAATGAGGCTTATGTGTGACAGAGCGTATCGTATCACGGGGTTTGGATGCACCGGCGAAGTTTGCACCAACTCTCGAGGTGAGAAAGGGCAATGCACGGTACCGGAGAGGCTAGCAATGATGGAAGGGTGAGAGTGCGTATAATCCATGGACTCAACATTAGTCATAAAGAACTCACATACTTATTGCAAAAATCTATTAGTCATCGAAACAAAGTACTACACGCATGCTCCTAGGGGGATAGATTGGTAGGAAAAGACCATCGCTCGTCCCCGACCGCCACTCATAAGGAAGACAATCAATAAACACCTCATGCTCCGACTTTGTTGCATAACGGTTCACCATACGTGCATGCTACGGGACTTGCAAACCTCAACACAAGTATTTCTCAATTTCACAATTACTCAACTAGCACGACTCTAATATCACCATCTTTATATCGCAAAACTATTGCAAGGAATCAAACATATCATATTCAGTGATCTACAAGTTTTATGTAGGATTTTATGACTAACCATGTGAATGACCAGTTCCTGTCATTGATGACCCACAAGTATAGGGGATCTAGCGTAGTCCTTTCGATAAGTAAGAGTGTCGAACCCAACGAGGAGCAGAAGGAAATGATAAGCGGTTTTTAGCAAGGTACTCTCTGCAAGTACTGAAATAAGTGGTAACAGATAGTTTTGTGATAAGGTAAATTGTAACGAGCAACAAATAACAAAAGTAAATAAGGTGCAGCAAGGTGGCCCAATCCTTTTTGTAGCAAAGGACAAGCCGGAACAAACTCTTATAATAGGAAAAGCGCTCCCGAGGACACATGGGAATATCGTCAAGCTAGTTTTCATCACGCTCATATGATTCGTGTTCGGTACTTTGATAATTTGATATGTGGGTGGACCGGTGCTTGGGTGCTATTCTTACTTGAACAAGCATCCCACTTATGATTAACCTCTATTGCAAGCATCCGCAACTACAACAAAAGTATTAAGGTAAACCTAACCATAGCATGAAACATATGGATCCAAACAGCCCTTACGAAACAACGCATAAACTAGGGTTTAAGCTTACGTCACTCTAGCAACCCATCATCTACTTATTACTTCCCAATGCCTTCCTCTAGGCCCAAATAATAGTGAAGTGTTATGTAGTCGGCGTTCACATAACACCACTAGAGGCTAGACAACATACATCTCATCAAAATATCGAGCGAATACCAAATTCACATGACTACTAATAGCAAGAATTCTCCCTTGTCCTCGGGAACAAGCGTAACTACTCACAAAGCATATTCATGTTCATAATCGGAGGGTAATAATATGCATAAAGGATCTGGACATATGATCTTCCACCAAGTAAACCAACTATCTATTTCTTGGTCTCTCTCATTTACTGCGTTACATTACGGCTCTGTTTCACCGTTTAGTGTATATATGGAGATCCGTAACTCCGATTGGCTGAAACCTTCGCCGTGATATTTTTGAAAATTAGCTTTCTTGCGGCAAAAGAAGAGCGTCAACCGCCTTACGGGTGGCTCACGAGGTAGAAGCGCGCCCGAGGGGCGCGCCCCTTGCCTGGGCCACCTCGAACACCGTCTGGCGTGGATTTTTCTTCCGGAATTTTCCAAATATTCCAAAAATAAGCTCCGTCCGTTTTTATCCCGTTTGGACTCCGTTTGATATGGATATTCTGCGAAACCAAAAACATGCAATAGACAAGAACTGGCTCTGGGCACTGGATCAATATGTTAGTCCCAAAAAATAATATAAAAAGTTGCCAAAAAGTATGTGAAAGTTGAATAATATTGGCATGGAACAATAAAAAATTATAGATACGATGGAGACGTATCAGCATCCCCAAGCTTAATTCCTGCTCGTCCTCGAGTAGGTAAATGATAAAAAAGATAATTTTTGATGTGGAATGCTACCTAGCATAATCTTGATCATGTATCTAATCATGGCATGAATATTAAGACACGAGTGATTCAAAGCAATAGTCTATCATTTGATGTAAACATTATAATACTTCAAGCATACCAACCAAGCAATTATGTCTTATTGAAATAACATAGCCAAAGAAAGCTCATTCCTACAAAATCATATAGTCTGGCTATGCTCCATCTTCAGCACACAAAATATTCACATCATTTACAACCCCGATGACAAGCCAAACAATTGTTTCATACTTTTGACGTTTCTCAAACCTTTTCAACTTTCACGCAATACATGAGTGCGAACCATGGACATAACACTATAGGTGGAATAGAATATGATGATGGGGGTTATGTGGAGAAGACAAAAAGGAGAAAGTCTCACATCAACTAGGCCTATCAACGGGCTATGGAGATGCCCATTAATAGATATCAATGTGAGGAGTAGGGATTGCCATGCAACAGATGCACTAGAGCTATAAGTATATGAAAGCTCAAACTGAAACTAAGTGGGTGTGCATCCAACTTGCTTGCTCATGAAGACCTAGGGCATTTGAGGAAGCCCATCGTTGGAATATACAAGCCAAGTTCTATAATGAAAATTCCCACTAGTATATGAAAGTGATAACTCAAGAGACTCTCTATATGAAGAACATGGTGCTACTTTGAAGCACAAGTGTGGTAAAAGGATAGTAACATTGCCCCTTCTCTCTTTTTCTCTCATTTTTTTCTCTTTTTTTTCTTTTTTTCTTTTTTATTTTTTGGTGGGCTTCTTTGTCCACTTTTTTTATTTGGGCTTCTTTGGCCTCCTTTTTTTTGTAAAGTCCGGAGTCTCATCCCGACTTGTGGGGGAATCATAGTCTCCATCATCCTTTCCTCACTGGGGCAATGCTCTAATAATGATGATCATCACACTATTATTTACTTACAACTCAATATTACAACTCGATATCTAGAACAAAGATATGACTCTATATGAATGCCTCGGCGGTGTACCGGGATGTGCAATGATCTAGCATAGCAATGACATCAAAAAACGGACAAGCCATGAAAACATCATGCTAGCTATCTTACGATCATGCAAAGCAATATGACAATAAATGCTCAAGTCATGTATATGATGATGATGGAAGTTGCATGTCAATATATCTCGGAATGGCTATGGAAATGCCATGATAGGTAGGTATGGTGGCTGTTTTGAGGAAGATATAATGAGGCTTATGTGTGACAGAGCGTATCATATCACGGGGTTTGGATGCACCGCGAAGTTTGCACCAACTCTCGAGGTGAGAAAGGGCAATGCAGTGCGGAGAGGCTAGCAATGATGGAAGGGTGAGAGTCGTATAATCCATGGACTCAACATTAGTCATAAAGAACTCACATACTTATTGCAAAAATCTATTAGTCATCGAAACAAAGTACTACACGCATGCTCCTAGGGGGATAGATTGGTAGGAAAAGACCATCGCTCGTCCCCGACCGCCACTCATAAGGAAGACAATCAATAAACACCTCATGCTCCGACTTTGTTGCATAACGGTTCACCATACGTGCATGCTACGGGACTTGCAAACCTCAACACAAGTATTTCTCAATTTCACAATTACTCAACTAGTACGACTCTAATATCACCATCTTTATATCGCAAAACTATTGCAAGGAATCAAACATATCATATTCAGTGATCTACAAGTTTTATGTAGGATTTTATGACTAACCATGTGAATGACCAGTTCACATCATTGATGACCCACAAGTATAGGGGATCTATCGTAGTCCTTTCGATAAGTAAGAGTGTCGAACCCAACGAGGAAGCGAAGGAAATGATAAGCGGTTTTCAGCAAGGTACTCTCTGCAAGTCTTGAAATAAGTGGTAACAGATAGTTTTGTGATAAGGTAAATTGTAACGAGCAACAAATAACAAAAGTAAATAAGGTGCAGCAAGGTGGCCCAATCCTTTTTGTAGCAAAGGACAAGCCGGAACAAACTCTTATAATAGGAAAAGCGCTCCCGAGGACACATGGGAATATCGTCAAGCTAGTTTTCATCACGCTCATATGATTCGCGTTCGGTACTTTGATAATTTGATATGTGGGTGGACCGGTGCTTGGGTGCTATTCTTACTTGAACAAGCATCCACTTATGATTAACCTCTATTGCAAGCATCCGCAACTACAACAAAAGTATTAAGGTAAACCTAACCATAGCATGAAACATATGGATCCAAACAGCCCCTTACGAAGCAACGCATAAACTAGGGTTTAAGCTTCTGTCACTCTAGCAACCCATCATCTACTTATTACTTCCCAATGCCTTCCTCTAGGCCCAAATAATGGTGAATTGTTATGTAGTCGACGTTCACATAACACCACTAGAGGCTAGACAACATACATCTCATCAAAATATCGAACGAATACCAAATTCACATGACTACTAATAGCAAGAATTCTCCCTTGTCCTCAGGAACAAACGTAACTACTCACAAAGCATATTCCTGTTCATAATCAGAGGGGTAATAATATGCATAAAGGATCTGGACATATGATCTTCCACCAAGTAAACCAACTAGCATCAACTACCAGGAGTAATCAACACTACTAGCAACCTACTAGCACCAATCCCGGACTTGGAGACAAGAATTGGATACAAGAGATGAACTAGGGTTTGGAGATGAGATGGTGCTGGTGAAGATGTTGATGGAGATTGCCCTCTACCAATGAGAGGAGCGTTGGTGATGATGATGGCGATGATTTCCCCCCGAGGGAAGTGTCCCCGCGAGAACAGCTCTCTGGAGCCCTAGATTGGTTCCGCCAGGTTCCGCCTCGTGGCGGAGTCTCGTCCCAAAAGGTTGCTTATGATTTTTTCTCATCGAAAGAGCTCATATAGGAGAAGATGGGCATCGGAGAGCCACCGGGGGCCACGAGGTAGGGGCGCGCCCGGGGTAGGCGCGCCCCACCCTCGTGAGCGTGGTGTGGGCCCCGGCCTTCATCTTTAGCGACCATTTTCTTTATTTATTTTAAGACATTCCGTGGAGTTTTAGGACTTTTGGAGTTGCATGAATAGGTCTCAATATTTGCTCCTTTTCCACCCGAAATTCCAGCTGCGGCATTCTCCCTCTTCATGTAAACCTTGTAAAATAAGAGAGAATAGCCATAAGTAGTGTGACATAACGTGAAATAACAGCCCAAAATGCGATAAATATCGATATAAAAGCATGATGAAAAATGGACGTATCAACTCCCCAAGCTTTAGACCTCGCTTGTCCTCAAGCGAAAAGCCGATAACAATAAATTTTTCCTCGTGTTTAGAGGTAGAGGCGTCGATAAAAATAAAATACGGACATGAAGGCATCATGATTATTCTAATAACAGCAACATATATTGATTTGTCATATGGTTACTTATGTTCAAGTGTTGATCTTTTGACAATGCAAAAGTATGAATCATAAACCTTATTGAGCACCAACAAATTATACCCTCAGTCATTGAAGCAATTGCAATTTATCATAACATAGGAAAGAATCTATGTCAGAGCTTAAAAGCAAGTCCACATACTCAACTATCACTTAGTCCTTCATAATTGCTAACACTCACGCAATACTTGTGGTTACGGAGTTTTAACTGGACACAGAGAAAGATAGGGGCTTGTAGTTTTGCCCCACAACCTTTTACCTCAAGGGTAATGTCAACAATAATAATTCATGCTCCCCTACATCCAATTAGATATATATATATATATCATGTTCTTTCCAACATGCTGAGCTTGCCAAAGGATAAAATAAAAAGGAGAAGGTGAAGATCACCGTGACTCTTGCATAAGGTAGAAGATAACAATAAAAGATAGGCCCTTCGCAGAGGAAAGCAGAGGTTGCCATGCGCTTTTATGGTTGGATGCACAAAATCTGAATGCAAACGAACGTCACTTTATATTGCCCCTTGTATGTGGAACTTTATTATGCAGTCCGTCGCTTTTATTACTTCCACAAAAAGTTCGTACAAAGCTTATTTCTCTGCACTAATAAGTCATGCATATTTAGAGAGCAATTTTTATTGCTTGCACCGTTGACAACTTACTTGAAGGATCTTACTCAATCCATAGGTAGATATGATGGACTCTCATGGCTAAACTGGTTTAAAGGTATTTGGAAGCACAAGTAGTATCTCTACTTGGTGCTGAGAATTTGGCTAGCATGAGGGGGAAAGGCAAGCTCAACATGTTAGGATATCCATGACAATATACTTTGTCTCAGATAAGAAAACGTAACTCATTACGTTGTCTTCCTTGTCCAACATCAACTCTTTATCATGTCATATTTTAATGAGTGTTCCCAATCATAAAAGATGTCAATGATAATATATCTATATGTGAAACCTCTCTCTCCTTATTACTTCCTATTAATTACAACGTTGACCTAAACTATATTTTCCAACTCCCAACAACTTTTAATCATCATACTCTTTCTATGTGAAGTCATTACTTTCAATAAGACTAATATGAACTCTTTATTTCTTTTTATTCTTTTCTTTTATTCACTCAAGATCATGGCAAAGTAATCAAGCCCTTGACTCAACACTGATCTTTATTATATATAGCTCACGAACTCGATTGCATAGAGGGATCATAAAGCAAAACTTCAAAACTAGATCATGCCATGAATTTATTCTACTATATCAAGATACTACTAATAGGATCGAACTAAGAAAAACGGTAAAGATAGGAGTTGTGATGGTGATACGATACCGGGGCACCTCCCCCAAGCTTGGCAGTTGCCAAGGGGAGTGCCCATACCCATGTGATCATGTCTCCTTCGTTGTTGTTGGCGGTTGAGGTGTTGTTGATGATGCAAGCTTGTCGTACACCTTCCATGGCATAGGCTCACCCTCATAGAAGGATGATCGAGTCTCCAGAATCCTCAAATCTGCAACGGAAACAGCTCGAAACGAAAACAGAGGATATTTGCGTGATACGGTCGTCAAAACCTTCGGGATAATATATAATGAACTTTTGCCGACCAAAATACGTCTCGTGCAAGAAAACGGAGTCCGGATGGCACATGAGGTGCTCACGAGGTAGGGGGGCGCGCCCAGGGGGGTAGGGCGCACCCTCCACCCTCGTGGAGGCCTCGTGTGCTCCCCGGATTGCTACTTATTTTTCTATTTTTCTAATATTCCAAAACGGAGAAATATTGCCTTAGAATTTGTTTTGGAGTCGGTTTACTTACCGTAACACATACCTATTCCTTTTCGGAGTCTGGAACATTCTGGAAAGTGTCCCTTATGTATTCCTCCGGGGTTACGGTTTCATTAATATTAGTTTCAACATTTATAGGATTACTTGAGATATATTGTTTGATCCTTTGACCGTTTACCACCTTGGTTTGTGCTGCGAAGTTGTTGATTTTATGGCACCGAGCGATAGACCTCCTCGATAACGTAGGGACCTTCCCATTTAGAGAAGTTTTCCTGCAAAAATCTTAAGCGAGAGTTGTATAGCAATACATAATCACCTACATTAAACTCACGCTTTTGTATCCTTTTGTCATGCCATCTTTTAACTTTTTCTTTAAACAACTTGGCATTTTCATAAGCCTGGGTTCTCCATTCATCAAGTGAGCTAATATCAAATAACCTCTTCTCACCGGCAAGTTTGAAATCAAAGTTGAGCTCTTTAATAGCCCAATATGCCTTATGTTCTAGTTCGAGAGGTAAGTGACATGCTTTTCCATAAACCATTTTATACGGAGACATACCCATAGGATTCTTATATGCAGTTCTATAGGCCCATAATGCATCATCAAGTTTCTTGGACCAATTCTTTCTAGACCTATTAACAGTCTTTTGCAAAATTAATTTGAGCTCTCTATTACTCAATTCTACTTGACCACTAGACTGCGGGTGATAAGGAGATGCAATTCTATGATTAACGACATATTCAACAAGCATTTTACGGAAAGCACCATGAATAAAATGTGAACCACCATCAGTCATTAAATATCTAGGGACTCCAAACCTCGGAAAAATAACTTCCTTAAGCATTTAAATAGAAGTGTTATGATCAGCACTACTAGTTGGAATAGCTTCTACCCACTTAGTAACGTAATCAACAGCAACTAAAATATGAGTGTATCTATTAGAGGCAGGAAAAGGTCCCATATAATCAAAGCCCCAAACATCAAATGGTTCAATAACAAGTGAATAATTCATAGGCATTTCTTGACGTCTACTAATATTACCAATTCTTTGACATTCATCACAAGACAAAACAAACTTACGAGCATCTTTGAAGAGAGTAGGCCAATAAAAACCAGATTGCAATACCTTATGTGCAGTTCTATCTCCAGCGTGGTGTCCTCCATAAGCTTCGGAGTGACACTTGCGTAGGATCTATTCCTGTTCATGCTCAGGTACACAACGTCTAATAACACCATCTACTCATTCTTTATAAAGATGTGGATCATCCCAAAAGTAATGTCTCAAATCATAAAAGAACTTTTCTTTTGTTGGTATGTGAAGCTAGGTGGTATCAATTTAGCAACAATATAATTAGCATAATCAGCATACCATGGAGTGCTACGAGAAGTGCTTATGACATTTAATTGTTCATCGGAAAGCTATCATCAATAGGTAGTGGGTCATCAAGAACATTCTCTAACCTAGATAAGTTATGCATAGCGGGTTCTCAGCTCCTTTTCTATCAACAATATGCAAATCAAATTCTTGCAGCAAGAGAACCCATCTAATAAGTCTAGGTTTAGCATCTTTCTTTTCCATAAGATATTTAATAGCAGCATGATCGGTGTGAATAGTTACTTTAGAATCAACAATATAGGGTCTGAATTTATCACAAGCAAATACAAGCTGCTAAAAGTTCCTTTTCGGTAGTAGCATAATTTCTTTGAGCATTGTCTAGAGTCTTACTAGCATAATGGATAACATTTAATTTCTTATCAACTCTTTGCCCTAGAACAGCACCTACAACATAATCACTAGCATCACAAATAATTTCAAAGGTAAATTCAATCGGTGGCTGAACAACAGGTGTAGAGACTAATGCTTTATTAAGTATTTCAAATGCTTCTACACAATCATCATCAAAGACAAATGGTACATCTTTTTGTAATAAATTAGTCGAGAGTCGAGAAATTTTGAGAAGTCCTTAATGAACCTCCTATAAAATCCGGCGTGACCAAGGAAACTTCTTATACCTTTGATGTCCTTGGGACATGGCATCTTTTCAATAGCATCAACCTTGGCTTTATCAACTTCAATACCTCTTTCAGAAACTTTGTGCCCCAAGACAATACCTTCATTAACCATAAAGTGGCACTTTTCCCAATTGAAGACAAGATTAGTTTCTTCACATCTCTGCAAAACTCGATCAAGATTGCTCAAGCAATCATCAAAAGAGGAACCATAGACGGAAAAGTCATCCATGGAAACCTCACAAATCTTTTCACAAAAGTCAGAGAATATAGCCATCATGCATCTTTGAAAGGTAGCAGGTGCATTACATAAACCAAAAGGCATACGTCTATAAGCAAAAGTACCAAAAGGGCATGTAAAAGTAGTCTTTGATTGATCTTTAGCCGACACAGGTATTTGAGAGAAACCAGAATAACCATCTAGAAAGCAATAATGTGTATGTTTGCATAATCTTTCTAACATTTGATCAATAAAAGGTAAGGGGTAATGATCTTTCTTAGTAGCTTTATTTAATTTGCGGTAATCAATTACCATCCTATAACCTGTGATAATTCTTTGCGGAATCAATTCATCTTTATCATTAGGGACAACAGTAATACCTCCCTTCTTAGGGACACAATGGACACGACTTACCCACTGACTATCAGCAATGGGATAAATTATACCTGCCTCCAGAAGCTTGAGTATTTCTTTCTTTACCACTTCTTTCATTTTAGGATTCAAACATCGTTGAGGATCACGAACTGGTTTTGGCGTCCGCTTCCAAATTTATTTTATGCTGACATAGAGTGGGACTAATGCCCTTAAGGTCATCAAGAGTATATCCAATAGCTGCACGGTGCTTCTTCAGAGTTTTCAATAATCTTTCTTCTTCATGCTCTGAAAGGTTAGCACTAATAATAACAGGATATATTTTCTTTTCATCAAGATAAGCATATTTAAGATTATCAGGCAACGGTTTAAGCTCAAACACGGGATCACCCTTAGGTGGAGGAGGATCCCCTAGGATTTCAACAGGCAAATTGTGTTTCAGAATAGGTTCTTGTTTAAAGAATACTTCATCTATTTCCCTTCTTTCATTCATAAACATATCATTTTCATGGTTTAGCAAATAGTGTTCCAAAGGATCACTAGGAGGTACGGCAATAGAAGCAAGACCAATAATTTCATCCTTACTAGGCAATTCTTCTTCACGATGTTGTTTACTAAACTTAGAGAAATTAAACTCATGAACCATATCATCCAAGCCAATAGTAACACCATTCTTTTCGCAGTCTATCTTAGCATTAACAGTATTCAAGAAGGGTCTACCAAATATAATGGGACAAAAGCTATCTTGTGGAGAACCAAGAACAAGGAAATCGGCGGGATATTTGGTTTTTCCACACAAGACTTCAACATCTCTAACAATTCCCATTGCAGATATAGTATCTCTATTGGCAAGTTTAACTGTAACATCAATATCTTCTAACTCAGCAGGTGCGATATCATGCATAATTTATTTATATAAGTCAATGGGTATAACACTAGCACTAGCACCCATATCACATAAGCCATGATAACAATGATCTCCTATTTTAACAGAAATAACAGGCACACCTACCACAGGTCTATGTTTATCTCTATCACAGGTTTAGCAATTCTAGCAGTTTCACGGAGAATTGAATGACATGCCCATCAATATTATCGAGACAAGAGATCTTTAACAATAGCAATATTAGGTTCTACTTTGACTTGCTCAGGAGGTGTATAAGTTCTAGTATTGCTTTTACGAACAACAGTTGAAGCTTTAGCATGATCCTTTACTCTAACAGGGAAAGGTGGTTTCTCAACATAAGAGGTGGGAACAATAGGATCATTATAAGTGATAGTCTTTTCTTCAACTTTAATAGGTGCAACTACTTTTACTTCTATGGGAGGATGATATTTAAACCACTTCTCCTTAGGGATATCAACATAAGTTGCAAAAGATTCACAGAAAGAAGCTACTATCTCAGAGTCAAGTCCATATTTAGTGCTAAACTGACGGAAAATATCGGTATCCATAAAAGATTTAACACAATCAAACTTAGGTGTCATACCTGACTCCTTACCTTCGTCGAGGTCTCAATCTTCAGAGTTGCATTTAATTCTATCCAATAAATTCCATTTGAATTCAATAGTCTTCATCATAAAAGAGCCAGCACAAGAAGTATCGAGCATGGTGCGATTGTTATCAGAAAGCCGAGCATAAAAACTTTGAATAATTATTTCTCTTGGAAGCTCATGATTGGGGCATGAATATAACATTGATTTGAGCCTCCCCCAAGCTTGAGCGATGCTTTGTCCTTCGCGAGGCCAAAAATTATATATATAATTGCGATCACGATGAACAATATGCATAGGGTAATACTTTCGATGAAATTCCAATTTCAATCTTTTATAGTTCCATGATCTCGTATCACATAGCCTATACCATGTCAATGCGTCTTCCTTCAAAGATAAAGGAAAAGCCTTCTTCTTAACAACATCATCGGGTACACCTGCAAGCTTAAATAATCCACAAATTTCATCCACATATATTAAGTGCTCATTAGGGTGCTTTGTTCCATCTCCTGTAAAAGGATTAGCTAGCAGTTTTTCCATCATACCCGAAGGAAATTCAAAAGGAGTTTCATTTTCAATAAGTTGAGTAGGTTGAGGAGAAACTCTTTGCTCTACTGGACGGGGTGGAGATACCCCGAACAAGCCCCTCAGACAATTACTTTCCATAGTAACAAGTGACAGAAAATTTCAGCACACTAAATAAATTTTTCCTTACCAAATTCCACCTACCAAAGGCGCTTCACTCCCCGGCAACGGTGCCAGAAAAGAGTATTGATGAGCCACAAGTATAGGGGATCTATCTTAGTCCTTTTGATAAGTAAGAGTGTCGAACCCAACGAGGAGCAGAAGGAAATGATAAGCGGTTTTCAGCAAGGTACTCTCTGCAAGTACTGAAATAAGTGGTAACAGATAGTTTTGTGATAAGGTAAATTGTAACGAGCAACAAGTAACAAAAGTAAATAAGGTGCAGCAAGGTGGCCCAATCCTTTTTGTAGCAAAGTACAAGCCGGAACAAACTCTTATAATAGGAAAAGCGCTCCCGAGGACACATGGGAATATCGTCAAGCTAGTTTTCATCACGCTCATATGATGCGCGTTCGGTACTTTGATAATTTGATATGTGGGTGGACCGGTGCTTGGGTGGTGTTCTTACTTGAACAAGCATCCCACTTATGATTAACCTCTATTGCAAGCAACCGCAACTACAACAAAAGTATTAAGGTAAACCTAACCATAGCATGAAACATATGGATCCAAACAACCCCTTACGAAGCAACGCATAAACTAGGGTTTAAGCTTCTGTCACTCTAGCAACCCATCATCTACTTATTACTTCCCAATGCCTTCCTCTAGGCCCAAATAATGGTGAAGTGTTATGTAGTCGACGCTCACATAACACCACTAGAGGCTAGACAACATACATCTCATCAAAATATCGAATGAATACCAAATTCACATGACTACTAATAGCAAGACTTCTCCCTTGTCCTCTGGAACAAACGTAACTACTCACAAAGCATATTCATGTTCATAATCAGAGGGGTAATAATATGCATAAAGGATCTTAACATATGATCTTCCACCAAGTAAACCAACTAGCATCAACTACAAGGAGTAATCAACACTACTAGCAACCTACTAGCACCAATCCCGGACTTGGAGACAAGAATTGGATACAAGAGATGAACTAGGGTTTGGAGATGAGATGGTGCTGGTGAAGATGTTGATGGAGATTGCCCTCTCCCAATGAGAGGAGTTTGGTGATGATGATGGCGATGATTTCCCCCCCGAGGGAAGTGTCTCAGCGAGAACAGCTCTCTAGGAGCCCTAGATTGGTTCCGCCAAGGTTCCGCCTCGTGGCGGAGTCTCGTCGAAAGGTTGCTTATGATTTTTTTTCTCATCGAAAGAGCTCATATAGGAGAAGATGGGCATCAGAGAGCCACCAGGGGGCCCATGAGGTAGGGGGCGCGCCCAGGGGGTAGGGCGCGCCCCCCACCCTCGTGAGCAGGGTGTGGGCCCCCTGGCCTTCATCTTTGGCGACGATTTTTCTTTATTTATTTTAAGACATTCCGTGGAGTTTCAGGACTTTTGGAGTTGCACAAAATAGGTCTCCGATATTTGCTCCTTTTCCAGCCCAAAATTCCAGCTGCCGGCATTCTCCCTCTTCATGTAAACCTTGTAAAATAAGAGAGAATAGCCATAAGTATTGTGACATAACGTGAAATAACAACCCAAATTGAGATAAATATCGATATAAAAGCATGATGCAAAATGTATGTATCAGTCATCTCTCTAAATAGATATAAGTGAAGGACGAGAGTTTAATTCTTTCTACAAAAGATATGCCCACGCTCTAAAAAATATAAGTGAAGCAAAAGAGCATTCTTCAAATGGCGGTTGTCTAAGTGAAGAGAAACAGACAATCCAAACTTCAAATGATATAAGTGAAGCACATGAAGCATTCTATAAAGCCATACTCAAAAGATATAAGTGAAGTGCAAAGAGCATTCTATAAATCAACCAAGGACCATCTCATACCAGCATGGTGCATAAAAGAAAAAAGAAAACTAAATGCAAAAGATGCTCCAAGATTTGCACATATCACATGAACGAAACGAATCCGAAAACATACCGATACTTGTTGAAGAAAGAGGGGATGCCTTCCCAGCATCCCCAAGCTTAGACGCTTGAGTCTCCTTGAATATTTACTTGGGTTGCCTCGGGCATCCCCAAGCCTGAGCTCTTGCCTCTCTTCCTTCTTCTCACATCGAAACCTTCTCAATCATCGAACACTTCATCCACACAAAACTTCAACAGAAAACTTGGTAAGATCCGTTAGTATAATAAAGTAAATCACTACTCTAAGTACTGTTGCAAACCAATTCATATTTTGTTTTTGCATTGTCTCTACTGTAATATAACTTTTTCATGGCTTAATCCACTGATATAAGTTGATAGTTTCATCAAAACAAGCAAACTATGCATCAAAAACAAAATCTGTCTAAAATAGAACAATCTGTAATAATCTGAACATTCACCATACTTCTGATACTTGAAAAATTATGCCAAAATTAGGAAAAATAAAAATGTACAGAAATACAGTGCAAAAAGAATCAGAAACATTTGACGTTCCAGTAGAAAATTAAAATTCGTGCACTACAGCCAAAGTTTCTGTCCTGCACCGCACAAACCAACAAGCATTGTAACCATCCTAAAGGCAAACCTTGGCACATTATTTTTATAATAAAATGAAATTTTACAAGGGGATAATTATTTTTATTGAAAAGTTTCTGTAATCAAGATTCACAAAGTTTCCGTGAGCATGAACAAAGTTCAAGGCTAGCTCCCACTTCAACAATGCTTATCTTTCTCACTTTCACTTTTCTTTTTGAAAAAGTTTTGGGTTCCCCTCTTTATTTTTGTTATTTTTAAACTATATGAAAGCACTCAACAGAAATAAATGACTCTCTAAAACTTCCGGGTTGTCTCCCTGGCAGCGCTTTCTTTAAAGCCATTAAGCTAGGCATATAGTGCTCAAGTAGTGAATCCACCCGGATCCCAAGGTATATCAAAGCCAATTTTAATTAGCAATGATTTGTAATTTAGTAATGAGCACAAGGAAACATATATCATATAATTACGAAGTCTAACTCTCTTCCTATGCATCGGCATGTCATAAAAGAACAATTCATGCACACATAGTAAAGGCCAATGCATAGTATAAACAGTTTCTTGCAATTTTATCGTGTGGGAAACATAGAGAGGTGGAGATATAGTTCCTCTCTCATAATAATTGCAAGTAGGAGAAGCAAGCACATGCATATTATATCTATCAAAATCATCATATGCAATGGTAAAAGGCAACCCATCAATATAATCCTTAATAAGTGCAAACTTCTCCGATATAGTGTAGTTGGGAGAATTCAAAAAGATAATAGGACTATCATGCGTGGGTGCAATAGCAACTATTTCATGTTTAACATAAGGAACTATAGCAAGTTCATCTCCATAAGCATAATTCATATTGGCATCTCGGCACAAGCATAGCAAGCATCATCAAAAAGGGATATTTCAAAAGAATCAATGGGATCATAATAGTCATCATAGCAATCATCCTTCGGTAAGCACGAAGGGGCATTAAATAATGTATGAGTTGAAGAGTTACTCTCATTAGAAGGTGGGAACGGGTGATCAATCCGCTCTTCCTCCTTTTGTTCTTCGCTCTCCTCATCATCTTTTTCATCCAATGAGCTCATAGTTTCATCAATTTCTTCTTCCATAGATTCCTGCAAAATATTATTCTCTTCTTGGACAGCGGAGACTTTCTCAATGAGCGCATTAATATCGGAATTGTATTCATAATTCTCATAGCAATATTTGAGGATAGCTAAATTTTCAGATCTATAAACAACATCATCAAAATCTTCAAACTCTTTACACATAGATTCAATTTCATAAGCACCCATAAAAGCAACAAATTCTTCTATTTGTTCCACATCATAATAATCATATATACCATTAGCATAAGAAGCTAAGGTTTTATTATCATTGAATTTGCATGAAAAGGGAAGGTGTGGAGCCTTCATCCTAGAGCAACAAGTATAATCATAACTCACGCATAGTTGCCAAGCATACCACTTCAATATATGAATTTGATCCCATAATAGTTTCCCTTTTGTGTTAAGCGATAATCCCTAAAGTATTCACGTTGATCCAACGTTACTCCCATTACATAATTGAATGGGGTTTTCTAAGGATTATTAAAGTAGTACATAATATCTTTCACATAATCAGCATCGAGGGTTTTAGGAGGTTCCCCATCTCCATGAGTAGCAAGTACACCTAATTTTTTTGGTATTTCGTGTTCCATATCCATAACTAAAGATAGAGAACAACTAAGAACAACAAATAAAAATTACTTAGTGATAAAGCAAACAAGCACACACGAGAATATTCACCCACGCTATTGCTTCCCGGCAACGGCGCCAGAAAAAGCTCTTGATAACCCACAAGTATAGGGGATCACAACAGTTTTCGATAAGTAAGAGTGTAGAACCCAACGAGGAGCTAAAGGTAGAACAAATATTCCCTCAAGTTCTATCGACCACCGATACAACTCTACGCACGCTTGACGTTCGCTTTACCTAGAACAAGTATGAAACTAGAAGTACTTTCACTACAGGAATCCAGTATTTTGCCGTCCGCCACGGCGACACAAAAAGGCACCGGACGGCGGACGGCAAAAAGAGCTTTGCCGTCGGCGGGGACGGCAAATAGTGACGGCAAAGACAGGGTCTGCAAACAGGTCCTTTGCAAATGCTGCTTTTCACGGCGGACGGCAAAAGTCCTTTGCCTCAAGATGGCGATCGGCAAAGGGGAGGGACGGCAAAATACTTGACGTCCGCCAATGTTAGTCCGTTAGGTGGCTAACGGCGGCCTTTGCCGTCCGCCAGCGGACGGCAAATTTGACCTTTTCTTCTTTTTTCCTCTTCTTCCTTTTCTTCCTTTTCTTCCTTTTTTTTCCTTCTTCTTCTTCTTCTTCTTCCTCCTTTCCTTTTTCCTCTTGTTCTTCTCCTCCTCTCCTCTTTTTTCTTCTTCTTCTTCCTCTTCTTCTTTTTTCTTCTCCTCCTCCTCTTCTTCTTCTTCCTTTCCTTTTTCCTCTTCTTCTTCTCCTCCTCTCCTGTTTTTTTCTTCTTCTTCTTCTTCTTTCCTTAAACTAAACTAAACCTAAATCTAAACTAAACATAAACCTAAAACAAAAAAACAAAAAAAAGGGGAAAAACTAAATCTAAACCTAAAACTAAACTAAAACTAAACCTAAACCTAAAACTAAACCTAAAACTAAAACTAAATCTAAATCTAAACTAAACATAAACCTAAAACTAAAAATACTGAAAAAAAGGAAAACAGAGGAGAGGTAGAGCTCACAGGCGGTGGAGGAGGTGGCATGAGGAGGGGGCGGCTGCCCGGGCGGTGGGGCGGGGGCAGGGGTCGGGGGCGCCGAGACGGCAGGGGCGAGGGCGACAAGGTGGGGCTGGGGTGACGGCCCAGGCAGCATGGCGACGAGGAGGCCGGGGAGGAGGGGGGCGGGCGGCAGGCGGCGTGGCGATGCTGGGCGCGGGGCGGCGCAGGCGCGGGACGGCAAGGCGGCGGGGGGGGGGGGGGGGGGGGGGCGGTGGGGCGGTGGGGGGTGGTGCGACCAAGGCGGTGGCGGTGGTGGGGGCGGCGGGAGAAGGGAGAGAAACAGAGAGAGAGGCGGGTGGGGGCGGCGACGCCCGTTAGATATGTTTAATCTTTGTCATCCGCTAATGTGCTCTTTGCCGTCCGCTAGCAGACGGCAAAGAGGGGGGCCGTTAAGTATTTTTAACCAGCTCCTCAGTGGGGCCCCCTCCCTCGTTGCCGTATGCTAGCGGACGGCAAAGAATCTTTGCCGTCAGCTAGCGGACGGCAAAGAACTGGCTGATGGCAAGGCTTTCTTTGCCATCAGCCAGTTCTTTGCCGTCTGCTTTTGGGTAGCTGATGGCAAAGAGCTGGCACATGGCAAAGTAGCTGATTCCAGTAGTGTTTGTAGGTATTTTTGGATAGGTTTGCAAGAAAGTAAAGCGCACGTAAATAAAAGCTAGGGGTTGTTTAGATAAAGAGACAAATAAATTAGTTTTAGTAAAGAGTTTGTTGTCACGAGAAAGTAATTTGTCCCTAGGCAATCGATAACTAGACCGGTAATCATTATTGCAATTTTATTTGAGGGAGAGGCATAAGCTAACATACTTTCTCTACTTGGATCATATGCACTTATGATTGGAACTCTAACAAGCATCCGCAACTACTGAAGATTCATTAAGGTAAAACCCAACCATAGCATTAAAGTATCAAGTCCCCTTTATCCCATATGCAAACAACCTACTTACTCGGGTCTGTGCTTCTTTCACTCACGCCACCCACCATAAGCAAATCATGAACATATTGCAAACCATACAGCGGGAATCCCTCACGCTTGCGCGACACGGAGAGCACCATAGGACAACACCAATAATAAAACATACAACTCAAACCAATCTTGATCATCAAATAGCCCATAGGACAAAACAGATCTACTCAAACATCATCGGATAGCCATACATCATTGGGAAATAATATATAGCGTTGAGCACCATGTTTTAGTAGAGATTACAGCGAGTAAGAGAGAGGTTACACCGCTGCATAGAGGGGGGAAGAGTTGGTGATGATGGCGGTGAAGTTGTTGGTGAAGATGACGGTGATGATGATGGCCCCCGGTGGCACTTCGGCGCCACCGGAAGCAAGGGGGAGAGGGCCCCCATTCTTCTTGTTCCTTGACCTCCTCCCTAGATGGGAGAAGGGTTTCCCCTCTGGTCCTTGGCTCCCATGGCATGGGAGGGGCGAGAGCCCCTCCGAGATTGGATCTATTTCTTGGTCTCTCTCTGTTTCTGCGTTCTGTTCTGGCTTTGTTTCACCGTTTCGTGTATATATGGAGATCCGTAACTCCGATTAGCCTGAAACCTTCGCCGTGATTTTTTTCGAAAATTAGCTTTCTTGCGGCAAAAGAAGAGCGTCAACCGCCTTACGGGTGGCTCACGAGGGTAGGGGGCGCGCCCAGGGGGGCAGGCGCGCCCCCTGCCTCGTGGCCACCTCGGGCACCGTCTGGCGTGGATTTTTCTTCCGGAATTTTCCTAATATTCCAAAAATAAGCTCCGTCCGTTTTTATCCTGGGTGGACTCCGTTTGATATTGATATTCTGCGAAACCAAAAACATGCAACAGATAGGAACTGGCACTGGGCACTGGATCAATATGTTAGTCCCAAAAAATAATATAAAAAGTTGCCAAAAAGTATGTGAAAGTTGAATAATAGTGGCATGGAACAATCAAAAATTATAGATACGACGGAGACGTATCACTCGTGAAGAACCTACACAAATTCTTCAACAGACATGACATTCCTTGGGTCAACCTGATTTGGTAAACTTACTATAGTGATGGGAAATTACCAGGGGGCACTATGGTAGGATCATTCTGGTGGAAATCCAACTTAGTTCTCATTGATCAGTACAAAGCTATTGCTAGATGTAATGTGGGAGATGGAGTCAGTGCATTCTTTTGGGATGATCTATGGAACCAAGCAATACTTAAACACCAATTTCCCCACTTATTCTCTTTTGTCAGAAATCCTCAACTGAATATTCAACAAGTGTTGCAGACTGAATACTTGCAGGATCTCTTCTATCTCCCTTTGACAACAGAAGCATATGAGGAATTCTTACAGATGGAAGATATATGCATTTCCATGAGGCAATATGAATACCTAGACACATTGGACACATGGAGTTACATTTGGGGGACTAAGCTCTATTCATCCATCAAAGCATATAAAGTTTTAATTGGACACAAGCAGACCCCTCCACATTTCAACTGGATCTGGCAGAGTTCCTGTCAGCCAAAGCATAAAGTCATCTTCTGGCAACTTCTCCATGATCGAGTCAACACAAGAAATCTACTTAGAAGAAAGAATTTTGTGTTGGAGGCTTATAACTGTGCTGTTGGAGGTTGTCAACAAAAAGAAACACTGCATCATCTTTTTTGGGGTTGCCAATTTGTTCAACAATGTTGGGACTTCATATGTACAACAAGAACACCAAACTTGTCTGTGTTAGAAGCGTTTCAAGACCTTAAAGACAAACTAAGGTACCCATTTTACATGGAGATCATCATTCTTGGAGCATGGGCCATGTGGATAACCAGAAATAATAAGATTTTCGAAAACATTGCCCCTTCTTTTCAAGGCTGGAAGTTCATTTTTCTGGAGGAACTAAAGCTTTTAAAGTTTAGGATGAGGAAAAAGCATGAGAGGCAATTTTCTGTTTGGCTTGAAGGCCTTTTGTAATTTTTCTGTTTGTAGGATAGTTGCCTTTTTTTTTCTTCTCTTTCATTCTTTCTTTTCTTTCTCCTAGTTTCTAGTTTCTTTTCTTCTTAAGGCTTACCTCAAGCCTTTTCAGACTTCTTGTTACTTTGCTCTCTTAATATATAAAAATTGCAGTGGGGTTTTACCCTACTATTTATAGTCAAAAAAAGTGACTCGGGAACCTTTGTATCCTGAAGGTCACCCTAAGAGAATTGAGCAGGATTCTCAAAGAAATAATGTTGATGCACCTAGTCCTTATAAGAAGAAGAAAAAGAAAAATGATAGGACTTTGCATGCTTCTAGTGAACTTGTTGTTGACACACCTGATAATCCCAATGATATTTCTATCTTTGATGCTGAAACACAATCTGGAAATGAACATGAACCTAGTGATAATGTTAATGATGATGTTCATGTTGATGCTCAACCTAGTAATAACAATGATGTAGAAATTGAACCTGCTGTTGATCTTGATAACCCACAATCAAAGAATCAACGTTATGATAAGAGAGACTTTGTTGCTAGGAAGCACGGTAAAGAAAGAGAACCATGGGTTCAGAAACCCATGCCTTTTCCTCCTAAACCATCCAAGAAAAAGGATGATGAAGATTTTGAGCGCTTTGTTGAAATGACTAGACCTATCTTTTTGCGTATGCGTTTGACTGATATGCTTAAAATGAATCCTTATGCTAAGTATACGAAAGATAGTGTTACTAATAAGAGAAAGATACCAGAAGCTGAAATTTCCACCATGCTTGCTAATTATACTTTTAAGGGTGGAATACCTAAGAAACTTGGAGATCCAGGAGTACCAACTAGACCATGCTCCATTAAAAGAAATTATGTTAGAACTACTTTATGTGATCTTGGAGCCGGTGTTAGTGTTATGCCTCTCTCTTTATATCGTAGACTTGATTTGAATAAGTTGACACCTACTGAAATATCTTTGCAAATGGCTGATACGTCTCCGTCGTATCTATAATTTTTGATTGTTCCATGCCAATATTATTCAACTTTCACATACTTTTTGGCAACTTTTTAAATTATTTTTGGGACTAACATATTGATCCAATGCCCAGTGCGGTTCACATGCATTGCATGTTTTTGGTTTCGCAGAATATCCATATCAAACGGAGTCCAAACGGGATAAAAACGGACGGAGCTTATTTTTGGAATATTTGGAAAATTCTGGAAGAAAAATCCACGCGAGACGGTGCCCGAGGTGGCCACGAGGTAGGGGGCGCGCCTGCCCCCCTGGGCATGCCCCCTACCCTCGTGAGCCACCCGTAAGGCGGTTGACACTCTTCTTTTGCCGCAAGAAAGCTAATTTTCGGAAAAAAATCACGGCGAAGGTTTTTGGCCAATCGGAGTTACGGATCTCCATATATACACGAAACGGTGAAACAGAGCCAGAACAGAACGCAGAAACAGAGAGAGACCAAGAAATAGATCCAATCTCGGTGGGGCTCTCGCCCCTCCCACGCCATGGGAGCCAAGGACCAGAGGGGAAATCCTTCTCCCATCTAGGGAGGAGGTCAAGGAAGAAGAAGAAGGGGGGCCCTCTCCTCCTTGCTTTCGGTGGCGCCGAAGTGCCACCGGGGGCCATCATCATCACCGTCATCTTCACCAACAACTTCACCGCCATCATCACCAACTCTTCCCCCCTCTATGCAACGGTGTAAACTCTCTCTTACCCGTTGTAATCTCTACTTAAACATGGTGCTCAACACTATATATTATTTCCCAATGATCTATGGCTATCCTATGATGTTTGAGTAGATCTGTTTTGTCCTATGGGCTATTTGATGATCAAGATTGGTTTGAGTTGTATGTTTTATTATTGGTGCTGTCCTATGGTGCTCTCCGTGTCGCGCAAGCGTGAGGGATTCCCGCTGTAGGGTTTGCAATATGTTCATGATTTGCTTATGGTGGGTGGCGTGAGTGACAGAAGCACATACCCGAGTAAGTAGGTTGTTTGCGTATGGGATAAAGGGGACTTGATACTTTAATGCTATGGTTGGGTTTTACCTTAATGAATCTTTAGTAGTTGCGGATGCTTGCTAGAGTTCCAATCATAAGTGCATATGATCCAAGTAGAGAATGTATGTTAGCTTATGCCTCTCCCTCAAATAAAATTGCAATAGTGATTACCGGTCTAGTTATCGATTGCCTAGGGACAAATAACTTTCTTGTGACAACAAACTCTTTACTAAAACTAATTTAGTTGTGTCTTTATCTAAACAGCCCCTAGCTTTTATTTACATGCGCTTTAATTTCTTGCAAACCTATCCAAAAACACCTACAAAGTACTTCTAGTTTCATACTTGTTCTAGGTAAAGCGAACGTCAAGCGTGCGTAGAGTTGTATCGGTGGTCGATACAACTTGAGGGAATATTTATTCTACCTTTAGATCCTCATTGGGTTCGATACTCTTACTTATCAGAAACTGTTGCGATCCCCTATACTTGTGGGTTATCAAGACCTTTTTCTGGCGCCGTTGCCGGGGAGCAATAGCGTGGTGTGAATATTCTCGTGTGTGCTTGTTTGCTTTATCACTAAGTAATTTTTATTTGCTGTTCTTAGTTGTTCTCTATCTTTAGTTATGGATATGGAACACGAAATACCAAAAAAATTAGGTGTACTTGCTACTCATGGAGATGGGGAACCTCCTAAAACCCTCGATGTTGGTTATGTGAAAGATATTATGTACTACTTTAGTAATCCTGAGAAAACCCCATTCAATTATGTAATGGGAGTAACGTTGGATCAACATGAATACTTTAGGGATTATCGCTTAACACAAAAAGGGAAACTATTATGGGATCAAATTCATATATTGAAGTGGTATGCTTGGCAACTATGCGTGAGTTATGATTATACTTGTTGCTCTAGGATGAAGGCTCCACACCTTCCCTTTTCATGAAAATTCAATGGTAATAAAACCTTAGCTTCTTATGCTAATGGTATATATGATTATTATGATGTGGAACAAATAGAAGAATTTGTTGCTTTTATGGGTGCTTATGAAATTGAATCTATGTGTAAAGAGTTTGAAGATTTTGATGATGCTGTTTATAGATCTGAAAATTTAGCTATCCTCAAATATTGCTATGAGAATTATGAATACAATTCCGATATTAATGCGCTCATTGAGAAAGTCTCCGCTGTCCAAGAAGAGACTAATATTTTGCAGGAATCTATGGAAGAAGAAATTGATGAAACTATGAGCTCATTGGATGAAAAAGATGATGAGGAGAGCGAAGAACAAAAGGAGGAAGAGCGGATTGATCACCTGTGCCCACCTTCTAATGAGAGTAACTCTTCAACTCATACATTATTTAATGCCCCTTCGTGCTTACCGAAGGATGATTGCTATGATGACTATTATGATCCCTTTGATTCTTTTGAAATATCCCTTTTTGATGATGCTTGCTATGCTTGTGGCCGAGATGCCAATATGAATTATGCTTATGGAGATGAACTTGCTATAGTTCCTTATGTTAAACATGAAATAGTTGCTATTGCACCCACGCATGATAGTCCTATTATCTTTTTGAATTCTCCCAACTACACTATATTGGAGAAGTTTGCACTTATTAAGGATTATATTGATGGGTTGCCTTTTACCATTGCACATGATGATTTTGATAGATATAATATGCATGTGCTTGCTGCTCCTACTTGCAATTATTATGAGAGAGGAACTATATCTCCACCTCTCTATGTTTCCCACATGATAAAATTGCAAGAAACTGTTTATACTATGCATTGGCCTTTACTATGTGTGCATGAATTGTTCTTTTATGACATGCCGATGCATAGGAAGAGAGTTAGACTTTGTAATTATATGATATATGTTGCTTTGTGCTCATTACTAAATTACAAATCATTGCTAATTAAAATTGGCTTTGATATACCTTGGGATCCGGGTGGATTCACTACTTGAGCACTATATGCCTACCTTAATGGCTTTAAAGAAAGCACTGCCAGGGAGACAACCCGGAAGTTTTAGAGAGTCATTTATTTCTGTTGAGTGCTTTCATATAGTTTAAAAACAACAAAAATAAAGAGGGGAACCCAAAACTTTTTCAAAAAGAAAAGCGAAAGTGGGAAAGATAAGCATTGTTGAAGTGGGAGCTAGCCTTGAACTTTGTTCATGCTCACGGAAACTGTGTGAATCTTGATTACAAAAAATTTTCAATAAAAATAACTATACCCTTGTACAATTCCATTGTATTATAAAAATAATGTGCCAAGGTTTGCCTTTAGGATGGTTACAATGCTTGTTGGTTTGTGCGGTGCAGGACAGAAACTTTGGCTGTAGTGCGCGAATTTTAATTTTTTACTGGAACATCAAATGTTTCTGATTATTTTTGCACTGTCTTTATCTACAAATTTTTTATTTTTCCTAATTTTGGAAGAATTTTTCAAGTATCAGAAGTATGGTGAATGTTCAGATTATTACAGACTGTTCTGTTTTAGACAGATTCTGTTTTTGATGCATTGTTTGCTTGTTTTGATGAAACTATCAACTTATATCAGTGGATTAAGCCATGAAAAAGTTATATTACAGTAGACCCAATGCAAAAACAAAATAGGAATTGGTTTGGAACAGTACTTAGAGTAATGATTTACTTTATTATACTAACGGATCTTACCGAGTTTTCTGTTGAAGTTTTGTGTGGATGAAGTGTTAGATGATTGAGAAGGTTTCGATGTGTAAGGGAACTTTTGTCCCTAAGTAGTTTTGGTGATTGATGACAATGCCTTTGCGGACTAATCGTGTGTATTGAGCTTTTCAGATTCATCACGACTAAAAACAAGACGATTTGATGCCCCTCGAAGATTATTGAAGACGACGTTTATCTACGGTTCGGTTCGGTGGAGTTGAGTCGTAGGAGAGCCGTACTATTAAGAGGGGGTCCGCTTTGGAAAGGCTTGGGTGTAATCTCACATACACATTCCCTTTTGCACCGCCTTTCCTTGAGCTCCTTGGAGTGTTCCTCCGTCTCACCTTGTCTCTGTGATTTGAAGGTCTCCGCCTTGCTCTTCTCAGGCTAGCGGTAGTACTGCTCTTCTGAGCGGTACTACTGCAGGAGCCAGCGGTAGTACCGGGCTCCGGCACAGTAGTACCGTAGGCTTGCACGATAGTACCACTCCCCGGAGCGGTAGTACCGCGAGCTCTGGTCTTGCACAACTGCTCAAGCGGTGGTATGCGCGGATGTAATTTTTTACATCCGCGCTACCCGCGGTAGTACCGTGCTGCGGCGCGGTAGTACCGTGACGCCAGACCAGGTTCAGTAGCAAGTGCAGAGGTAAGGGCGGATGTAATTTTTTACATCCGCACCTTTCACGGTAGTACCGCACCCATGGTCGCGGTAGTTCCGTGTCGGATTTTTGCACGACAATTTCTCAAGCGGAGGTAGTCACGGATGTAATTTTTTACATCTGTGCCTACCAGGCTTGGCCTGCGGCTGTCTTGCGGAAGTATCGTATGGGGTCGCGGTAGTACCGCTTCTGCGGATCTACCGCGCCCTGTTAGTGCTCCCTTTTGTCAGGTCTGGTCTCCGCTGTGCCCACGGTAGTACCGCGGTCCGCTGCGGTAGTACCGCAGGCCCGTGCGGTAGTACCGCGCCTGTGGTGCGGTAGTTCCGTGGGTCGCGGGCTGAGTGGTGGGTAACAGTTGGAAATGTCCCCCCACTATAAAAGGGGGTCTTCTTCCCCAATAAGACTCACCTCTTCCAACCCTAAACTCCATTGTTGCTCCAAGCTCCATTTTCGCCCGATCTCTCTCCCTAGCCAATCAAACTTGTTGATTTGCTCAGGATTGGTTGAGAAGGCCCCGATCTACACTTCCACCAAGAGAAATTTGATTCCCCCCACTAATCCCTAGCGGATCTTGTTACTCTTGGGTGTTTGAGCACCCTAGACGGTTGAGGTCACCGTGAAGCCATAGTCCATTGTGGTGAAGCTTCGTGGTGGTGTTGGGAGCCTCCAATTAAGTTGTGGAGATTGCCCCAACCTTGTTTGTAAAGGTTCGGTTGCCGCCTTCAAGGGCACCAATAGTGGAATCATGGCATCTCGCATTGTGTGAGGGCGTGAGGAGAATACGGTTGCCCTAGTGGCTTCTTGGGGAGCATTGTGCCTCCACACCGCTCTAACGGAGACGTACTTCCCCTGAAAAGGAAGGAACTTCGGTAACACATCCTCGTCTCCACCGGATCCACTCTTGGTTATCTCATCCCTTTACTTGTGCAAGCTTTCTTGTGTTTTATTCATTGCTTGCTTGTGTGGTTGTGATTGTTGCATCATATAGGTTGTCCACCTAGTTGCATATCTAGACAACTTACTTTGATGCAAAGTTTAATTTGGTAAAGAAAGGTTAAAAATTGTTAGTTGCCTATTCACCCCCCCCCCTCTAGTCAACTATGTCGATCCTTTCAATTGGTATCAGAGCCTCGTCTCTTTTTAAGGACTTTACCGTCCGAAGAGTATGGTTGACGTCGTAGATGATGTGGGAGAGCACTCCGGTGCGAATCCGATATCATCTACGGGAGATGGGGGTAACTCGATCTCACGTGAGGAATTCAATGTGGCATTGGACACATTGAAAACCTCCATGACGACCAAGGTCAAGGACATGTTTAAGGATTTCTTAGAAGGGCTTAAACTTTCCACCGCGCCCGTGAAAGTGGGTGATCCCGCCAACACGGAGACGGATGCTAACCCCAACAAGGGGGAAGCTACTAGTGAGAAAGCTCCTATGTCTAGTGGTAAAAAAGGCACCGGCATCTTTGCCCATGTGCAACCTCCACCCATTTATGGTGGACCGATCCCTTCTACTCATTTGAATCATGCCGGTCCTCCCCCCAAGATTGATAAAAAGGAGGATTTTGATTCTTGGGTCTATCGTTTTAAGCATCATTTAAATCATGTGAACACTAACCTTTGGAGAATCATTGAAGAAGGTTTTTATCCGCATGACCGGAGCAACTTCACTCCTAGAGAAGCCGTGGATGATCAATTCAATGCGAATGCTCTCTTCATCATCCAAGAAGCAATCCTTCCCGAAGACCTCCCGCATCTTCGACCCTACTCGTTGCGAAAGATGCTTGGCGCAAAGTGGTTTCTCTCTATCCGGGAAGTGCAAGCATTCAACGCTCCAATTATGAAGTGGTACAAGATGAAGCCGATGAGTTTGCAATGAAAGAAGATGAAGAACCTCGTGAGCTCTATCGGAGAGTTACCAAGCTCGCGGTCTCTCTCCGGGATCATGGAAGTAAGGACACGGATGACAATTGGATCAAGCGCAAATTTCTCAAGGCAATGATGCCCTACCACAAAGCCATGTCCTCCGTCATCCATCAAAGGCCGGACTTTCACACCTTGTCCTCGAGTGATGTGTTGGATGAGTTTGTGGTTATGAGCATACTGGACAAGACCGCCGACAATGCGGTGCTTCGCTCCCAAAGAGCAAAGAAGCCCAACCTTGCATTGAAGGCCAAGGTTTGTGTTGAAGAAGAAGAAGAGGAGGAAGAAGAAGAGAGCAACCTCGAAGATACGAAGTATGCCTATCATGAACACATGGCCCTTGCTTCAAGGCAATTTTGGAGCAAGAAGAACTCAAGGCCCAACTTCAACAAGAGAAACTCAAGTGGCACAAAGGGCAAGCAACGAGTGAGGACTTGCTTCAATTGTGGCAATGTGAGTCATTTTGTTGCGGAGTGCCCATATGAGAAGAGGGAAGACAATGGTGGCAAGCTCATCCGTAAGGACAAGGCCAAGTCTTTCCCCAACAAGAGCAACTTCACCAAGAAGGCTCCTCACAAAGCTTTGGTGGTACAAGAAGAGTACAATGAGGATGATGATGATGAAGAAGATGGTGAGTCGGTTGCCATGGCCTCCGTTGCCATTGCGATGACTCCTCGGGTGTCTCTCCTCGACTCACCCAATGAAAGCATCACCACCAAGTGCCTCATGGCTAAAGCCACCAACAAGGTAACCCCCAACATCAAAACTACCATCATCAATCATTCTTGTTTGACGGATTGCATTGATGAACATGAGGGAACTAATGTGGAGGAGAATGAGTTTGAGACCTTTATGGGTAAACTCAAGGGCAAATCCAAGAAGCACTTCGTTGCTCTCTTGGAACAACTTGGTGAAGCCAATGACATGATCGAGGCTCACGAAGAAACCATCTCTAAGATGGAGGGGCATAGTCGTGACTATGCCGATGAGATTTCGGATCTTTCCAATGCTCTTGAGGAAGAGCGTGGTCTTCATTTGGCTCTTGAGGAGTCATACAACGATGATCATGCTAAATTAAAGAAAGATCTTGATCATGCTCTTGTTGTGTCTCGTGTGCTAAGCTCCGAGAAGGCAAAGCTTGGAGTTGATCTTGCTAGACTCAACGAGGAGTTTGACATTCTCGACAAGGCTCACAAAGTCTTGAAGGGTGTTCATGCTAGCCTCAAAGAGTCTCATGATCAACTCCAAGTGAAGCTAACCAAGGAGAAAGCCACCTTTCCTCATATGGTATTGATTGATAATGCAAATGCTACTAACCCTTGTTGTGAGCATGTGCATCTTGTTGAGGAGAATGCTAAGTTGAAGGAGCAACTTGATAAAGGCCTTGTCACATGCATACAAGGTGAGAAGAATCTTAACGAGCTTTTGAGTAATCAAAAGGAAGTTGTGGCCAAGGAGGGGATTGGGTTCGCACCCAAGCCCAAGAACAAGAAGAAGAATGACAAGACCAAACAACCCCCTCCTCTCAAGCAAACTTTTGTGAGGGAGGGAGAGGGTGCTTCCAAGGAGAAGAAGAACAACGCAAAGGGTGGCGATGCCAAGAAGGGCAATGCCACCCCTCCCAACAAAGCCGGCGATTTTAATCCCTCTTATGTGTTATGACGTGCTAGTGATGGGCACGTTTATGCCAAATTTGTTGGTTCTCCTCATGAGTACATTGAATGGTCTATTTGGGTTCCTAAGACCCTTGTTACTAATATCAAAGGACCCATTACAAAATGGGTACCTAAAACCAAGCATTGATCTCTTTTAGGTGTTTGCTTCCGGTGGAGGATCATGGTTGCTCGATAGTGGAGCTACAAATCATATGACCGAAGCAAGGACTTGGTGGTGGACGTGCACAAGATTCCTTCTATGCCCACCAATGTCGAGTGGGGTGATGCCTCGTTTTCTAAGGTATTGGGACTCGGCAAGGTTGTCATTTCTCATGATCTCACGATCGATAAGGTCATGCTTGTTGAGTCCCTTGCATACAATTTACTTTCTGTTCGTCAACTTGCAATCATGGGCTTTGCCACTTTCTTTGATATTGATACCGTGGCCCTCTTGTGGAGCAAGACTCTTAAAGTAGCCTTTCTTGGGCATGTCGAGAACGGTCTCTATGTGATTAACTTTTCGGAGGTACCCACTAAGACCGCGACATGCCTAATGGCTAAAGTTGATGTGGGATGGCTTTGGCATCCCGTTTAGCCCATGTCAATATGAGATCTTTGCAAAGTCTTCTCAAGGGGGACCATGTCCGTGGACTAACGAATGTTAGTTTTGCTAAAGATCGTGCTTGCAGTGCCTGTATCGAAGGAAAGCTTCATGAAAAGGCTCACCCTCCCACGACTATCATTTACTCAAAGAGGCCTTTGGAGCTCCTTCACTTGGATCTCTTTGGGCCTCCATCCTTTGATAGTCTTGGGGGTAGGAATTATTGCTTGGTGATTGTGGATGACTACTCAAGATATACTTGGGTGTATTTCTTCAAGAGGAAGAGCGAGACCCAACAAATCGTCATTGACTTTGCAAATGAAGCACAACGTCAACGCTCATGATAACCGTGCAGATATTTTCACGAAGCCCTTGGATGAAGCAAGATTTCGCGAGTTAAGGCATGAGCTAAATATCATTGATTCGAGCAATGTTGCTTGAACCCTTGCACACCCCACCACACTCAACTTGTTATCTAGTTTAGGTGTAGGCATGGACATAGGGGGAGTGTTGTTCTCTCAATGAACTCTCCCTCCCCCCATTATGCATAAATCGATCATCTCTTTCATATTAGCCATTTTTTATGGTACTTGTGCTTCAAAGATGAGTTTTGGTCATGGGCCCAAGGATAATTCTTCGCAGTGACATACCAATTGACTCAAACATAGGTGGCTCCGGCCACCGCTCTCCTCACGGAGAAGTTGTGTCTTGTAGTTGGTCTCGTTCGTCGTGTGTGTTCGTCTCTTAGTTGGTTGGTGTCTCTTCCGGATGTTGTTTTTGCCTTTTCTCTCTTTTCTCTTGTGTGTTCTTACACTTTCTTGGTTTTACGGTACTACCGTGGTGCGCCATGGTACTACCGCAGGAGTTGGTGGTTCTACGTTTTGTGCGTGGCCCTCCAGGGGCACGGTACTACCGCTACCTCCGTGGAAGTAATTTTTTACTGCCGCTGAACGAGCGGTACTACCGCCCAGCGTGCGGTACTTCCGCCCGGGCGGTACTACCGCGATGACCTGCGGTACTTCCGCGCCCCCGCGAGCGGGTGGGGGTTAAGAGCGGGACAGGGGGAGTTCTAACTCCCCCATACCCATTCATCTCTATTCCCCACCCCGTCTCTCTCTCTCCTGACCAAGAACGGCGTCGGAGGCCTTCGCTGGATCTCCGTCTCCGGCCGCTCTCCTCGGATTCCAACCGGTGGGATCGTTCCCCACCTCGCCCTCTTGCCATGGACCCAGGTTTTTCCCCAAGTACCTCTTCTTTTTGTCCTCCCTTGTGCTTTTAGGTTTTGGGGAGATGCATGTGGTGTTCTTGAGATTTTTGTCTAAATCTGTGCAAGTGGGATTCGTTGTAGAGTGGTAGTGTAGTCCCATGTTCTTTGGATAGTCAAATTAGTTCCGTTTGATCAACGGTAGTACCGAAGTTGTCGTGCGGAGGTTCTAGATCCAGATCTGCGTCCTCTGTGGCGGTTTTCAAACCGTACGGTACTACCACTCCTCCTGGAGCGGTACTACCGCAGCCTCACCTGGATCTGGCGCTCGGTGGTACTTCCGCACCTCGGTGCGGTACTACCACTTGGCGTCCGGAAGTAAAAAATTACTTCCGCCCCAAGCGCGGTACTACCGTGCTATCCCGGCACGGTACTACCGCGACTGGAGCAGATGTAATTTATTACTTCCGCAACCCTGCCCGGTACTACCGTAGATTCATCCTGCGGTCATTTGTTTCGTCCAAATTGCATGTTTTGTGTTTCTCCCAGTTTGGTTTTGATCCGTTTTGTTCCCGTGCGTGTCTTTCTGTCTTTGTGTCTAGGTGGTGGCTCTGGTTTTGCTCGTCGCTCGAATCCCATCCGAGACACAGGGTCAAAGCATCTGCGCAACCCAGATGATGTTCCAGAGGAGTCCTCTGCTGCTCCCCAACGCAGGACCAAGACTACCGCCAACAAACAGAAGGAGCCCGTCATGGGCATGGATGTGATGCCCCAGGCCGAGTTTGTCATTCGAAGGAAGCTCAATCCCTATGTGAATCCCCGGGCTAGCACGCGAGGCAATGAACTCTTCTGGAACAAGCTGCAGAATCTGATATACATGGATGTGGTCAAGGCCAAGTAGAATCACTATGTTGAAGTTCACTACATTGACATGCATCATATGAGGCAGGACAAGCACCATGAGTACTTTGGAGAGGCCTTGGATCTAGTCGAGCAGTTCTCCATCGAGCACTTGCTCACCTTCCACAAGGATTTTGATCCAGAGATCATCGCACAGTTCTTTGCTTCCGTCCATTCCGGCACTGATGATGCAAGGACCATGACTTGGATGACTAATGGTCGCGGACTGTCTGCTACTTGGAAGGAGTTCATGGAGTTGCTTAACGTTCCAGATGAAGGGCTCAACACGCCAGTTGGAGTTCGCCCTCATGCCAACTCTGACTCTGCCAACAAGAACAAGCTCATGCCATTCCTTGTTCTGAAGACTCTTCCCAACAAGAAGACTGCGTGGGTGCTTAATCCCTTCCTTGACATCATGCATCGGCTCTTTCGGAACACCCTCTTCCCACGCATTGGGTACATGGGCCATGTACATGCTTACCTCGTTGACATGATGCTTATCTGCGAGGAGGCCCGTCAGGCTCAGACTCAACCACTTGATGTCTCACATATCATGTGGTGTGAGCTTCAGTTTGCCGTGTTCAACCGTAAGGTCCCCATCTATGGGCCTTACCTGTTCCACTTGATCTCCACGACATGGGAGAGGCTGTTTCCCCAGGATGAGTTTGAAGCTCGGGGTGGCTTCATGAGTCCATCAGGCTCCGCATCAAGCCACACCGGACTAACACCACCACTTCTGCTGAGGCTGCCAAAGGGCTGTGGATGAGGAGGAACTTGGGGGGGAAGAAGCTGCTGCTGACCGTACTGCTTTCTCGCCTCCCTCTGATGAGCCCTCTTGGGCAAAGAAGCTGAAGAACAAGATGAAGAGGCTGTTCTGCATGCAGGTTCAGGGTCAGTACAAGGCTCATGTTGCTCAGAAGGAGAGTCGCCTCACGACATCAGGATCTTGAGGGCTTGCGGGGAGGATGTGGCCAGCGGTTCTGAGAAGCACATCACCCCAGAGACTGCCTGGATGGAGAAGCAGGGCTACAAGTGGACCGATTTAGAGGAGGAGTCTATTCCTGCTGCGGAGTCTGAAGACGAGGAGTCCTTTTCCGCCTGAGCTACCACCTTTGTTGTAGGTGATCTCTCTGCCTTTTTGTGTCTCGATGCCAAAGGGGGAGAGAGTGTAGGATTTGCGAGCGTGTCGTGTGTTTCGTCGTTTGCTTTGCTTTCCGTCGTTGAACTTGCTTGCTTTGATTTGGTTGTGCTTGTGAGACTAAGTTTATCATATGGTGTAAGACATATGAACTCTATCGCACCTTATCATCTTATTGAGCTTGTGCTATATCATGCTATTCATGTTATGCTCATATCTACTATCTTGCTTAGTGTCAGCCTTACCATTGCAAGATATGCTTTGTTTCTAAAATATAGGGGGAGTGGTGATCCTAGTATTCGTACCGTGCAGTCCAAAGCACTTTACTCTCTATCACGAATCTAGGGGGAGGTCATCTATATTTTAAAGATGTGGGGTTTGCTTGTGCTATTTTCATCTCCTTTGTGCAAATCCCGTATTGTCATCAATCCACCAAAAAGGGGGAGATTGTAAGGGCACTTTTGTCCCTAAGTAGTTTTGGTGATTGATGACAATGCCTTTGCGGACTAATCGTGTGTATTGAGCTTTTCATATTCATCACGACTAAAAACAAGACGATTTGATGCCTCTCGAAGATTATTGAAGACGGCGTTTATCTACGGTTCGGTTCGGTTGAGTTGAGTCGTAGGAGAGCCATACTATTAAGAGGGGGTCCGCTTTGGAAAGGTTTGGGTGGAATCTCATGTACACATTCCCTTTTGCACCGCCTTTCCTTGAGCTCCTTGGAGTGTTCCTCCGTCTCACCTTGTCTCTGCGATTTAAAGGTCTCCGCCTTGCTCTTCTCAGGCTAGCGGTAGTACTGCTCTTCTGAGCGGTACTACCGCAGGAGCCAACGGTAGTATCGGGCTCCGGCACGGTAGTACCGTAGGCTCCCACGGTAGTACCGCTCCCCGGAGCGGTAGTACCGCGAGCTCTGGTCTGGCACAGCTGCTCAAGCAGTGGTATGCGGGGATGTAATTTTTTACATCCGCGCTTCCCGCGTTAGTACCGTGCTGCGGCGCGGTAGTACCGTGACGCCAGGCCAGGTTCAGTAGCAAGTGCAGAGGTAAGGGCGGATGTAATTTTTTACATCCGCACCTTTCACGGTAGTACCGCACCCATGGTCGCGGTAGTTTCGTGTCGGATTTTTGCATGACAATTTCTCAAGCGGAGGTAGTCGCGGATGTAATTTTTTACATCTGTGCCTACCAGGCCTAGCCTGCGGCTGTGTTGCGGAAGTACCGTATGTGCTCGCGGTAGTACCGCTTCTGCGGATCTACCGTGCCCTGTTAGTGCTTCCTTTTGCCAGGTCTGGTCTCCGCTGTGCCCACGGTACTACCGCGGTCCGCCGCGGTAGTACCGCAGGCCCGTGCGGTAGTACCGCGCCTGTGGTGCGGTAGTCCCGTGGGTCGCGGGCTGAGTGGTGGGTAACGGTTGGAAATGTCCCCCCACTATAAAAGGGGGTCTTCTTCCCAAGAAGACTCACCTCTTCCAACCCTAAACTCCATTGTTGCTCCAAGCTCCATTTTCGCCCGATCTCTCTCCCTAGCCAATCAAACTTGTTGATTTGCTCGGGATTGGTTGAGAAGGCCCCGATCTACACTTCCACCAAGAGAAATTTGATTCCCCCCACTAATCCCTAGCGGATCTTGTTACTCTTGGGTGTTTGAGCACCCTAGACGGTTGAGGTCACCGTGAAGCCATAGTCCATTGTGGTGAAGCTTCGTGGTGGTGTTGGGAGCCTCCAATTAAGTTGTGGAGATTGCCCCAACCTTGTTTGTAAAGGTTCGGTTGCCGCCTTCAAGGGCACCAATAGTGGAATCACGGCATCTCGCATTGTGTGAGGGCGTGAGGAGAATACGGTGGCCCTAGTGGCTTCTTGGGGAGCATTGTGCCTCCACACCGCTCTAACGGAGACGTACTTCCCCTCAAAAGGAAGGAACTTCGGTAACACATCCTCGTCTCCACCGGCTCCACTCTTGGTTATCTCATCCCTTTACTTGTGCAAGATTTCTTGTGTTTTATTCATTGCTTCCTTGTGTGGTTGTGATTGTTGCATCATATAGGTTGTCCACCTAGTTGCATATCTAGACAACTTACTTTGATGCAAAGTTTAATTTGGTAAAGAAAAGCTAAAAATTGTTAGTTGCCTATTCACCCCCCTCTAGTCAACTATATCGGTCCTTTCATGATGTCAGAAGAAGGAAGAGAGGCAAGAGCTCAGGCTTGGGGATGCCCGAGGCACCCCAAGTAAATATTCAAGGAGACTCAAGCGTCTAAGCTTGGGGATGCTGGGAAGGCATCCCCTCTTTCTTCAACAAGTATCGGTATGTTTTCGGATTCGTTTCGTTCAAGTGATATGTGCAAATCTTGGAGCGTCTTTTGCATTTAGTTTTATTTTTTCTTTTATGCACCATGCTGGTATGAGATGGTCCTTGTTTGATTTATAGAATGCTCTTTGCACTTCACTTATATCTTTTGAGTATGGCTTTATAGAATGCTTCATGTGCTTCACTTATATCGTTTGAAGTTTGGATTGCCTGTTTCTCTTCATTTAGACAACCGCCATTTGTAGAATGCTCTTTTGCTTCACTTATATTTTTTAGAGCGTGGGTATATCTTTTGTAGAAAGAATTAAACTCTCGTGCTTCACTTATATCTATTTATAGAGATGACAAGAACTGGTCATTCACATGGTTAGTCATAAAATCCTACATAAAACTTGTAGATCACTGAATATGATATGTTTGATTCCTTGCAATAGTTTTGCGATATAAAGATGGTGATATTAGAGTCGTGCTAGTTGATTAATTGTGAAATTGAGAAATACTTGTGTTGAGGTTTGCAAATCCCGTAGCATGCACGTATGGTGAACCGTTATGTAACGAAGTCGGAGCATGAGGTGTTTATTGATTGTCTTCCTTATGAGTGGCGGTCGGGGACGAGCGATGGTCTTTTCCTACCAATCTATCCCCCTAGGAGTATGCGCTTAGTAATTTGTTTCGATGACTAATAGATTTTTGCAATAAGTATGTGAGTTCTTTATGACTAATGTTGAGTCCATGGATTATACGCACTCTCACCCTTCCATCATTGCTAGCCTCTTGATGCATGATGCATTGCCCTTTCTCACCTCGAGAGTTGGTGCAAACTTCGCCGGTGCATCCAGACCCCGTGATATGATACGCTCTGTCACACATAAGCCTCATTATATCTTCCTCAAAACATCCACCATACCTACCTATCATGGCATTTCCATAGCCATTTCGAGATATATTGCCATGCAACTTCCATCATCATCATATACATGACTTGAGCATTTATTGTCATATTGCTTTGCATGATCGTAAGATAGCTAGCATGATGTTTTCATGGCTTGTCCGTTTTTTGATGTCATTGCTACGCTAGATCATTGCACATCCCGGTACACCGCTGGAGGCATTCATATAGAGTCATATCTTTGTTCTAGATATCGAATTGTAATATTGAGTTGTAAGTAAATGAAAGTGTGATGATCATCATTATTAGAGCATTGCCCCAGTGAGGAAAGGATGATGGAGACTATGATTCCCCCACAAGTCGGGATGAGACTCCGGACTTTACAAAAAAAAAGAGGCCAAAGAAGCCCAAATAAAAAAAGAGGCCAAAGAAGCCCACCAAAAATATAAAAAAGAAAAAAAGAAAAAAAAAGAAAAAAAAGTGAGAGAAAAAGAGAGAAGGGGCAATGTTACTATCCTTTTACCACACTTGTGCTTCAAAGTAGCACCATGTTCTTCATATAGAGAGTCTCTTGAGTTATCACTTTCATATACTAGTGGGAATTTTCATTATAGAACTTGGCTTGTATATTCCAATGATGGGCTTCCTCAAATGCCCTAGGTCTTCATGAGCAAGCAAGTTGGATGCACACCCACTTAGTTTCAGTTTGAGCTTTCATATACTTATAGCTCTGGTGCATCCGTTGCATGGCAATCCCTACTCCTCACATTGATATCTATTAATGGGCATCTCCATAGCCCGTTGATACGCCTAGTTGATGTGAGACTTTCTCCTTTTTGTCTTCTCCACATAACCCCCATCATCATATTCTATTCCACCTATAGTGCTATGTCCATGGCTCACGCTCATGTACTGCGTGAAAGTTGAAAAGGTTTGAGAAACGTCAAAAGTATGAAACAATTGCTTGGCTTGTCATCAGGGTTGTGCATGATGTGAATATTTTGTGTGGTGAAGATGGAGCATAGCCAGACTATATGATTTTGTAGGGATGAGCTTTCTTTGGCTATGTTATTTCAATAAGACATAATTGCTTGGTTGGTATGCTTGAAGTATTATTATGTTTACGTCAAATGATAGACTATTGCTTTGAATCACTCGTGTCTTAATATTCATGCCATGATTAGATACATGATCAAGATTATGCTAGGTAGCATTCCACATCAAAAATTTTCTTTTTTATCATTTACCTACTCGAGGACGAGCAGGAATTAATCTTGGGGATGCTGATACGTCTCCGTCATATCTATAATTTTTGATTGTTCCATGCCAATATTATTCAACTTTCACATACTTTTTGGCAACTTTTTATATATTTTTTTCGGACTAACATATTGATACAATGCCCAGTGCCAGTTCCTGTCTGTTGCATGTTTTTGGTTTCACAGAATATCCATATCAAACGGAGTCCAAATGGGATAAAAATGGACGGAGCTTATTTTTGGAATATTTGGAAAATCATGGAAGAAAAATCCACGCGAGATGGTGCCCGAGGTGGCCACGAGGCAGGGGGCGCGCCTGCCCCCCTGGGCGCGCCCCCTAACCTCTTGAGCCACCCGTAAGGCGGTTGACGCTCTTCTTTTGCCGCAAGAAAGCTAATTTTCGAGAGAAAAATCACGGCGAAGGTTTCAGGCCAATCGGAGTTACGGATCTCCATATATACACGAAACGGTGAAACAGAGCCAGAACAGAACGCAGAAACAGAGAGAGACCAAGAAATAGATCCAATCTCGGAGGAGCTCTCGCCCCTCCCACACCATGGGAGCCAAGGACCAGAGGGGAAACCCTTCTCCCATCTAGGGAGGAGGTCAAGGAAGAAGAAGAAGGGGGGCCCTCTCCCCCTTGCTTCCGGTGGCGCGGAGTGCCACCGGGGGCCATCATCATCACCGTCATCTTCCCCAACAACTTCACCGCCATCATCGCCAACTCTTCCCCCCTCTATGCAGCGGTGTAACCTCTCTCTTACCCGCTGTAATCTCTACTTAAACATGGTGCTCAACGCTATATATTATTTCCAAATGATATATGGCTATCCTATGATGTTTGAGTAGATCTGTTTTGTCCTATGGGCTATTTGATGATCAAGATTGCTTTGAGTTGTATGTTTTATTATTGGTGCTGTCCTATGGTGCTCTCCATGTCACGCAAGTGTGAGGGATTCCCGCTGTAGGGTTTGCAATATGTTCATGATTTGCTTATGGTGGGTGGCGTGAGTGATAGAAGCACATACCCGAGTAAGTAGGTTGCTTGCGTATGGGATAAAGGGGACTTGATACTTTAATGCTATGGTTGGGTTTTACCTTAATGAATCTTTAGTAGTTGCGGATGCTTGCTAGAGTTCCAATCATAAGTGCATATGATCCAAGTAGAGAAAGTATGTTAGCTTATGCCTCTCCCTCAAATAAAATTGCAATAATGATTACCGGTCTAGTTATCAATTGCCTAGGGACAAATAACTTTCTCGTGACAACAAACTCTTTACTAAAACTAATTTAGTTGTGTCTTTATCTAAACAGCACCTAGCTTTTATTTACGTGCTCTTTAATTTCTTGCAAACCTATCCAAAAACACTTACAAAGTACTTCTAGTTTCATACTTGTTCTAGGTAAAGCGAACGTGAAGCGTGCGTAGAGTTGTATCGGTGGTCGATAGAACTTGAGGGAATATTGATTCTACCTTTAGCTCCTCGTTGGGTTCGACACTATTACTTATCGAAAACTGTTGCGATCCCCTATACTTGTGGGTTATCAAGAATGGCCGATAAATCAACTGCTATACCTGTCGGTATTTGTAAGGATGTACCTTTTGTAGTTGCAAACGTTACTATTTTAATGGACTTTGTTATTCTTGATATTCCCGAGGACGATAGTATATCTATTATTCTTGGAAGACCCTTTTTTAATACTGCAGGGGCTGTTACTGATTGCAATAAAGGCAATGTCACTTTTCATGTTAATGGTAATGAGCATACGATACACTTTTCGAGGAAACAACCTCAAGTCCACAGTATCAATTCTATTGGAAAAATTCCATCAATTACTATTGGAGGTTTTGAATTTCCTCTTCCTACTGTCAAAAAGAGATATGATATTCTTATTGTTGGGGATGTGCATATCCCCTTTGAGGTAACATAGTGTTATTCAAAATTTCTCCGGTTCCATGTTATTCGGAGTGAGTTTGTTAACAGGACTTGATCAACCTTGTTAGTGGATTCCTTTCGATGAGGATGAGATGGATGAAGCTAGAAAGCACAACCTTCTGTACCCTCCTTTTACTTTCTGTTATTTAGATTAAATAAAGCAAAAATAGTATTTTCTATCTGTTTTTTGAATTATCCGTGCAATAAAAATACCCCAAAAATAAAAGTTCTCCAAATGCCCCGAAATTGAAATATGATTTTTTCTGGAATATTTGAGAATATCTGGCACTGAGAACACATCAGGGGGAGTTGGCACCTGGCCACGAGGGTCCAGGGCGCGCCCAACCCCTGGGCGCGCACCCCTGCCTCGTGGGCCCATGGTGGCTCCCCTCCACTTATTCCAACCACCACACACTCCTCCTTCCTCCCAAAAAAATCACCAACCAGCTCAAGCATGAGTTCTTGCTCATTTTGCTGCGATTTTCGATCTCCTAGCTCAAAGCTTCACTCACAAAACTGCTTTGGGGGATTGTTCTTCGGTATGTGACTCCTCCAATGGTCCAATTAGTTTTTGTTCTAGTGCTTCATTCATTGCAAATTTTTGCTGCTTAGGTGACCCTGTTGTTGAGCTTGCATGTCAAATTTATATGGTCCCAAGTAGTTACAATGCATGATATAGTCTCTAGGCACTTGTGGGAGTAGTTGCAATCAATTTTGTTGAGTTTGGTTCACTTTTATTTTGAAGTTACTAAAAATTTCAGAAATTTTCAGAAAATGATAAAGAGATTTTTTAGGGGCTCGTCGAGCCGAAGCTCGAAGGACAAGCAAAGCGAGGAGAATAAGAGGCCAAAATATAATCTCCCTCGCACTGCAGAGGTTCGGTCGTGTGAATGGCCTTGTGACGAGTTCTTAACAGCAGCCAGGATTCACGATGATTTCTATTCTTTGGTTGAGAATGCGGGCCTCACCGACTTCCTCCACGACCAGCGCGAACAGTATCTCTTACTCACTAATATTTTCGTGCAAAATTTTCATTTCCATGCTAAGAGATCACCACCTTCGGTGGAATTTTATTTATATGATGAGCATAAGGAGATGTCCCTCTCTGATTTCTGCCGTGTAGCGACCAGACCTCAAACAGTCTGATCTCTGTGCATCAGTGTCATCACCTGGATCAGTAATGCTGACACGCACATTACTCAAAGGATTTATAACAGAGTAGCAATCACACACTTATTACATCAAATGTCTCAAAAGAGAACTTATTACAATAAATATGGCTTAGGGCCATCTAATAACGATAACAAATGGAAGGCTTGGAAGATAAGCGAGTCCATCAACTCCAACGGCATCATCGAGTATAGAACCACGACCTAAGGCACCTTACTGTCGTTCGAAAAGTCTGCAACATGAACGTTGCAGCCCGAAACGGGTCAAGACATGGAATATGCCGCAATGTAACACATAGGGAGTAATATGAAAGAGTAATGCTATACTACATGCATATATGGCTGGTGGAAAGCTCTATGGTTACAGTTTTATGTAAAGCCAATTTTTCCCTCTTTGCAAAGGAATAAATTTTATTTAACTATCATGGTGGTTGTTAAACATTGAGAATGGTTGACAGCATTCTCAATCCCAATTAAGCATCATCATTAAAACCCAACAATTAATTAAAGTAACATGATGAGATTCACATGATAATCCAAGTACTAGATACTCAAGATGTCCATAATCGGGGACACGGCTAACCATGATTAGTTTGATACACTCTGCAGAGGTTTGCGCACTTTTCCCCACAAGACTCGATCTCCTCCATTGGGATTCTCGCACTACATGGTGTTTGAGAAACGGATGACTGAGACATAGTCTTTCACAAGCGCTAGCACCTTACGAACGGGTAGACCGTACAAACCTACATCTCCTACATCAACTAATCTACCACTGTAAGAGTTCGCACGACTTAGTCAACTATGCTAGAGCCCATAGTAGCTTGTGGCTGCACACAGAAGTTTCTAGCATGAATAATCTCATGATCCCTTTGAGCCCGGGTGGCGGTCCAAAAGAAACAGTAATCTGGAATACCCAGGTACCTCAATCCACCAAGATGTGTGTTTAAGTTGCCACCTTAAATAAACCATTAATTAAGAATCTCACATCTGTCATGGATACAGTCACCCAGTCCATGTCCACTAGCATAGCATGGCAATATAAGCATACGTAGAAGTAACTCCCAAGGGTTTGACAATAACACAGGTAATAGGTACTACCTCATCTACTTCCCAAAACCCACAATTTAATTAGATCCTAATCATGCAATATTTGAGGATTGATCGAATGCATAAAAACTGGGTATGAAAAGGGTATGATCAAAGTGTTACTTGCCTTGCTGATGATCCGCGAAACCTAGAGATTTGAAGTAGCAAGCGACGCACTCCGGATACTCTATCGCAAACAAACAAGCACACAATGAGTACTCATCTAATGCACAGGTAAAACTCAAATAAAAGATCTAACCAGAAAGTTCAACTTAAGAACTCCGGTTTGCAAAAAGAATCAAATCGAACGAAGCAACGAAAGTCAAACGGCGAAAGAAACAAGCTTCATTTTACTAATCTGGAGCTAAGTCAAATTTTACAGTAGCAAAAACTTGTTTGAGTTGATTATTCAGAAAGAGGGTTTCGAGACGAAACTCTAGGCGCTTGAATCGCCTGATTCCGATAAACGAGCGAAAAGTTATACTAGATCAAAAATCGGATAAGAAATCGCGATCAGAAAAATCGCGGAATAAATCCGAGAAAAAGAAAAATGACGAACAGATTAACGAACGAACGTTCGTTATCTGGATCTAAACGATGAACGCGTTCGTTAAAACGAACGAACGCTCGCTAATTAACCTAAACCGAAAAAACCGATCTAATAAAAAAAATGGATCTAAAAAAACCGATGAAAACCGAACGGTTTTTCAAAAAAAAACCGGTGGCGGCGGGTCAACCTCGACCTCGGCGTGTGTCGTGATCGGTGGCGGCTCGGCGGTCGGCGCCACGGCCTGCAGGCGGCGGCTAGGGTTCAAGGGCGCGCGGGCTGGGCGGCGGTGGGCTGGGTGGCGGCGGGCGGCGCTTATTTAAAGCCCCCGCCGAGGAGTCTGGCCGGATCCGCCCAATAGGTCGGTTCAGTTTTTTTTAAAATAATTACGCACAGAAAAACTAAGGAAAGAAATACTAAACGGACTCCAAAAATCACGAAATAAATTTTCCCCGGCTTCTAAAATCAAGCCGGACAAGATGGACATTTATTTGGGGCCTAAATGCAATTTTGAAAAACGCGCATTTTTCCTAAATGCAAATAAAATAGCGATAAACTCCAAATAAAAAATCTTATTTGATTTTTTTATTAAATCTTCAATATTTCTTTATTTTGGGAAAGTCATTTTATTCCCTCTCTCATATTTTTATAATAGAAATAATTGAAGATAAAATAAATAAAATCAAATGATCCTATTTTCAAAATTTGAGAAAACTCAAATATGAAAATAAGAAAATCTCCAACTCTCTCCGTGGGTCCTTGAGTTGCGTGAAATTTCTAGGATCGAGCCAAAATGCAATAAAATATGATATGCAAATGCTGATCTATGTATAACATTCCAAATTGAAAATTTGGGATGTTGCAAACCTACCCCCCTTAAGATGAATCTCGCCCTCGAGATTCGGGTTGGCTAGAAAATAGGTGAGGGTGGTCCTTCAGCAGATCTTCCTCTCGCTCCCAGGTGGCTTCATCCTCGGTGTGGTGGCTCCACTGGACTTTGCAAAGCTTGATAACCTTGCTGCGGGTGACTCGGCTGGCATACTCGAGAATTTTGACCGGTTTCTCCTCGAGGTCAAATCATTACCCAATCAATCGCTTCAAAGGGCACAAGATCTCTCGAGGTATATCAGCCATCTCTGCGCGGCACTTCTTCAACTGGGAAATGTGGAACACGTCGTGAACTCCTGACAATCCTTCGGGCAATTCCAACTTGTAAGCAACTTCTCCCATGCGCTCCAAAACTTTGTATGGTCCCACAAAACATGGCGCTAACTTTCCTTTGACTCCAAAGCGCTTAACTCCTCGAAGTGGAGATACTCAAAGATAGACTCTATCTCCAACCTCGAAAACTGTCTCCTTGCGTTTAGAATCCGCATAGCTCTTCTGCCTAGATTGGGCTACCTTGAGCCTATCGCGAATTAATTTCACTTTCTGTTCAGACTCCTTAATCAAATCTAGTCCAAACAACTGGCGGTCTCCAACTTCATCCCACAACAGCGGGGTTCTGCACCTCCTTCCGTACAAGGCTTCGAAAGGGGCCATCTTCAAACTAGATTGATAACTGTTATTATAAGAGAACTCCGCATATGGCAAGTTGTCATCCCAACTTGATACGTAATCCAATGCACATGCTCTCAACATATCCTCCAAAATCTGATTGACTCTCTCGGTCTGTCCATCTGTCTATGGATGAAAAGTTGTACTGAACTCTAGCCTGGTACCCAAAGTTTCGTGCAACTGATTCCAAAACTTTGAGGTAAACTGGGTTCCTCTATCTGATATGATACTCCTCGGAACTCCATGCAGACATACAATCCAGGTCATGTATATGTTAGCCAACTTAGCACTGCTATAAGTGGTCTTCACTAGGATGAAATGAGCTACCTTCGTCAAGCGATCGACTACAACCCAAATCGAGTCATAGCCCGAACGAGTCCTGGGCAATCCCGTGATAAAGTCCATGCCTAACTTTTCCCACTTCCATTCGGGTATCGGCAATGGCTGTAACAATCCTGCTGGCTTCTGATGCTCTGCCTTCACTCTCTGGCATACACCACAAACTGCTACAAACTCCGCAATATCCTTCTTCATTCCGTTCCACCAGAAGTGTCCTTCAAATCTAAATACATCTTGGTATTTCCTGGGTGAATCGAGTACGGCGAATCATGGGCCTCTTGCAAAATCAACTTCCTGATCTCCGGATCATTAGGCACATAAACGCGGTCCTCAAACCATAGGGTATCGTGCTCATCCTCACGAAATCCCTTAGCTTTTCCCTTGCTCATTTTCTCCTTAATAAAGGCAATCTCCTTATCAGTCCTCTGAACTTCTCTGATCTTATCCATCAAAGTAGACTGTATCTCCAATGCTGCTACATAGCCTCTCGGAACTATCTCCAAGCATAGCTCTCGTAATTCCTCGGCTAACTCCTTTGGTAATCCTCCGATCAATAGTGGGTTGACATGGCTCTTGCGGCTCAACTCATCTGCTACTACGTTAGCCTTTCCGGGGTGATAATGCAATCTCATATCATAATCCTTGATGAGCTCCAACCATCTCCTTTGCCTGAGATTCAACTCCTTCTGCGTGAAGATGTATTTTAAACTCTTGTGATCAGTGTACACCTCACAATGGTTTTCAATGAGAAAATGTCTCCAAGTCTTCAATGCATGCACTACGGCTGCTAACTCCAAATCATGTGTAGCATAATTCAACTCATGGGGCTTAAGTTGTCGTGAAGCATACGGAACAACTCTTCCCTCCTGCATAAGCACTGCTCCCAGTCCTCGACGTGAAGCGTCACAATACACCTCATAATCCTTGCGCTGATCTGGCAGAATCAACACTGGTGAGGTAACCAAATGTTTCTTCAACTCTTGGAAACTAGACTCACATTCCTCAGTCCAATTGAACTTGGTATCCTTCTTTAATAACTCCGTCATAGGCTTTGCAATCTTCGAGAAATTTTCAATGAATCTCTGGTAGTATCCTACCAGTCCAAGGAAACTCCGGATCTCTCCAACTGTCGTTGGTGCTTCCCAGTTTGTCACAGTGACAACTTAGGTGGGATCTACTGCTATACCTTCTCCGGATATAACGTGTCCAAGGAATCCAACTTCCTTCAACCAAAACTCACATTTGCTGAACTTGGCATATAACTGATGTTCTCTGAGCTTCTCAAGTACTAAACGCAAATGCTCCTTATGCTCTTCTTCATTCTTTGAGTAAACCAAAATATCATCAATGAACACCACGAAGAACTTATCCAAAAACTCCATAAACACCTTATTCATCATGTTCATGAAATAGGCAGGTGCGTTAGTCAGCCAACATGACATAACGGTATACTCATACAGCCCGTACCTTGTGGTAAAAGCCGTCTTGGGTATATCCTGCTCCCGAATCTTCAACTAATGGTATCCGATAGCAAATCGATCTTGGAAAATACCTTAGCTCCTTGCAATTGGTCAAACAAATCGTTGATCATCGGCAACGGGTACTTGTTCTTAATTGTTACTTCATTCAATCCATGATAATCAACAACCATTCTCAATGATCCATCCTTCTTCTCCACTAGAAGTACTGGCGATCCCCAAGGCGAAGAACTTGGGCGAATAAAACCTTTATCCAGTAACTCCTTAATTTGCTTCTTTATTTCTTCCAAATCTTGTGCGGGCATCCGGTACGGTCTCTTAGATATCGGCCCTGTCCGCAACACTCAATCGAAACTCAATGTCTCTATCGGTGGCATGCCCGGCAACTCCTCCGGAAATACGTCCAGGTAATCCTTCACCACTGGTACTTCCTCCTGCACAACTCCTGATAAGGAATTTACTTGTCCTCCTCGGCTCATGCCATGACACATACTTGATTCTTCTTCCTTCTGGGGTGGTAAGCAAAATCGACTTCTTCAAGCGCAGCTAATGTTCCTCCATACTTCGATAACCAATTCATGCCTAATATCACATCCAATCCTTGTGATTCCAAAACTATTAGGTCCGAGGGAAACACATAGTTACCAATCCTTAATGGTAATCGATCACACCATAGACTAGCCATATATTCTGCTCCAGGAGAGGTTACTAACATGGGTGACCTAAGGGCTTGGGTTGGAAATTTATACTTATCCACAAATCCCCTTGATATGTATGAATGCGATGCACCAGTATAAAAAAGAATGACTGCAGTAAATGTCTTAACCAAAAACTTACCTATTACTGCATCTGACTGAGATTCAACCTCCTCCAAGGTAACGTGGTTCACCTGTCCCCTGTTGAAAGGGTTCAGCTTCTTCCCTGAGCTTCCATTGCCATTTCCATTATGTGCTTCGGGACATTCATTTGCATAATGTCCAGTCTTCTGACACTTAAAGCAAGTGACTTGGCTCAGGTCTCTCTTGGCTGGGGTTGACGGGTTGGTGTGGGTTTGTCTGTTGCTTCCTCCATTCTCGTTTCCATTCTTGGTACCATTATGATTGTGCGAGCTACCTCCTCCATGGGTATGCTGAAATTGTCCTCCCGGTTTCGTGGTAAAGCGTAGCCTCACTGAGCTCCGAATTGTACTTCCCTTGACCATACTTCCGCTATGCAGTTTTCAATCTGTTGTTGCTTCCTTCAATCATAAGAGCACGATCTACCAACTCCGGTAGTTGTTGAAAGTTGCTACCATCAACTGCATGCTCACTCATCATTAAGTCCTTCCATAAACTTCTCCCGCTTAGTCAGCATCCGTAGTAACGCTATCCGGGCATAACGTGCTAACTTACTAAAATCCTCCACATACTGGCTTACAGTGCGCCCTCCTTGGCGTATGTTGCGAAACTCACGCTTCTTCATGGCCATAGCTCCTGCTGATACGTGTGCAGTACGAAAAGCTTGCTGAAACTGATCCCATGTGACAGTGTCAATAGGGTGTGTGGCTGTGTAATTGTGATGCCCCCGATTCAATCGTACACTAATCATGCACGCAAATGTGTACGATCAAGATAAGGGACTCACGGGAAGATATCACAACACAACTCTAAAACATAAATAAGTCATACAAGCATCATAATACAAGCCAGGGGCCTCGAGGGCTCGAATACAAGTGCTCGATCATAGACGAGTCAGCGGAAGCAACAATATCTGAGTACGCACATAAGTTAAACAAGTTTGCCTTAAGAAGGCTAGCACAAACCGGGATACAGATCGAAGAGGCGCAGGCCTCCCGCCTCGATCCTCCTAACTACTCCCCGGTCGCCGCGTCACTGGGCTGCGCAGCGTAGTAGTAGGCACCTCCAGTAGTAGTCGCCATCGACGGTGGCGTCTCGTTCCTCGGCTCCATCGTGCAGTTGCAGAATCGAGTAGAGATAGGGGAAAAGGGGGAACAAGGCAACCGTGAGTACTCATCCAAGGTACTGCAAGCAAGGAGCTACACTACATATGCATGGATATATGTATATCGCTGGACCGAATCGCAAAATGCCGTAATAATAGGGGATAGCTAATCCGTCAAGACTACGCTCGCAGCCTCCGCCTTGCAACATGTAGAAGGGAGTAGATCAAGTCCTCCAAGTAGCATCACATATCAATAATCCTACCCGCGATCCCTCCTCATCATTGCCACGAGAGAGCGACCACCGGGTTGTATCCGCACTTGGAAGGGTGTGTTTTATTAAGTATCCGGTTCTAGTTGTCATAAGGTCAAGGTACAACTCCAAGTCGCCCTGTTATCAAGATCACGGCTATTCAATAGATTAACTTCCTGCAGGGTGCACCACATAACCCAACACGCTTGATCCCATTTGGCCGGACACACTTTCCGGGTCATGCCCGCCGCTGAAGATCAACACGCCGCAGCCCCACCTAGGCTCAACAGAGAGGTCAAGACGCCGGTCTAAACCTAAGCGCACAGGGTCAGGGCCCATTGCCTGAGCACACCAAGCACGCTATGCGACGCTGGCCGAAGCAGACCTAGCCTAGTGGCGCTCCAAATTAATCCGGCGCCGCGCTTCGCCGACGTCACGGCGTTTCGGTGATACCACGACGCCGAGTGCCCATATCTTTCCCACGAGTTGGTTAGTGCGATAGGCCCGTAGCGCACTCGGATCAAATACCAAGATCTCGTTAAGCGTGTTAAGTATCCGCGAATGCCGAACAGGCCAGACCACCTCTCTCCTAGGCGGTCTCAACCTCGCCTGCCGCCTCCGCCACAAAGATCCACTCATGGGTGCTCCACCACCGAATTCGACTTTTAGTCTCCACATGTATCATGTATAAGTATATAGTATATACCCGTGATCACCTCCCGAGTGATCACGGCCCGATAGTATAGCACACAGACGGACAAGAATGTAGGGCCACAGATGGAATACTAGCATCCTAAACTAAGCATGTAGGATTGCGTAAAGGTAACAACAAGAGTAGCAAAAACAAAGCTATGCATCGTGATAGGAATAACGGAGCAAGAATATGCTACACTACTCTAATGCAAGCAGTATAGAGGAGAGTAGGCGATATCTGGTGATCAAGGGGTGGCTTGCCTAGTTGCTCTGGCAAGAGAGAGGGGTCGTCAACTCCGTAGTCGTACTTGGCAGCAGCAGCGTCGGTCTCGGTGACTAGCGGAAGAAGAGGGGGAAGAAACAATGAATATTTAAGCAAACAGATGCATGACGATGCATGACAAAGCAAAGCATGATGCTAGGCGTGCCCTAACGCGGTAGTAGGTGATACCGGCGAAAGGGGGAAACATCCGGGAAAGTATCCCCGGTGTTTCGCGTTTTCGGACAGGTGAACCGGAGGGGGAAAGTTGCGAGTTTGATAGGTTAGTGGGGTGTGGTGGACGAACGGGTTGCGTATCCGGAATCGTCTCGCCGTTCTGAGCAACTTTCATGTTGAAAATATTTTAATCCGAGTTACGGATAAAAAGATATGATTTTCTAAAGATTTTTTTAATTTCTAGAATTTAATTAATTCGAAAAACATATTAATGACATCAGCATGATGTCATGCTGACATCAGCAGTCATCAGAGTTGACTCGGTCAACCAGACCAGTGGGTCCAGTGGGACCCACCTGTCATACACTGTTTAGATTTAATAAGGGTTTAGGCTAATTTAATTACTATTTAATTAACCTAACTAGTTAAGTAAATTAATTAAACCGGATTAATTAACTTAATTAATTCATTAGATAATTAATTAATATTTAATTTTATTAAATCATTTTTATTTTTAATTTTTAATTCTTCTTTTTTTTACGTTCTGTGGTGTGGGGCCCGTTTGGCAGTGGCACAGAGGCCTTAGCGGGGCGGGCGCTGGGTGCGGGCGCGTGGGCGCTTGCCCGGGATGACAGGGGGCGCCAGCTAGGGGCGAGGCCACGGCGACGGCCGAGGGGCCGCAGCCACGGCGAGGTCGGCCGGTTAAGAAGCGGCGCCATGAGGCGACCGAGCGGTGGATCGGGCGCAGCAATGGCCGGAGCGGCAGCTGGGTGAGGCCATCGCGCGAGCGCCATGAAGGCGAAGTCGCCGCAGAGAGCAGAACGGGGCCGTCGAGGTCAGAGGCGAACGCGGTCGCAAGGTGAAGGGCGCGGCCATGCGCGTGCAGAGGCACGCCGGTCGGGGCGAGGGCGCGGTGAGCAGAGTGAGGAGGAGAGGGAGGGTGCACGCTCACTGTGGCGGTAGGGATTTGGCAGCGGGGCGCGAGGTGGAGGTCGGAGATGTTGCGACGGAGAGGGGCAGTCCGGTGGGGGAGCGCCAGCGACGGGCGGCGGGGACGAGCGGCGTGGCGACGTGGTTCCGACGAGGGGGACTCCAAGCGGTTGTGGCGTCGGGACCGAGTTGGCGCCGACGATCCGGCAACGACGCGAGCGAAGGGGTCGGGACGACGAGCGGCTTCGGATCGGGCAGCGCCGCGTGGAAGGAGAGGGGGCGCGGGGTCGAGGTGGTGGCGAGGGGCAACGGTGTGGTGCGCCCTGATCCCGATTGGATCGGAGGGAGAGGGAGAGTGGGGGTGGAGGTGCGAGGGGTGGCTGCTAGGGTTGCGGGGATAAGGAGAGGAGGGGCGCGGGTGGGCCGGCCGGGCTGGTGGTGGCCTGGGGCTGTGGTCACTGGGCGAAGCCTGTGGGGCTTCTCCTTTTTTTTGTCTTTTGGTTTTTCTGTTTTATCTCTTTTCTTTTATTTATTTTCTTTCAATATTTTTATTCAACTCGTGGCATTTAAGTATTTTATAAATTTGTGTTTTCTTTACTATAATTACCTCGGCACTTAACTCACATTAATTCTAACATTTTAGTTTAATATTTTGAAACTTTTGCCATTTGACAATAATTTGAATCTGAATTTCAAACGGTTTGAACTAACGGGCGTTTAGCAACAGTAATCGGGATGACGTGGCATGATTAGCGAGGGATTACTGTAGCAAGATTATCCGGGCGTCACAATTCTCCTCCACTACAAGAAATCTCGTCCCGAGATTTAAGAGGTAGTGAAAGGGGGGAAGGTTTGGTAACGAATCTAGCGGGTCTTCTCATTCTGGCTTGCTCTTCTCGAAGAGATTGATCCCTTTCGTTGTTGTCTTCATTTCTCTGCTTCAAATCACCATGATCAACTCGTCATCCTTCCTCTGGGATCTCCATCGTCCTACGAACGCGACCAAGGGGAAAAACTCCGGAAGAACGCATCTCCACAAAGCTGGCATCTGACGGTGAACTCAATAGGAAATACACAAGGTACCCCACGAGTTGTATTTCAGTGAATCCTCTGAGTGCAATATACGATGGTACCAAAGTTTCAAACTGGTAGGCGATCATTCGATGTCTGAAACAAGGTGCGATAGGGGTCCAGAGCAACGAGATTAAGTATTGCGTCTGTTAAGAGAATAGATCACTAGGAAGGTGGCCCGTGAATTACATACGAGGCCACACGCAAGGAATAACTTGGGAAACCGGGGGGTGTGCAGGAGAGTCAGGTTTCGATCCTGTGGATCTGTGGGTTATGGGCCCACCATGTGGGTTAAAAAGTAGGAAGGGTGCTGACTTCTTGCATAGTCATGATAGCAAGGCATGTCAGAGGATAGCCTGTCAGTTATGTTGGCAACAACATTGGTACCAAGGGCAAGGGACAAAGAGAACCATTTTCCTGCTCGTTGAACTAGGCGGACCAATAGGCAAAGTTCTCGTCCATCGGCGGTTACCAGAATATCATCAACAATAGTAACACGGTCTTACTAACAACGTGGTACCACAAGGTTCTTACCTAAGCAGGAATTATCACCGCTAGTTAAGTCGGATTACCGAAAGGTTAAACAAAACAATAGAAAGGAAAATACGATTATCAGAATAATCAGAACAATGGAAAGAAAAATGTGTTTAAACACATGTTTCAAGGGTATATCCTTCCCAAGGACAAGTAGAGCAAGATATCCACGACGGGATAGAAAGTAGGTAAGGGGAGAGGAATTTCAATACATTACCCATACAGCGGTGTTTGGATAATCGAGCAGGAAACATTTGTCATTGGGCTTCAAATGTTTTTGTTGAAAATCGGAGTACCATGGGCATGCTTCGAGATAGCACTGACATGGTTTGCAAGCAAAGGTCAGACTTTGTATTCGCAAAGGATCCATCAGGAACATCTTATAGAATAACTCTTACAATTTCCTTATGGAAGAATGGCTAACCTTACTGAAAGGAGGGGGGATTATAACAATGAGTTCCCCAGCCAGGTGTGCTAGGCATGACATCATCTTACCATGTCATGTAAAGACCAATGTTATAACTCTTGGAAATATGTCCCAATCATCATATCTGACCGAGATTCAGATCCGATTGGTGCCAGGATGCCTCGGACTCAGGATGCCTGAGAAGAAAGGTGCAACACAAATTGTCGAGATGACATTGTAAGATTCTCGAATTGTAATATGGAAGCGAGTTCAAACAAGAGTTCACAAGAAACCAAGGAGAGGAAGAGGAGGTGGCTGATGGACTCAAATAAAATTCATCCAGATTTGCAAATGGTGGATTTCCACAATTATGGAGATAACATTTGTTAGATGAAATGATATAAGGGGATATGCTCGAGGAAAACATACCCAATTTAAACATTGGTTGAAAGGTGCACCTGAAATATGGGTTGGGTTGCACGACCAATGTCGTAATGGTGATTTAATAATCAATAGTCTAAGAATGAACAATGACCATTAACTTCAAAGCAATAGGGTTGCTAGAAGTGCAGGATCCAAACAGCACCGTTCACTTGTTGGTACCCCGGTTGGAATCCACACGAGGACCATGAAAGAATGGTGATGGTGAGAAGTATCACTATACCAAGAATTCTAAAGAGGTGGTGAAATTCCCACGACATTCTTGACATAAAAGGCGGTAATTCTCCAAGGTAAAGAAGAACAATGCTGGGTAGCAAGGAACTCAAGGTATAACACAAAACACGAACAAGTTTGTGTTGAACGGAAGGCAATAAATTGGTCAAAGATGACACAAATCATCGGGGCAAGGATGGTATTTCTCATCATGAACTCAATTGATATCCTGGAAGAGCTCATAAGGTTGATGATGATCACGACACATTTGTCGATAGATTTCATGAAGATGTAATCAATCAGCGACGACATCAAGTCAAAGGAATGATGAAGCGGAAGGTTATTGGAACCATGGGTACGACATAAACTCAAAATCAAGCTTGCTGTTCAAGGCGAAATGATATGACGAGGAAAATCGACGTAAGCTTAGCTCATCGTCGAAAGTGGTGCTCCGGGAATAACGACCAGGTAGCACAGTTAAAAAATTGCACGATAAGGATATAGCCGATCAGGCTAGGAATGGCTTGATCGGGTACAAACTCGTACTTAAAGAAGATTACTAAGAGTAGTTGAACCAGAAAAGCGGACTCGATTCGATTATCGGTGTCTTTGAGTGTTTAATAACTCGAGCCCATGAAAATTGTAATCAATGAGAATTTAGTACTTGATGAAGAACTCATAAGAAGTTATGTTGTTCCAAGATAATATCAAGTTACCAGGGGGTAATACTCGACGACAGATCAAAGTAGAGGTTGGACTAGGGTATTGCTCTACAGAAGACAAGTGCTTAAACTTGCACGAGAAATGGTATTTAAAGGAGAACAAGGTCGGAACCACGATTGCAAAAGGCCAGATCCCAGATATAAGATGAACTTATACCAAGGGAATAATTAATTTAAGAGAAGCTTTAATGATAAGATCTACATCGTGTCCATGGGCATGAACTCAAAGTTCAAGGTCGACTCCCACTTCTCCAATGCATAACCTTTCATTCACTGCTCTGTTAAAATTAAGTGAAGATGAAGAACTACCTGGTGAATTACCAGAGGAGTATGACCCGTGAAATCTTTCGGGTTCACACAGATTAAGTAATGCATAGGTTCAACCCATCAGGGCATCTTAGAAAAATGTACCACAAACTTTAGGGGTAAATAACTCAAGCTCGGAAGTAGAGCATGTTTGACCAAAGGAGAGGATACAAATCACCAAAAGCATCATGTGTTAGGGAGGATTCATAAGGCGGTAAAATATGAAGGACACTGTCGAATCATAATCCAACAAAGGATTTGACGGTCCATAGCAGAGCTAATGTGAGCATTGGCACACAATCAGATAAAGAAACAATGCAAAGGCATCTGATCATAGAACATCTGAATAATTCGATGCTTAGATAACAAAGGAATTATGATTTCCAAAATGAGGATCAGAAGCAGATGCTCTGATTAAGAATGGATAAGTTGAACAGACTTAGGGATATAATCGACGACAATTTGATTGGTCGAGAACCAGCTCATGTTTAAAATGACATCTGAGCCGGAAGGAAGAACTCTATGATCTGATTGAGGTTTGCGAGCATTCGCAAAATAATGAATCAAGGGGAACGAAATGATAGTGACAAAGGATGTCAATGGAGATTGGTAGAAATATGGAATGTCGGTGTACTAGAGTAGGGGTACCCTAGTATCCCGAACTCGTGCACGGGCAGTTGCAGCACCCCACGGCGGGGCTTGCCTAGTGACCGCCAAGATCCTTAGCGGCTCCTTTGGAGCCATTCAAGAACAAAGTATTCAAGACCCCGGCAAGAGGAGCTTGCTGGGAAGGCCAATCGAGGCACGAAGGAAACAAGACCCCGGCAAGAGGAGCTTGCCGGGAAGGCTTGGCGAGCGACAAGCTCCCGAGCGCGACAAGGATTCAGCCGCGGCAAGGTGCTTGCCGCGGCAAGCAACCTCTCTTCGTCTCCGCTCCAGCTCATCCGCCAACGATGTCGCTGTGGGGCTACTCGAACACGCGTGTCGGTGGGCTCAGGCAGCCAGCGGGAGCAGCTATAAGCGGCACCGACAAGCTTACCATCGTGGCGAACGGTGGTGCACTTGACGGTCCCTCACAGATCGCTTAGGCGGCGAGGACGGGCATTTATTGATCTTGTCCCTTGCCGTCGAGTTAGGTATATGCACCGCATAATCGTATAAATCGGTGTACCAACTACTGTTTTCCCATTTGTGCCCTCGTCTACGTTGCTACCTGTGGTGACCCCTTGAGCCTATAAAAGGAGGCCCGTGCACAACGTAGAAAGGGTTCGGCTCCGTTCGGTTCATTCCACTCATTCGAGACTACACTCACTCAAGCTAGGTTTTGTAGCTCCCATTGCTCCCTAGCAAGAACACAATATAATCAACCAAGCAGCAGTAGGAGTATTATCTCTCCGGAGAGCTCCGAAGCTGGGTAAACTGCTCGTGTGCATCGCTTCGATCCGCTCTTTGTGCAATCTCCGCCTCCCTCCGAACCACAAGGGACTCGGTCCGCCAGGTCCCATAGGTGTTCGTGGGTCACGATCAGCTTCCCCGACATCTTTGGCGCGCCAGGTAGGGGGCGTCGAGGCTGTGTGAACCTGATCCGGCGTTCACACGAGCAGTTTCTTCATCATCTCCATCAACATGCCACCGAAGAAGAAGTCTTTCGGCGGCAGCAGAGCCGTCCGCGTCAAACCCACCACCACCAGAGCTGACGAGTGGAGGGGAAGACGCTGGCGGAGGAACCGGCGTCGTCGAGGGAGCCCACGACGCTGCCAAGTCCAAGGACAAGGCGGCGCAGACCTCGGCGTCCGGATACGCATCAAGCGTCCATCTCGGGGGCGCGAGACCGACAAAGATCATGGCGCTTCGCAGCGCCATACGCTCGTTGGATCAAGGCCAAGCTGGAGGATCCCGAGGCCCTCGAGACCAGCATGCACGCCAGCATGCTGGTACGAGCGGAGTACGATCGCCTGGGCGGGGTGCTGCTCCTTCTAACTTGGTTGGAAGTCCGAGCATATCCCGTTCCTCGCGCCGTACGCCATTGCCTCCCACCACTCCAGCGGAAGCCTTGGCGAGAGCTCAACTCCTTCTAGACTACCCTCCAACGGCCGACAAGGTCGACGAATGGAGGGCCACCATCCAGAGTCTCATCGGCTTCGCCAACGGTGACACTCCGCGGCAACCAACTGCATCCTTGCCGCGGCGAGACGACAAGGCGTGAGCCGGTGGCGACGAAACCTATGGGGGTGCAACCACCATGCACTCTCCATCCCGAAGGCCAAGATCACCAGCTCCTCGGATCCACATCGACAGCGACTCCACCGCGTCATCGGATCCACGAGCTCGCCGTGATCAGCGCCAAGTTGTCCAAGAACGGCAACAAGAAGACGCTCGAACTCGCATCGAGCGCCGAAGAGAAGCGCGGCGTCAATCCGACCAGCGCGCTGGGCCCGCTATCGACATGCAAGCGCCAGGGGAACCAGGTGACTTGTCAGTATCGCGATAGGTTGCCCTGCGTTCACTCGTGAGCTGCGGCAAGTCCAAAGGCCCTGACAAGAAAAACTTCAAACCAGATGTGCGGAGAAGTATGATGGCAGGACACACCCATCGGAGTTCCTCAAGATCTACACCATTGCGGTGCAGGCTGCGGGGGCGAGATGACAAGATCCTCGCCAACTACTTCCCACCGTACTCAAGCCAAATGTCGATCTTGGCTCATGCACTTGCCGGACAGCCCATATCTTCTTGGCAGATCTATGCCATCGGTTTGTCGGCGCCTTCACAAAGCGACCACAAACCTCATGGCCAAGAGAGTGACCTTCACCGCCGCCTGAAGGAAGGAGAGTCCTGCGCAAGTTCATCCAGAGATTCAACCGTGTGCACTACAACATCCCAGATGTCCACCCCGCCAGCGGTGATCGCGCATTTCATCGAACATGCGGAACCGCAGGATGAGGGAGGAGATGGCGATGTGCAAAGTCAAGGACGTCAGTGAACTGTATGCCTTGGCCGACAAGTGTGCACGCGCTGAAGAAGGAAGAAGACCCCCAGGAGAGAATGCAGAAGCAGGAGCTGACAGTGAGGAGACCGCCCCGGCAAAGAAGAGTCGGCGGCGGAACAACAGAAAGAAGAAGAGCAAAGAGGTACTAGTTGTCGAAAGGTCCGCAGCGGAGATGGCGCCAAGAAGGCTAAGGTTGGTGGCTCGGCAAGGAGGTTGCCACGACACCAGCCAAGTCATGGCGGCCGCCGACAAGCAGACAACTCCAACAAACAAGATCTTGAAGATTCACCGCACTAAGGGCCATGACCTCCAGAGCTGCAAGAAAGTCGAGCAGCTTGTTGAATCTGCGTAGGCTGAGTACGAGCGGCGAGACAAGGAGAAGGCCCAGGAAGGTGCAGTGCAGCTAGCAAGAAGAGACCCGGCCGGGAGGACGCCAGCAAGGCCAAGCAATGGCAAGGAGACAGACCTCCCGCGCCGCGACAAGGATGAAGACGAAGATGATGATGAAGATATGGAAGACGATGAAGCTGATGAGCAGGAGTTTCGAAGGCAACAGAGGTTCTCTGCGTTGACGGTGGTGCTTCTCTACATACCTCACACCGCCAACTCAAGCAATGGATGCGGAGGTTAATGCAGCGTAACCATCCGTAGAGTCACGTAGACCTCTGAAGTGGTCCAAGACGCCTATCATCTTTGATATTGAGGACCACCACGATCGCGTAATCTGCGGTCGGGTGTTTGCCGATGTTGGTCTCACCGACTATCCGCAACCTCAAGGTCACCAAGATGTTAGTTGACGGCGGGGCGGCTTAAACCTGATCTCCTCCGCAGTGCTCCGAAGCTTCAAATCCTCGACAATGAGCTCAAGAGACGGCACTTTTCAAGGAATCAACCCAGAAGGAGCAAGCCGAAGGAAAGATCACGTTGCGGTAACATTTGGCGTGAGCTTAACTTCGGGGCCGAGAGGGTCACATTCGACGTTGTTGATTTCCCATTGCCCTACAATGGAATACTTGGCCGTCCAAAGACTCGCCAAGTTCATGGTAGCCTCTCATTATGCATACAATTTGCTCAAGATGCCCGCCCCGATAAGTGTCATTTCTGTCCATGGCGACAAGAAAGATGCTCTTATCTGCACCGACAAGATTTACCGGGAAGCAGCATGTAACATCCCAAAATTCTAAATTTTGGAATGTTATAATAAATAGATAGATTTGTTTGTTTGTTTGAATTGTTGTGTGATTGATTGAGTGAAATTTGAAACTTTTTGAAAGTTAAATGAGAGGGAATAAAAGGACTTTCCCAAACTTTCATTTTTGCTTTCTGATCTCCGTGAATTCAAATATTTCTCATCACAAAACCCTGGAGAGAGGATAACATGACTTCTTCCATTTAAATGAAAAAGGGGTGTTGAAAATATTTGAATTTCATTTGGAAATATTTTCTAATTCATAAACTTCATACAACTCAGTGATTTTCACGAGCGAGGATAAAATGACTTCTTCAAAACATATGAAATATGAGTTGGGAGTTTCAAAGGATCAAATTCGAAGTCCTTTTGGAATTATTTTTCAATTTGGAGTTATTTGGATTTTATTCAAATTAGTTTTCTCCAAAAATAAAATACATGGAAAATAGGGTAACAGGATTCGCTACATCATAAAATTGGAGATAAATAAATTTGGAGTCATTTTGGTATTTTAAAATGATTTTTATTGGATTTTAGTAGGGCAGTAGCACTCTTTGATTTATTCAAAATTGTGTGTACTTTATTTGATGTTAGTAAAATGTTCATGTTGTAGGAAATATTTTTCTGAAAATTTTGATATATAATATGCCTATATAAAATTCTATTTTGGTTTTATTTATTCAGATTTCCTTTTCTGTTTAAAAAAAAAAACTACACGCGCGCTTAGGACTAACAGTCGCCCACGCGCGCAACATAGTAGCATGGGCGCCCCTTTGTTTTTTTTTCTTTTTCCCTCCTCCTAAATGGGCCAGGCCTAGCGGGCCATATTCCTTCCCCATTTTTTTTTCTTTTTTTCCCATAGTTTTTCTTTTTCTTTTCTATTGCTAAAAAAAAAATCACAGTGTGCGCGGCCGGCGGAACTGCCTAAAGGCCTTTTGGCCCATGGCGCACCTTCTCTCTGTTTCGTATATTTTCATCTACGTTTAGTCCCACATTGCCTAGCTTTTGACCCCTAATCCTATTTTCCACCTATAAATATAGACCCATAGAGCCTTCAAAAATCATCTGATTCGGGTTAAATCAATATTTTGGTTTGACTAAGAAAAATATATTTTTTTCTCCTCTCCGGCGCGACTTCTGGAAATTTTCTTCTCTCTCCGAAGTTGTCTTTTCTCTGCCTTATAAAGGTATCTTACTTTGTTTTTTTTTCTACTTATACTTCCGTAGTTTATTACGTTTAGACTAATACAATAGATTAGATTGTCGTCTCACGATTTATACATTAGACCTTAGCCATAGCTATTTTTTCTTTGTAAAACAGCTTGGCCCTGATTTTTCAAATAGCCATAACTTTTTACTCGTTCATCCAAACTAGATGAAACCAACGCCCACTTCTTCGTTACGATCTCCTCTATCCAGTAATTCAACTCAAACATGTTTTTGAAAGTTTAAAATTTCGAAATTTGTTCAGATTCATATTCAAACCTCTTTAGTTCATAACTTAAGTTCCTTAACTCCGTTTGAGTTGATTCTTTTTGCATTGTGTCACAAATTTGCTTAAGTTTCTGTTTGTGTACTTAGGTTTCAAATTTGAATAGTTTAGATTTGAATTTGATGAAATTTGTTCAAATCACTAATTTGGTCATATTTTGAGTTTTTCAAAGTATTTTTGATTGATTCTTTTTGCTACTGTTTTATTATGGTTTTGTCTATCCAGTAGCATATACTTCTTTATTTTTACTTTATTTTTAAATTAGGTTTTTAGCAAAACAGTACTGTTTTAGTTATAGTTTTGTTTTAGTCTTTTCTTTATTGTTTTTATTAGTTTCAAATTATTTCTTTTTGTCACTCTTGAAAAATTTAGTTTTGTTTCATTAGTCAACAAAAGAAAAATTTTGTTTTTATTTTAAAATTTGTTTTTCTTAGTTTTGTATGAAAACTTGTTTAGGTTATAGTTAGTGTTTCATAAAAGCTTTTATTTGTTTCTTTTTGCTATTAAAAGTTTATCAAAATACTTTCTGTTAAAATTAGTTGTTTTATATTTTCTTTTCAGATTATTTATTTTGTTGGTATTTCCTTTGATGTTAAATTTTACTTAGGACAAAACTATTTTTGTGTTATGTCTTAGAGTTTTCTTTAGTAGTTTTGTTGTGTAGTTTTCCTTTGTTTTTATTTGGTGTCCCTTGATTTGCATTTTATTTGTTGGTTTTATTATGAGTGTTAAAATTGTTTGCTAGGATGTTTGCTTAAATGAATGCTATGTTTGACTATATAGATTTTCAACGGAGTGACGAATAGTTCTACCAAGTCATTATTCGAGAGTGTTGTTATCTTCATCAACTTACCGAGCAAGTTCACTTTGACCATGTTTTTCATACCTATGTGTTTTATTGCATCTAGTGTCATCTTCGCAACAATCCCTCCAAAGAGTGATATTGAATCCTTGTAGTTGAGTAGTATGCATGAGGTAGGAACCCATCACCTGTTACCAAGCCCGGACGTTATTTATTTTAATGCTACGCTATAGTAGACGGGTTGGTATGAGTGCTCGGGAGTGGTGTGCGAATGGAGGATCTACGTCAATGACGACAACTCCATGATGGAATCTGCAAGGATCAGATCTTCAAGGCCTCAAGACTTCAAGACTCGAGACAAGAATTCAATACACACTACTAGGTGAAGGACGGTTGACGGGCACCTGGAGAAACCAAGGTTGGCGGGATGCATGGAGAAGCGCCATGACATCTTGCGGAAAGCTTCACCCAGACTCAAAGAGACGGAAGAATACTTCATGCCCTAAGCTTACCCGTGCAACCTCAAGTCACTATGGGCTCGGCTTGGTTGACCTTAGTGGTGAATCTGGCTGGGACGGTGCTAGCGGATGTAGAACTACGGTAGGATTGGATGAGCACCGGACGGTGGTCGAGGAACTCTTCGAAGACCATGTTTGATCGTCTTGTTCTCAAACACCACGAAGTGCGAGAACGTAAAAGAGGGATCGAATCTTGCGGGTAAAGTGTACAAACCTCTGCAGAGGGTTAAAACCTAATCGATTAGCCGTGTCCCGATTCACGGACAATTTGAGCCTCGGACTTGGATCTATCTCGAACTCTCAACACTTTGGATTGATAACTTAATTGTGGGCAATTTATGATGATTTTGGGCTATGAGACATCGGTTAGCACAACCATGTCATGATAGAAAACTCCATAGTACAGACTTCATTTATTCCTTTGATGTAGGGAAAATAAAACCAGCTTTTACGCAAACAAAACGCAGACCCGTGAGCCACAAAGCCAAATTGCATATAGTATAGTTTTACCATCTGTTTTCTCATGTTGTGATCTTGCGGTACATTCAATGTAATCGACCTACATGGCTGCAACGTATCATGTTGCAGGATTTTCTTCGACGAGTAAGAGTTACGATCTGAGGTTACGGTCTACACTCAACTCCGCCGATGGCGTTGATGGGACTCCACACCCGTTTGATTGTTTCCGCTGAGTATTATGAGGTATATATCATTTCGTTATTTATACATGTGATTGCACTTTGATATATACATTGATGTACCGTGTGTGCCGAGATACGGGTCGAGGATGGCACAGATACACGAGGCTTGACCGTCTCGAGGTCGGGTCGCTACACAGCCGCAATGAAAGCAAGCCACTTGTCACCAAGCTCCTGGGGGAAGAAGAAGACCAAGTCCGGCAAGAGCTTTGATGCCCACTCCGCAAGCGCACCTCTTCGAGTGCTGCGCTACCGCCGAGGACGCACCATCGAGCTCCACCGCAAGTGCAAGAAGATGATGGCAGCTCCGCCAAGATCAAGAAGGTGCCCGCCAAGGAGGACGGCACTGGTGGTACCTTCACCATCGCGCCACTCTCGACCCTAAATAGGAAGGCGAGCTCGTTGCTTTCTGCGCGCGAATGTCGATGTGTTTGCATGGCAACCGTCGACATCCCCGTGTTCCCGTGAAAGTAATTGAGCACCACCTAGCTGTCTCGTCCTCATGCGCGCCCGTCAAGCAAAAAGTCGAAGCGAGCAAAGGGCGCCAAGAGTTCATAGCGAAAGAGATCAAGAAGTTGGAAGCAGCAGGCCTTATCGAGAGAGTGCTCCATCCCACGTGGTTGGCCAATCCGTAGTTGTACGCAAGGCAAATGGGAAATGGAGACTTTGTATTGACTTCACAGATGTTAATAAAGCTTGTCCCAAAGACCCATTTCCCTTGCCACGATAGACCAGATTGTTGATTCCACGGCTGGATGTGATTTGCTTTCATTTCTTGATGCATACTCAGACACCATCGATCTTCATGGCGTAAGAGGATGAAGAGAAAACTGCATTCATTACACCATGTGGCACATCTTGTTTCATACGGATGCCTTTCGTTTGAAGAATGCTGGTTCAACGCTTGCAAGAGTAGTCCATGATGCTTTTGAGCCACAATGCACGTAAATGTAGAAGCCTACATGGATGACATAGTGGTCAAGATCAAGGACAAAGCAACCTCGCTCAAGATTTGATGAGACCTTTGCAAATCTGCAAGATCAACCTCAAGCTCAATCCCGAGAAGTGCGTGTTTGGAGTTCCTTCCGCAAGCTTCTCGGGTTCTTCGTGTCTCGAGGGGAAATGAAGCCAACCCCGACAAGATCAAGGCCATTGAGTAGATTGAAGCACCAAAGCGCCAAGGATGTTCAAGACTTGCGGTTGCGTGGCTGCTCTCGGCGGTTTATCTCTAGGTTCTGCTGAGCGCCCCTGCCATTTTTCAAGGTTTTGAAAAAGGCAGGTCCAATGAAATGGACTCTGAAGCGGAGGCTGCGCCGCAGACTTAAAGAGGTACTGTCCTCCACTCCAATACTTGTCGCACCTAGGCCACAAGAGAAGTTGTGCTATACATAGCGGCAACCAATCAAGTGGTTAGTGCTGCGTTAGTAGCGGAGAGGGAGGCGGACGACGAGCCGGCAACCATGGCAGATGCATCCAGCGACAAGGTGGGGCTTCTCCGTCAAGCTCTGGTCGATAAGGACGGATCTGCGCAGGATTGCGAAAAGATTCGTAAAAGGATGGTGCAGCGCCACGATCTACTTTTGTCGGCTCCCTTCTGCAGGGGCTAGATCAAGGTACTGGTGTCGTAGTTGCTTTTCGCCTCCTCATGGCCTCGAGAAAGCTGCGCCATTACTTCCAAGCACATGAGATAACAGCTTGTCACTCGCTTTCACTGAAAAGGATATTGCAAAATCCGAAACAGTGTGATTGTCGAGTGGGCACTTGGAACCGCAAGCTTTGGCCTCAAATTTGAAAGCACTTCAACTATCCAAAGCGAGCACCGCAAGTTCATAGCAGAATGGACGCCGACGCAAGATGAAGAAATTCCAGACGAGCATCCCGTCAAGGAGGCAAGTAAGGAGTGGCTGATGTATTTTGATGGTGCCTTCGCTGCAAGGCGCCGGTGTCATGTCTTGCTTATCGCACCCACCGGAGAGCACCTCAAGTACATAGTCCAGATGCACTTTCCCAAGGAGCAAGCAACAAATAATACTGCAGAGTATGAAGGTTTGCTTGCCGGTCTCAGGATTGCAGTGGACCTTGGGATCAGGAAGCTTATTGTCAGGGGTGACTCGCAGCTTGTCGTCCGTCAAGTAAACAAAGATTATCAGAGTCCATTGATGGAAGCTTACGTCGATGAAGTGAGAAAGCTAGAAGAACACTTTGAAGGCCTGCAAATGGAACATGTTCCAAGAGCTCAGAATGATATTGCTGATGGCCTGTCAAAGTGCGCCGCACTCAAGTTACCTGTGGAACCAGGAATTTTTGTGCTCAAGCTGACTCAACCAACTGTAACACCATCAACTGGGCAGAACAAGAAGAGGAAGTTGGTTTCCAGTGACTACTTTCCGGCAGAGCTCCCTGAAGCCGCCGCCAAGAAGGTCCCCAAAATCAACACAGATATCGCTGAGGAGCAGTCTGCTCCGACAAGCCCTAGGGTTTGTTTCGTTAAAGCAGACGCTCCCGACAAGTTTAGCTCCGGCAAGCTTGCCGGGGATCATCAAGCTCGGGCTGAGCCGCAGGTTCTTGCCGTAGAAGCTGATGTTCCTGCAGCGGCAGATGTGTCTTTAGTTCTTGTTGTTGAGCCGCAAGCTCCAACATGGGCACAGCAGATCGTCCATTTCCTTCAGACAGGAGAACTTCCCGAAGAGTAAGAAGAAGCGGAGAGAGTAGCCCGTCAGTCAAGTATGTACCAGTTTGTCGACAACATCCTGTACAGAAGAAGACTCAACAGAGTGAAATTGAAGTGTATTTGCCGGGAAGATGGACATAAGCTGTTGGCAGAAATACATGGAGGCATATGTGGTCACCACATTGGCGCAAGAGCACTTGCCGCAAAGCTTTCCGGCAAGGTTTCTTCTGCCGGAAGCCCTCCAGATGCAAATCGCACAAGTAACCAAGTGTGAAGCGTGCAAGGCCCATTCAAAGCAGATACACCAGCCATCTCAAGCTCTCCAGATGATCCCTTTATCCCGGCCATTTTCGTCCAGGGGCTCGACATCCTCGGCACCTTCCCCGAAGTTGTCGGGGCTTTGAGTACTTGTACGTCGCAATCGACAAGTTCACAAAGTGGCCGGAAGTGGAAGCGATGAGGAAGGTGACAAGACGACAACAATCAAGTTCTTGAGTCAATTGTTTGCCGCTTTGGGATTCCTAACCGGATCATCACCGACAACGGCACACAATTCACGAAGTCGCACCTTCATGCAAGACGCCCAAGATCTTGGCGCCAAGGTCTCTTTGCTTCGTTGCTCATCCAAGGAGCAACGGTCAAGCGAAAGGGCAAATGTCAAGTGCTGCGAGGACTCAAGACCGTAACTTTCAACAGGCCGCGAAGTGCGGAAGAAATCGGATTGAGGAGCTGCCGGTGGTTCTTTGGTCGATCAGACAACGCCAAATCGAGCCACCGCCGTACACCTTTCACTCTAGTCTATGGAGCAGAGGCAGTTCTCCCCACGGAACTCAGATACGGTCACCTCGAGTGCTCGCTATGATGAGCTTGAGCAAGAGCAGCTGCGACAAGATGACGCTACCGCTCCTTGAGAAGGATCGCCTTCAGTCTGCCGTCACGAGAGCTGCTCGTTACCAAAGAAGCTTTGCGCCGCTACCATAGCCGCAGTTAACGCCAAGCTTCGAGGAAGGCGACCTTGTTCTTCGGTAGCGCTCAATCTGCCAAGAATTCCAACAAGTTGACGCTTGAAGTGGGAAGGCCCTTATCGGGTGAAATGAGTCACTAGGCCTGGTGCTGTCCGCCTTGAGACCGAAGATGGCGCCCGTGAGCAACTCCTGAATATAGAGCATCTTCGCAAGTTTTACCCATAGGGGCGCGGTTGTTTAACCTGCTCCGAACCACCCTTTTGTACAAGTCTTGCCGTTGTTGCATGTAATCCTTTGTACAAAGCCGGCGCAGACCCGTGCATCAAGAAAGCTTATGTGTTGCGCATAACTTGTCAAATACATGCTTTCATAATTCTTTATGCATGTGTTATCTAACATTTTGTGCAGCATCCACACTCGGTAAGCAATAACGAGCCACCAGGCTCCATAACTTTATTTTCTCTTCTTTCTTCTCAAAGAAAGGAAGGTTCCTTCGCCCACAAGTTAGCCGGGGGGGAAGGAGAAGATAATTGTGTGGGCCGCCAAGTGTCGCCGAGGAAATATCGCCTTGCCGGAAGCGAACGACGTAAAAGCTAAGTTGCCAAAGTCCGAGCAATCAGTTTTAAATTTTTAAGTTATCTTCCTCGAACGATAGTACTTTGTATGGAAAACCAGGCGCTGAAGGAACTAACTCATGGCTGGTTTGCGCCCTTACTTTGTTTCGAGTCCGCTCAACAACTTAAGCGAGCTGCAACCAGTTGCGACAAGGTTGCTTGTCGGAGGTGGCATCGCCAAAGAAGGCGTCCGACGCCCGGCACTCAACGCTCGCGGCAAAGGTGCCCGCACCGACAAGTTCCCTAAAAGCGTAGGGCATAAACATACAAAGGAAGAAATCGAGTAAAGCAAATAACATTGCAATCGTTCGCCTAAGATAGAGTATATTACAAAATAACTTGTCGCTGATCTAATAAATTGTTCTCCTAAACATGATCAACAGCGACAAGGGGAAGATAAACTTGGTGGCCTAGTCCACGCGGTCGCCATCAACCCTCTTCACTCCGCCACCCTGTCCACAATGGGTGCGACAAGGGCCTTGAGCGCTTAACGCCGCAGTTGGCGGCAGGGACTTGAGGACGCTGGCCGACGCTGGATTACGGAAGGCCACCTTCATCAAGACCTTCAAGAGCCCTCGACAGATTTGGCGCGACTCGCCGGCCAGCTGCTTTGGGATCTCCTCCCGAGTCACTGGAGAGCCGCCAACACGCTCTTGAAGAACAGTGAGCTTGGCGCTGGGCCGAGATGCTCGCTGCTGAATACCCGAGATCCACCATCCCCATCTCCATCAGCTCCTTGTCAATGGCGGCGGCAAGATCCACAAGGCCCTCCATCCAAAGGCATCACATTCTCTTTGAAGGTTTTGTAGGCGTCGTGGCATTTGCCAAAGAACTCCTCGTTGGCCTTGATCTTCCAAAGAAACCCACTTCCCGCCTCCTTGGCGCCATCCAGCGCCTCCGGCTAGGGTAGATAGCTTCAGCTCAAGATCTGCCTTGGAGTCTTTGGCGGCGCCGAGCTCCTTGATCCTCTCAACGAGACGGCCCCGCAACTCGCCAAGAGTGTAGGCGCCCTTCTCCAGTGCTTCAAACAAGGTGACCTCCTCGCCGCTTTTCCGGAGGGTGGCCTCCAGCTGCGCCACCTGCCTCTAACTCCTTCTTGGCGGCCTCGGCAGCTGCAAAGATCCTTTGCCTCCTTGAGTGCTCCGCCAATTGATTGCTTGCCAGCAAGATCTTCCTCATAGTTGTTGAGGTTGATCTTCCGCTGCGCCAGCCACCTTCTTGCGCAGATAGCTTCTCGCCGGCAAGCCTTTGCTGCTCTTCGACCTCGGCCTTCTCAAGGATGAAGGCCGTGCGCTTCGGAGAGTTGCTCCCGCGCTCGCTATGTCCCGGAGAGTTTTTTGTTGGCGCGCCGAGCTCTTCTGGCTCTCCATGTTAGCTCCGCCCTCGCGACAAGTGCTTCCTCGACTCCAGCTTAGCTTGTCGGGCACGTAGAGCGACAGAGCTTCTTCAAAGCAGCTGCTCCTCCTCGATTCGCCATCGCTGCTGCTTGGCGCGTCAACTAGCGACAGCCCAATGGAGGCGGCAGCTCGTCAAGGTCTCCTCGACCGGCGCCTCGGAGCTCGACGCCCATGGAAGCTTGATGAAGACACCGCCGCCGCCTTCGATAGGCGCCGGGCTGGGGCTCTTCAAGCCCGGTGCTGCATCGGTGGCGGGGATCGGTGGTCGGCGAGCGATCGGGCGCCTCCTGCGCCTCGTGGTCGCCAGGCGATCACCGCATTCTCCCAGCCTTTGCGCCAAGAGCCTTGGCGGCCTCGCGCCGGCGGACCCATCGACGCCGGCCTCCTCCTCCATGTTGGCGGCGTTGTTATTGTTGCCGCGCATCCTCCTCGCTGGCAACATCAGTCTCCATCGGCTCTCCGCGATGGATCTGATGATCAAAAAGAAAGAACAATAAGCAAATGTTCAAAAGAAGAACAAAGAAAAGGAACCCAAGGGAAATTTTCAAGCTAGAGGTTACTCGCGATGGGGTCTCAGAGTCAGGTCTCCACTACGGAGGGTCGCTGGCGCTGCCCTCGGCGAGAAACATCCCTTGTCGGAGAGGCCTCCTTGCCGAGAGCGCCCCTTGCCGGAGAATTCTCCCTTGGCGGCGTGGTTGAAGCAAACAGAACTTCGGGAGTTACTCCGGCCTCTCGATGAGGCTGCTCGCTTCCCACGCAAATCAACAAGTCGATGTCGGTGAAGAAGGAGCACCCACGCACGCCTAACCATAAGAAATAAACCAACTACTTACGCTGGGGCCAGGCCGGGGCTGCTCGAGGAAGGGTTGCCGGTCCGCAAGGAGTCTCGAGACGCCTCCTGCCGCCACGGGGATCGCCTTCGATGACGACCACCGGAGTCTTGGCTCTTCGACGCCTCCGAGCCAGCGTCCTGCAGAATGAAAGGGTTCTGAATGAAGCAAATCAGATACAAGACAAAGCAGCAAATTGAAGAATTACAAGTACAGCGACGAGATCTTACTCTTCTTCCTCCTCCTCGAGCCGAGAGCGCAGGTCGATTCCGCCCACCTCCGGCATGCGACGAAGCCGAAGAGGGCTCCTGACGCTTAGCGGGTGCGGGAGCCGTGGTCCCAAGGCCCCGCCCCGGTTGTGTGGTAGCGTGAGGCGCCCTGCTGCAACAGAGCTTGTCGCGGTGGAGCGCGCTGCATGGCGCGGGCGGCTGTTGGGTCTGCCTGCCGCCCGCCACTTCCCCGCCTTGCGGAGGCGCCTTTCAGGCAGCTGCGGGCTCCTCCCGCGACAAGTTATCTCAAGGTGGAGGGAGGCGCCCGGCAGCCTCGCTCGCTCGGCGCCGGGCTCGGCCTGCCTCCTCCTCCGCAAGCTCCTCTCGACAGCAAGGCTTGCTGCCTCGGCTGCCTCTCGCCTCCTCCATAGTGAACCCAAACACGCCAGCCGGCAGCTGCTGCCGCCCTCCAACCTTGTGGCAATGCGCCGCCATCTCTTGCTCGGTGGTGTCGCTGGTGAGCAACCTCTGCGGATCGGCACTCTTCCAAGTTGTCAAGAACTGCCGCACGATGTCGCTTAAGGCTCTTGCCAAAGTTGGGACGATCCCATGGGAATCGCACAAGGGCATCATGGCGCCGGATGCGGTCAAGAGAAGAATTGTTGCACAAAGGAACCACCCCTCGGCAACATGAACCATTCAGGGTGGTCGGTCATGCTTGAACAACCTGTGAGCATGGCGTCCAACTCTAAGACAAAGAAGTTCCAATTGAGGCCCGGCGAACCTCATGATATCTGCCGGTTTTGGAACTCCCAAGCAGGCCTCCTCCTCTCTTGCAAGGAGCGATGCGCGGCGAAGGAAATTCGCGCTAACCGCGCTTACGGTGAGTCCGCAAGCCCGAGGCGCAAGATCCGGTCACGTTTATCTTCAACCTAGCATCCTCCGTGCCAAGTTGTTCCAATCATTGCCGCCAAGACTATGGGAGTTTGGCGCCGCAAGAAAAGGCTGTGGGTCCTCCTCTACAATCCAACACCAATCGGCTCTCCACTCTTCCCACTTGCTACGGAGCTCTCCTTCAAGATAGAGTCTTTCTTGCCGATCCCGGAGATCCAAGCAATCCTCCGCAAGTGGCTCTCCTCTCTCGACGCTGGGCATGAAGAAGTGGAAAAGGGCTACATCCGGGTGGACTCGACAAAGTTCTCGCAGAGGTAAAGCGAAACCGCCATGGTCGAACGGCGCTGGGGGTGAAATCAAGGAGGCGAAACCCGAGGTATTCGCGACATCACGTAGAATTGAAAAGCGGGCAGAGCCCGCAGAGAAAAAGAGCGCCAAGAAGGATACCCGACGGAGACCTTCTCGGATGCGGCGGCGGAGATCACCTCGTGGCTGGTGCGCCTGCCTTCGCCGACCGAAGAGGTAGTACGCCCCGCAGCCCTTTGCGCCGAAATGGGGTCAAGAGGGCCCGCCTTGCACAACGCCACGAGCCGCTGCGCCGCCGATTTCATGCCTTTCCCTTGTCGGCCTTCGGCCCATGGCGGAGGTGATGGAGGAGTCCGACGGCGATGGCGCCGTGGCAATGGGGGCGGGCGCCGCTTTTGGACTTGAGAAGAAGGGGAGCGGCGGTGGTTTTGATGTGACAAGAATGGCAAGTGGGCGCCCCCCTGCTTCCCGCTTATAAGGGGCGAGGGGGGGGCGACGCCCGCTTCCAATTAAAGAAAGCCCCCACAATCTCTCCCACGACGCCACGCCCGAGCGTGCTGCTCATGGGGACGTGGTGGGTCCGAGGCAGTAATCGACGATCTAGGCCGCTGCGTCTGCATTGTTTTGGGCCCGGCCCAATAGCGCCGGCACCGTGGTGGCCCAGTTCGGGGCTCTGCCGGTGTACTAGAGTAGGGTACCCTAGTATCCCGAACTGCAGCACGGGCAGTTGCAGCACCTCACGGGCGGGCTTATGAGTGACCGCTAAGATCTCGCCGCCCTTTGGAGCCATTCAAGAACAAAGTATTCAAGACCCCGCAAGAGGAGCTTGCCGGGAAGGCCAATCGAGGCACAAAGGAATAAGACCCCGCAAGAGGAGCTTGCCGAAGGCTTGGTGAGCGATAAGCCCCGAGCGACAGGATTCAGCCGCTGCAAGGTGCTTGCCGCGGCAGCAACCTCTTCGCTCCGCCCACTCATCCGCCAACGGTCGCTGGGGCTACCTGTGCACGCTGTCGGCGGGCTGTGCACCCGCCGGGAGCAGCGATAAGCGGCGCCGACAAGCTTACCATCGTGGCGAACGGTGGTGCACTTGACGGTCCCTCGCAATCAAGCTAGGGCGATGGACGGCATTTATTGATCTTGTCCCGCCGTCCGAAAGTTAGGTATATGCATTGTACACTCGTACAAATCGTGTACCAACTACTTTTTTCCTATTTAGGCCTCGCTCACGCTACACCTGTGGTGACCCCTTGAGCCTATAAAAGGAGGCCCGTGCAACGAGAAAGGGTTCGCCCGCTCGTTCATTCCACTCATTCGAGACTACACTCACTCAAGCTTAGGTTTTGTAGCTCCCATTGCTCCCTAGCAAGAACACAATATAATCAACCAAGCAGCAAGAGGAGTATTATCTCTCCGAGAGCTCAAGCCGGGTAAACTGCTGTGCATCGCTCGATCCGCCTCAGTGCACTCCACCCTCCCAACCACAAGGGACTCGGTCCGCCAGTCCCATAGGTGTTCGTGGGTCACGATCAGCTTCCCGACATGGAATTAACCATAGTACCGAAGGCAAGGAATTCAGAGCAATAGGCTCCTAAGGAATTTTCAAAACCGAATAGTATCTCAAGAATTTTGTGAAACACAAAACAACTAGGAATGAAGAAATCCTCGATAAGTGTGAGAATTTATACGCAAAGGTAATCGCAGTAAAAGAGCTGCAAGGCAAGCACGGGATTCTCGAATAGCGGAAGTAGTTCGGGGTATCTTGTAGTAACAAGAGTAATCGATAATGAAGGTAAAGGTGGAAAGTATAAGTAGCTATCCATAGGGATGTCTCGTGGTAGGGTTGTAAACCCGATGAGCACAAGTTCTCGAAAGAACATCGAGAGTATCTTCGAATCTTCCGTGCAAAGAAAGCATCATCCGAGGAGGGGCTCTCCGGAGAAACTATATTCGAGAACCTAGAGTTAGCGCTGGTAAAATCATTTAACCCAATAGAAGAGAGATCAGAATCCTGAGTATAGATGAGGAATAAAAGATCCTAATACCACCCGATGGCGACGTAATCCGTAAGGCACACAGCCAAGTTAGTAAAAGTTTTTGCAATGTCTAGACTCGACTTCGCCAAGGAGTGTGGAAGGGGATTCTACAGCAATGGGCTCGATACTCAACTTGTGACGCTTCGATTCAATCGTACACTAATCATGCACGCAAATGTGTATGATCAAGATCGTGGACTCACGGAAGATATCACAACACAACTCTAAAACATAAATAAGTCATACAAGCATCATAATACAAGCTGGGGGCCTCGAGGGCTCAATACAAGTGGTCGATCACAGATGAGTCAGCCGAATCAACAATATCCGAGTACGCATATAAGTTAAACAAGTTTGCCTTAAGAAGGCTAGCACAAACCGATACAGACGAAGAGGCGCAGCCTCCTCCCCGATCCTCCTAACTACTCCTCGGTCGCCGCCGCCGGCTGCACGTAGTAGTAGGCACCTCCAGTAGTAGTCGCCATCGACGGTGGCGCTGCCTCTGGCTCCATCGTCTGTTGCAGCAATCGAGTAGAGATAGGGGAAAAGGGGGAACAAGGCAACCGTGAGTACTCATCCAAAGTACTCGCAAGCAAGGAGCTACACTACATATGCATGGATATATGTGTAAAGGCCACATATCGCTGGACCGAACTGCAGAATGCCGTAATAATAGGGGATAGCTAATCCCGTCAAGACTACGCTCGCAGCCTCCGCCTTGCAACATGTAGAAGGGAGTAGATCAAGTCCTCCAAGTAGCATCACATAGCAATAATCCTACCCGCCATCCTCCTCATTGCCTCGAGAGAGAGCGACCACCGGGTTGTATCTCGCACTTGAAGGGTGTGTTTTATTAAGTATCCGTTCTAGTTGTCATAAGGTCAAGGTACAACTCCAAGTCGCCCCTGTTATCAAGATCACGGCTATTCAATAGATTAATCACTGCAGGGTGCACCACATAACCCAACACACTTGATCCCATTTGGCCGGACACACTTTCCTGGGTCATGCCCGGCCACGGAAGATCAACATGTCGCAGCCCCACCTAGGCTCAACAGAGAGGTCAGCACGCCGGTCTAAACCTAAGCGCACAGGGGTCTGGGCCCATCGCCTCGAGGACACCTGACGCTATGCGTGACGCGGCCGGAAGCAGATTCTAGCCTAGTGGCTCCCACCAATCCGCGCTGCCGCCGCTCGCCGACGCCACGGCGTGCTTCGCCGATACCACGACGCCGAAAGTGCCCATATCTTTCCCACGTAGTTGGTTAGTGCGATAGGCCCGAGCTGCACTCGATCAAATACCAAGATCTCATTGTTGCAGTAAGTATCCGCGAACGCCATCAGGCCAGCCCACCTCTCTCCTAGGCGGTCTCAACCTGCCTGCTGCCCGCCACAAAGATCCACTCATGGGTGCTCCACCACCAATTCCGACTTTTAGTCTCCACATGTATCATGTATAAGATATAGTATATACCGTGATCACGCCCCGAGTGATCACGACCGATAGTATAGCACAGCAGATGGACAAGAATGTAGGGCCACAGATGGAATACTAGCATCCTAAACTAAGCATGTAGGATTGCGTAAAGGTAACAACATTAGTAGCAAAAACAAAGCTATGCATCAGATAGGAATAACGGAAAGCAAGAATATGCTACACTACTCTAATGCAAGCAAGATAGAGGAGAGTAGGCAATATCCGGTGATCAAGGGGGCTTGCCTGTTGCTCGCAAGAGAGAGGGGTCGCAACTCCGTAGTCGCATCGGGGCAGCAGCAGCTTGGTCTCTGGTGTTCAGCGGAAGAGGGGAAGAAACAATGAATATTTAAGCAAACAGATGCATGATGATGCATGACAAAGCAAAGTGTGATGCTAGGCGTGCTCCTAACGCGTAGTAGGTGATACCGCTAAAGGGGGAAACATCCGGAAAGTATCCCTGTGTTTCGCTTTTACAGTGAACGGAGGGGAAAGTTGCAGTTTGATAGGTTAGGGGGTGTGGTGGACTAACGGGTTGCGATCCGAATCGCCTCGCCGTTCGAGCAACTTTCATGTTGAAAATATTTTAACCGAAGTTACTGATTAAAAGATATGATTTTCTAAAGATTTTATTAATTTCGAATTTAATTAATTATTTAATTAATTCGAAATATATTAATGACATCAAGATGATGTCATGTCGACATCAAGAATCCAGAGTTGACTCAATCATCCGACCAAAGGGGTCCAGTGGGACCCACCTGTCATACACTGTTTAGATTTAATAAGGGTTTAGGCTAATTTAATTACTATTTAATTAACCTAACTAGTTAAGTAAATTAATTAAACCGGATTAATTAACTTAATTAATTCATTAGATAATTAATTAATATTTAATTTTATTAAATCATTTTTATTTTTTATTTTTTATTCTTCTTTTTTTTTACGTTATGTGGTGTGGGGCCTGCTTGGCAAGGGCACGAGGTTTTAGCGGGCGGGCGCGGGCGCTGCCTGGATGATGGGGGGCGCCACCTGTGGGCGAGGCCACGGCGACGGCCGGAGGGGCCGCAGCCACGGCGAGGTCGGCCGGGTCCAGCGGCGCCATGAGGCGACCGAGCGGTGGACGGGCCAGCAGCCGGGCCGAGCAGCAGCGGGTGAGGCTATGCGCGCAAGCGCCACGAAGGCGAAGTCGCCGCAGAGAGCAAAGAACGGGGCCGCCGAGGTCAGAGGGCGAACGCGTGGTCGCGTGAAGAAGGGCGCGCCATGCGCGTGCAAAGGCACGCCCGGGCGAGGGCGCGTGAGCAGAGTGAGGAGGAGAGGGAGGGTGCGCGCACCGTGGCGGTAGGGATTTGGCAATGGGCGCGAGGTGGAGGTCGGGACGCGCGACGAGAGGGCAGTCCGGTGGGGAGCGCCGGCGACGGGCGGCGGGACGAGGCGTGGCGACGTGGTTCCGCGAGGGGACTCAAGCGGTTGTGGCGTCGGGACGAGTTGGCGCCGGCGATCCGATGACGGCGAGCGAAGGGTCTGGACGACGAGCGGCTTGGTCGGGCAGCACCGGTGGAAGGAGAGGGGCGCGGGTCGAGGTGGTGGCGAGGGGCAACGGTGTGGTGCGCCCGATCCCGATTGACTCGAGAGAGGAGAGTGGGGGATGGAGGTGCGAGGGGGGCGGCTAGGGTTGCGGGGGATAAGGAGAGGAGGGCGGGGTGGGCCGGCTGGCTGGTGGTGGCCTGATTGGGCTGTGGTCACTGGGCCAAGCCTGTGGGGCTTTCCTATTTTTTTTGTCTTCGTTTTTCTGTTTTATCTCTTTTCTTTTATTTATTTTCTTACAATATTTTTATTCAACTCGTGGCATTTAAGTATTTTATAAATTTGTGTTTTCTTTACTATAATTACCCCGCACTTAATCGCACACTCGAACATTTTAGTCTAATATTTTGAAACTTTTGCCGCTTGACAATAATTTGAATCAATTTCGAACGGTTTGAACTAACGGGCGCTTAGCAACAGAATCGGATGACGTGGCATGATTAGCGAGGGATTATCAGTAGCAAGATTATCCGGCCACAATAATTCTCCCACCATGATGTTGCGGGTCCATCAAGCTGATGTGCGGCAAAACGCACTCTCTCCGTGATCTGCATGCATTCTGCAGCGGTCGGCTCCTTCCAACCTTGCGGAGCCAATCATCTGCAACAATCGGCTCGGTGCTACTGGAAAACACCGGCGTATTTAGCCTCAAGAAACGAGTCAAATGGTCAACTTGTGGTGGTGGTGGTGGGTTGTTGTTGTTGTTGTTGCCTTGGTTCTGTACTAGTGTTTGCATCAAAGCATTCTGCTGCTGAATCAACTGAGTGATCTCCGGTGGGAAAAAAATCCGGTGTTGCGTCTCAGAGGCATCTAAGGGGTTTAGAGAAGATGAGAAAATAGAATAGAATGAGGCCTAGTGAGAAAACACTACCCATATGCACATGAGACAAATGCAAACAATATCACTCCAATCAATTCAAACAAAGGCATACAACGGTCTAACTATTGTTACAAAAGCGCTTGGACTAAACTAGATACAATGGGGGAAATTCTACTACTGTTATGGTGGTCAACTAGAAAAAATGCTCCGATGAAGACTCCATGATATCTGCTCCAGCTTCATCAACATAGTCATCATCGCTATCTTCGGGGTCTGAGTCGGTGTCGTCGATGATGATATAGTTATTCGGGCAAGTAGAATCGTCATCATCTCTGCCTGGTGCGGGGTCTCCCATCAAAACTCCTAGCTTCTTGGTTAAGTCGTCATTCTTCTCCACTAGCACTTCAATTTCTTCCATGTAATCTTCACATGTAGCCTTGAGCTCTTCCGCTAGCTCCTTGATCTTGGTCAAGGCCTTCGGCAGATCCATCATGCCTGCGCACATCTGGTTCTCCTGACGTCGGATGTGTTGGTTTAACTCCTGGATATATGCTGCGATTGATCTATCCCTCTTGGTGTTGATCATCTCCCATTGCTCACCTCGGTGCCCACAAATCCGGTAGATAGTATCCTTGAGATCACTGCGGTAAACTTCTCCAATACGTCCCATGGTGATGTGGGCTGCCATGCTCTTTCCTAGGCTCCAGGTTGGTGCATCAAAGGAAAACTCTATGGGCTCTGTGACTGGTGTGAATGTCCTTCCTGGAACTTGAACTTGAATCATCCAGCGCTCCTCTTCGGGTAAAGTGGCGTTGTAGGTCCCGGTGAAGCTTGGTACTCCGATGTTTAGGTATCTAGTGACTTCCTTCAAGTGACGTCCAAAGGGTGTATCATCATCCGGTTGCATGAACTTGTTCCTTGCATCCCTCATCCTAAAAGAATAGAAAAGATGAGGAGTCAGAAATGAGAAGAAAGAGTAGTTTTCTAGGGCTTTAGCTTAGTGGTCGTGTCCTACAGTCAGCGTGTGCTCGATACCATCTTGTAGCGACTAGACCTCAAATAGTCGATCTCGTGCATCGTTGTCATCCCTGGATCAGTAATGCTGACATGCACAGTACTCAAAGGATTTATAACAGAGTAGCAATCACACACTTATTACATCGAATGTCTCAAAAGAGAACTTATTACAATAAATATGGCTTAAGGCCATCTAATAACGATAACAGCGGAAGGCTTGGAAGATAAGCGAGTCCATCAACTCCAACGGCATCACTGAGTATAGAACCACGACCTAAGGCACCTTACTCGTCGTGTGAAAAGTCTGCAACATGAACGTTGCAGCCTGAAAACGGGTCAGCACATGGAATATGCTGGCAATGTAACACATAGAGAGTAATTTGAAAGAGTAATGATATACTACATGCATATATGGCTGGTGGAAAGCTCTATGGTTACAGTTTTGCGTAAAGCCAATTTTTTCCTACTACAAAGGAATAAATTTTATTTAACTATCATGGTGGTTGTTAAACATTGAGAATGGTTGACAACATTCTCAATCCCAATTAAGCATCATCATTAAAACCCAACAATATTAATTAAAGTAACATGATGAGATTCACATGATAATCCAAGTACTAGATACTCAAGATGTCCATAACCGGGGACACGGCTAACCATGATTAGTTTGATACACTCTGCAGAGGTTTGTGCACTTTTCCCCACAAGACTCGATCTCCTCCATTGGGATTCTCACACTACATGGTGTTTGAGAAACGGATGACCGAGACATAGTCTTTCGTAAGCGCTTAGCACCTTACTTAACGGGTAGACCGTATCAACCTACATCCCTACATCAGCTAGTCTACCACCGTAAGAGTTCGCATGACTTAGTCAACTATGCTAGAGCCCATAGTAGCTTGTGGCTGCACACGGAAGTTTCTAGCATGAATTATCTCATGATCCCTTTGAGCCCGGGTGGCGGTCCAAAAGAAACAGTAATCTCGAATACCCAGCACCTCAATCCACCCGGATGTGTGTTTAAGTTGCCACCTTAAATAAACCATTAATTAAGAATCTCACATCTGTCATGGATACACCACCCAATCCATGTCCACTAGCATAGCATGGCAATATAAGCATACGTAGAAGTAACTCCCAAGGGTTTGATAATAACACAGGTAATAGGTACTACCTCATCTACTTCCTAAAACCCACAATTTAATTAGATCCTAATCATGCAATGTTTGAGGATTGAACTAATGCATAAAAACTGGGTATGAAAAGGGTATGATCAAAGTGTTACTTGCCTTGCTGATGATCCGCGAAACCTAGAGATTCGAAGTAGCAAGCGGCGCACTCCGGGTACTCTATCGCAAACAAACAAGCACACAATGAGTACTCATCTAATGCACAGGTAAAACTCAAATAAAAGATCTAACCAGAAAGTTCAACTTCAGAACTCCGGTTTGCAAAAAGAATCAAATCGAACGAAGCAACGAAAGTCAAACGATGAAAGAAACAAGCTTCATTTTACTAATCTGGACCTAAGTCAAATTTTACAGAAGCAAAAACTTTTTTGAGTTGATTATTCGGAAAGAGGGTTTCGAGACGAAACTCTAGGCGCTTCAATCGCCTGATTCCGATAAACGAGCGAAAAGTTATACTAGATCGAAAATCGGATAAGAAATCGCGATCAGAAAAATCGAGGAATAAATCCGAGAAAAAGAAAAACGACGAACAGATTAACGAATGAACGTTAGTTATCTAGATCTAAACAATGAACGTGTTTGTTAAAACGAACGAACGAGCGAACGCTCGCTAATTAACCTAAACCGAAAAAACCGATCTTATAAAAAACGGATCTAAAAAAACTGGCGAAAACCGACGGAAAACCGAACGGTTTTTCAAAAAAAACTGGCGGCGGCGGGGTCAACCTCGGCGGGCGTGTCGGCGGCGGCTCCGGCGGGCGGCGAACGGCGGTGGCGGCACGCAGCGGGCGGGCGGCTAGGGTTCGGCGGGCGCGGGCTGGGGCGGCGGTGGGCTGGGGTGGCGGCCCGAGGCGGCGCTATTTAAAGCCCCCCGGCCAGAGGAGTCCTGGCGGGATCCGGCCCAATAGGTCAGTTCAGTTTTTTTAAATAATTACGCACAGAAAAACTAACGAAAGAAATACTAAACGGACTCCAAAAATCCCGAAATAAATTTTCCCCGGCTTCTAAAATCAAGCCGGACAAGATGACCATTTATTTGGGGCCTAAATGCAATTTTTAAAAACGCGCATTTTTCCTAAATGCAAATAAAATAGCGATAAACTCCACATAAAAAATCTTATTTGATTTTTTATTAAATCTTCAATATTTATTTATTTTGGGAAAGTCATTTTATTCTCTCTCTCATATTTTTATAATAGAAATAATTGAAGATAAAATAAATAAAATCAAATGACCCTATTTTCAAAATTTGAGAAAACTCAAATTTGAAAATAACGAAATCTCCAACTCTCTCCGTGGGTCCTTGAGTTGTGTGAAATTTCTAGGATCGAGCCAAAATGCAATAAAATATGATATGCAAATGATGATTTATGTATGACATTCCAAATTGAAAATTTGGGATGTTACATGCCGGGTCTGTAACATACCCCTTACTGGCAGCATAGAGGAACCACATCGTAGTGATGTGGAAGGGTTTATTGATATGATTGTTGTAGGGGAAACTAGGAAAGTTTCCGATGCAAGAATTACTAGCATACATTTTTCGGTTCTGCGTTACTTTGCGATATTTGCTAGTAGATGTTTAATTGGTCGCGGAAACTATGGAAACCTTAGTGCTCCTGATATTATTATTTTGGGCCATGCCTTGTTTCGTGATAACTCTTTTAGCCTAGGCGCTATAGTTGCCAAACAGTTAAGTCTTAACCGCACGAAGGGTCCCATCTTGGGAGGTATCTTCGCCTCACACCTCGTTGCACCCTTTAACATACCTATTAGGCATTGTGAGAAAGAAGAAAAATTGATGCCTCCTGTTTTTCTAGACTATAGGAGTATGGTAGCACATGACTTTATCATTAAGAATAAGGAAAATACGCTTAAGTACAAACTGATTTTTGGTAAAAATCACCCTGAGATTATTACTTTGCCTGCTCCTTCTTTGTTTGACTTATCTACAGGCAAGTATCTTGTTCAGCCAGAGGCATTTCATGCCTACCAGAACCCACACCAGCTACAGAACCAGAGCCGGAACCACAATTTGATCCTTCACGACAGTCTGTTTACCAGTGGTATCCAGAGGAGATTGCCAACCAGTGGCAATCCGAGGCTCCTTCTCAGTACGACCCCAACTACAACTTTGATCCATGGGCATAGACCAACTTAGGTCAAAAGCCTAAGCTTGAGGGAGTACGTATTTCTCACCGACATTACATTCATATGCACACACTCATGCTAGTTGTCAGTGCTCATACTTTTTCACTGTAATATCCATGCTAGTTTATTTTCATTTCCTCTCTTTCTTCATGTGTGTTTGATAAACCTTAAGAAAAAGAAAAAAATAGTTGTAGCTTTTAGATAGTTTTCTTTCCATGCTTGTAGTAGTAATTAAAAAGAAAACCCAAAAAGATTTCCCGTTCTTCTTTTTACTTGTTGGGAGCTTTCCCGTGTAAATAGTTTTATTTCTTTTCCTTGGGGGTCGAGAGGAGAAGACCATAATGAATATGTTGAAGTAGCTCTTATATGCATTATTGTTGATTTAACCAAGAGCCCATATTATCTTGTCTTCTCCTATATGTCATATGCCTGCAGATTCCAGCTTAGTCCAATGCACGTGCACTATTATTATTATTCACATCGCTCGGTCGTGCAAGTGAAGGGCAATTATGACGATATATGATGTACTGATTGAGATGAGAGAAGCTGGTATGGACTCGTCCTCTCTTGTTTTTGTAAATATGATTAGTTCATCGTTCTGATTCAGCCTATTATGAATAAACATGTTTGCAATGACAATTAGAGATTATAGTTTCTTATGCCATGCTTAATTAGCTAGGAGCATATAATGGTTTACCTTGCGTGCCAACATGCTATTAAAATGGTTGTGATGTGGTATGATAGGGTGGTATCCTCCTTTGAATGATTCGAGTGACTTGACTTGGCACATGTTCACGCATGTAGTTGAAACAAAATCAACATAGCCTCCACGATATTTATGTTCATGGTGGATTATATCCTACTCATGCTTGCACTCAATGTTTATTAATTTTAATGCATGTTCATGACTCTTGTCGCTCTCTAGTTGGTCGCTTCCCAGTCTTTTTCTAGCCTTCACTTGTACTAAGCGGGAATACTGCTTGTGCATCCACCTCCATAAACCCCAAAGTTATTCCATATGAGCCCACTATACCTTCCTATATGCGGTATCTACTTGTCGTTCCAAGTAAATTTGTATGTGCCAAACTCTAAACCTTCAAATGAAATTCTATTTTGCATGCTCGAATAGCTCATCTATCAACTAGGGCTATCTATCTTCCATGCTAGGCGGGTTATTCTCAAGAGGAGTGGACTCCGCTCCTCACTCACGAGAAAATGGTTGGTCACCGGTATGCCCAGTCCCATGCTTTAAGCAAATCAAATCGAAATAATTGCAAACAAAACTCCCCCGGGACTCTTGTTAGTTGGAGGCACTCGTTGTTTCGAGCCAGCCTTGGATTGATGCTTGTTGGTGGAGGGGGAGTATAAAATTTACCATTCTGTTTGGGAACCGCCTATAATGTGAGTATCATGGAAGATATCAAGATCTCTCGGTTGTTATGTTGACAATGAAAGTATGCCGCTCAAAATATTATTCATCTCTATTTCAAAATCGAGCTCTAGCACCTCTACAAATCCCTGATTCCCTCTGCGAAGGGCCTATCTATTACTTTTATGTTGAGTTATCACCCTCTTATTAAAAAGCACCACCTGGAGAGCACCGCTGTCATTTGCATCCATTACTATTAATTTATATTGGGTATGACTATGACTGGATCTCTTTTACCATGAATTACAATGTTTAGTCAGTCCTTGATATTTAAAGGTGCTCTGCATTTACGTTTTGCGGTCTCAGAAAGGGCTAGTGAGATACCATCTTGTCATATCATATTATGATTGTTTTGAGAAAGTGTTGTCATCCGAGATTTATTATTATTGCTCGCTAGTTGATTATGCCATTGACATGAGTAAACATGAGACCTAAATGTTATTGTGAATATGGTTAGTTCATAATCTTTGCTGAAAACTTGAATGCTGGCTTTACATATTTACAACAAGAGCAAACAGAGTTTGTAAAAGTTTTTCTTTATCACTTTCAGTTTATCAACTAAATTGCTTGAGGACAAGCAAATGTTTAAGCTTGGGGGAGTTGATACATCTCCGTCGTATCTACTTTTCCAAACACTTTTGCCCTTGTTTTGGACTCTAACTTGCATGATTTGAATGGACCTAACCCGGACTGACGCTATTTTCAGCAGAATTGCCATGGTGTTATTTTTGTGCAGAAATAAAAGTTCTCGGAATGACCTGAAAATCAACGGAGATTATTTTTGGAATTAATAAAAAGTACTCGCGAAAGAATCAAGGCCAGGGGGCCCACACCCTATCCTGGACGGTGGGGGGGCGCCTACCCCCCTGGGCGCACCCCCTGCCTCGTGGGCCCCCTGGAGCTCCACCGACCTCAACTCCAACTCTATATATTCACGTTCGGGGAGAAAAAATCAGAGAGAAGAATTCATCGCGTTTTACGATACGGAGCCGCCGCCAAGCCCTAATCTCTCTCGGGAGGGCTGATTTAGAGTCCGTTCGGGGCTCCGGAGAGGGGAATCCGTCGCCATCGTCATCATCAACCATCCTCCATCACCAATTTCATGATGCTCAACGCCGTACGTGAGTAATTCCATCGTAGGCTTGCTGGACGGTGATGGGTTGGATGAGATTTATCATGTAATTGAGTTAGTTTTGTTAGGGCTTGATCCCTAGTATCCACTATGTTCTGAGATTGATGTTGCTATGAATTTGTTTTGTTATGCTTAATGCTTGTCACTAGGGCCCGAGTGCCATGATTTCAGATCTGAACCTATTATGTTTTCATGAATATATGTGAGTTTTTGATCCTATCTTGCAAGTCTATAGTCACCTACTATGTGTTATGATCCGCAACCCAAGTGACAATAATCGGGACCACTCCGGTGATGACCGTAGTTTGAGGAGTTCATGTATTCACTATGTGTTAATGCTTTGGTCCGGTACTCTATTAAAAGGAAGCCTTAATATCCCTTAGTTTCCAATAGGACCCCGCTGCCACGGGAGGGTAGGACAAAAGATGTCATGCAAGTTCTTTTCCATAAGCACATATGACTATATTCGGAATACATGCCTACATTACATTGATGAATTGGAGCTAGTTCCGTGTCACCCTATGTTATAACTGTTGCATGAATAATAGCATCCAACATAATTCTCCATCACCGATCCAATGCCTACGAGCTTTTCACATCTTGTTCCTCGCTTATTTACTTTTCCGTTGCTGTTGTTACAATCACTACAAAACTATCACTGTTACTTTTGCCACCGTTACCGTTACTTCCATACTACTTTGCTACTAAATACTTTGCTGCAGATACTAAGTTATCCAGGTGTGGTTGAATTGACAACTCAACTGCTAATACTTGAGAATATTCTCCCCCCTTGTGTGAATCAATAAATTTGGGTTGAATACTCTACCCTCGAAAACTGTTGCGATCCCCTATACTTGTGGGTTATGAATAACAAAGAGTCTCTTGTGTCGCCAACACACCAAATACAATGGTAAATTGTATAGGTGCACTAGTTCGGCGAAGAGATGGTGATACAAGTGCAATATGGATGGTAGATATAGGTTTTTGTAATATGAAAATATAAAAACAGCAAGGTAACTAATGATAGAAGTGAGCACAAACGGTATTGCAATGCTTCTAAACAAGTCCTAGGGTTCATACTTTCACTAGTGCAAGTTCTCTCAACAACGATAACATAATTAGATCATATAAATATCCCTCAACATGCAACAAAGATTCACCCCAAAGTCACTAATAGCAGAGAACAAACAAAGAGATTATTGTAGGGTACGAAAGCACCTCAAAGTTATTCTATCCGATCAATCCATTGGGCTATTCCTATAAATGTCACAAACAGCCCTAGAGTTCGTAGTAAATAACACCTTAAGACACACATCAACCAAAACCCTAATGTCACCTAGATACTCCAATGTCACCTCAAGTATCCGCGGGTATGATTATACGATATGCATCACACAATCTCAGATTCATCTATTCAACCAACACAAAGGACTTCAAAGTGTGCCCCAAAGTTTCTACCGGAGAGTCAAGACGAAAACGTGTGCCAACCCCTATGCATAAGTTCACAAGGTCACTGAACCCGCAAGTTGATTACCAAAACATACATCAGGTAGATCACGTTAATATCCCATTGTCACCACAGATAAGCACATGCAAGACATACATAAAGTGTTCTCAAATCCTTAAAGACTCAATTCGATAAGATAACTTCAAAGGGAAAAATCAATCCATTACAAGAAAGTAGAGGGGGAGAAACATCATAAGATCCAACTATAGTAGCAAAGCTCGCGGTACATCAAGATCGTGCCAAATCAAGAACACGAGAGAGAGAGAGAGAGAGAGAGAGAGAGAGAGAGAGAGATCAAACACATAGCTACTTGTACATACCCTCATCCCCGACGGTGAACTACTCCCTCCTCGTCATGGAGAGCGCCGGGATGATGAAGATGGCCACCGGTGATGGATCCCCCTCCGGCAGGGTGCCGGAACAGGGCCCCGATTGTTTTTTGGTGGCTACAGAGGCTTGCGGCGGCGGAACTCCCGATCTAAGTTTCTTTTCGGGAGTTTATGTATTTATAGGAATTTTTCTCGTCGGTCTCTTGTCAAGGGGGTCTTCGAGTCATCCACGAGGCAGGGGGCGCACCCAGGGGGGTAGGGCGCGCCCTCCACCCTCGTGGATGGCTCGGGACTCTTCTAGCCCAACTCTTTTACTAAGGGGGCTTCTTTTGGTCTATAAAAAATCATCAAAAATTGGCACGTCAATTGGACTCTGTTTGGTATTCCTTTTCTGTAAAACTCAAAAACAAGAAACTATCTGAAACTGGCACTGGGCTCTAGGTTAATAGGTTAGTCCCAAAAATCATATAAAATAGCATATAAAACATCCTAGATGGATAATATAATAGCATGGAACAATAAAAAATTATAGATACGTTGGAGACACATCAAGCATCCCCAAGCTTAATTCCTGCTCGTCCTCGAGTAGGTAAATGATAAAAACAGAATTTTTGATGTGGAATGCTACCTAACATATTTATCCATGCAATTCTCTTTATTGTGGCAAGAATATTCAGATCCATAAGATTCAAAACAAAAGTTTAATACTGACATAAAAATGATAATACTTGAAGCATACTAGCAAAGCAATTATGTCTTCTCAAAATAACATGGCCAAAGAAAGTTGTCCCTACAAAATCATAAAGTCTGGCTATGCTATATCTTCATCACACAAAATATTTAAATCACGCACAACCCCGATGACAAGCCAAGCAATTCTTTCATACTTTTGATGTTCTCAAACTTTTTCAATCTTCACGCAATACATGAGCGTGAGCCATGGACATAGCACTATAGGTGGAACAGAATGGTGGTTTTGGAGAAGACAAAAATGAGAAGAGATAGTCTCACATCAACTAGGCATATCAACGGGCTATGGATATGCCCATCAATAGATATTAATGTGAGTGAGTGATACGTCTCCAACGTATCTATAATTTTTGATTGCTCCATACTACTTTATCTATTGTTTTGGACTATATTGGGCTTTATTTTCCACTTTTATATTACTTTTGGGACTAACCTATTAACTGGAGGCCCAGCCCAGAATTGCTGTTTTTTGCCTATTTCAGTGTTTCGAAGAAACGGAATATCAAACTGAGTCCAAACGGAATGAAACCTTCGGGAACGTGATACTCTCACCGAACGTGATCCAGGAGACTTGGACCCTACTCCAAGAAGTGCCAGAAGCGGTCACGAGGTGGAGGGCGCCTGGCACGCCCCTACCTCGTGGGCCCCCGACGCCCACCGACGCATCCTTCCTCCTATATATACCTACGATCCCCAAACGACTGAACAGGAGCCAAAACCTAATTCCACCGCCAACTTCCTGTGTCCACGAGATCCCATCTTGGGGCCAGTTCCGGAGCTCTGACGGAGGGGGCATCCACCATGGAGCGCTTCTACATCAACACCATAGCCCCTCCGATGAAGTGTGAGTAGTTTACTTTAGACCTTCGGGTCCATAGCTAGTAGCTAGATGGCTTCTTCTCTCTTTTTGGATCTCAATACAATGTTCTCCCCCTCTCTCGTGGAGATTTATTCGATGTAATCTTCTTTTTGCGAGGTGTTTGTTGAGACCGATGAATTGTGGGTTTATGATCCAGCTTATCTATGAATAATATTTGAATCTTCTCTGAATTCTTTTATGTATGATTGAGTTATCTTTGCAAGTCTCTTCGAATTATCCGTTTGGTTTGGCCAACTAGATTGGTAGTTATTGCAATGGGAGAAGTGCTTAGCTTTAGGTTCAATCTTGCGGTGTCCTTACCGAGTGACAGAAAGGGTTGCAAGGCACGTATTGTATTGTTGCCATCGAGGATAACAAGATGGGGTATTTATCATATTGCATGAATTTATTCCTCTACATCATGTCATCTTGCTTAAGGCGTTACTCTGTTTTCAACTTAATACTCTAGATGCATGCAGGATAGCGGTCGATGAGTGGAGTAATAGTAGTAGATGTAGAATCGTTTCGATCTACTTGTCTCGGACGTGATGCCTATATACATGATCATACCTGGATAACCTCATAACTATGCTCAATTCTGTCAATTGCTCAACAGTAATTTTTTCACCCACCATAGAATACTTATGCTCTTAAGAGAAGCCACTAGTGAAACCTATGGCCCCCGGGTCTATTCTCATATATCAATCTCTATCACTTTATTTACTTGTTACTTTTTTACTTTGCTTTTACTTTTTACTTTGCATCTTTATACCAAAAATACCAAAAATATTATCTCTATCAGATCTCACTCTCGTAAGTGACCGTGAAGGGATTGTCAACCCCTAATCGCGTTGGTTGCGAGTAGCTATCGCTTTGTGCAGTACGAGGACTTGCGTGTGGCCTCCTCTTGGATTGATACCTTGGTTCTCAAAACTGAGGGAAATACTTACGCCCATGTGCTGCATCATCCTCTCCTCTTGGGAAAACCAACGCAAGCTCAAGAGGTAGCAAGAAGGATTTCGGCGCCGTTGCTCGGGAGGTCTATGCAAAAGTCAACATACCAAGTACCCATGTAGCGACCAGGACCTCAAATAGTCGATCTACGTGCTCGGTGTCATCCCCGGATCAAGAATGTCGACACCACACAAGATCAAGGATTTATAACAGAGTAGCAATCACACACTTATTACAATCGAATGTCTCAAGAGAGAACTTAATAAAATAAATATGGCTTAAGGCCATCTAATAACGATAACAGCGGAAGGCTTGGAATAATAAGCGAGTCCATCAACTCCAACGGCATCACTGAGTATAGAACCACGACCTAAGCACCTTACTCGTCGTCCGAAAAGTCTGCAACATGAAACGTTGCAGCCCGAAAACGGGTCAGCACATGGAATATGCTGGCAAAGTAACACATAGAGAATAATGGAATAATAAGCCTATACTACATGCATATTTGGCTGGTGGAAAGCTCTATGGTTACAGTTTTGCATAAAGCCAAATTTTCCCTACTGCAAAGGAATAACTTTATTTAACTATCACGGTGGTTGTTAAACATTGGGAATGGTTGACAGCATTTACAATCCCAATTAAAAGTACTCATTAAAAACCCAACAATATTAATTAGAATTAACATGATGAGATTCACATGATATCCAAGTACTAGATACTCAAAACGTCCATAACCGGGGACACGGCTAACCATGATTAGTTTATACACTCTGCAGATGTTTGCGCACTTTTCCCCACAAGACTCGATCGCCTCCGTTTGATTTCTCGCACTACATGGTGTTTGAGACACGGATGACCGAGACATAGTCTTTTAGAAGCGCTAGCACCTTACATGTGGGTAGACCATTCCAACCTACAACCCCTACATCATCTAGTCTACCCGTAAGAGTTCGCACAACTTAGTCAACTACGCCAGAGCACATAATGGCTTGTGGCTGCACACGTAAGTTTCTAGTTTGAATAATCTCATGATCCCTTTGATCCTGGGTTACGGTCCGAAGAAATACAGTCAAGTCCTGATAGAAACCAGGTGCCTCAATCCACCCAGATGTGTGTTTAAGTTGCCACCTTAAATAAACCATTAATTAACACTCTCACATCTGTCATGGATACACTCACCCAATCCACGTCTACTAGCATAGCATAGCATGGCAATATAAGCAAACGTAGAAGTAACTCCCGAGGGTTTGATAATAAAACAGGTAATAGGTACTACCTCAACTACTTCCCATAACCCACAATTTAATTAGATCCTAATCATGCAAGTGTTTGAGGATAGATCTAATGCATAAAAACTGGGTAGTAGAAAAGGTATGATCAAAGTGTTACTTGCCATGCTGATGATCCGCGAAACCTAGAGACTCGATGTAACAGGCGGCGCACTCCGGGTATTCTATCGCAGACAAACAAACAAGCATACAATAAGTACTCATCTAATTCATGGGTAAAACTCAAATAGATCTAACCAGATAGTTCAACTTAAGAACTCCGGTTTGCAAAAAGAATCAAATCAAACGAAGCAACGAAAGTCAAACGGCGGAAGAAAACAGCTTTGTTTTACTAATCTGGATCTAAGTCAAATTTTACAGAAGCAAAAACTTGTTTAAGTTGGTTATTCGGAAAGAGGTTTTCGAGACGAAACTCTAGGCGCTTGAGTCGCCTGATTCCGATAAACGAGCGAAAAGTTATACTAAAACGAAAATCGGATCAGGAATCGCGATCAGAAAATCATGAATTAAATCTGAGAAAAAGATAAAAACGACGAACGGGTTAATGAACGAACGTTCGTTAACTAAACTAATCTGACGAACTCGTTCGTTTAAACGAACTAACGGGCGAACGTCCGTTAATTAGCCTAAACCAAAAAAAAACCGAAACTAAAAAACGAAAACTTAAAAAAACCGAAGAAAAGCCGCCCGGTTTTTTTAGAAAAACCGGCGGCACAGTTTTTGAGGCGGCGGCGAACCTTGGCGGCGGGGTCGGCGGAGTCCGGGTGGCTCGGCTGAGGTCGCGGCGGGCGGCGTGGGTGTGTCGGGCGCGGGCTAGGGTTTGGGTCATTGGGCGGCGGCTGGGCCTCGGCCTGCCTCCCCCCCGGCTTATAAAGCACTGCGGGCCAGGAGTCCTAGGCGGACACGGCCCGTAGGTCGCTGGCGCTTTTTTTCAAATAATTCTGCGCAGAAGAAAAATAAAAAGAAATACTAAACGAACTCCAAAAATCCCTAAATAAATTTTCCCCGGCTTCTAAAATCAAGCCGGACAAGATGAACTCTATTGGGGCGTAAATGCAATCTTGAAAAACGCGCATTTTTCCTAAATTCAAATAAAAAGGCGAAAAACTCCAAAATAAAATCTTGTTTGATTTTATTATTAAATCTTCATTATTTCTTTATTTTGGGAAAGTCATTTTATTCCCTCTCTCATATTTTGATAGTAGAAATAATTGAAGATAAAATAATTAAAATCAAATGATCCTATTTTCAAAATTTGAGAAAACTCAAATATGAAAATAACGAAATCCACAACTATCTCCGTGGTTCCTTGAGTTCTGTAAAATTTCTAGGATCAAGCAAAATGCAGCAAAAATATGATATGCAATGATGCTCTATGTATAACATTCCAAATTGAAAATTTGGGATGTTACAAACCTACCCCCTTAAGATGAATCCCGCCCTCGAGATTCGGGCTGGCTAGAAAATAGGTGAGGGTGGTCCTTAAGCAGATCTTCCTCTCGCTCCCAGGTGGCTTCTTCTTTAGTGTGGTGGCTCCACTGAACTTTGCAAAACTTGATAACCTTGCTGCGAGCAACTCGACTGGCAAACTCGAGAATCTTAACTGGTTTCTCCTCATAGGTCAAATCGTTACTCAACTGAATCGCCTCTAGTGGCATAGTATCTCTCAGTGGTATATCTGCCATCTCTGCGGGACATTTCTTCAACTGAGAAACATGAAACACATCATGAAAACCTGACAAACCTTCAGGTAGTTCCAACTTGTACGCAACTTCTCCCATGCGCTCCAAAACTTTGTATGGTCCCACAAAACACGGCGCTAATTTTCCATTAACACCAAAACGCTTAACTCCTCGAAGCGGAGATACTCGAAAATAAACTCTGTCTCCGGCTTCATATTCTGTCTCCTTGCGTTTTGAATCTGCATAGCTCTTCTGTCTGAGATTTAGCTCCTTCTGCGTGAAGATGTACTTTAAACTCTTGTGATCCGTATACACCTCACAATGAATTCCAATGAGGAAATGTCTCCATGTTTTCAACCCATGCACTACAGCTGCTAACTCCAAATCATGCGTAGCATAATTTAGCTCATGAGGCTTAATCTGTCATGAAGCATACGAAACAACTCTTCCCTCCTGCATAAGCACTGCTCCAAGTCCTCGACGTGAAGCGTTGCAATACACCACATAATCCTTGGTCAGTGCAGCAGGGATTAACACCGTGAGATAACCAAACGTTTCTTCAACTCTTGAAACTAGCTTCACACTCCTCGGTCCAAATAAACTTGGTATCCTTCTTCAACAATTCATCATAGGCTTCGCAATCCTTGAGAAATTCTCAATGAATCTCCGGTAGTATCCTGCGAGTCCAAGGAAACTCGGATCTCTCAACTGTTGTTGGCGCTTCCCGCTTTATTACGGTGACAACTTTAGTGGGGTCCACTGCTATACCTTCTCCGTATATAACATGTCCAAGAAATCCAACTTCCTTCAACCAAAACTCACACTTGCTGAACTTGGCATATAACTGGTGTTCTCTGAGCTTCTCGAGTACCAAACGCAACTGCTCCTTATGTTCCTCTTCATTCTTCGAGTAAACCAAAATATCATCAATGAACACCACGATGAACTTATCCAAGAACTCCATAAACACTTTGTTCATGATGTTCATAAAATAGGCAGGTGCATTAGTCAGACCAAATGACATAACGGTATACTCATACATCCCGTACCTGGTGGTAAAAGCCGTCTTAGGTATATCCTGCTCTCGAATCTTCAACTGATGGTACCCTGATCGCAAATCGATCTTAGAAAACACCTTAGCTCCTTGCAATTGGTCAAACAAGTCATTGATCATCGGTAGTGGGTACTTGTTCTTAATGGTCACTTCATTCAATCCTCGATAATCAACAACCATTCTTAATGATCCATCCTTCTTCTCCACTAGAATCTTGGTGATCCCCAAGGCGAAGAACTTGGGCGAATAAAACCTTTATCCAGTAACTCCTTAATCTGCTTCTTAATTTCCTCCAAATCTTGGGCTGGCATCCTATACGGTCTCTTAGATATCGGCCCAGTGCCTGGCAATAGTTCAATCAGAAACTCAATGTCCCTATCCGGTGGCATGCCTGGCAACTCTTCTGGAAACACGTCTGGGTAATCCCTTACCACTGGTACTTCCTCCTGCACAACTCCTGTTAAGGAATTTACATGTGCTCTCCTTGGCTCATGCCGTGATACAAACTTGATTCTCCTCCCTTCTAGGGTGGTAAGAAAAATCGACTTACTGGCGCAATCAATATTCCCTCCGTACTTCGATAACCAATCCATTCCTAATATCACATCCAATCCTTGGGATTCCAGAACTATTAGGTCCGAGGGAAATACATAGTGTCCAATACTTAATGGCAGTCGATCACACCATATACTAGCCATGTATTCTGCTCCGGGTGAGGTTACTAGCATGGGTGACCTAAGGGCTTGGGTTGGTAGTTTATACTTATCCACAAATCCCCTTGATATGTATGAATGCGATGCACCAGTATCAAAAAGAACAACTGCAGTAAATGACTTAACCAAAAACTAACCTATTACTGCAACTGGCTGAGCTTCAACCTCCTTCACGGTAACGTGGTTCACTTGTCCTCTGTTGAAAGGGTTCGACTTCTTTCCTGAGCTTCCATTACCATTTGCATTTTGGCCTTCTGGACAATCATTTGCGTAATGCCCGGTCTTGCGACACTTAAAGCAAGTGATGTGGCTCAGGTCTACCTTGGATGGTGTTGACGGGTTGGTGCGTTTTTGTCTATTGCTTCCTCCATTCCCGTTTCCATTCTTGGTGCCATTATGGTTGTGCGAGCTACCTCCTCCATGGGTATGCTGAAATTGTCCTCCTAGTTTTGGGGTAAAGCGAAGTTTCTGCTGAGCTCCAGAGTTATTCTTCCCCTGTCCATACTTTCTCTTGCGATTTTCAATCTGCTGCTGCTTCCCTTCAATCATAAGCGCACGATCTACCAACTCCTGGTATTTGTTGAAAGTGGCTACCATCAACTGCATGCTCAGCTCATCATTCAGTCCTTCTAGAAACTTCTCTTGCTTAGCTGCGTCATCTGGGGCATAACGTGCTAACTTACTGAAATCATCTACATACTGGCCAACTGTCCGTCCTCCTTGGCGCAAGTTGCGAAACTCACGCTTCTTCATGGCCATAGCTCCTGCTGAAACATGGGCGACGGAAAGCTTGTTGGCCGATCCCATGTGGCGGTGTCTCTGAGGTAAGTGGCTGTAAATTCTCCCACCATGCTGCTGCGGGTCCTTCAAGATGATGTGCGGCAAACTTCACCCTTTCTCCATTTGTACATCCTGCGTGGTCAACTCCTCCCTATCTTACGGAGCCAATCATACGCAACAATCGGCTCGGTGCTCTTTGGAAAACACCGGCGGATTCAGCCTTAAGAAACAGGTCAAATGGTCAACAGGTGGTGGTGGTGGTGGGTTGTTGTTGTTGTTGTTGTTGTTGTTGTTGTTGTTGTTGTTGTTGTTGCCTTGGTTCTGTACCAATGTTTGAATCAAGGCATTCTACTGCTGAATCAACTGAGTGATCTCTGGCGGGAAAACAAATCCGGGGTTGCGTCTCGGAGGCATATGAGGGTTTTAAAGAAAAGACGAGAGTTAAGAATAGAATGAGGTCTAGAGAAAAACACTACCCATATGCACATGAGACAAATCACACAATATCACTCCAATCAATTCAAACAAGGGCATACAACGGTCTATCTATCGTTACAAAGTGCTGAAACTACTAATTTAAAATGGGGGAAAATCTACTAATGTTATGGTGGTCAACTAGAAAACTGCTCCGATGAAGACTCCATGATATCTGCTCCAGCTTCATCTTCGAAATCATCATCACTAGGATCGGAATCGGTGTCGTCGATGATGATGTAGTTCTCTGGACAGGTGCAATCTTCATCTTCTCCTCCGGGTGCTGAATTTCCCATGAGTTCTTCAATCTTCTCCTTAAGATCACTGTTTTGTCCCACTAGAGCTACAATCTCCTCCATGTAGTGCTTACGAGTGGCCTTCAGTTCTCCTTCTAGTTTGATAATCTTGGCTTTTGCTGTCTTCAACTCCATCATGTCTGCGCACATCTGGTTCTCCTGGCGTCGAATGTGCTGGTTTAACTCCTGGATGAAAGCTGCAATGGACCGATCCTTCTTAGTGCCAACTATCTCCCGTTGTTCATCTCGGCGCCCACAAATCTGGTAGATAGTATCCTTGAGGTCTTCTTTGTAAACGTCTCCAATGCGTCCCATGGTTATGTGAGCTGCCATGCTCTTTCCCAGACTCCAAGTTGGTGCATTGAAAACACACTCTATGGGCTCCGTGATTGGTGCAAACATCCTTCCGGGAACTTGAGCTTGAATCTTCCAGCGCTCTTCTTCGGGTAAAGTGGAATTGTAGGTCCCGGTGAAGCTTGGTAATCCGATGTTTAGGTACTTAGTGACTTCCTTCAGGTGTGCTCCGAAGGGTGTATCTTCATCCGGCTGGGTGAACTTGATCCTCGCTACCGTCATCCTAAAAGAATAGAAAAGATGAGGAGTCAAAATGAGAAGAGAGAGTAGTGATCTAGGGCTTTAGCTTAATGGTCGTGTCCTCACAATCGAGATGTGCTCGATACCATCTTCAGTAGCAACCAGACCTCAAATAGTCGATCTCGTGCTCGGTGTCATCCTGGATCAAGAATGCCGACACCACACAGATACTTGGAGGATTTATAACAGAGTAGCAATCACACACTTATTACAATCGAATGTCTCAAGAGAGAACTTAATAAAATAAATATGGCTTAAGGCCATCTAATAACGATAACAGCGGAAGGCTTGGAAAAATAAGCGAGTCCATCAACTCCAACGGCATCACTGAGTATAGAACCACGACCTAAGCACCTTACTCGTCGTCTGAAAAGTCTACAACATGAAAGGTTGCAGCCCAAAAACGGGTCAGCACATGGAATATGCTGGCAAAGTAACACATAGAGAATAATGGAATAATAAGCCTATACTACATGCATATTTGGCTGGTGGAAAGCTCTATGGTTACAGTTTTGCACAAAGCCAATTTTTCACTACTGCAAAGGAATCAATTTATTTAACTATCATGGTGGTTGTTAAACATTGAGAATGGTTGACAGCATTCTCAATCCCAATAAAAAGTACTCATTAAAAACCCAACAATATTAATTAGAAGTAACATGATGAGATTCACATGATATCCAAGTACTAGATACTCAAAACGTCCATAACCGGGGACATGGCTAACCATGATTAGTTTATACACTCTGCAGAGGTTTGCGCACTTTTCCCCACAAGACTCGATCGCCTCCGTTTGATTTCTCGCACTACATGGTGTTTGAGACACGGATGACCGAGACATAGTCTTTCAGAAGCGCTAGCACCTTACATGTGGGTAGACCGTACCAACCTACAACCCCTACATCAGCTAGTCTACCCGTAAGAGTTCGCACAACTTAGTCAACTACGCCAGAGCCCATAATGGCTTGTGGCTGCACACGTAAGTTTCTAGTTTGAATAATCTCATGACCCCTTTGAGCGTGGGTGGCGGTCCAAAGAAATACAGGCAAGTCCTGATAGAAACCAGGTGCCTCAATCCACCCAGATGTGTGTTTAAGTTGCTACCTTAAATAAACTATTAATTAACACTCTCACATCTATCATGGATACACTCACCCAATCCACATCTACTAGCATAGCATAGCATGGCAATATAAGCAAACGTAGAAGTAACTCCCAAGGGTTTGATAATAAAACAGGTAATAGGTACTACCTCAGCTACTTTCCATAACCCACAATTTAATTAGATCCTAATCATGCAAGTGTTTGAGGATAGATCTAATGCATAAAAACTGGGAAGTAGAAAAGGTATGATCAAAGTGTTACTTGCCTTGCTGATGATCCGCGAAACCGAGAGACTCGAAGTAACAGGCGGCGCACTCCGGGTATTCTATCGCAGACAAACAAACAAGCATACAATAAGTACTCATCTAATGCACGGGTAAAACTCAAATAGGTCTAACCAGATAGTTCAACTTAAGAACTCCGGTTTGCAAAAAGAATCAAATCAAACGAAGCAACGAAAGTCAAACGGCGGAAGAAAACAACTTCGTTTTACTAATCTGGATTTAAGTCAAATTTTACAGAAGCAAAAACTTGTTTAAGTTGGTTATTCGGAAAGAGGGTTTCGAGACGAAACTCTAGGCACTTGAATCGCGTGATTCCGATAAACGAGCGAAAAGTTATACTAAAATGAAAATCGGATCAGGAATCGCGATCAGAAAATCACGAATTAAATCTGAGAAAAAGAAAAACGACGAACGGGTTAACGAACGAACGTTCGTTAACTAAACTAATCTGATGAACTCGTTCGTTTAAACGAACTAACGGGCGAACGTCCGTTAATTAGCCTAAACCAGAAAAAAACCGAAACTAAAAAAACGAAAACTAAAAAAACCCGAAGAAAAACCGCCCGGTTTTTTAGAAAAACCGCGGCACGGTTTTTGAGGCGGCAAACCTCGGCGGGTCGGCGTCGAGTCGGCGGCGGCGGCGGCGGAGTCCCGGGGTCAGGCGAGGCGAATGCGCATGGCTGGGTCTGGCGGGGCTAGGGTTTGGGGCACTAGGGGGCGGCGGCTAGGCCTCGGGCTGGCTCCCCCCGGCTTATAAAGCCCCGCGGGCTGGGAGTCCTAGGCGGACACGGCCCGTAGGTCGGTGGCGCTTTTTTATTTAAATAATTCCGCGCAGAAGAAAAATAAAAAGAAATACTAAACGAACTCCAAAAATCCCGAAATAAATTTTCCCCGGCTTCTAAAATCAAGCCGGACAAGATGAACTTTTATTTGGGGCCTAAATGCAATTTTGAAAAACGCACATTTTCCTAAATTCAAATAAAAAGGCGAAAAACTCCAAAATAAAATCTTATTTGATTTTATTATTAAATCTTCATTATTTCTTTATTTTGGGAAAGTCATTTTATTCCCTCTCTCATATTTTGATAGTAGAAATAATTGAAGATAAAATAATTAAAATCAATTGATCCTATTTTCAAAATTTGAGAAAACTCAAATATGAAAATAACGAAATCCCCAACTCTCTCCGTGGGTCCTTGAGTTGTGTAAAATTTATAGGATCAAGCAAAATGCAGCAAAAATATGATATGCAATGATGCTCTATGTATAACATTCCAAATTGAAAATTTGGGATGTTACAACCCATCACAATCCCTATCTCTCGCATTACATTATTTGCCATTTGCCTCTCGTTTTCCTCTCCCCCACTTCACCCTTGCCGTTTTATTAGCCCTCTCTTTCCCTATCTCCTCCTCCTTTTTCCATTGCCTTTTTCCTCGTCCGTTTGTTTGCTCGTGTGTTAGTTTGCTTGTTTGTCGTGATGGCCCTACCTAAATCTGGTGATCTTCACCTTAAAAGGCTAGAGGAGATCGAAAACAATGTCAGGAAGTTTATGGTTTTGCAATTTGAGCATAATAATTTCTTTAGAAACGAGCTTAAGGAACAAAAGAGTTTTATGAGTTATATGAATAAAGAACTCGATGATATGTCCAAAGAATTTGATGGTATAAGAGCCCAAATTGCTCGTCTTGAAAAGATGACCGCTGAAATTTCGGATATGCAAGCTACCTTAGTCAATAAATTGGCCGCTAAACCGAATCCCTATGAAAATCAAGATGAAGATCTGAAAGTTATTGATGTGTCCCCTATTAAATCTTTGTTTTGCAATATGAATCTTGATGAAACTGAATATGATCTTCCTTTACCTAGAAGGCGTTCTAAGAATTCTGAGTTTTTAGATCTTGATGATGAAATTGATAAAAGTTGGATTGAAAGAAATAAAAATCGAGATATTGCTAAACCCACTATATTGGATCTCAAGGAATTTAATTATGAAAATTGCTCTTTAATTGATTGTATTTCCTTGTTGCAATCCGTGCTAAATTCTCCTCATGCTTATAGTCAAAATAAGGCCTTTACCGAACACATTGTTGATGCCTTGATGCAATCTTATGAAGAAAAACTTGATTTGAAAGTTCCTATCCCTAGAAAACTCTATGATGAGTGGGAACCTACTATCAAAATTAAAATTAAAGATTATGAGTTTCATGCTTTGTGTGATTTGGGTGCTAGTGTCTCTACTATTCCCAAAACCTTGTGCGATTTGCTAGATTTCCGTGATTTTGATGATTGCTCTCTAAACTTGCATCTTGCGGATTCCACTATTAAAAAACCTATGGGAAGAATTAATGATGTTCTTATTGTTGCAAATAGGAATTATGCTTAGTAGAGATTTTATCGTTCTTGATATAGATTGCAATTCTTCATGACCTATTATTCTTGGTAGACCTTTCCTTAGAACGATTGGTGCAATTATTGATATGAAGGAAGGGAATATTAGATTCCAATTTCCATTAAAGAAAGGCATGTAACACTTTCCTAGAAAGAAAATAAAATTACCATATGAATCTATCATGAGAGCCACTTATGGGTTGCCTACCAAAGATGGCAATACCTAGATCTATCCTTGCTTTTATGCCTAGCTAGGGGCGTTAAACGATAGCGCTTGTTGGGAGGAAACCCAATTTTATTTTTAGTTTTTTTGTTTTTTCTTCTGTTTAGGAATAAATAATCCATCTAGCCTCTGTTTAGATGTGGTTTTATCTTTTAATTAGTGTTTGTTCCAAGTTAAACCTATTAGATCTTCTTGGGAGATAGTTATTTTATCTTGCTGTAATTTCCAGAATCTTTGCGCTCAGTGCCCAAATTGTTAAAAATCACCAGAACGTGATAAAATAGTGATTCCAATTGCTGCTGATCAATAAACAAATTGTACAGGTCTTATAATTTTGGTAGAATTTTTTGGGTTCCAGAAGTTTGAGTTAGTTACAGATTACTACATAGTGTTCTGTTTTTGACAAATTCTGTTTTTCGTGTGTTGTTTGCTTATTTTGATGAATCTATGGCTAGTAAAATATTTTATAATCCATAGAGAAGTTGGAATACAGTAGGTTTAACACCAATATAAATAATTAATGAGTTCATTACAGTACCTTAAAGTAGTCTGTTGTTTTCTTTCTCTAACGGAGCTCACGAAATTTCTATTGAGTTTTGTGTTGTGAAGTTTTCAAGTTTTGGGTGAATTCTTTTGATGGATTATGGAACAAGGAGTGGCAAGAGCCTAAGCTTGGGGATGCCCATGGCACCCCAAGATAATCCAAGGACACCAAAAATTCAAAGCTTTGGGATGCCCCGGAAGGCATCCCCTCTTTCGTGCACTTCCATCGGTAATTTACTTGGAGCTATATTTTTATTCACCAACATGATATGTGTTTTGCTTGGAGCGTCTTTTATTATTTGCGTCTTTTATTGTTAGTTTACCACAATCATCCTTGCTGTACACACCTTTTGAGAGAGCCATACATGATTTGGAATTCGTTAGAATACTCTATGTGCTTCACTTATATCTTTTGAGCTTGATAGTTTTGCTCTAGTGCTTCACTTATATCTTTTGAGCATGATAATTTTTGCTCTAGAGCTTCACTTAGATCTTTTAGAGCACGGTGGTGGATTTGTTTTAAAGAAACTCGATCTCTCATGCTTCACTTAGATTATTTTGAGAGTCTTTAATATACTTAGTGTTCAAGATATGTGAAACTTTCTTTTGAGTGAATTGAATACTAAGATAAATTTAATGCTTGATAATTGTTTTGAGATATGGAGGTAATAATATCAAAGTCGTGCTAGTTGATAATTGTGAATTTGAGAAATACTTGTGTTGAAGTTTGCAAGTCCCGTAGCATGCACGTATGGTTAAGGTTGTGTAACAAATTTGAAACATAAAGTGTACCTGGCTTGTGCATCCTTATGAGTGGCGGTCGGGGACGAGCGATGGTCTTTTCCTACCAATCTATCCCCTAGGAGCATTCGCGTAGTACTTGATTTTGATGGCTTCTAAATTTTTGCAATAAGTATATGAGTTCTTTTGACTAATGTTGAGTCCGTGGGTTATTCGCACTTTTACCTTTCCGCATTTGCTAGCCTCTTCGGTACCATGCATTGCCCTTTCTCACCTTGAGAGTTGGTGCAAACTTCACCGGTGCATCCAAACCCCGTGATATGATACGCTCTTTCACACATAAACCTCCTTATATCTTCCTCAAAACAGCCACCATACCTACCTATCATGGCATTTCCATAGCCATTCCGAGATATATTGCCATGCAACTTCCATCATCGTCATTATGACATACATTACTTTTGTCATATTGCCATTGCATGATCATTGAGTTGACATAGTATTTGTGGCAAAGCCACCATGCATTATTTTCCATACATGTCACTCTTGATTCATTGCACCATCCCGGTACACCACCGGAGGCATTCATATAGAGTCATATTTTGTTCTAAGTTTCGAGTTGTGATTGTTGAGTTGTAAGAAAAAATAAAAGTGTGATGATCATCATTATTAGAGCATTGTCCCAAGTGAGGAAAGGATGATGGAGACTATGATTCCCCCATAAGTCGGGATGAGACTCTGGACGAAAAAAAAGAGTGCAAGGCCAAAAGAAAAGGAAGGCCCAAAAAAATGAGAGAAAAAGAGAGAAGGGACGATGCTTCTATCCTTTTACCAAACTTGTGCTTCAAAGTAGCACCTTGTTCTTCATGTAGTGAGTCTCATATATTGTGCTTCAAAGTAGGACTAAGATCTTCATGATAGAGAGTCTCTCATTAGTGGGAATTTTTCATTATAGAACTTGGCTTGTATATTCCAATGATGGGCTTCCTCAAAGTGCCCTAGGTCTTCATGAGCAAGCAAGTTGGATGCACAACCACTTAGTTTCTTTTGTAGAGCTTTCATATACTTATAGCTCTAGTGCATCAGTTGCATGGAAATCCCTAGTCCTCATGTTGACATCAATTGATGGACATCACCATAGCCCGTTGATTATCCTCGTCGATATGAGATTTTCTCCTTTTTTGTCTTCTCCACACAATCCCATCATCATATTCTATTCCACCCATAGTGCTATACCCATGGCTCGCGCTCATGTATTGCGTAAAGGTTGAAAGAGTTTGAGATTATTTGAGTATGAATCAATTGCTTGGCTTGTCATCGGGGGTATAGAAGTTGGGAACAACTTTGTGTGACGAAAATGAAGCATAGCCTAACTATATGATTTTGTAGGGATGAACTTTCTTTTGCCATGTTATTTTGAGAAGACATGATTACTTTGATTAGTATGCTTGAAGTATTACTATTTTTATGTCAATATGAATTTTTGTCTTAATCTTTCGGATCTGAATATTCATATCACAAGTAAGAAGATTTATATTGAAATTATGCCAAAGTATCACTCCGCATCAAAAATTCTCTTTTTATCATTTACCTACTCGAGGACGAGCAGGAATTAAGCTTGGGGATGCCTCGATCGTCTCCAACGTACCTATAATTTTGATTGCTCCATGCTACTTTATCTACTGTTTTGGACTATATTGGGCTTTATTTTCCACTTTTATATTACTTTTGGGACTAACCTATTAACCGGAGGCCCAACCCAGAATTGCTGTTTTTTTTTTGCCTATTTTAGTGTTTCGAAGAAACGGAATATCAAACGGAGTCCAAACAGAATGAAACCTTCGGGAACGTGATTCTCTCGCCGAACGTGATCCAGGAGACTTCGACCCTACTCCAAGAAGTGCCAGAGGCGGTCACGAGGGTGGAGGGCGCCCCCCTCGGCGCGCCCCCCTACCTCGTGGGCCCCCTAACGCTCCACCGACGTACTCCTTCCTCCTATATATACCTACGTATCCCCAAACGATCAGAACAGGAGCCAAAAACCTAATTCCACCGCCGCAACTTCCTGTATCCACGAGATCCCATCTTGGTGCTCGTGTTAGGAGCTCCGCGGGGGGCATCCACCACGGAGGGCTTCTACATCAACACCATAGCCCCTCCGATGAAGTGTGAGTAGTTTACTTCAGACCTTCGGGTCCATACATTACTGGAATCAGCTACTTTGCCATCTGCCAGATCTTTGCCGTCCGCTAACGGACGACAAAGAAGCTCTTTGCCATCAGCCACCGAAAAGCCGACGGCAAAGAAATGGCAGACGACAAAGAAGCTCTTTGCCATGCGCCATTTCTTTGCCGTCCGCCAGCTGACGGCAAAGAATCTTTGCCGTCCGCCAGCTGGCGGCAAAGAGGGAGGTGGCCCCCACCCACCCGCCCGTTTAAGAAAAACTTAACGCCCCACCTCTTTGCCATCCGCTAGCGGACGACAAAGAGAGAGAACGGTGGACGACAAAGAGCGGCGGACGACAAAGAGCCGAGTAACTAACGGACGCCACCCCCCGCCCGTTATCTCTCTTCTCTTCCTCTCTTCCTCTCTCCTCCCCGACGCGCTGCCCTAGCTAGATCCACCGCCGCCCCCGCCGCCCGTCGCCCCGCCCCCCCCCCCCCGCCCCTTGGCCCGTCGCCCCACCACCCTCCGCCCCACCACACCCGCCGACGCCTGTCGCCCCCACCCTCCACCTCCGCCTTTGGCGCCGCCCTGCCGCCCGCCCTGCCCAGCCGCCCGGCGTCGCCCCTTCCGCCTCGCCGCCTCGCCCGCACCCTTGGCCCTTCGCCCCACCACCCTCCGCCCCACCCCACCCGCCGACGCCCGTCATCCCCCACCCGCCGCCCGGTGCCCCCCCCACCGACCGTCCCATTGCTCGGTGAGGGACTACTACTTTTTTCTTCTATTTTTCATTTTTTGCTGTTTAATTGTTAGTGCTAGATTGTGTTAGTGTTAGTGTTAGAAAATAATTAGAAGTAGTAGAAGAAGTAGAAGTAGTAGAAAGATGAAAGAAGAAGAAGAAAAGAAGTAGAAGAAGTAGAAGAAGAAGAAAAGAAGAAACGAAAAGAAGTAAAAAAGTAGAAAAAAGATGAAAGAAGAAGAAGAAGAAAGGAAAGAAGAAGAAGAAGAGAAAGAAAGAAGAAGAAGGATAGAAGGAAACACCCGACCCCCCCCCACCACCACACCCCAACCCCCACCCCGACCCCGACCCTGACCCCGACACCACACCCGACCCGACCGACACCCGGACACCCGACACCCGACCCCCCGAGGCCGACGGGTTCTTATATTTTTGAATTATTAGTTAGGTCATATATTTTTCGATTTTGTTATGAAAAACATCATATATAATTGTGTTGATCGGGTTGATTTAAATGTGCAGTTGTTTCACTGCTGCGAGGTTTGGTGTTCGACGACCTCGCCGTGCGTTTGACGAGCTCTGCCCCTTCGTTCGTGGGTGAGCACAAATGACATGTCCTCCTCCCCCATTAATTATTTGCTCTGTTCCGGTGTTCGTGCCGATGAAATTTGATAGCTAGCTATATATGTGTCTTGAATCATCAGTATGCGTAACCAATATGTGTCTCCCGTTCGAAAGCGTCATAGTTATAAATATGCATGCATTTGCATATTTATAACCTTGATTCTTCCGAATTGTCCAATGCTATCCATGGACAGCCCGAGTATGTGTAGATTGGGTTCATATTCCCATATGCTTTGCTTCGGATCCGACGCATAAATTTCGTCAGTGCCTCCCTTGTTGTTCTCCGGGTACACATCCTCTCTGTTTATTGCAGAGACGTGTATCGAGAGAACAGCGGAGGTGCTGCCAAAATTTTGCGTCGGATCCGGAGCATAGCATGGGAAAATGAACCCAATCTACACATACTCGAGTGGGATTAGGACCTATCATTACCTATTAGAGTGTAGGTTGCATGGACGTAATAAAATTGACAAAGTAGATCAACTGATGAATATATACATGGTGAATTATATATATAATTGTTGTGTGTCCAGTAGCTGTAAAAGTCAAGATGAGTGATCGTGCGTGGATGTATACCGGTCACACTGGTCAGAACAAATGGAGCGCTGAATGGTTTACAAAAACCAAGGGGTTTGTGCAAGCCGCATTTGCAAATGGCCAGAGGAAAAATTGGTGCCCCTGTTTCCGATGCGGCAATTGGGAAAAGAGGACATAGGCTGAAATGGGTAAACACCTGCAGAAGAATGGTTTTACGCCCGATTATACGGTGTGGACATTTCATGGTGAGTCTGCCGAACGTGACTGAGCTGAGGTGGATCGTCGTCGCACCGACGAGCATGGTACCGGGATGGAAAACATGGTGCAAGACTATGATGATGCTCGGGATTCGGAAGAGGAGATGGAGGAATCTGCAAAGGCCTTCAATGAAATGTTGGAGTCTTCAAAACCTCCGCTCCACGAGCACACTGAGCTTTGTCAGTTGGATGCCATCTCACAAGTAATGGCTCTAAAGGCTCAGTTCAACTTGGGCGAGAATGCTACGACGCAATTATGACGATTTGGGCGCTTTCTACCCAAAGGCCATGTAATGCCCGCAAACCTGTACCGGTCGGACAAAATCCTCCGTGCAATCAAGATGCCCTATGAGGAGATACATGTCTGTGATAAAGGATGTGCCTTATTTAGGCTTGACTATGCGGACTTGAACTATTGTCCCATTTGCAAGTCTTCCGGTATATTGTGGTGAACAACGGTATGGGTGAGAAGACACGCACCAAAATCCCGTTAGTGTTCTTTGGTATATGCCAATCGTACCAAGACTTCAACGCCTTTTCATGGTCGAAGAGACGGCGGACGGATGACATGGCACAAAACAGGCAAAAGAACCGAACTAGATGCGGATGGGAATCGATGATGGTACACACATCGGATGGTGTTGTGTGGAAAAAGTTTGATGAATTACATGTCGACAAAGCGGCAGATCCGAGGCATCCTCGAGTCGGCATCGGCATCGATGGGTTCGTGTGTTTGGTATGGCGGCAGCCCAATACAGTTGTTGGCCCGTGTTTGTCTTTCCACTCAATCTCCCCGGACAGATTATGCAAAGAAAGAACATTTTCTGACGTTGATAATTCCAGGCCCAACTATCCGGGAAATATGAATGTGTACATGCAGCCGCTTAAGGACGAATTGCAAGAAGCACAGGATAATGGGTTCAAGACATACGGCGCCTATAGCAAACGAAACTTCATAATGCGTGTACGGTACATCTACTCGACACATGACTTGCGGCGTATCGCTATTCGTTGGCTGGTGTGTGCATGGAAGGTTCCGTGCCCCACATGCAAGGGAGCTCTTGAGTTTCGTTGGCCGGGCGGTCGCAAGTTTTCTTGCTTCGACATGCACAGATAGTTCTGGATCCTCGCCATAAGTTCAGGAAAGACAAGAAGAACTTCATCGAGGTAGAGTTGTAAAAACTCGCACCACCTGCGTTGATGAGCCAATGACCTGGATCGATTAAACACTCTTGAGCGAGATCCGGGCGTCGAGGTACTTCAAGGGGTATAATTACGAGCACGCTGGACTCACAAAACATGCTTATGGGACCTGCCTTACTTCAAAGACCTCCTTTGCCCACACAACATCGACGTGATGCACATCGATAAGAATATCGCCGAGGCACTTTTGGTACATTGTTCGCATAAATGGGAAGTCAAAGGATAATACTAAGGCTAGAGTCGATCTGAGGCGCTATGTGATAGGCCGTTACAAAACATGAAAGAACCGAAGGAAAGCAGAATCGGGCGAAGCCAAAGGCATGGTTCAATCTTGGAAGGCCAGCTATGAGGGAAATTATCTTGTGGGTGAAAATGCAGTTGATGTTCCCGATGGGTATGCAGCGAATCTAAAGAGGGAGCGAGTCTTGATAAATTGAAGATACTTGGTCTCAAGAGTCATGATTGGCACATATGGATTGAGCGGGTAATGCGGTGATGTTGCGTGGCTTCATCCACGAGGATGAATGCCTAATCTTGGCAGAACTCAGCTTTTTCTTCCGTGTTCTTTGTGCGAAAGAACTATCGCTGGCGTGCTAGAAGAAATGGAAGAGTTGGCGCGGAGTTGATCGCAAGTTAGAAGATCTTTCCACCGGGCTTCTTTAATCCATGCAGCATTTGATTTTGCATCTCCGACCGAGGCAAGATTGGGGCGTGCAAAATCGTTAGTGCTACTAACCGAGAGGATGCGAAGACGCTTGAGAAAATGTAAAATAAACATAGAATTGAAGTCGATGGCTGAGGCATTCATCATCGAGGAGGCGGCAAACTTCGTGACAGCACACTCTGAAACCAAAATCATCATTTGCATAATCCGAAGCCTCGGTACAATCTTGTGAGCCTAAAAGGGTGGATCCAACCTGAGCCTATTCAAAGGGAATCTCGCACCAGCCGGTGTTTCAAATCCGGTATCTTTGGATAACAAAGAATGGTGGACCATTTCATTGTATATCTTCAACAACTTTGATAGAAGTGCGGCCGTACATCGAGTAAGTTCTCGGTACATTGTTTCGCAACTTCTATTTCCTTTGAACTGCTCTTATTCTGGATATTTCATACGATCGATCGTCGCCCTATTCTCGTATGGAGCGGTGATCCAAAAGGATTCCGTCGAAGAGTATGAGCTTCTCGCAAAGGAAAGGAGCCGCCTATCCGGTTTCATCTCTTGGTTCAAACAAACGTTAAATTCTATTAGACAATTTCATTTCATTCGCTAATTTGTGCGTAATGCAACAATCCTTTCATATTAAACTTGTAGGCTAATTCAGAGTCTATGGACGACATCAATGGGTATCGCTTGCGTACCTATGGCAAAGAGCTATCTATGGCCGACCGAAAGTCTACAAATTGTTGTGTATCTGCTATCGGCGAAGGAGGTACCGAGTATTATGGGAGAGTTGAAGCAATTTATGAACTTCTATTCTATGGTGAAAACCCACCGAATGTCGTAGTCTTCAAATGTTATTGGTTTCAGCCGAGGGAGACTAGAAGGACTCATGAACATATAGGGCTAGTTGAAATCAACCAAAGCACCCATTTAGATGTTCCTGATGTCTATATTATGGCTCAACAGGCGACCCAAGTATTCTATCTACCGTGTGCCTACCAAACTAATCCAAATCTGAAAGGTTGGGATGTCGTTTATGAAGTGCCGCCACGTGCTAGACTATCTCCCCCAAAGGAAGAGGATTATGAACCTCACATTAACCCGAGACACATATGAAGGATAATTCTTCCAAGAGACCGTCTTTCCAAAAGTGTTTCAAGAACGGTATACTTCACCCCAAAACATTGAAGTAGACAGCTGACGGTGAATCCCACATCACCCGGAGGAGGAACAAGAAGAGCGGAACAAGAAGAGGTTCTTCTGCTGGATGACCTCTCAATGCTTGACCGATTACGTAAAGGTGGCCTTCCACATGTTGATGCCATGAACCCTATGAGCCCGTCATTGATTATAGTGATGATGATGATTATGCATTTATTGATGATCTTGATCGAGATTATTAGTAGTGTCGGTATTCAATTTTTTATGTTGTACTTGATGATGATACACTTAAGTGATATACATATTATTATTCATGTCGGTATTTTTTTATGTTGTACTAATTTACGTTTACTCTTTGTCATGGCAGGTGTTGAAAGATGGAAGGGAGCCGATCGAGGCCAAGGACAACGTGCCCAAATTGAAGGTGTGCCACACCATCAAGGTAGGTCCAGCTTATATCGATTCAAGCGGAATTGGGTATGTGGTTTGCTTCATGATTAATGCAATTCATTCATCATGCTAGCTTGAGCCCTTTAATTACTAATTTACTTTGTTTCTCTCTTTCGGGCATGCTACAATAAGGCGGATAAGGTGCTAGAGGGGAACGACACATATGCCATGGCTCACACCGCCTCTTACAAGCAAGTCAAGGGAAGGCGAGGAAAGGGAGGAGTTTAACCCAGCGATTCCCTACAATCGAGCAAGTGATGATATCTAGTGGCGGGAGGTCCGTGGCTCCATAGCCATTGATCCGAGATTGCTCCACGAGACCACGGTGAGTTTAATTTGAATGGACGTTACTTGCTAGTCTTAACATTTGAGTGCCATCATGCTAACGAAACATTGGAAATGATCTTTGGTGCAGCGTAACTCCACACAAGCATCACACGATCCTTCTCCAGCTACTGGCACGAGCCAGCTCGCTCCCACACCTCCATGATCAAGGTAAGTTTCTCTACTTTTTTGCTTAACAAATGCATAAAGACCTAGACTTAGCTTTATTTCCTCCAATATGCTTACCTTAATGACCTAGAGTTAGCTTCTTTTCCTCCAAAATGACTTAATAAGCTTACTGACCTCCAAAACCAGCCATTTTACCTAAGTTAGCTCTAAAACGATCTATATTTAGCTTTGTTTCCTCCAAAATGACCTAAGTTAGTTATAATATGCTTAGTTAACTAGGTTTGCTCAATAATGACATGTACTTAGCTTACTTATGTAAAAACGGCATAATTAGCTTAGTTAGCTCATAAGCGATCCATTTTACCTCGTTAGCTCTAAAATGATGCATTTTACCTAAGTTAGCTCATAAACGATCCATTTCACCTAAGTTACCTCACAAGCGATGGCGTGCTTCTTCTTCTAGTCTTCTTCTTCTAGTCACCTTTTCCTAACTTTCTTATTTGCCATTTTGCAGATTTCATTCACTTCTCGGAAGCTAGCTTGCTATGATGGAGTGCTTGTTTTTATTTCATTCTCTTCTAGTATTCTTCTAGCTTGCTACGATGGAACTTGCTATCTTGATGAAACTTTGCATTGTAATATGTATGTGCAACTTCCTAATGGTTGCAACTTATGTGTATGTGCAACTTGCTATGTATGAATGGATGGAACTATATATGTATGTACGATGAAACTTATGTGTTGTTAAATAGCCCTGTGAAATATATCTATATATGTCATATATATTTGCTATGAAAATTGTTGGATTTAAAAAAACAAAAGAGAGCCAATATCGGGCTCTTTGCCGTCACCACCGACGGCAAAGGGCTCTTTGCCATCGGCGAGGGGCGTCAAAGAGGCCACGTGGCGAGCAAGCTATGCTTCTTGGGTGGTGACCAATTTGGTCGGTTTGCCTCTGACGGTGACGGAAAAGAAAAAAAACTTTGCCTACAGCGGCGGACGGCAAAGGCCTGCCATGTAGTGACGTCGGCTGACATCATTCGGCGGACGGCAAAGGCCTGCCGTTAACCACCTAACGAAGTAACAACGCATTTATTGCCGTCTGCATTCTTTGCCGTCCGCTGCTGATGGCAAAGAGCCCTTTGCCGTCAGCCGCCCGAAGCAGACGGCAACGTAGCTCTTAGCCGTCCTGTACTTTGTTGTCCCCTTTTGCTGTCCGCGGCGGACGGCAAAGACCTTTGCCGTCGGCCATCCATGCCTTTGCCGTCCGCCGTGGGAGATGGCAAAGTAGCTGATTCCTGTAGTGATAGCTAGTAGCTAGATGGCTTCTTCTATCTTTTTGGATCTCAATACAATGTTCTCCCCCTCTCTCGTGGAGATCTATTCGATGTGATCTTCTTTTTGCGGTGTGTTTGTTGAGACCGATGAATTGTGGGTTTATGATCCAGCTTATCTATGAATAATATTTGAATCTTCTCTAAATTCTTTTATGTATGATTGAGTTATCTTTGCAAGTCTCTTCGAATTATCGTTTGGTTTGGCCAACTAGATTGGTAGTTCTTGCAATGGGAGAAGTGCTTAGCTTTGGGTTCAATCTTGCGGTGTCCTTACCCAGTGACAGAAAGGGTTGCAAGACACGTATTGTATTGTTGCCATCGAGGATAGCAAGATGGGGTATTTATCATATTGCATGAATTTATTCCTCTACATCATGTCATCTTTCTTAAGGCGTTACTCTGTTTTTAACTTAATACTCTATATGCATGCTGGATAGCGGTCGATGAGTGGAGTAATAGTAGTAGATGCAGAATCGTTTCGATCTACTTGTCTCGGACGTGATGCCTATATACATGATCATACCTAGATAACCTCATAACTATGCTCAATTCTGTCAATTGCTCAACAGTAATTTGTTCACCCATCGTAGAATATTTATGCTCTTGAGAGAAGCCACTAGTGAAACCTATGGCCACCGGGTCTATTCTCATCATATCAATCTCTATCACTTTATTTACTTGTTTGTTTTTACTTTGCTTTTACTTTTTACTTTGCATCTCTATACCAAAAATACCAAAAATATTATCTCTATCAGATCTCACTCTCGTAAGTGACCGTGAAGGGATTGACAACCCTAATCACGTTGGTTGCGAGTAGCTATCGTTTTGTGCAGGTACGAGGGACTTGCGCGTGGCCTCCTACTGGATTGATACCTTGGTTCTCAAAAACTGAGGGAAATACTTACGCTACTGTGCTGCATCATCCTCTCCTCTTCGGGGAAAACCAACGCAAGCTCAAGACGTAGCAGTGAGTAGGGATTTCCATGCAACGGATGCACTAGAGCTATAAGTATATGAAAGCTCAAAAAGAAACTAAGTGGGTGTGCATCCAACTTGCTTGCTCATGAAGACCTAGGGCATTTGAGGAAGCCCATCATTGGAATATACAAGCCAAATTCTATAATGAAAATTCCCACTAGTATATGAAAGTGACAACATAGGAGACTCTCTATCATGAAGATCATGGTGCTACTTTGAAGCACAAGTTTGGTAAAAGGATAGTAGCATTGCCCCTTCTCTCTTTTTCTCTCATTTTTTTGGGCCCTCTCTTTTTTTGGCCTCTTTTTTATTTTTTATTATTTTAGTCTGGAGTCTCATCTCGACTTGTGGGGGAATCAGTCTCCATCATGCTTTCCTCATTGGGACAATGCTCTAATAATGATGATCATCACACTTTTATTTACTTACAACTCAAGAATTTGAATTCGATACTTAGAACAAAATATGACTCTTTGTGAATGCCTCCGGTGGTGTACCGGGATGTGCAATGAATCAAGAGTGACATGTATGAAAGAATTATGAACGGTGGCATTGCCACAAATACGATGTCAACTACATGATCACGCAAAGCAATATGACAATGATGGAGCGTGTCATAATAAACAGAATGGTGGAAAGTTGCATGGCAATATATCTCAGAATGGCTATGGAAATGCCATAATAGGTAGGTATGGTGGCTGTTTTGAGGAAGGTATATGGTGGGTGTCGGGGGAGGAGTGCTGATCGTGCCCCACGAGCAGCTACGGGACCTGGGTCCCTTTGTGGTTCGGAGGGGGGCGGAGACCGCGCAAAGAGCGGGTCGGCGATCGCGCCTGAGAGGTTTTACCCAGCCGGAGCTCTCCGAGAGATAATACTCCTCTTGCTGCTTCGTGAATTATCTGGTCTTCTTGCTAGGGAGCAATGCTGGCTACAAGACCTAACTTGAGTGTGATGAACTAAGCTGGAGCTAGCTAGAAATCCAGCCGAATCGAACCTCTTCTACGTTGCCCCCGGCCCTCCTTTTATAGGCTCAAGGGGTTACCACCTATGGCAAGTAGACAAGGTTACAATGGTAATAACCTAGGTTGGTACACCGCTATGTACAGTGTACAGTAACCTACACCTAACTCTGACGGCAAGGGACAAGAGTCATCAATGCCCGTCACGGTCGCCCGAACAGTGTAACAAGGACCGTTAAGTGCGCCTCCGTCCGCCACGATAGTGGCTTGTCAGCGCCGTTTGTCGCTACTCCCCGCTGGCTGCACAGCCCGCCGACACGCGTCCTTGGGAGAGCCCCGTGGTGACACGTTGGCGGGTGAGCTGGAGCGGAGATGGAGAGGTCGCCCGTCCCGGCAAGTACCTTGCCGCGGCGGGAACCTTGTCGTTAGGGGGTTGGCGCCGCCAAGCCTTCCCGACAAGCTCCTCTTGCCGGGCCTTGTTCCTTCGCCTTGAGTGGCCTTCCCGGCAAGCTCCTCTTGCCGGGGTCTTGACTGCTTTGTTCTTGAATGGCTCCAAGGGAGCTGCTGAGGATCTTGGCGGCCATCAAGCCGGCCCGGCCACGGGGCGCTGCAACTGCCCGTGCACGAGTTCGGGATACTAGGGTACCCCTACTCTAGTACACCGACAGTGGGTGTTATGGTACCGGCGATAGTTGCGCGGCACAAGAGAGGCTAGCAATGGTGGAAGGGTGAGAGTGCGTGTAATCCATGGACTCAACATTAGTCATAAAGAACTCACATACTTATTGCAAAAATCTATTAGTTATCAAAACAAAGTACTACGCGCATGATCCTAGGGGGATAGATTGGTAGGAAAAGACCATCGCTCATCCCTGACCGCTACTCATAAGGAAGACAATCAAATAATAAATCATGCTCCGACTTCATCACATAACGGTTCACCATACGTGCATGCTACGGAAATCACAAACTTTAACACAAGTATCTCTCAAATTCACAACTAATCACTAGCATGACTGTAATATTACCATCCTCATATCTCAAAACAATCATAAGGAATCAAACTTCTCATAGTATTCAATGCACTTTATATGAAAGTTTTTATTATACCCATCTTGGATGCCCATCATATTAGGACTAGTTTTATAGCCAAAGCAAATTACCATGTTGTTCTAAAAGACTCTCAAAATAATATAAGTGAAGCATGAGAGTTCATCTATTTCTTAAAAATAAAACCACCTCCGTGCTCTAAAAGATATAAGTGAAGCACTAGAGAAAACGACAATCTACTCCGAAAGATATAAGTGAAGATCAATGAGTAGTTGAATAATTATGTAACTATGTGAAGACTCTCTAACATTTAAGAATTTAAGATCTTGGTATTTTATTCAAACAGCAAGAAAAACAAAATAAAATAAAATGACGCTCCCACCGCGTTTCTCTGTAACGGCACGCGTTAATCGTGGTGTCGTGGGTGAAGTGGGCGTCGTGTGAGGTCGCCTCATCCGTCGCCTCAGTTCTGCATCTCCGCCACGTGGTTCCCATGCACCCGGGGTCACGGGCGGTGGAGGTGGGAAACTTGGCCGTTGCGAGCAGAGGCAGCAGGTCTGTCTGATTCCTCCTCTTCCTGCGCTTGATTCGCCGGCCAGGCGGCCGAGCCCCCACCTTGCTCTTTTTAAGAGGGACGGAAGGGGAACGCAGCCCGCATTCTCCATCCTTCCTCCTTGACTTCTTGCTCCCTTTCTCCAATTCCCCAAACTTTGGTTCTTCGTCGGTGGCGGCGAGGGTGCAGGTGGGCATCGCACCTCCCAATCCCACGCCCGTGGTGGCTGAGCCAGCCGCGAGGAAGAGGGAGGCGAGTCGTGGGCGAGGCCGAGGCCCGAGGAGAGGCGGGCGAGGCGGTGCGCCGTCTCCGCCTCCGTCGGGCGGTTCCTCCCGGGGCGAGGCCGTGGGCGAGCCCGAGTGCTTTCGGGGAAGAGGCGGGCGGAGCGGCGCCGTCTCCGCCCCGCCGGGCGACTCCTTTCCCAGGGCGGTCCATCGGGGGCGACCCTTGTGAGTTCTTCGTCAAGCTCGCCGGGCGCCTCGTCGTCGTCTCCGGCTCCCAGCTCCGTTCGCGATGGCGATGGAGTCGGATCCACCGAGGCGTTAAGGTTGCACATGAGGGCTGTGGGATCAGCGATGCAGCGAGTCGCGCCGTATTCCCAGCCCCTAATGTGATGTACCTTGATCGTGGGTGGAAGGCGTTCGCCGCATCCACAATCTTCTGGCGGGGTTTACCCTCCATTTTAAGTTAATGGAGGTGATCTCCTCTCCGTCAAGGTCTTGAGGATCTTGGCACTTTCGGGCGAGTGCTGCGTGGATAGCTCCTCCGACAGCGGCGATTCCTCCTCAGCGAGTGGCGAGGAGGAGAGCGGCAGCGCCGACGAGGTAGCGGGCCCGACTAGTTGTCGAGCGCCGCCTGTGGCGTCTGGCGACCCCATCATCCGTGTCGCGGCGCCTTGAACTCCCGGGTCGTCTCCTTGGGTGGCTGGCATGGGGAGGCTGCGAAAGGGGAAGAGGGATGGCGACAAGGCCGTCAAGTCGGAGTACGAGGGCGTAGTGCCCTCGACAGCGTGCTGACGTCCTGCCGTCCCGTCTTCGAGCTCTGCTTCCGTCGACGCCATCCCCGTCAAACCTTCGGAGAGCCCCCGGCATGTTCTCTTGGTGCCTTCTGGCACCTGTAGCTCGCGTAGGCGCTTCTTTTGCCCTTCCCGCCTCCTCAACCTACCTCCTGAAGATAGGGACAGAAAAGGGATTACGGGCATCTTATCTTTTTAATTTGTAAGCCTTCGGGCCTTATCTGCATTTAAGAACTTGTAATCCTCTCTTTCATGTTTTTCACTCTCTACGGACTGTATCCGAGTAGAATGTTTTTAATGAAAGAGGGAAGTTTGAAGAAGGACGAAAGGCTTATCTGATACCGCAGCCTCCGACAACTCTGCCCAGACCCCGGTAACCCTTGCTTGCCGCGGCCCCCGGCAACTCTGGCTTGCCGCAGCCCCCGGGCAACTCTGGCTTGCCGGGGCTTGGACGCCGGCGCGTCTTTCTTCTCTTGCTGTTATTCCAGTTCCGAGAACAATTTAGCTAGCGCCACGATAGGTTATTTTTGCAATATATACTATCTTAGGCAGCCAAATGCAACGTTATTTCCTTTACTCGATTTTTTCCCTTGTATGTTTTCACCCTACGCTTTTAGGGAAAACTTGTCGGTGCAGGCACCCTTGCCACAAGCGCCGAGTGCGGAACTTCAGCAGCTTGCTGGCGGGGTCGCTACCGACAAGCAACCTCGTCGCGGACTAGTCGCAGCTCACTTAAATTGTTGAGCGGACTCGAAACAAAGTAAGGGTGCGACCAGTACGATTTGGTTCCTCCGCGCACAGGTTTTCCATACAAAGTACTTATCGTTCGAGGAAGATAACTTTTAAAGCTTAAAACTGGTCGCTTAAACTTAGCAACTTAGCTTTTCATTGTCCATTTTCCGGCAAGGCGATGGTTCCTCGGCGACGCTTGTCGCCCACATTATTATCTCCTCCTCCCCGGTTAACTTGTGGGTGGATGAACCTTCTTCTTGTTTGAGAAGAAAGAAGAAAAAGAAAGTTGTGAAGCCTAATGGCTCATTATAAACTTACGGGTGTGGGTGCTGCACAAGGTTGTTAGTAAACACATGCATATATGATTATGAAAGCATGTATTAACAAAAATGTGCGCAACCATAGGCTTTACTGATGCACGGGGTCTGCGCCCGGCTTTGTACAAAGGATTACATGCAACAGATGGCAAGACTTGTACAAAAGGGTAGTTGCGGAGCGGATTCCGACAACCGCGCCTCATGGGTAAAACTTACGAAGATGCTCTATGTTCGAGGAATTGCTCACGGAAAGCCGTCTTGGTCTCAAAGCGGACAACGCCGGGCCTAGTGACTCGTTTTACCCGATAAGGGCCTTCCCACTTTGGCGTCAACTTGTTGGAATTCTTGGCGGATTGAGCGCGCGAAGAACAAGGTCGCCTTCCTCGAAGCTTCGGCATTAACTGCGGCTATGGTAGCGGCGCAAAGCTTGCTGATAACGAGCAGCTCGTCTGCAGCTGAAGGCGATCTTCCTCGAGGAGGAGCGCGTCTTCTTGCCGCAGCTGCTCTTGCTCAAGCTCATCATAGCGAGCACTCGAGGTGACCCGTATCTGAGTTCCGTGGGGAGAACTGCCTGCGCTCCGTAGACTAGAGCAAAGGGTGTGCGGCGATGGCTCGATTTGGTGTCGTCCTGATCGACCAAAGAACCACTGGCAGCTCCTCGATCCAGTTCCTTCCGCACTTGTGCATCCTGTCGAAAGTTCTGGTCTTGAGTCCTCGCAGCACTTCAGCGTTTGCTCTCTCTGCTTGACCGTTGCTTCTCGGATGAGCAACGGAAGCAAAGCAGATCTTGGGGCCAAGATCTTTGGCATACTGCATGAAGGTGCGACTCGTGAATTGTGTGCCGTTGTCGGTGATGATCCGGTTAGGGATCCCAAAACGGCAAACAATTGACCTAAAGAACTTGACGGCTGACTGTGCGGTCACCTTCCTCACTGGTTCCACTTCTGGACACTTTGTGAACTTGTCGATTGCGACGTACAAGTATTCAAAGCCCCCGACAGCTCGGGGGAAAGGGCCGAGGATGTCGAGCCCCTAGACCGAGAAGGGCCAGGATAAAGGGATCGTCTGGAGAGCTTGAGCTGGCTGGTGTATCTGTTTTGAATGGAACTGGCACGCTTCACACTTGGTTACTTGTGCGGTTGCATCTGGAGGGCTTCGGCGGAAGAAACCTTGCCGGAAAGCTTTGCGGCAAGTGCTCTTGCGCCAATGTGGTGACCACATATGCCTCCGTGTATCTCGCCAACAGCTTTCATCCATCTTCCCGCAAATACACTTCAATTTCACTCCGTTGAGTCTTCTTACATGCAGGATGTTGTCAACAAACTGGTACATACTTATTGCCGGGCTACTCTTTCCGCTTCTTCTTGCTCTTCGGGAAGTTCTCCTGTCTGAAGGAAATGGACGATCTGCTGTGCCCAAGTTGGAGCATGTGGCTCGACAACGAGGACTAAAGGCTCATCTGTCACTGCGGGACCATCAGCTTCTACGGTAAGGACCTGCGGGTCCGCCGGAGCTCGATGTTCCCCGTCAAACTTGTCGGAGCTAAGCTTGTCGGGAGCGTTTGCTTCAACGATACAAACTGCATGGTTTGTCGGAGCAGACTGCTCCTCAGTGATATTTGCGTTGGTTTTAGGGACCTTCTTGGCGGCGGTTTCAGAGAGCTCTGCCGGAAAGTAGTCACCGGAAACCAATTTTCTCTTCTTGCTCTGCCCTGTTGATGGTGTCACGGTTGGCTGAGTCGACTTGAGCACGAAAATCCCTGGTTCCACGAGCAACTTAAGTCGCGCACATTTGGAGAGGCCATCAGCTATATCATTACATGCTCTTGGAATGTGTTCCATTTGCGAGCCCTTCAAAGTGCTCTTCCAGCTTCCTCACTTCATCGGCGTATGCTTCCATCAACGGGCTTTGGTAATCCTTATTTACTTGGCGGACGACAAGTTGTGAGTCTCCGACAATGAGCTTCTTAATCCCAAGGTCCACCGCAATCCACGAGTCCGCAAGCAAGCCTTCGTACTTTGCGGTGTTGTTTGTTGCTTGTTCCTTGGGAAAGTGCATCTGGATTATGTACTTGAGGTGCTCTCCGGTGGGTGCGATAAGCACGCCGCGCCGGCACCGGCGCCTTGCAGCGAGAAGGCACCATCAAAGTACATCAGCCACTCTTTATTTGCCTCCTTGACGGGATGCTCGTCTCGGAATTTCTTCATCTTGCGTTGGCGTCCACTCTGCTATGAATTCTGCCAATGCCCTGCTCGGATAGTTGAAGTGCTTTGAACTTGAGACCAAAGCTTGATAGTTCGGTGCCCACTCAACAATCCTGCTGTTGCCTCTGGATTTTGCAATATCCTCTTCAGTGAAAGCGAGTGACAATCTGTTATCTCATGTGCTTGGAAGTAATGGCGCAGCTTTCTCGAGGCCATGAGCAGGCCGAAAAGCAGCTTCGCACACCAGAGTACCTTGATCTAGCCCCCTGCAGAAGGGAACTGACAAAGTAGGCTGGGCGCTGCACCATCTTCTTCCGTATCTTGTCGCAACCCTGCGCTGACCCGTCCTTGTCGGGACCGGAGCTTGATGGCGAAGCCCCGCTTCGTCATTGGGCCTTTTGCCTCGGTTGCGGCTCATCATCTGCCTCCCTCTCCGCTACTAACGCAGCACTAACCACTTAATTGGTCGCGCTATATACAACAGCAACTTCTCTTGTGGTTTAGGTGCGACAAGTATCGGAGTGGAGGACAGGTATCTCTTCAAGTCTGCGGCGCAGCCTCCGCCGAGTCCACTTCATTGGACCTGCCTTTTCAAGATTTTGAAAAGCGGCGAGAACACGCTCAGCAGAACTTAGAGATGAACCTCTTGAGGCGGCCACGCAACCGGCAAGCCTCCGGCGTCCTTGGCGCTTTGGTGCTTCGATCTGCTCAATGGCCTTGATCTTGTCGGGATTGGCTTCAATCCCTCGCTGAGATCTGAAGAACCGAGAAGCTTGCGGAAGGGACTCCAAACACGCACTTCTCGGGGTTGAGCTTGAGGTTGATCTTGCGCAGGTTTGCAAGCGTCTCGTCAAATCCTGAATCGAGTCGCTCTGTCCTTGCTCTTGACCACTATGTCATCCATGTAGGCTTCTACATTTACGTGCATCTGTTGTCCAAAAGCATCATGGACTACCCTTGCAAAGGTTGATCCAGCATTCTTCAAACCGAAGGCATCCGTATAAAGCGATCGTGCCACATGGTGTGATGAATGCGGTTTCTCTTCATCCTCTTCGCCATGAAGATCTGATGATATCCTGAATATGCATCAAGAAACAGCGGATCGCACCCAGTATGGAGTCAACAATCTGGTCGTCTGCGGCAAGGGAAATGGGTCCTTGGGACAAGCTTTATTAACATCCGTGAAGTCAATACAAAGTCTCCATTTCCCATTAGCCTTGCGTACCACTACGGATTGGCCAACCACGTGGGGTGGAGGACTCCTCGACAAGCCCCGCTGCTTCCAATTTCTTGATTTCTTCGCTATGAATTCTTGGCGCTCCATTGCTGTTTCCTAACTTTTTGCTTGACGGGCGGCGTGAGGACAAACAGCTAGGTGGTTCTCAATTACTCTCACAGGAACACGGGGATATCGGATGGTTGCCATGCAAACACATCGACATTCGCCCGCAGAGAAAGCAACGAGCTCGCCTTCCTATTTAGGATCAAGCGTGGCATCGATGGTGTAGGTACCACCGGTGTCGTCCTCCTTAGCGGGCACCTTCTTGGTCTTTGGCGGAGCTGCCGTTGTCTTGTTGCACTTGCGGTGGAGCTCGATGGTGCGTCCTCGACGGTAGCGCAGCACTCAAGAGAGGTGCGCTTGCGGAGTGGGCAACAGAGCTCTTGCGGACCTGGTGGTCTTCTTCTTCGCCCGGGAGCTCCAGTGATAAGTGGTTTGCTATCTGTCGCGGCTGCTGCATCCCGGTAAATCTTGTCGGCGCAGATAAGTGCATCCTTCTTGTCGCCGTGGACAGAAATGACACTTATCGGGCGGGCATCTTGAGTAGGTTGTATGCATAGTGAGAGGCGGCCATGAACTTGGCGGCGCGGACGACCAAGTATGCCATTGTAGGGCAATGGGAAATCGGCGACGTCGAGCGTGACCCTCTCGATTCTGAAGTTGAGCTCACTGCCGAAGGTTACCGGCAACGTGATCTTCCCCTTGGGCTTGCTCCTTCCTGGGTTAATTCCTTGGAAAGTACCAGTTTCTTGAGCTCATTGTCGAGGATTTGAAGCTTCTGGAGCACTGCGGAGGAGATCAAATTCAGGCCGCCCCGCCGTCAACCAGCATCTTTGTGACCTTGAGGTTGCGGATGGTTGGTGAGACCAACATCGGCAAACACCCGACCGCGATGATGCGATCGGGGTGATCCTCGATGTCAAAGATGATGGGCGTCTTGGACCACTTGAGAGGTTTGCGTGACTCTATGGATGGTTCTCTGCATTGACCTCACGCATCCATTGCTTGAGTTGGCGGTGTGAGGTATGCGAGAGCGCACCACCGTCGACGCAAAGGACCTCCGTTGCCTTTTGAAACTCCTGCTCATCAGCTTCATCATCTTCATAGTCCTCGTCATCTTCATCTTCATCTTCTTCTTTGTCACGGCCACGGGGAGGTCTGTCTCCTTGCCGCTTCTTGGCCTTGCCGCGGCGTCCTCCCCGACCGGGTCTCTTCTTACTTGCTGCACCTGCACCTTCTTGGGCTTTCTCCTTGTCCCACCGCTCGTATTCAGCTTTCTGTAGCTCGACAAGCTGCTCGACTTTCTTGCAGCTCTGGAGATCATGGCCCTTAGTGCGGTGAATTTTACAGTACTGCTTGTTGGAGCTGCCGGGCTTGTCGGCGGCCGCCACGACTTAGCGGTCGGCGTCAACGGCAACCTCCTTGCGAGCCACCGGCCTTGGCTTGGTTGCGGCACCATCCTTGCGGACTGCTCGACAACTAGTACTTCTTGGTTTTCTTCCTCCTGTTGTTCCGCCACGGCTATTCCTTGCCGGGCGGTCCCTCATCGTCGACTCTGCTCCCACACTCTCTCCTGGGAGCCTTCTTCCTTCTTCAGTAGCGTGCACACTTGTCGGCCAGGCGTAGAGCTCATTGGCGTCCTTCACTTTGCACATCGCCATCTCCTCCCTCATCCTGCGATTTCGCACATTACGATGGAATGCACTAATCACTGCAGCAGGGTGGGCGTGCGGATGTTATAGTGCACTCGACCAACCTCTGGATGAATTTGCGAGACTCCCCCTCATACGGGCAAGCAGGTGGAGATCACTCTCCAGCCATGAGGCTTGTGGCGCGGTGAAGGCGCCAACAAACTGGTGGCATAAATCTGCCCAAGAAGAAATAGAGCCATCCGGCAAGTGCATGAGCCAAGATCTGACGTTTGGTTTGAGTACCAACGGGAAGTAGTTGGCGAGGATCTTGTCGTCTCGTCCCCCCGCAGCTTGCACCGCGATGGTGTAGATGCTGAGGAACTCCGATGGATGTGTCCTGCCGTCGTACTTCTCCGGCACATCTGGTTTGAAGTTCTTCTTGTCGGGCCACCGGACTTGCCGCAGCTCACGAGTGAACGCAGGGCAACCTACCGCGTACGGCAAGTCGCCTGGTTCCCCTGGCGCATGCATATCGACGGTGGGCCCGGCGCGTTGGTCGATTGACGGCGCTTCTCTTGGCGCTTCGATACGGGTTCGGCGTCCTCTTCTTGCCGCTCGAAGAACTTGGCATTGGTCGTGGCGAACTTCGTGGATCCGGCGGCGCCGTGGAGTCGCTGTCGAGGTGGATCCGGCGAGTCGGCGATCTTAGCCTTCGGAAGGGAGTGTCTGATGGGTGCACCCCCGCAAGTCTCGTCGCCATCGGCTCGAGCCTTGTCGCCCCGTCGCGGCTGCGAAGCACTTGGTTGCCGCGGGACGTCGCCGTTGGCGAAGCCGATGAGACTTTGAATTGTGGCTCTCCATTCATCGACCTTATCGGCCGTTGGAGGGTAATCTAGGAGCAGTTGAGCTCTTGCCAAGGCTTCCGCTGGTGTGGTTGGCGGCAACGGTGTACGGAGCGAAGAACGGGATGTGCTCGGACTCCTAACCAAGTTAGGAGGAGCAGCATCCCGCCCCAGCGACCGTACCCCACTCGTATCGGCGTCTTTGGGGCGCATCTGGTCTCGAGGGCCTCGGGACCCTCCAGCAACCTTGATCCAATGGCGTATGGCGCCACGAGTATCGTGGCGCTGTGCATCCCCGCCTCTGCGACGGGCGCGGTGCAGATTCGGACGCCGATGCCCGCGCCGCGTTGTCCTTGGACCTGGCGGCATCGTGGGCTCTCTCAGCGACGCCGGTCCCTCCGCCAGCGTTTCCCCCACCACCTGACGGCTCCGGTGGTGGTGGGTTCGACGCGGACGGCTCAGCTGCTGCCGAAGGATTCTTCTTCGGCGCCATGTCGACGAAGACGTCGACGGAGTTGCTAGTGCGACCGCCGGACCGGGTTCACACAGCCTCGACGAACCCCTACCTGGCGCGCCAAAGATGTCGGGGGAGGAGTGCTGATCGTGCCCCACGAGCACCTACGGGACCTGGGTCCCTTTGTGGTTCGGAGGGGGGTGGAGACCGCACAAAGAGCGGGTTGAGGCGATGCGCACGAGAGGGTTTTTACTCAGCTTCGGAGCTCTCCGGAGAGATAATACTCCTACTGCTGCTTCGTGAATTATCTGGTCTTCTTGCTAGGGAGCAATGCTGGCTACAAGACCTAACTTGAGTGCGATGAACTAAGCTGGAGCTAGCTAGAAATCCAGCCGAATCGAACCTCTTCTACGTTGCCCCCGGCCCTCCTTTTATAGGCTCAAGGGGTTACCACCTATGGCAAGTAGACAAGGTTACAATGGTAATAACCTAGGTTGGTACACCGCTATGTACAGTGTACAGTAACCTACACCTAACTCTGACGGCAAGGGACAAGAGTCATCAATGCCCGTCACGGTCGCCGAACAGTGTAACAAGGACCGTTAAGTGCGCCTCCGTCCGCCACGATAGTGGCTTATCGGCGCCGTTTGTTATCGCTACTCCCACTGGCTGCACAGCCCGCCGACACGCTCCTTGGGAGAGCCCGTGGTGACACGTTGGCGGGTGAGCTGGAGCGGAGATGGAGAGGTCGCCCGTCCGGCAAGTACCTTGCCATGGCGGGAACCTTGTCGTGCTTGGGGTTGGCGCCAAAAGCCTTCCCGACAAGCTCCTCTTGCCGGGCCTTGTTTTTTGCGCTTGAGTGGCCTTCCGGCAAGCTCCTCTTGCCGGGTCTTGACTTCTTTGTTCTTGAATGGCTCCAAGGAGCTCTTGAGGATCTTAGCGGCCATCAAGCCGGCCCGCCATTTGGCGCTGCAACTGCCTGATGCGAGTTCGGGATACTAGGGTACCCTACTCTAGTACACCGACAGTGGGTGTTATGGTACCGGCGATAGTTGCGCGGCACAAGAGAGGCTAGCAATGGTGGAAGGGTGAGAGTGCGTGTAATCCATGGACTCAACATTAGTCATAAAGAACTCACATACTTATTGCAAAAATCTATTAGTTATCAAAACAAAGTACTACGCGCATGATCCTAGGGGGATAGATTGGTAGGAAAAGACCATCGCTCATCCCTGACCGCTACTCATAAGGAAGACAATCAAATAATAAATCATGCTCCGACTTCATCACATAACGGTTCACCATACGTGCATGCTACGGAAATCACAAACTTTAACACAAGTATCTCTCAAATTCACAACTAATCACTAGCATGACTGTAATATTACCATCCTCATATCTCAAAACAATCATAAGGAATCAAACTTCTCATAGTATTCAATGCACTTTATATGAAAGTTTTTATTATACCCATCTTGGATGCCCATCATATTAGGACTGGTTTTATAGCCAAAGCAAATTACCATGTTGTTCTAAAAGACTCTCAAAATAATATAAGTGAAGCATGAGAGTTCATCTATTTCTTAAAAATAAAACCACCTCCGTGCTCTAAAAGATATAAGTGAAGCACTAGAGAAAACGACAATCTACTCCGAAAGATATAAGTGAAGATCAATGAGTAGTTGAATAATTATGTAACTATGTGAAGACTCTCTAACATTTAAGAATTTAAGATCTTGGTATTTTATTCAAACAGCAAGAAAAACAAAATAAAATAAAATGACGCTCCAAGCAAAACACATATCATGTGGTGAATAAAAATATAGCTCCAAGTAAGGTTACTGATGAACGAAGACGAAAGAGGGGATGCCTTCCGGGGCATCCCCGAGCTTAGGCTCCTGGTTATCCTTGAATATTACCTTGGGGTGCCTTGGGAATCCCCAATATTAGGCTCTTGCCACTCCTTATTGCATAGCCCATCGAATCTTTACCCAAAACTCGAAAACTTCACAACACAAAACTCAACAGAAAACTCGTAAGCTTTGTTAGTATAAGGAAATAAAATCACCACTTTTGTTACTGTTGTGAATTCATTATTTATTTATATTGGTGTAATATATACTGTATTCCAACTTCTCTATGGTTCATACCCTCCGATACTACTCATAGATTTATCAAAATAAGCAAACAACACATAGAAAACAGAATCTGTCAAAAACAGAACAATCTGTAGTAATCTGTAACTCTCGAATATTTCTGTAACTCCAAAAATTCTGAAATAAATTGGTGGATGTGAGGAATTTTTATATTAATCTTATGCAAAAAGAGTCAACTTAAAAGCACTCTTCTATAGAAATGACAGCTAATCTCGTGAGTGCAAAGTTTCTGTTTTTTACAGCAAGATCACATTAACTTACACCCAAGTCTTCCCAAAGGTTCTACTTGGCACTTTATTGAAACAAAAGCTATAAAACATGATTACTACAGTAGCTTAATCATGTTGACACACAAAAACAGTAGGGGTAAATATTGGATTGTCTCCCAACAAGCACTTTTCTTTAATGTCTTTCTAGCTAGGCATGATGACGACAATGATGCTCACATAAAAGATAAGAATTGAAACATAACAGGAGCATCATGAAGCATATGACTAGCACATTTAAGCCTAACCCACTTCCTATGCATAGGGATTTTGTGAGCAAACAACTTATGGGAACACGAATCAACTAGCATAGGAAGGCAAAACAAGCATAACTTCAAGATTTTCAATACATAGAGAGGAAACTTGATATTATTGCAATTCCTACAAGCATATACTCCTCCCTCATAATAATTTTAAGTAGCATCATGAATGAATTAAACAATATAACCATCACATAAAGCATTATTTTTATGATCCCCAAGCATATAAATTTTATTACTCTCCACATAAGCAAATTTCTTCTCATGAATAGTAGTGGGAGCAAACTCAACTAAATAACTATCATGTGAGGCATAATCCAATTAAAAATTAAAATCATGATGACAAGTTCCATGGTTATCATTATTCTTTATAGCATACATGTCATCACAATAATCATCATAGATAGCAACTTTGTTCTCATAATCAATTGAAACCTCTTCCGAAATAGTGGATTCATCACTAAATAGAGTCATGACCTCTCCGAAACCACTTTCGTCAGACATAATCATCATAAAAAGGAGGCATGCTATCATCATAATAAATTTGCTCATCAAAACTTGGGGGACTGAAAATATCATCTTCATCAAACATAGCATCCCCAAGCTTATGGCTTTGCATATCATTAGCATCATGGATATTCAAAGAATTCATACTAACAACATTGCAATCATGCTCATCATTCAAATATTTAGTGCCAAACATTTTAATGCATTCTTCTTCTAACACTTGAGCACAATTTTCCTTTCCATCATTTTCACAAAATATATTAAAAAGAAGAAGCATATGAGGCAACCTCAATTCCATTTTTTTGTTGTAGTTTTCTTTTATAAACTAACTAGTGATAAAACAAGAAACTAAAAGATTCGATTGCAAGATCAAAAGATATACCTTCAAGCACTAACCTCCCCGGCAACGGCACCAGAAAATAGCTTGGTTGACGGGGTGTTAGTGTTGCTTACCTAGCCTCCCCGGCAATGGCGCCCGAAAAGTCCTTGATGTCTACTACGCAACCTTCTTCTTGTAGACGTTGTTGGGCCTCCAAGTGCAGAGGTTTGTAGGACAGTAGCAAATTTACCTCAAGTGGATGACCTAAGGTTTATTAATCCGTGGGAGGCGTAGGATGAAGATGGTCTCTCTCAAACAACCCTGCAACCAAATAACAAAGAGTCTCTTGTGTCCCCAACACACCCAATACAATGGTAAATTGTATAGGTGCACTAGTTCGGCGAAGAGATGGTGATACAGGTGCAATATGGATGGTAGATATAGGTATTTGTAATCTGAAAATATAAAAACAGCAAGGTAACTAATGATAAAAGTGAGCACAAATGGTATTGCAATGCTTCGAAACAAGGCCTAGGGTTCATACTTTCACTAGTGCAAGTTCTCTCAACAAGGATAACATAATTAGATCATATAACTATCCCTCAACATGTAACAAAGAGTCACTCCAAAGTCACTAATAGCGTAGAACAAACGAATAGATTATTGTAGGGTACGATACCACCTCAAAGTTATTCTTTCCGATCAATCGATTGGGCTATTCCTATAAATGTCACAAACAACCCTAGAGTTCGTAGTAAAATAACACCTTAAGACACACATCAACCAAAACCCTAATGTCACCTAGATACTTGATACGTCTCCAATGTATCTATAATTTTTGATTGTTCCATGCTAATATATTATCCATCTAGGATGTTTTATATGCATTTATATGCTATTTTATATGATTTTTGGGACTAACCTATTAACCTAGAGCCCAGTGGCACTTTCTGTTTTTTCCTTGTTTTTGAGTATCACAGAAAAGGAAAACCAAATGGAGTCCAATTGACCTAAAATTTCACGGAGATTATTTTTGGACCAGAAGAAGCCCACGGAGCATCGGAGATGGGCCAGAAGAGTCCTGAGGCCACCACGAGGGTGGGAGCGCGCCCTACCCCCTGGGCGCGCCCCCCTACCTCGTAATCGCCTCGGAGACCCCCCTGAATTGTTCCCGACGCCAAAACCTCTTATATATACAGAAACCCCCAGAACATAACCTATATCGGGAGTTCCGCCGTTGCAAGCCTCTGTAGCCACCAAAAACCAATCGGGACCCTATTTCAGCACCCTGCCGGAGGGGGGATCCCTCACCGGTGGCCATCTTCATCATCCCGGCGCTCTCCATGACGAGGAGGGAGTAGTTCACCCTCGGGGCTGAGGGTATGTACCTGTAACATCCCAAATTTCCTATTTGGAATGTTTTACAATTATAGCTAAGCATCTATGCATTCTGTTTGAATTTGAGTGCCATTTGGAGTTTCAGAAGATTTTGAGTTTTGAATTTGAATTCAAACTTTGGCAAGTGGGAATCATTTCAAAAACTAAGCCTGATAAATACTTGAGCAAAAGTATGAGAGGAGTAAACATGACACTCCAAAAATATCAGAGGAAAACAATGCCAAAAGTTTTGAATTCAAATTTGAATTTTATTTGAATTTGAAAAAAAAATGATTTTTTATAAACTTTGGATTTTGCCTGGAAAATGTTCAAATGATAGGAATATTCCCTGATCATTTTGATATATATATGTCTTATATAAATATTTATATTTCTCTCTGTTTTTATTTTTCAAAAAGAATTAAAATAAAAAAAAGAAAAATGCCAGCCCACCAGCGCCAGCCGACGGCCAGCGAGCCAGCCCATCTCACCCCCTCACCCGAAACCTCTTCGGCTCGGTCGCCCGACCGCGCCGCGCCTCCCCTCTCTCTCTGCCAGGCGGGCCCCCACCCTCCTTCAACCCCTCGCCCACGAGCGACCCGCCGCCGCTCATGGGATCCGTGAGATCCGGATTCGCCGGATCTCCTCGCCCGCCCTTTCCCTCGTCCAAGCCGAGGACCCCTATTTATACCCCTCCCCGCACCCCATTCCCCCTCGCCCCTCGCTGAACCCTCCTCCTCCTCACGCTTTCGAACCCGAGCCTACCGCCGCCGCCATTTCCCTCGCCGCCGTCGCCTAGCCCACCCGAGCCTCGTCGACTCCACAGACCACCCCGAGCTCGTCCGCACTCCGCTGGAGCACCCGCCGACCTCCCGACGACCGGAGAGGCCAGCGACTCGCCGCCCGAGCCTCCGCCGCCGTCGAGCGCCGGTGAGTCGCGAGCTTCTCCTCTCGTCCGATCTCGCGTGAGCGGCTAGGATTAGAACCCCAGAAGAGGTATGTTCTTTATTTAAAAACGGTTCGTTCCGGTTTAGTCCGGTTTAATTTTAAGTAGGGTTTTTTTTATTTAGCCCGGCCCGATTCGTTTAACCCTAGGCCCATTTTAGTTATATTACGCGCAGTGCGTTAGTTAGGCCCATTTAGCCTTTTTTCTTTATTTTCGTTTTTCTGTTTTAGCAGAATAGTTTCAGATTTGAAAAATTCATATCCTTTATTCTACTTAATATTTTAGGTGATTCTTTTTTGTTGGTTTGCAAATTTCTTATAGTTTCGGGAGAAAATATAATTAGCTATGTTAAAATTATTTAGAATAGCTTTATTTTAGTTTTAGACAGAATAGTAAATCTGTCATAAAATGAGTTAGGAAAATTATTTTATATGATTATTTTTGTCCCAACTTTATTTTGACATTGCCTAACCGTAGGAATTAATTTGGGCATTTTAGGATTAATAAAAAATAGTTTCTAGCAGAATCATGTTATGCTTAATTAATTAACTAGCTACTGTTTTCCTATTATTTTAATTAGTAAATAAATTTATTTTTAACATGTGATTGATTATTCTAGGTTAGTTTCTGTCACTTTATAGCATGAAATTTTATTTATAATAAATAAAACTTTTATTTTATTTTCTTAATAGAATTTGAATTAGGCCTAATAGGAGTTTTATAATAGCTTTTAAATTGATTCTTTTTGCTCCTAGTTGCTTAATGCATTCTTTTCTGTTAAGTTAACATAAACTCATGATTAGGTTATGTTGAAATTTTTTTGTTATGTAAAACTATTTTAGTTGTTGCTTGAAGTAGGAAAACTTTGAGTTGGTTTTCTTTGAGTTTTCCTTGAGTTTTGATTTGTTTGTTTGGTGTGTTATGTTACTATGTTGCTAAGTTAAGTGATCTTATGCTATATGCTTATTGTGTTTATTGTTTGTCTCGGTAGAGTTTCCGGAGTGCGAAGCTTGCTACTACGAGTCTTTAGCTTACGAGGATCATCAGCAAGGCAAGTCTTTGATCATGTTATTTTCAATATCTATGATTTTGTGCATTAGAAATTATATCCCCTCACCATGCATGCAGTAGTTGAAATTTTGAAGTTATGTTCTTGAGTAGTATCATGTGGTAGGATGAACCAATCCCCTTGTTACCATGACCCCGGGACGAAGTAGTTTATTTTGTTATGCTCGTAGACGAGTTTTGGTTGAGTGAAATTCATAAGTAAGATGTGAGAGTCAATAATGATGACAACCCCATGAACTACAAGATCAAGATGGACTTGAAATTCACTCTTTGGGTGGAGGACGGTTGTGGGCACCTGGAGAACCCGATGGTTGGCGGGATGCATGGAGAAGTGCCATGACATCTTGCGAAAGCTTCACCCAGCCACGAAGAGACGGATGGATGCCCCATTGACCGGAAGCTTACTGTGCAGCCGCAAGCCATTATGGGCTCTGGCTGGGTTAACCTTAGTAGTGACGCTGGCTGGGCGGTACTACGAGATGTAGAAGAACGGTAGGATTGGATGGGTACCGCGGTAGCGGAAGAACTCTTTGGAAGACCTGTTTCATTCGTCCGTCTTCAAACACCATGAAGTGCGAAGACTTAAAAGGAGGAATGATTCTTGCGGGTAAAGTCATAAACCTCTGCGAGAGAGTTAAAGATCTAATCGATTAGCCGTGTCCCGATTACGGACAATTTGAGCCTCTGGAACTTGGAAGTATTCGAAATCTCAACACTAAAACTAATAAATTAATTTGAGGGTTATGACTTAATAATTTGGGAATGAGACTTTGGTTGGCGGAACCATCTCAATAACTACCAACAATTTTGTAGTATTTGCAAGCAAGTCCTTTGTAGTAGGGAAAAAGCGGCTTTTAGCAAAATGATGAAACTTAGAGCCCCACAGCCAAAATGCATATAGTGTTATAAATTTTATTATTGTTATTCTCTTCATGACTTGCCAGCTTATTCAAAAGCTGACCTACACGGCTACAACGTCTTATGTTGCGAGATTTATTCGATCGGGGTGAGGCTACGCTCCGCGCTTGGCGATTGCCCTATGTAGTCGGATGGACTCGCTATTTTCGTCTACGCTTCCGCAGCTTATTTTAGTTTATTTCTCATGAGTTGGCCTTGGGCCGAATTTATTCTCTTGTAATAAAGACTCTATATGAGAAGCGTGTAATAAATTCAGGTGTGATTGAACTTTGATTATTTCATCGATGTCTTGTGAGTACCGGCATGATCTTGGGATGAATGCAGACGTAGACTTGACGATTTTGGGTCAGGTCGCTCTGAGAGATGGTATCGAGCACACGCTTACCGTGGGGCGTAACCCCTAGGATCGGAAAGCCATAGGAAGAGACCATTTACTTTATATCCTTATCATTCCGTAATTCTCCCTGTTCAATTCGACTCCTCTCCGATTTTCAACATTCTAGATGGCCGTCGAGTTCACCCCGGTTCTGCTACGGAGTTTTGCCAGCCCGATGAGGCGATGCCCTTGGCGGAAGCTGGTCGAGATGGTGAAGAAGCTGAAGATTGCTCTGCCCTCGATCACCGGAAGCCAACCAATGCACTTCCGCGGACACCCTTCTGAGATTGAAGTGCATATTCGAGGAGAACCTTCGGAGGACATACGGAGCCTATTGACTTTGAGTTCACCGACTTCAACTGGATCATCGGAAGGGACATGGCGATCTATCATGCACTTGGACATCTCCGAGAGAGTCTGAGGCGAGCTCGATCCCTCGGACCTCGCCATGGTTTCTCGCGAGCACGAATGGAGATATCATCCGTACCGTGGAGGGCGACTCCATTCTCTCTTATATCCAGGACTTGGAGTGTCTCCTCAGGAAACGGGAGATCTAGACTCGCCGTAGCTCGAAGGTACACAGGAGGCTGTTGTTCCGTGAATTGGAACTGGAGGAGAAGGCACACGCAGACTTCCTTGGCCATGAGGAAGAGATCGCGGACTTCATGGAGAGAGTCGACGACCTGAAGATGAAGCTTGCCGCAATTGAGGAAAAGATGGACTTGGGAGAGGACCTTTTTCCGAGTGGAGATGATGGACCCCTCGTGAGCAATGATCAGGACTATGAAGGGAGTTCCACTGGAGGAAGCCGCAAGAGGAGGTGCCACAACAGAGGACACCACACCGGAGGACATCGCACCAGAGGACGCAAGGATTATTGATGAAGACATTTAGTTGACCACCATGTTATTTTACCTTTTCGTCGATCAGTTAGGTCGTTATCTTCGATTTGGTCGTGAGTTTTTGTAATCGAGATTGAACCATGTTTGAGTGGAATGAATAAATGATTGGTGTGATTATGTTTGTGCATTCATATGGGTAGTGATATTTTCTCATTAGACCATTGTTCTATTCTAATTTTCTCATCCACCCCAAAACACGGATGCCTCCGAGGCGTGACCCGGTCTCAACTTCCGCGAGCTCACCCAGCTGCTCCAAAGAGCGAGAATGCCATCATGGAGATGCTCATCGAACCGAACAACAACAACAACAATCCACCGCCGCCACCACCCCCTGTTGACAACTTGACTCGATTCACGAGGCTGAATCCGCGGTGTTCTCAAGCAGCCTTGAGCCGATTGTGGCGATGATTGGCTCCGCAAAGTCGGAAGAGCTAATCACTGTTGGATGCACCGATGCACGAGAGAAGGTGCGCTTTGCCGCACATCAACTTGATGGACCTGCAGCTTCTTGGTGGGAGAACTACACCGTCACTTATCCCATCGGCACCATCACATGGGATCAGTTCCAGCGAGCCTTCCGCACGCTCATGTTTCAGGTGGCGCCATGAGTGCGAAGAAGCGTGAGTTCCGCAACTTACGCCAGGGGAACCGTCTTGTGGCACGATGCGTGGATGAGTTCAACAAGCTAGCTCGTTATGCCCCGGATGATGTGGCCACAGATGCCGCAGCAGGAGAAGTTTCTCGAGGACTCAACGACGAGCTGGGAATGCAGCTTATGGTGGCTACTTTAGCCAACTACCGGCTGGTAGATAAGGCCATCGTGCTTGAAGGCAAGCAGCAGCAGATTGAGAGCATAGCGGAAGTACAGCCGGGGAAGCACAACTCAGAGCTCAGCAGAAGCCCGTTATGCCCCATACTCGGGAGGGCATACCCATCACAACCATGGAGGACATAACCATGGAGGCAATGGGAACAATCGCAACCAGGACAACAGGTGCAGCAATGGCAATGGAAGCGGTAATGGAAACCAGCATCGTCCCGCCCGGCTCGAAGGATCTGAGCCACATCACCGCTTCAAGTGCGGAAAACAGGGCACTATGCCACGACTGCCGGAGGCCAAGCGGAGGAATGGAAGCGGCAATGGGAGCTCAGCGAAGAAGCCCAACCCTTTCCCTCGTGCTCGGGTGAACCACATTGGCGTGGAGGGCGTCTATGATCAGCCGGAACAATTGTGGTTGGTAAGTTTTATTGAATTCAGGTTCATATTGGTACTCTTTGATTACGGTGCAGCGCATTCATTCATATCAAGGGTAGTTGTGGAAAAGTGCGGGTTGCCCACTAAAACCCTTAGAAACCCCCTTCGCGTCGGTTCGCGGAGGAGAAATGATGGCGAGGCTTAGGTTGTCATGCAACCCTCAACATCGGGAACCATAAATTTCCGCAAACCTCATAGTGTTGAAACCCGGACCTGGATGTAATCCTAGGCATGGATTGGTTGACGAAGTTTGAAGGAAACATAAACTGTGCCCGCAAGTCTATTCTCGCTCACCACCGGGCGCGAAGAGGATCAAGTATGTATCCAGCGTAGCAGATGAAGAATCGGTGAATTCCCTCACGAAGTTGTTCAGGAGGAAGTGCCAGGTGCAAGACTTTCCCGATGTGTTTAGGAGGAATTACAGAATGCCACGGGACGAGAGACATTGAATTTCTGATTGAGTTATTGCCCGGCACAGCCCCAATATCCAAGAGACCTTATCGGATGCCCCCGAATGAGTTGAAAGAGATCAAGGATCAAATTAATGAGTTATTGGAGAAAGGATATATTCGCCAAGCTCATCACCTTGGGGAGCCCAGTTCTTTTGGTAGAGAAGAAGGATGGAAGCTTGAGGATGGTTGTGGATTATCGTGTGTTGAACGAAGTGACCATCAAGAACAAGTACCCTCTGCCGATGATTAATGATCTGTTTGATCAACTAGTTGGAGCCAAGGTATTCTCTAAGATCGATCTTCGATCAGGGTATCATCAGTTGAAGATTCGTGAAAAGGATATACCCAAAACAGCATTCACTACCAGGTATGGTTTATATGAGTATACCGTCATGTCATTTGGATTGACTAATGCTCCTGCATACTTCATGAATTTGATGAACAAGGTATTTATGGAATATTTGGACAAGTTTGTCGTGGTGTTCATTGATGATATACTGATTTTCTCCAAGAGCGAGGAATAGCATAAGGAACATTTGCGTCTAGTTCTGGAGAAACTTCGAGAACATCAGTTGTATGCCAAGTTCAGCAAATGTGAATTTTGGCTGAAGGAAGTTGGATTTCTTGGACATGTTATTTCAGGAGAAGGAATAGCAGTTGACCCCGCCAAGGTTGAATCAGTCACCAATTGGCAGTCGCCCACCTCAGTCAAGGAGATCCGCAGTTTTCTCGGACTCGCAGGATATTATCGGAGGTTCATTGAGAATTTCTCGAAGATTGCCAAGCCCACGACTGAGCTGTTGAAGAAGGAAGCCAAGTATGTTTGGACAGAGGATTGTGAAGCCAGTTTTCAGGAATTGAAGAAACGGTTGGTTACAGCCCCAGTGTTGATTTTTGCCAGACATACACAAGGAATACCAGGTTTATTGTGACGCTTCTCGTCAAGGACTCGGAGGAGTACTCATGTAGGAAGGAAAAGTTGTAGCTTATGCCTCCAGACAGCTACGACCTCACGAGATGAATTATGCCACACATGATTTGGAGTTAGCAGCCGTAGTGCATGCACTCAAGACACAGAGACATTTCCTCATCGGAAACCGTTGTGATGTCTACACAGATCACAAGAGCTTGAAGTATATTTTCACGCAGAAGAGTTGAACCTCGAGCGGAGGAGATGGCTAGAGTTGATCAAGGACTATGACATGAGATTGCATTACCACCCGGTAAGGCTAATGTTGTAGCAGATGCTTTGAGCCGTAAGAGTTATGTGAATACTCTTCAGGCGGAGGATTACCCTGGAGTTAGTCGATGACCTCGGAGATCTCCGGTGGAGATAGTTCGAGAGGATTTGTTCCGACTCTGGAAGTACAGTCCACTTTGGCGAAAGGATTCGTGAAGCCGAAAGTCGGACAAGGAAATTGATGAAATAAAGCGAAAGATGAATGAAGGAAGCGAAAGGGTTCCGTAAGGATGAACACGGAACTATATGGTTCGAGGATCGTATTTATGTGCCCAATGATCCCGAACTCGGAAGCTAATTCTTGAGAGGCTCATGATTCACCGAACTCGATTCACCCGGTAACACCAAGATGTACCTGGATTTGAAGGAAAGTTTCGGTGGGCGGTATGAAGAAGGATATTGCGAGTGCGTAGCGATGTCGATGTTTGTCAATGAGTAAAGGCAGAACATCGAAGCCAGCAGGGTTACTTCAACCTTTGCGATTCCGATTGGAAATGGGAAAAACTTGGAATGGATTTTATCACAGGATTACCCAGACCCATTCAGGTTATGATTCCATCTGGGTAGTGGTTGATCGTTTGACCAAGGTAGCTCACTTCATTCCGTGAAGACTACCTATACCAGTGCTAAGTTGGCCAAGATATACATGACCAGGATCGTATGTCCGCATGGAGTTCGAGGAAAATCGTGTCGATATAGAGAACACAGTTTACCTCAAAGTTTTGGAAGCGATTGCATGAAACTTTGGGTGCGAGGCTGGAATTGATACAGCTTTTCATCCATGAGCGAGATGGACAGACCGAGAGAGTCAACCAGATTCGGAGGACATGTTGAGAGCTTGTGTGCTAGACTATGGGTCTAGCTGGGATGATAATTTGCCATACAGAGTTCTCATACAACAACGATTATCAATCCGATCAAGATGGCCCCTTCGAAGCTCTATACGGAAGGAGTGCGAACACCATTGCTGTGGGATGGTGTTGGAGATCGATCACTTTTCGGTTCCGATCTTATCGAGAGATTCGAAGAAAAGTCAAGCTGATTCGGGATAGACTCAAGATAGCACAGTCGAGACAGAAGAGTTATGCCGACAGTAAACGCAAGGAAGTAACTTACGAAGCGGGAGACCGAGCATATCTTCGTGTGTCTCTACTTCGTGGAATCAAGAGGTTTGGTGTCAAGGGAAAGCTAGCACCCCGATTCATTGGCCCCTACAAAATCCTCGAACGTCGTGGAGAAGTTGCTTACAAGTTGGAATTGCCGGAAGGATTGTCCGGAGTTCACGATGTCTTCCATGTTTCTCAGCTGAAGAAGTGTCATGCCGACATGGCTGAGGTTCCGTTGAGAGACACAGTGCCCCTAGAGGCCATACAACTCGACAGTGATCTGACTTATAAGGAGAAACCCGTCCGAATTCTCGATCTGCGAAAGCGAGTCACCCGCAAGAAGGTCATCAAGTTTTGCAAGGTCTTGTGGAGTCACCACTCAGGAAGAAGCCACACAGGGCGCCAAGAAGATCTTCTTGAGACCACCTCACCTATTTGCTAGCCAACCCGAATCTCGAGGGCGAGATTCATCCTAAAATGGTAGGTTTGTAACATCCCAAATTTCCTATTTGGAATGTTTTACAATTATAGCTAAGCATCTATGCATTCTGTTTGAATTTGAGTGCCATTTGGAGTTTCAGAAGATTTTGAGTTTTGAATTTGAATTCAAACTTTGGCAAGTGGGAATCATTTCAAAAACTAAGCTGATAAATACTTGAGCAAAAGTATGAGAGGAGTAAACATGACACTCCAAAATATCGGAGGAAAACAATGCCAAAAGTTTTGAATTCAAATTTGAATTTTATTTGAATTTGAAAAAAATGATTTTTATAAACTTTGGATTTTGCCTGGAAAAATGTTCAAATGATAGGAATATTCCTTGATCATTTTGATATATATATGTCTTATATAAATATTTATATTTCTCTCTGTTTTATTTTTCAAAAAGAAATAAAATAAAAAAGAAAAATGCCACCCACAGTGCCGGTGACGGCCAATGCCAGCCCATCTCACCCTCGCTTGAAACCTCTTGGCTCGGTCGCCCGACCAGCCCTCCTCTCTCTCTCTCCAAAGGGCCCCCACCTCCTTCAACCTCTGCCCACGCGACCCGCCGCCGCTCATGGGATCCGTGAGATCCGGATTCGCTGGATCTCTCGCCCGCCCTTTCCCTCGTCCAAGCCGAGGACCCCTATTTATACCCCTCCCCACCCATTCCCCCTCGCCCCTCATGGAACCCTCCTCCTCCTCACGCCGCCATGAGCCGAGCCTACCGCCGCCATTTCCCTCGCCGTCGTCGCCTAACCCACCCCGAGCCTCGTCGACTCCACCAGACCACCCCCCGAGCTCGTCCGCACCCGCCGGAGCACCCCGCCGACCTCCCCGACGACCGGAGAGGCCAACGCACTCGCCGCCCGAGCCTCCGCCGCCGTCGAACGCCAGTGAGTCGCCGGAGCTTCTCTCCTCCGTCCGATCTCGCATAGACGGCTAGGATTAGAACCCCCCCCCGAAGGGGTATGTTCTTTATTTAAAAAACCGGTTCGTTCCGGTTTAGTCCGGTTTAATTTTAAGTAGGGTTTTTTTTATTTAGCCCGGCCCGATTCGTTTAACCCTAGGCCCATTTTAGTTATATTACGCGCAGTGCGTTAGTTAGGCCCATTTAGCCTTTTCTCTTTATTTTCGTTTTTCTGTTTTAGCAGAATAGTTTCAGATTTGAAAAATTCATATCCTTTATTCTACTTAATATTTTTAGGTGATTCTTTTTTTGTTGGTTTGCAAATTTCTTATAGTTTCGGGAGAACATATAATTAGCTATGTTAAAATTATTTAGAATAGCTTTATTTTAGTTTTAGACAGAATAGTAAATCTGTCATAAAATGAGTTAGGAAAATTATTTTATATGATTCTTTTGTCCCAACTTTATTTTGACATTGCCTAACCGTAGGAATTAATTTGGGCATTTTAGGATTAATAAAAAATAGTTTCTAGCAGAATCATGTTATGCTTAATTAATTAACTAGCTACTGTTTTCCTATTATTTTAATTAGTAAATAAATTTATTTTTAACATGTGATTGATTATTCTAGGTTAGTTTCTGTCACTTTATAGCATGAAATTTTATTTATAATAAATAAAACTTTTATTTTATTTTCTTAATAGAATTTGAATTAGGCCTAATAGGAGTTTTATAATAGCTTTTAAATTGATTCTTTTTGCTCCTAGTTGCTTAATGCATTCTTTTCTGTTAAGTTAACATAAACTCATGATTAGGTTATGTTGAAATTTTTTTGTTATGTAAAACTATTTTTAGTTGTTGCTTGAAGTAGGAAAACTTTGAGTTGGTTTTCTTTGAGTTTTCCTTGAGTTTTGATTTGTTTGTTTGGTGTGTTATGTTACTATGTTGCTAAGTTAAGTGATCTTATGCTATATGCTTATTGTGTTTATTGTTTGTCTCGGTAGAGTTTCTGGAGTGCGAAGCTTGCTACTACGAGTCTTTAGCTTACGAGGATCATCAGCAAGGCAAGTCTTTGATCATGTTATTTTCAATACCTATGATTTTGTGCATTAGAAATTATATCCCCCCACCATGCATGCAGTAGTTGAAATTTTGAAGTTATGTTCTTGAGTAGTATCATGTGGTAGGATGAACCAATCCCCTTGTTACCATGACCCCGGGATGAAGTAGTTTATTTTGCTATGCTCGTAGACGGGTTTTGGTTGAGTGAAATTCATAAGTAAGATGTGAGAGTCAATGATGATGACAACCCCATGAACTACAAGATCAAGATGGACTTCGAAATTCACTACTGGGTGGAGGAAGGTTGACGGGCACCCTGGAGAACCCAGTGGTTGGCCGGGATGCATGGAGAAGTGCCATGACATCTTGCGGAAAGCTTCACCCAGCCACGAAGAGACGGATGGATGCCCCATTGACCGGAAGCTTACCTGTGCAGCCGCAAGCCACTATGGGCTCTGGCTGGGTTAACCTTAGTAGTGACGCTGGCTGGACGGTACTACGAGATGTAGAAGAACGGTAGGATTGGATGGGTACCGGCAGTAGCCAGAAGAACTCTTTGGAAGACCCAATTTCATTCATCCCGTCTTGAAACACCATGAAGTGCGAAGACTTAAAAGGAGGGAATGATTCTTGCGGGTAAAGTGCGCAAACCTCTGCAGAGAGTTAAAGATCTAATCGATTAGCCGTGTCCCGATTCGGACAATTTGAGCCTCTGGAACTTGGAAGTATTCGAAATCTCAACACTAAAACTAATAAATTAATTTGAGGGGTTATGACTTAATAATTTGGGAATGAGACTTTGGTTGGCGGAACCATCTCAATAACTACCAACAATTTTGTAGTATTTGCAAGCAAGTCCACTGTAGTAGGGAAAAACTGGCTTTTCGCAAAATGATGAAACTTAGAGCCCCACAGCCAAAATGCATATAGTGTTAGAAATTTTATTATTGTTATTCTCTTCATGACTTGCCAGCTTATTCAAAAAGCTGACCTACACGGCTGCAACGTCTTATGTTGCAGAGATTTATTTCGATCAAGAGTGAGGCTACGCTCCGCGCTTGGCGATTGCCCTATGGAGTCGGATGGACTCGCTATTTTCGTCTACGCTTCCGCAGCTTATTTTAGTTTATTTCTCATGAGTTGGCCTTGAGCCGAATTTATTCTCTTGTAATAAAGACTCTATATGAGAAACGTGTAATAAATTCAGGTGTGATTGAACTTTGATTATTTCATCGATGTCTTTGTGAGTACCAAAGATGATCTTGGGATGGTATGCAGACGAGACTTGACCGATTTTGGCTCAGGTCACTACAGAGATGGTATCAGAGCACACGCTGACCGTAGGAGCGTAACCCCTAGGATCGGAAAGCCATAGGAAGAGACCATTTACTTTATATCCTTATCATTCCGTAATTCTCCCTGCTCAATTCTCGACTCCTCTCCGATTTTCAACATTCTAGATGGCCGTCGAGTTCACCCTAGTTTTGCTACGGAGTTTTGCCAGCCCGATGAGGCGATGCCCTTGGCGGGAAGCTGGTCCAGATGGTGAAGAAGCTGAAGATTGCTCGCCCTCGATCACCGGAAGCCAACCAATGCACTTCCGACGGACACCCGCTCTGAGATTGAAGTGCATATTCGGGAGAACCTTCGGAGGACATACGGAGCCTATTGACTTTGAGTTCACCGACTTCAACTGGATCATCGGAAGGACATGGCGATCTATCGTGCACTTGGACATCTCCGAGAGGAGTCTGAGGCGAGCTCGATCCTCGGACCTCGCCATGGTTTCTCGCGAGCACGGAATGGAGATATCATCCGTACCGTGGAGGACGACTCCATTCTCTCTTATATCCAGGACTTGGAGTGTCTCCTCAGGAAACGGGAGATCCAGACTCGCCGTAGCTCGAAGGTACACAGGAGGCTGTTGTTCCGTGAACTGGAACTGGAGGAGAAGGCACACGCAGACTTCCTTGGCCATGAGGAAGAGATCGCGGACTTCATGGAGAGAGTCGACGACCTGAAGATGAAGCTTGCCGCAATTGAGGAAAAGAGACTCTTTGTTATTTGGTTGCAGGGTTGCTTGAGAGAGACCATCTTCATCCTACGCCTCCCACAGATTGATAAACCTTAGGTCATCCACTTGAGTGAAATTTGCTACTGTCCTACAAACCTCTGCACTTGGAGGCCCAACAACGTCTACAAGAAGAAGGTTGCGTAGTAGACATCATGCAGTTTCTGGCGCCGTTGCCCGGGAGGTTAGTGCTTGAGAGAGACCATCTTCATCCTACGCCTCCCACAGATTGATAAACGTTAGGTCATCCACTTGAGGGAAGTTTGCTACTGTCCTACAAACCTCTGCACTTGGAGGCCCAACAACGTTTTGTAGCGACCCGACCCGAATGGATCAAGTCTCTGTGCTTAAGTGTCATCCCTGGATCGGTATGCTGACACACACAGTACTCGAGGATTTATAGCAGAGGTAAATCACATGTATAAAGTAGCGTAAATAATATTACCTCAATCTAAAATATAGCGGAAGCAACAAGGTTGTGGATTCCCATCAACACCAACGGCAAAGTTGAGTGTAGAAATCGTAACCCTAACGTATCACTTACTGTAAATCGAAAAGTCGCAACATGAAAAGTTGCAGCCCGAAAACAGGCCAGCACATGGAATATGCTGGCAATGTAACACATAGAGAGTAATGAAGGAATAAGCCTATACTACATGCATATATGGCTGGTGGAAAAGCTCTATGGTTATAGTTTTTGCGAAAAGCCAATTTTTCCCTACTACAAAGGAATAGATTTTAATTTAACTATCATGGTGGTTGAAACATCATTGAGAAGGTATAACCCCAACTCAATCCCAATTAAAGTAGTTAACATCCCAACAATATTTATTAAGAGTGATGAGATACATATGATAACTCAAGTACTAGATACTCGAATTGTCCATAGCGGGGACACGGCTAACCATGATTAGATTGTACACTCTGCAGAGGTTTATGACTTTTCCCCACAAGACTCGATCGCCTCCGTTGATTTCTCGCACTACATGGTGTTTGAGAAAAGGATGACCGAGACACGATCTTTTAGAAACATTAACTCTCTACTCGGATAGATCATACCAAACCTATAAAACCCACTACCTGCTGATCTACCTCTTGAGAGCTTCACGTAACTTACTCAACTATGCTAGAGCCCATAATAGCTTGTGGCTGCACACGGAAGTTTCTAGCATGAATAATCTCAGTTCCTTTGAGCCTGGTGGCGGTCCATGGGAAGATCACACGGGTACCCCGGGATTTCCAAAAAATAGACAACACTGGGTTCCCAGTGCCTCAATCCACCCAGATGTGTATTTAAGTTGCCACCTTAAAGTAAACCATTAATTAACAATCTCACATCTGTCGTAAATATCTCTCAAACCCAAACCACGTCTACGAGCATAGCATAGCAATATAAGCAATACACATAAGTAACTCCCAAGGGTTTGATAGTAACAGGGCAATAGGTTCCTACCTCATCATCTACTTCTCAACCCACAAATTAATGACATCCTAACCATGAAATGTTTGGGGTTGAACTAATGCATAAAAACTGGGTAGGAAAAGGGTATGATCAAAGTTTTACTTGCCTGCAATGTTGATGAAGATGATTCGCACTGAAAACTCTTGATAGTTCTACTCGTCACACTCCGGTCAATCTATCGTAAGCAAGCAGTAGTAACCACACATAAGCAATCACTCAAAAGATCGGAAAGAACGAAGAAAACAATTCGGAAAACATCAAAACCAAGCAAATAACTCTTGCAACCTAAAACAATTTCTAACAGTACCAACATTATGTGAATTTGGCCTTATCAGAAAGTTTAGGTCAAGAGCTTCGATTTGCAAAAAGAATCAACTAAATCAGAGTTACGAAACTCAAGTTATGATCAAACAAAGTTCAAATTCAAATCTGGTCTAATTAAAATTTTAAACTTTCAAAAACATGTTTGAGTTGTATTACTGGATAGAGGGGATCATAACGAAGAAGTGGGCGTTGGTTTCGTTGGATTTGGACTAACGAGTAAAAAGTTATAGCCGTTTGAAGATTAGGGACTAATCTGTGAAGAAAATTATCACGAATAGGTCCCTGGCCGGAAATTAAAAGAAAAGGAAAAAAAACTATCGAGCGAACGCTCGCTACGGAAGCATACGTGACGAAAACCGCTCGTTGCAGAGCTTAACTAATGAACGTTCACTATTTAAATAAACCTAAACAAAACTGGTTTTATAAAAAAACGATCTAGGGTTTTTTACCGGTTGGGGCGGTTCTCCGTCGGAAAACCGGCGGCGAAACTCCGGCGAGTCGCGTCTCCGGCGGCGGCGGGGCAAAGTGGCCCCGGTGGCGGCGAGGCACGGCGGCGGCGGCGGAGTAGCTCGGGAGGGGCGGCGTGGAGCGGCAAGTGCGATGGTGGCGGCGGTGGTGGTCATCGGCGGCGAGGGTGGCGGCTTCGGGCGGCGGAGTAGCTCGTCGGCGGAGGCTTTGAGATCGGCTGCGGCGCGCGGCTCGGGAGGAGAGGGACGGCGTCGGGGAGAGAGAGGGGGAGGAGAGCCGGCCTCGGCTTTTAAAGGCCAGGGCCTCGGGAGGCGTGGGCGAGGGGTAGGCACGGCGGCGCCGGACTCCGGGAGGAGTCCCGGTCGTGGACGACGGGCAAGGCGGCGCGGAGCTGGGCCGCGGCCTGGCTGGGAGCTGGGCCGGCCCAGTTCGAGGGAAGTTTTTTTTAACAAACAGAGAAAAAAAATAAAACAAAATAAAATGAAAATATTATATATGTATATAATATATCAAAATTTTCAGAAAAAGATTTCCTACAACATGGACATTATTCTAGCTTCAAATAAAATACACACAATTTCAAATAAAACAAAGAGTGCTTCTGGTCCAATAAAATCCAACAAAACTCATTTTAAAAATACCAAAATGACTTCAAATTAATTTCTCTCCAATTTTCTGATGTAGGGAATCATGTTACCCTATTTTCCATATATTTTATTTTTGGAGAAAAATAATTTGAATAAAACTCCAATAACTCCAAATTGGAACTTTGAATTTAATCCTTTGAAACTCCCAACTCATATTTCATATAATTTGAAGAAGTCATTTTATCTTCGCTCGTGAAAATCATTGAGTTGCATAAAGTTTTAGAATTGGAAATATTTTCCAAATGAAATTCAAATATTTTCAACACCCCTTGTCATTTAAATAAATGGAAGAAGTCATGTCATCTTCTCTCCAGGGTTTTGTGATGAAAATAATTTGAATTCCGAAGATCATAAAAGCAAAATGAAAGTTTGGGAAAGTCCTTTTATTCCCTCTCATTTAACTTTCAAAAAGTTTCGAATTCACTCACTTTCAGTCAATCAATCAAACAATCAATCAAAACTATCTATTTGTTTATAACATTCCAAAATTTAGAATTTTGGGATGTTATAAACTACCACCCTTAAAATGAATCTCGTCATAGAGATTCGGAGGGCCTAGAAAGAAATAGGTTAGGGTTTGGGGGTCTTCAAGATCCATTGGCCGTCTCCGGGGTCTGGGGTGCTACCACCCTTAAAAGCATGGTTACGGTTCCATCAAAACTCATATACTCCATCCTTATTGTTGACAGTGTCGGTCTTCTCAGATCGTAAGGAAAATTCCTTCTCTGGGCTCTTCCGGTAGTGGCATAACCTTTTCCTCAATTCTTTTGTCCTTTCCTCTTGGTAAGGTTATTCCGAGATTGGGTCTTCATAGCTGACGGGTCTGGCGCCAATTCTAAACAACTATCGATATCTCATGGTGGTCATCAATTTATGGTTTCTCCTGCAGAAAATGGGTCTGGGTTGAACCTCACCGTATATCCTACGATTGGCAACAACTGCCGTGTACAAGGGAAAAATACCTATACCATTCTAAGGTTTTGAACAAGGTTTTGATCGTCGTCTCTCTACTATAGGTAAGTCACTCAGATTTACCATCCCGTATAGCAAGGCGAATAATAAGAGTAAGTCGGCATGGTGATCAATCCATCTCGCACCCAAATCATTACCTTGTACATGGTTTAGCGAATCTCGCATTCTAACACTCGGTCATCCTCACAAGCATTGCGGAATTTCTCTTGTCGACGAACCAAGTTCGGAAAATCCATTGATTCTGCAAGCCAAACAAACATCTATCGTTTCTTCACAACTCTCAGGTTTTGCGTAAACTTCTATATGATCGTCTATCGATAAAATCGTAACTTCTTCCAGGGTTTTTCCTACAGCAAAAAAAATGTGCTTGCTTCTCGGCAGGTCCTGGGGCCTGTGGGTTATGGCCCATCTCATCACTTGTAATCCTTGAACTCATCATCACGGGTAACCGATCATTACTCCAATATCCAACTTCCTGGCATACTTAAAATCCATCCAACTGTACTATCTCTTTTCCTTATATTTGTACCAAACTAAGACGTGGTTACTCAGACTCATCATGGAGTCGCACTTGCTCCATATTACCAACATTATACCTCCTTGTATCCAATAGTACTTCATCTCTTCATCCTCGTGGGATATCCCACATACCGAGATAAAAACTTATACTTATGAAGTCCATACTTCACTTCATGGAACATCATTTTCCTTTCTAGGGTCAAGCGTCCTTACAGGGGAATATTGGCCATCTCTGCATGGCACTTCTTCAAATGGGAAACGTGAAACACATCATGAACTCATGACAGTCCTTTGGGTGACTCCAACTTGTAGGTCATTTCTCTCATATGATCCAAAACTCGGTATGATCCTACAAATCTCGGGGCTAACTTTCCCTTAACTCCAAATCATTTAACTCCCCGCAGAGGGGACACATGAAGACATGCTGTGTCTCCAGCTTCATAGACTACCTCCTTGCGTTTTTGAGTCTGCATAACTCTTCTGCCAGGACTGAGCTACCTTCAGTTTATCTCGAATTAACTTAACATTCTCTTCTGACTCCTTGATCACATTTGGTCCAAACAACTGACAGTCTCCAACTTCATCCCACATCAACGGTGTCTGGCTCCTTGTCCCATACAGAGCTTAAAAAGGGGCCATCTTCAAACTGGCTGGGTAACTGTTGTTGTATGAGAACTCCGCGTAAGGTAGATTATCATCACTACTAGATCCATAATCTAGCGCACACGCTCTCAACATGTCCTCCAGAATCTGATTGACTCTCTCGATTTATCCATCTGTCTGCGGATGAAAGGTTGTACTGAACTCTAGCCTAGTACCCAAAGTCTGGTGCAGCTGATTCCAAAACTTTGAGGTAAATTGTGTTCCTCTATCTGATACGATGGTCCTCGGAACTCCATGTAGACATACGATCCTGGTCAAATATATCTTGGCCAACTTCGCACTTGTATAGGTGGTTTTCACTGGGATAAAGTGAGCCACTTTGGTCGAGCGAATCAACTACTACCCAGATAGAATCATGTCCTGTTCGGGTTCTGGGACATCCGGTAATGAAATCCAGGCCAAGCTTATCCCCACTTCCATTCGGGTATTGGCATAGGCTGTAGTAATCCTGCTGGCTTCTGATGCTCTGCCTTTACTCTCTGTGGCATACATCACCTACGACTACATACTCCGCAATATCCTTCTTCATACCAGTCCACCAGAAACACTCCTTCAAATCCAAATACATCTTGGTGTTTCCAGGGCGAATCGAGTATGGTGAGTCATGAGCCTCCTGAAGTATTAACTTCCTGATCTTGCATTATTAGGCACAGATACGCGATCCTTGAACCATAAGGTGTCGTTCTTATCCTTACGAAAGCCTTTGGCCTTTCCTTTGCTCATCTTCTCTTTTACATCAACAGTCTCTTTGTCATACTTCTGAGCTTCACAGATCTTTCTCAACAATGTAGACTGAACTTCCATTGCTGCAACAAAACCTTTGGAAACAATCTCCAACCGAAGTTCCCTGAGATCCTCGGCTAACTCCTTTGATAATCCTCCGATTATGAGGGTATTCGTCCTTGTTTTCTTTATGGTTGTGTCCTATTTCTCCACAAAGCTTGTATGCACAAGGTTTCTTCATATCCTTTCCATAAGGCCTCAATTTCTGGGACACTAGCCAAGACTTTAACAAAGTCCACTTAAATTCTTTCCAAGTGGTTATTCCTTGCCATCCATTGATGGTTTGGTACATCCTCCACCCAGGTAGCAGCACCTCTTTCAAAGAACGGAAGAGCATGCTGGGCTATATCCTTTTCGACTATAGGGTTATTCTCCATGCGATCCTCCATGTTCTGAATCCATCGGCCTGTCTCCAATTGATTCATTGGTCCAGAAAATACAAGCTCATCTCCATTCATCCTCTAATGGGTCCATGGGTTTTGGGGTGGGATAAGAGAGATAGAGAGGGATACACACAATACAAACAATAGTGTTGAAAAGACAGGTTTTATTGTGGCTGTCGGAAAAACATCAAACAAATGACAGATCAGAATCGTCGCATCTAACGCAGGTATAATAGGGGTTTGGGCTTCTAATGGTCAATAAATCTTCAAAGTCATCAAACTCTTCGATTCTTGTTCATGTCTCCAACGGCTTCTTCTGGTCATGCTTGTCCTTCTCAAGCTCTTTTGCCAGATCATCTCTGTTGTCGCAAAGTCTCTCATGACGTCCTTTAATATTTCTGGAGTTGCATTTCAAACTTCTGGGTTTCAACATCCTTGACATGAGCCATGGTCCTACTGTCCTTGAGTTCTTGACGAATCTTTGGTATCTCGAGGTTTAGCTCCTCCTGCTTGGCTATTTTAATCCTCTGGGATCCTGAGTTCTTCATGAAATACTTCCTTATCAAATACTGCTTCTTGTAGGTCCATCTGAACTTCTTGATGTAACACTCCAGATCCTGGTGATGCACCAGCTATGTTAAAACTGCATCCTTCGCTGACAGATGCTCCTTCAGTTTTCTACCATCCAATCCTTCCATGCATCTGCATACTTAACTCCGCACGGTGACAATAGCATAAAGGGACGATAACATCATGGATGGCCGTCTTTCCGCTCTTGTCATTTCCATGAGCTATCTCTCCATAGTTGATATCTCCTGCCTTAGGGTTTTCCTAACAAAACTTTGAGTTTTCTAACTCTCCATGTTCCGGTCTTTCTCCGTTACCCCTTGATCTCGGGTATTGACAACTTCCATAGTCTGCCAAGTTCCATAAGCGTAACCTTCCTAGGTCATACAATCTGGAATTTCTTCAAGCCTTCAAATTCTCCTAGTCTTCGGAGTCTTCAACTGTTGTAGTTTCCATTATCATAATGCTCGGTAAAATCCTCTTCATTCCAAATGGTCTTAGTTGTCCGATATCTTGTACTCCTTGGAGTGGTCTCATCAGTCAAATCTTCAAGTGGTCAAAAGGGAAAAGGGGTATGGTCTCACTAAAAAGGGATATTTGAATAAGCTCAGAAGAGAAGAGAGGTAAAAGATCTCTTTTGAAAAAGAAAGTCGTAGAGAAAAATCTTTCCTATGGGCTTGCCAGTTTCTAGGGTCACGTCATACAGTCAACCTGGCTCTGATACCATCTTGTAGCGACCCGACCCGAATGGATCAAGTCTCTGTGCTTAAGTGTCATCCCTGGATGCTGACACACATAGTACTCGAGGATTTATAACAGAGGTAAATCACATGTGTAAAGTAGTGTAAATACTATTACCTCAATCCAAAATATAGCGGAAGCAACAAGGCTGTGGATTCCCATAAACACCAATGACAAAGTTGAGTGTAGAAATCGTAACCCTAACGTATCACTTACTCGTCGCTGAAAAGTCTGCAACATGAAAAGTTGCAGCCCGAACACGGGTCAGCACATGGAATATGCTGGCAATGTAACACATAGAGAGTAATGAAGGAATAAGCCTATACTACATGCATATATGGCTGGTGGAAAAGCTCCATGGTTATAGTTTTTGCGAAAAGCCAATTTTTCCCTACTACAAAGGAATAGATTTTAATTTAACTATCATGGTGGTTGAAACATCATTGAGAAGGTATAACCCCAACTCAATCCCAATTAAAGTAGTTAACATCCCAACAGTATTTATTAAGAGTGATGAGATACATATGATAACTCAAGTACTAGATACTCAGAATTGTCCATAACCGGGGACACGGCTAACCATGATTAGATTGTACACTCTGCAGAGGTTTGCGCACTTTTCCCCTCAAGACTCGATCGCCTCCGTTGATTTCTCGCACTACATGGTGTTTGAGAAACGGATGACCGAGACACGGTCTTTTAGAAACATTAACTCTCTACTCCGGATAGATCATACCAAACCTATAAAACCCACTACCTGCTGATCTACCTCTTCGAGAGCTTCACGTAACTTACTCAACTATGCTAGAGCCCATAATAGCTTGTGGCTGCACACGGAAGTTTCTAGCATGAATAATCTTAGTTCCCTTTGAGCCTGGGTGGCGGTCCATAGGAAGATCACACGGGTACCCCGGGATTTCAAGAAAAAACAGACAACACTGGGTTCCCCAGGTGCCTCAATCCACCCAGATGTGTATTTAAGTTGCCACCTTAAAGTAAACCATTAATTAACAATCTCACATCTGTCGTGAATATCTCCCAAACCCAAACCACGTCTACGAGCATAGCATAGCAATATAAGCAATACGCAGAAGTAACTCCCAAGGGTTTGATAGTAACAGGGCAATAGGTTCCTACCTCATCATCTACTTCCCAACCCACAAATTAATGACATCCTAACCATGCAATGTTTGGGGTTGAACTAATGCATAAAAACTGGGTAGGAAAAGGGTATGATCAAAGTGTTACTTGCCTGCAATGTTGATGAAGATGATTCACACTCAAAACTCTTGATAGTTCTACTCGTCACACTCCGGTCAATCTATCGTAAGCAAGCAGTAGTAACCACACATAAGCAATCACCCAAAAGATCGGAAAGAACGAAGAAAACAATTCGGAAAACATCAAAACCAAGCAAATAAATCTTGCAACCTAAAACAATTTCTAACAGTACCAACATTATGTGAATTTGGCCTTATCAGAAAGTTTAGGTTAAGAGCTTCGATTTGCAAAAAGAATCAACTAAATCGGAGTTACGGAACTCAAGTTATGATCAAACGAAGTTCAAAATCAAATCTGGTCTAATTCAAAATTTAAACTTTCAAAAACATGTTTGAGTTGGATTACTGGATAGAGGGGATCATAACGAAGAAGTGGGCGTTGGTTTCGTTAGATTTTGGACTAACGAGTAAAAAGTTATAGCCGTTTGAAGATTAGGGACTAATCTGTGAAGAAAATTATCATGAATAGGTCCCTGGCCGGAAATTAAAAGAAAAGGAAAAAAAACCTATCGAGTGAACGCTCGCTACGGAAGCATACGTGGCGAAAACCGCTCGTTGCAGAGCTTAACTAATGATCGTTCGCTATTTAAATAAACCTAAACAAAACCGGTTTTATAAAAAAAACGATCTAGGGTTTTTTACCGGTTGGGGCGGTTCTCCGTCGGAAAACCGGCGGCGAAACTCCGGCGAGTCGCGTCTCCGGCGGCGGCGGGGCGGCGGGCCTGTGGCGGCGAGGCACGGCGGCGGCGGCGGGCGGCGCCTGTGGCGGCGAGGCACGGCGGCGGCGGGGCGGCGGGCCTGGCGCGGCGAGGCACGGCGGCGGCGGCGGAGTAGCTCGGGAGGCGGCGTGGAGCGGCGAGTGCGATGGTGGCGACGACGGTGGTCATGGCGGCGAGGGTGGCAGCTTCGGGCGGCGGAGTAGCTCGTCGGCGGCGGCTTCGAGATCGGCTGCGGCGCGCGGCTCGGGAGGAGAGGGACGACGTCGGGGAGAGAGAGGGGGAGGAGAGCCGGCCTCGGCTTTTAAAGGCCAGGGCCTCGGGAGGCGTGGGCGAGGGGTAGGCGCGGCGGCGCCAGACTCCGGGAGGAGTCCCGGTCGGGGACGACGGGCAAGGCGGCGCGGAGCTGGGCCACGGCATGGCTGGGAGCTGGGCCGTCCCAGTTCGAGGGAAGTTTTTTTTAACAAACAGAGAAAAAAAAATAAAACAAAATAAAATGAAAATATTATATAGGCATATAATATATCAAAATTTTCAGAAAAAGATTTCCTACAACATGGACATTATTCTAGCTTCAAATAAAATACACACAATTTCAAATAAAACAAAGAGTGCTTCTGGTCCAATAAAATCCAACAAAAATCATTTTAAAAATACCAAAATGACTTCAAATTAATTTCTCTCCAATTTTCTGATGTAGGGAATCATGTTACCCTATTTTCCATATATTTTATTTTTGGAGAAAAATATTTTGAATAAAACTCCAATAACTCCAATTGAAAATAAATTCAAAAGAACTTTGAATTTAATCCTTTGAAACTCCCAACTCATATTTCATATAATTTGAAGAAGTCATTTTATCTTCGCTCGTGAAAATCATTGAGTTGCATAAAGTTTCAGAATTTGAAATATTTTCCAAATGAAATTCAAATATTTTCAACACCCCTTGTCATTTAAATAAATGGAAGAAGTCATGTCATCTTCTCTCCAGGGTTTTGTGATGAAAATAATTTGAATTCCCGAAGATCATAAAAGGAAAATGAAAGTTTGGGTAAGTCCTTTTATTCCCTCTCATTTAACTTTCAAAAAGTTTCGAATTCACTCACTTTTAGTCAATCAATCAAACAATCAATCAAAACTATCTATTTGTTTATAACATTCCAAAATTTAGAATTTTGGGATGTTACACGTTTACAAGAAGAAGGTTGCGTAGTAGACATCAAGCAGTTTCTGGTGCCATTGCCGGGGAGGTTAGTGCTTGAAGGTATATCTTTAGATCTTGCAATCGAATCTTTTAGTTTCTTGTTTTATCACTAGTTTAGCCTATAAAAGAAAAAAATGGAATTAAGGGTGCCTCATATGCTTCATCTTTTTAATATCTTTTGTGAAAATGATGGGAAGGAAAATTGTGCTCAAGTACTAGAAGAAGAATTACATAGAATGCTTGGCATAAAATGTGTGAATGATTAGCATGATTGCAATGTTTAGTATGAATTCTTTGAATACCCATGATGCTAATGATATGCAAATCCACAAGCTTGGGGATGCTATGTTTGATGAAGATGATATGTTTAGTCCCCCAAGTTTTGATGTGAAAATTTATTATGATGAAAGCATGCCTCCTATTTATGATGATTATTGTGATGACACGTATGCTATAAAGAATAAAGATAACCATGAAACTTGTCATCATGATTTTTATTTTCAATCGGATTATGCTTCACATGATAGTTATTTTGTTGAGTTTGCTCCCACTACTATTCATGAGAACAAATTTGCTTATGTGGAGATTAATAAAATTTCTATGCTTGTAGATCATGAAAATAATGCTTTATGTGATGGTTATATTGTTGAATTCATTCATGATGCTACTGAAAATTATAATGAGGGAGGAACATATGCTTGTAGGAACTGTAATAATATCAAGTTTCCTCTCTATGTGCTTAAAGTTTCAAAGTTATGCTTGTTTTGCCTTCCTATGCTAGTTGATTATTGTTCCCATAAGTTGTTTGCTCACAAAATCCTTATGCATAGGAAGTGGTTTAGACTTAAATGTACTAGTCAAATTCTTCATGATGCTCTCTTTATGTTTCAGTTCTTATCTTTTATATGAGCATCATTGAAATCATCATGCCTAGCTAGGGGCGTTAAACGTTAGCGCTTGTTGGGAGGCAACCCAATTTTATTTTTGTTCTTTCCTTTTTGCTCCTATTTAGTAATAAATAATTCATCTATCCTCTCTTTAGATGTTCTTTTATGTTTTAATTAGTGTTTATGCCAAGTAGAACCTTTGGGAAGACTTGGGTGAAGTCTATGCGATCTTGCTGTAAAAAACAGAAACTTTAGCGCTCACGAGATTAGCTGCCATTTTTTTACTGGAGAGTGCTTTCAGGTTGATTCTTTTTGCAGATGATTAATATATAAATTCCTCAGGACCACCAATTTATTTCATATTTTTGGAGTTCCAAAAGTATACATTTGATACAGATTACTACAGAATGTTCTGTTTTTGACAGATTCTGTTTTCATTGTGTTGTTTGCTTATTTTGAGAATCTATGAATAGTATCAGAGGGTATGAACCATAGAGAAGTTGGAATATAGTAGATATTACAACAATATGAATTTAGAATGAGTTCACAACAGTACCTAAGTGGTGGTTTTATTTTTTTATACTAACGGAGCTTACGAGTTTTCTGTTGAGTTTTGTATTGTGAAGTTTTCAAGTTTTGGGTAAAGATTCGATGGACTATGGAATAAGGAGTGGCAAGAGCCTAAGATTGGGGATGCCCAAGGCACCCCAAGGTAATATTCAAGGACAAACAAGAGCCTAAGCTTGGGGATGCCCCGGAAGGCATTCTCTCTTTCGTCTTCGTTCATCGGTAACTTTATTTGGAGCTATATTTTTATTCACCACATGATATGTGTTTTGCTTGGAGCGTCATTTTGTTTTCTTTTGTTTTGCTTGCTGTTTGAATAAAATACCAAGATCTGAAATTCTTAAATGTTAGAGAGTCTTCACATAGTTGCATAATTATTCGACTACTCATTGATCTTCGCTTATATCTTTCGTAGTAGTTTGTCATTTGCTCTAGTGCTTCACTTATATCCTTTTAGAGCACGACGGTGGTTTTATTTTTTAGAAATATATGAACCCTCATGCTTCACTTATATTATTTTGAGAGTCTTAAACAGCATGGTAATTTTCTTGGGTTATAAAACTAGTCCTAATATGATGGGCATCCAAGAGGGATGTAATAAAAACTATCATATAAGGTGCATTGAATACTATGAGATGTTTAATTCGTTATGATTGTTGTGAGATATGAAGATGGTGATATTAGAGTCATGATAGTTGAGTAGTTGTGAATTTGAGAAATACTTGTGTTAAAGTTTGTGATTCCCGTAGCATGCACGTATGGTGAACCGTTATGTGATGAAGTCAGAGCATGATTTATTTATTGATTGTCTTCCTTATGAGTGGCGGTCGGGGACGAGCGGTGGTCTTTTCCTACCAATATATCCCCCGAGGAGCATGCACGTAGTACTTCATTTCTGTAACTAATAGATTCTTTCAATAAGTATGTGAGTTCTTTATGACTAATGTTGAGTACATGGATTATACGCACTCTCACCCTTCCACCATTGCTAGCCTCTCTAATACCGTGCACCTTTCGCCGGTATCATACACACACCATATACCTTCCGCAAAACAGCCACCATACCTACCTATTATGGCATTTCCATAGCCATTCCGAGATATATTGCCATGCAACTTACCACCGTTCCGTTTATTATGACACGCTTCATCATTGTCATATTGCTTTGCATGATCATGTAGTTGACATCGTATTTGTGGCAAAGCCACCTTTATAATTCTTTCATACATGTCACTCTTGATTCATTGCATATCCGCACATCACGGAGGCATTCAGATAGAGTCATATTTTGTTCTAAGTATCGAGTTGTAATTCTTGATTTGTAAGTAAATAAAAGTGTGATGATCATCATTATTAGAGCATTGTCCTAGTGAGGAGAGGATGATGGAGACTATGATTCCCCCACAAGTCGGGATGAGACTCCGGACAAAATAATAAAATAATAATAATAAAAAAGAGGCAAAAAAAAGAGAAAAATAGAGAAGGCCAAAAAAAATATATGAGAGAAAAAGAGAGAAGGGGCAATGCTACTCTCCTTTTACCACACTTGTGCTTCAAAGTAGAACCATGATCTTCATGATAGAGAGTCTCCTATGTTGTCACTTTCATATACCAGTGGGAATTTTTCATTATAAAACTTTGCTTGTATATTCCAATGATGGGCTTCCTCAAAATGCCCTAGGTCTTCGTGAGCAAGCGAGTTGGATGCACACCCACTTAGTTTCTTTTGTTGGGCTTTCATATACTTATAGCTCTAGTGCATCCGTTGCATGGCAATCCCTACTCACTCACATTGATATCTATTGATGGGCATCTCCATAGCCCGTTGATACGCCTAGTTGATGTGAGACTATCTTCTCCTTTTTGTCTTCTCCACAACCACCATTCTATTCCACCTATAGTGCTATGTCCATGGCTCACGCTCATGTATTGTGTGAAGATTGAAAAAGTTTGAGAACATCAAAATTATGAAACAATTGCTTGGCTTGTCATCGGGGTTGTGCATGATTTAAATATTTTGTGTGATTAAGATAGAGCATAGCCAGACTATATGATTTTGTAGGGATAGCTTGCTTTGGCCATGTTATTTTGAGAAGACATGATTGCTTTGTTAGTGTGCTTGAAGTATTATTGTTTTCATGTCAATATTAAACTTTTGTTTTGAATCTTATGGATCTGAATATTCTTGCCATAATAAATAAGATTACATTGATAAATATGTTAGGTAGCATTCCACATCAAAAATTCTGTTTTTATCATTTACCTACTCGAGGACGAGCAGGAATTAAGCTTGGGGATGCTTGATACGTCTCCAACGTATCTATAATTTTTGATTGTTCCATGCTAATATATTATCCATCTAGGATGTTTTATAAGCATTTATGTGTTATTTTATATGATTTTTGGGACTAACCTATTAACCTAGAGCCCAGTGCCAGTTTCTGTTTTTTTCCTTGTTTTTGAGTATCGCAGAAAAGGAAAACCAAACGGAGTCCAATGGAAAAAACAGAAACTGGCACTGGGCTCTAGGTTAATAGGTTAGTCCCAAAAATCATATAAAATAGCATATAAATGCATATAAAACATCCTAGATGGATAATATAATAACATGGAACAATAAAAAATTATAGATACGTTGGAGATGTATCACGTGCCCTTCGACTACGAGGTGTATGTGGCGACTTCATGAATCGCAAGATCTGCTGACTCAGTCTCTTGAAAGTGCTTATAGATTACAAAATCAGAAAAATAGCTAGGTTTTAATGTTTACGGGGATAAGTATAGGATCATGAGGAGATTCCAACCAAATGTGTCTCCCTTGGGAAACAAACACACGAAATCTAGCTAACTTATGAGCTTCGAAATTAGAAGCCCGAGGTTCAAACTAGAAATTACAAGAGGTAAATTAAGGAAATATGCCTTAGAGGCAATAATAAAGTTGTTATTTAATATTTACTTATATCATGATAAATGTTTATTATTCATGCTAGAATTGTATTAACCGGAAACTTGATACATGTGTGGACACATAGACAAAACACTATGTCCCTAGTAAGCCTCTACTAGACTAGCTCGTTAATCAAAGATGGTTAAGTTTCCTTACCATAGACATGTGTTGTCATTTGATGAATGTGATCACATCATTAGGAGAATGATGTGATGGAAAAGACCCATCCGTTAGCTTAGCATAATGATCATTCAGTTTTATTGCTATAGCTTTCTTCATATCATATAGATATTCCTTTGACTATGAGATTATTGTAAGTGCATCTAGTGCCCCTTAGTGATTTTGGTGTATTGAAGACTTATAGGTTAAGGGATTAATGTGTTTATAAGTGTACACATGTCTATAAGTCTATGAGGAGTTTGATATTTACAGAGAATGTCGACCCCTAAAAATGAATGTCTTCAACTAAAGACTTTGGCTTTCTGAAGACTTTGAAAGTGAAGCAATTGGTGTGACCATGAAGACTTGATATTCATGCGAGGATTATGAAGCATGAAGAATTTTGTTTTCATAGTTTCATTATCTCTTTCTTGAGTCATAGGAAACACTGTACTGTTAAAGGGGGTTGAGGTAAAACTAAGGGAAAGTTTCCAAGTAATGCTCATCTCAAAATCCTACACCTACCAATCCTTTCGAGTGAAGCCATTGGAAATCTCATACAGTTCAGTCAACTTCTTTAGTGACAGAGACAAAGATCTTCTGGTCTCTCAGGAATTTGGTCTGACTAAGGAGTTAGGAATTCGCTAGTGCGGATTGTCTACAAGTGAGGATCATGATAGCCCTGAGGAATTTGAGAGCTCAAATTTCTGACCGTTGTTGTGCTACACGCCAGCTGTCCCAAAATATCTACCCACCTAACGGTCATATCATTGAAGGGCATTTTTGTCTTATCATGTCAGGCTGCTCCCTAGGCTATAAATAGCCACCCACTACAACCGCTAGCTGGCTGGCTGCTCCGAGAGAAACTGACAATTGTCATTGAGAGCATCCCATCCTCCGACGACTTTGAGCGAAAATCTTCAAGTGAGGAAAACCCAAACCCAAACACCTACAAACCCAAAATTATTGAGCATCACTGTAGAGATTGTTCCTGTGTGGAACCAATGCTTGTTACCTTTCAGGACTGTGCATCCTCCAGACGGTTAGGCGTCATGGTCTAGAGCATCCAAGAAGAAATTGTGGATCGCAAGTGACTGAGTTTGTGAAGGTTTGGAAGTCACCTAAAGACTTACCACGAGTGATTGGGCGAGGTCTGTGTGACCTTAGCTCAAGAAGAATATGGTGAGGATTGTGTGTCCTCAGGTTGAATACCTAGCCGCTCCAACCAGACGTACGACTGTCACAACAATTGGAACTGGTCTACCAAATCACTGTCTTCACCGAGCTACTTGTTTTATTTCCTCAGCTCTTCCATTTCCTCATTCATATACTGCTGTACTTGATCGTTACTATTTGAAGACTTTGACTGAAGACTTTCTCAATTTCCTCAATATTATTTCTTCAGTCAGTTTGTCTTCAGCCTGCTTATCCTGTGTTTACACTACTTGTACTCTGTGCTTGTTTTCATTTCATCATGATGAATGTGCTACTGCTCTGTTATGCTTGCATCGGAGTACTTATTCCACTGCTAGCTGTTCGTGAATTAGGAATTTCCTCACCGTGAAATTCCTCAGTGACGAATTTGAAAAAATCTCCTATTCACCCCCTCTAGTCGATATAACACACTTTCAATTGGTATCAGAGCAAGGTACTCCCTTGTTCTGTGTGATTTTGGTTTAACAGCCTGGAGTTTTAGTTATGTCAACCGCAGGAATGAAGATTGTGTCATGCCCCATCTTTAACGACCATGATTATCCCAAGTGGAAGGCCATGATGAAGAAACGCCTCATGGCGATGAACAACAAACTGTGGACCGGCACTGATATTGGTCTTACGGATCTATGCAAGATGGCGGAGGCTGATGACATTCGCAAGTATACTCTACTTAACCTCACGGCGAAGGACATCATCTGTTCATGTCTGTCCCAAAATCAGTTCAGGAACATTATGCATCTCAACCATGCGAAGCTTATCTGGGACCGACTCTCTGAGGTCTATGAAGGCCATCGAACTCGTCATGATCCCTAGTTTGAGGATTTCAAGGAATCGCTCAAGGCGATGACTTTCGATCCGGAATCATCATCCTCTGCACCATGCCTTATGGCAAAAGGTGCCAAGGTAACTGAATGCTACTCCCTCCGTCTGGAAATACTTGTCATAAAAATGGATAAAAGAAGATGTATCTAGACATATTTTAGTTCTAGACACATCCCTTTTTATCTATTTTGATGACAAGTATTTCCGGACGGAGGGAGTACCTATCTGAGTCTAGTGATGATGAATTTGGACCCAGCTATACCAAACTTGCTTCCCTTGCCACTAAGCAACAAAGAGCTTTGGAAAAAGTTCAAAATATGCTAGACAAAAGCGATGATATGTTGGGTGAAGAAATGGATCGAATTCAAACTCTGACTGATGATGTTCAGAGACTTCAGACCAAGTTTGACAACCTTCAAAGTCATCATAAGACTATCTTATCTGATCATGAGAAGCTTTGTTATGAGTTTCTTCATAGAAAGCAAGATCTTGAAAAGCTAAGGAGAGTTATGAAGATCTTCAGAAGGAACATGATTCATTGCTTGCTCAACAGATCAGTGCCACTCATGATGAATTCATTCCACCATGTTTGAAATGCATTGAACGTGAATCTGCTAATTCTTCACCTGAAAGTTCAAATGATTCTATTGCTGCAAATTCTTCAACTATCTCTGCTATCACTAATTCCTCATCTGAGGATGCTAATAGTATCACTGACAATGTAGGGCTGACGGAATTGTATGTGACAGGCATGTACAAAAGCCTCAAAGGGCATCAGGACCTTTGTGATGTGCTTAAAAAGCAGATCCTCAACAGGAACCCTAGGAAAAAGGGTATTTCCTTTGAGAGGAAACTCAATGTTGATGGGACCTACTGGAAACCTGAGCAGTATCCCAAAACCTCATAGGTTGCTGCAAAAGGACCTCTAGTAGATCCATCCACTTTATCTGGATTTACATGTGAATCTTCATATTCTTCTGATGAGTCATTTGACTCCAACTATAAACTGTTCAAAAATCAGAATGGTGAAGTATTTGCTAGATATATTGGCACTAACTGCAGGAACGGTCCCCCTATGAAGAAAATCTGGGTTCCCAAAAGGTGCCTTGAAAGTCTTCAGGTGAATATCGTCATGACACCACCTATGAAGAATAGGAACCCCAGATCAAATTCTTCATATGGAACGAAGTCTTCATATGGATCCAAGTCCTCATACGGACCAAATTCCTCATATGGATCAAACTCCATATATGAACATCATCGTGCTAACACTTCTATTTTGTAGGGCTATGCATATGTATTCTTCAAATCATTATGTTTATAAGTCCTCGAAGAATTTCTCTGCTTATTCATATGCTTATTCTAACCCCTCTTCTGTGAAACGAAGTGGATTGGCTTCTATGCCACCTTTCTCTTATGGAGCTCGCAGAATGATGAACTCTTTGCCACCCGTCCAGATGTGGGTGGTGAAGAAAAAGAACTAATCTCTTATGTAGGGTCAGGTCTCCAGATGAACTTAATCGTCTGAAGAATTTGCTAGAGACCTGAATATGCTTGAAAGGATGCAAGCTAATCATGAAGAAATGATTTTCATTTCACACGTCCTCATACTGCTATTATCTGTTCTATTCCTTGATGAAATTGATCTGATGAATTTGATGTCATATTCTTCACTGATGAAGTATATGAGTTCGTAAGATGCACTAATTCATTTGCAGGATGATCAACAAAAGCTACTGAGTGGGTCCTTGATAGTGGACGTACAAATCACATGACCGGTGACAGGAACTTATTGATGGACACTGCTTTATCTCCATCACATCTGAAGCATATCACCTACGCAGACAAAGGAAAAAAGAAAGGTATTGGGTCTAGGTAAGGTTGCGATCTCAAAGGATAGACACATGGACAAAGTCATGTTTGTTGAGTCCTTTGGATTCAACCTCATGTCTATGTCAATGCTTTGTGATCTTGATATGGTTGTTGTCTTTGGCAAGTATCATTGTGTTGTGATCATGGAAGCTGACAATTCCAAAGTCTTCGAAGGCTTTCGGAGAGGAGACTTGTATATTGTTGATTTCTCTACCAGACCACAACCTGCTACATGTCTACTTGCAAAAGCTTCAGAAGGCTAGCTGTGGCATCGACGACTTGGTCATGCTGGAATGAGTAACTTGCACACTCTCGCGAAGAAGAAGCATGTCATTGGCATCGAGGATGTCAAATTCCTCAAGGATCACCTGTGTGGAGCTTGTGAAGTTGGAAAGATGAACAAGGCCAAGCATCCCTCAAAGACCATCATGACTACCACTCATCCATTTGAATTGCTTCACATGGATCTCTTTGGTCGTACTCATTATGGCACATTCACTAATGCTGCATCTTTATATGGATTTGTTATTGTTGATGACTATTCTCGTTACACATGGGTGCATATCGGCACTTACAAATATGAAGTGCAGGAAGGCTTCAAACGATTTTCCTCGAGGTCTTCAACCAACTTTGGTGTGAAGATCAAGCACATCAGAAGTGACAATGGGACCGAGTTCAAGAATACTGGTCTTGATAACTATCTTGACGAACTTGGTATTACTCACGAGTTATCCGCTCCTTATACTCCTCAGCAGAATGGTGTCGTGGAGCGCAAGAACATGACTCTTGTTGAGATGGCTTGCACTATGCTTGATGAATACAAGACGCCTCGTCATTTCTGGCCTGAGGCAATTGATACTGCATGCCACATCATCAACAGGGTATATCTTCACAAATTCTTCAAAAAGACCTCATATGAACTCCTCACTGACAAGAAACCCAATGTGAGTTATTTCAAAGTCTTCGGTGCTAAATGTTGGATTAGAGATCCTCATCACAATTCTAAATTTTTACCGAAAGCACATGAAGGTTTTATGCTTGGTTACGGAAAAGACTCGCACACCTATAGAGTCTTCAACACCATTCACCACAAGGTTGTTGAAACTGTAGATGTGTGGTTCAATGAAACTAACGGCTCACAAATAGAGCATCTACCTCTTGTGCTAGATGAAAAGTCACCTAAGGAATCCATCAAGTTCAAGGCTACTGAGGATGTCATTCATATCGAAGAATCTGCTGAAGAAGTCATTCCAGAACATGAAGAACATCATGCTAGTGCACCTGAGGAAAATGGCTCTGAAGAAAATGCTGAGCCAACTCAACGTCGTCAACCCGCTCATCCTCGTGTTGCAAATGAAGTGCAGATCGAGAAAATCATCAGTGGCATCAACGCACCAGGTCCTCTCACATGCTCAAAAGCTTCACATTTGTCTGGTCACTTTTTCTTTTGTGTCTATCACAGAGCCCACTAAAGTAGATGAGGCATTTCTGGAGCCTGAGTGGATTCAAGCGATGCAAGAGGAATTACATCAGTTCGAGCTCAACAATGTCTGGGAACTTGTCAAGCGACCAGACCCACACAAGCACAATATCATCAGCACCAAATGTATCGACCGCAACAAGCAAGATGAAAATGGCCTTGTGGTGAGGAATAAGGCACGGCTTGTAGCTCAAGGCTACACACAGGTTGAAGGAATTGATTTCGATGAAACTTTTGCACCTGTTGCTAGACTTGAGGCTATTCGCATATTTCTTGCTTATGCTAACCATCATAATATCATCTTATATCAAATGGATGTGAAAAGTGCATTCCTCAATGGTAAGCTTGAGGAAGAAGTATATGTTGCTCAACCCCTAGGTTTTGAAGATCCAAAGCATCTTGACAAATACTTCAAACTCAATAAGGCCCTCTATGTCCTCAAGCAGGCCCCTCGGGTGTGGTATGATACTTTGAAGGAATTCCTTATGAAGAAAGGCTTCAAACACGGTTCACTTGACCCAATTCTTTTCACCAAAACCTATGATGATGAATTATTCGTGTGCCACATATATGTTGATGATATCATCTTTGGCTGTACTGACCAATGTTAAATTGACGAATTTTCCTATATGATGAGTGAGGAATATCAAATGTTTATGATGGGAGAATTGAAATTCTTCTTAGGTCTTCAAATTCGTTAACAACAGAACATCATCCTCATATCTCAGGAGAAATACCTCAAGGATGTGTTGAGGAAATTCGGCATGCAAGATTGTAAAGGCGTCAAAATCCCTATGCCCACAAATGGCCATCTGTGCACTGATGAAAATGGTATTGACTTCGATCAAAAGGTATACCGCTCCATGATTGGCTCTTTATTGTATCAGTGTGCATCTAGGCCAGATATTATGCTCAGTGTTTACATGTGTGCCCAATTTCAAGCTACACCGAAGGAATCACACCATAAGGTTCTGAAGCATATTCTTCGATATCTAGCTCACACTCCAACACTTGGATTATGGTATCCCAAGGGCTCGGCTTTTGATCTCATTGGATATTTTGACTCTGACTATGCTGGTGATCGTGTGGACCGCAAGTCAACATTAGGCACATGCCATTTCCTCGGACGATCCTTGGTATGTTGGTCCTCGAAGAAACAGAACTGCGTATCACTCTCTACTGCTGAAGCTGAGTACATTGCTGCTGGCTCGTGTTGTGCTCAATTGCTATGGATGAAGCAAACCCTCAAGGACTACAGCATCAATGTGAAGAATGTGCCACTCTACTGTGACAATGAGAGTGCCATCAAGATTGCTCATAACCCAGTTCAACACTCAAAGACAAAGCACATCCAGATTCGTCATAATTTTCTTCGTGATCATGTGTTGAAGGGCGACATCTCCATCGAGCATGTGAAGACTGAAGAACAGCTAGCCGATATCTTCACAAAGCCCTTGGATGAGAAGAGATTTAGCAAGTTATGGTGTGAGCTAAATATCTTAGAATCTTCGAATGTTCTTTGAAAAGGGCACACATCCTAACACTTATGCAAAATTGATGACTTAGATGTGCAATACACGAAGTAATGTTTTTCTTCAATCAATGAAGACTAACCCTCTAAGTGTGAAGAAATTAACGAAGAATTTGATTCTCAGAGCCCTAAGACAATTGTACGCGACGTCTGAAATCATCATTCTTATACGATGGGTCACGCCACCAACAAAAGTTGAAAATCTTCAACTTGAGTTTTTCTTCAGTTTTGAAATTCCTCAGTTGTTCAAGTTCTTCAACTTTGCAAGGTCTTCACTCTTTCCGTCGTTGTTATATATATATTTGATTTTTCAGTCCTCTACAACATTCACTTATTGCTAATTCTTCAAGTCGACTTTTCTGCTAAGTGAATGTGATCGGACCCGTCCCCCTCTATGATAAACTCAACCCAGCCTGTTCAAAAATTCTTCAGGTGGGTTCTATTTGAAACCCGTTCAAACTCTTCACTGGGTCCTTGTCAGCTGAAGAATTTGTGAACGAAACTTTAACACATTCTTATCTGAATTTTCGGCGTTTGCCGCTCAAACCGGTTCGCATCCCACGATAAGATTTATCTATTCACCCATGATCTCACATGGTCTCCACCTCACTATTCGTGGGTGACACATGTCACTGGGATGAGAAGGGTCAGGGGCACGTTCGTCCATTTTCCTCGGACGAGCGGTTTTTCACCTCGGCTATAAATACCCCTCACCCTCCCTAGACCGCATTTACCCTGCTCAATCTCACTCCCCTCGCTCGAGCTCAAACACCTAGCGCCGCTGCTACTTCCATCATCACTGGTAAGGAAGAGCTTCACCGCCTCGACCTCGTTGTCGTCGTACTCGCGCCGGCCGCGAAAATCTTCAGTCCGCCACCGCCGTAGCTGTCTTCCGCCGCCAAGTTAGGGCATTGAAGATCTGAATGGACGAACTTCCTATCTACTAATACCAGTTCATCGTGTTCTTCGTCAAGGGTAAATAAAATCTATTTTTACTGCCCTTGTTGATTCTGATGATTTCCACAAAATCTTCAAAAGGTGTTTATTCTTCAACTTCCACACACGTGAACACCACACATGCATTTGTTCTTGATTTGTTTCTCTAAGCAACGTTTTTCTTCAAGATTCCTCAATTGTGTAGATTTTCAATCTATACAACTCTGGAACCTAAGTCAAAGACCGCTTAGTGAAATTCCTCAAGGCATCTCTGGTCATATTCCTCAAACTTGTTTCTTTTGAAAAACTTATGAGAACGCATATAACCTCTCCAAATTCTTCGCACCTATACTCTGTTCACAAGTACACATGTTCGCTGCTGAATCACTAGGTTCTCATCAACTTAACTCATTTGCAGCATTCCTCGAAGACAAGTTCATACCTCTTCAGAGAATTCCATTGTTCAAAATCCTCAGCTGAAGAAAATGGCTGATGGCAAGAGACCTCGGAAGGGAGGGAAGAAATTGGAAGTAAATACTGCCTTTGAGATTCCAGATGACATCTATGAGGAATATTGCACTCCTGATGAAGCCAAACATGGCAACGAGAACAAGAATCAGTGCAAGGTGCGCATACAGAGGATAGAGAGGAGATGGGCACGGGCATGGAGGGAGTACAGATATGTCACTCCTAAGTACATGAAGAAATTCGCATTACACCGTCCTTGCCCAAGACCTCCATTTGCACCAGGCCAAGAAGCTGATCCCACTAGCCTCAAGCACGGTGAGGACTATCTAGATGAATGGGCCAAGCGGCAAGATAAGTTGGCCAAAATGGCCAAGGAAGCAGTGAGGATATTCAATGTAGCGACCAGACCTCAAACAGTCTGATCTCTGTGCTCAGTGTCATCCCTGGATCAGTAATGCTGACACCACACAGTACTCGGAGGATTTATAACAGAGTAGCAATCACACACTTATTACAATTGAATGTCTCAAGAGAGAACTTAATAAAATAAACATGGCTTAAGGCCATCTAATAACGATAACAGCGGAAGGCTTGGAAGAATAAGCGAGTCCATCAACTCAAACGGCATCACTGAGTATAGAACCACGACCTAAGCACCTTAATCGTCCTCTGAAAAGTCTGCAACATGAAACGTTGTAGCCCGAAAACGGGTCAGCACATGGAATATGCTGGCAATGTAACACATAGAGAATAATGGAATGAATAGCCTATACTACATGCATATATGGCTGGTGGAAAGCTCTATGGTTACAGTTTTGCATAAAGCCAATTTTTCCCTACTGCAAAGGAATAAATTTATTAACTATCATGGGGTTGTGAAACATTGAGAATGGTTGACAGCATTCTCAATCCCAATTAAAAGTACTCATTAACAAACCCAACAATATTAATTAGAAGTAACATGATGAGATTCACATGATATCCGGTACTAGATACTCAAGATGTCCATAACCGGGACACGGCTAACCATGATTAGTTTATACACTCTGCAGAGGTTTGCGACTTTTCCCCACAAGACTCGATCGCCTCCGTTTGGTTTCTCGCTTTACATGGTGTTTGAGAAGCGGATGACCGAGACATAGTCTTTCGAAGCGCTAGCACCTTACATGTGGGTAGACCGTACCAACCTACATCCCCTACATCTGCTAGCCTACCCGTAAGAGTTCGCACAACTTAATCAACTATGCCAGAGCCCATAATGGCTTGTGGCTGCACACGGAAGTTTCTACTTTGAATAAACTCATGATCCCTTTGAGCCTGGGTGGCGGTCCGAAGAAATACAGGCAAGTCCTGATAGAAACCAGGTGCCTCAATCCACCCAGATGTGTGTTTAAGTTGCCACCTTAAATAAACCATTAAATAACAATCTCACATCTGTCATGGATACACTCACCCAATCCACGTCTACTAGCATAGCATGGCGTAATAAGCAAACATAGAAGTAACTCCCAAGGGTTTGATAATAAAACAGGTAATAGGTACTACCTCAACTACTTCCCATCCCACAATTTAATTAGATCCTAATCATGCAAGTGTTTGAGGATACATCTAATGCATAAAAACTCGGTATGAGAAGAAGTATGATCAAAGTGTTACTTGCCTTGCTGATGATCCGCGAAACCTAGAGACTCGAAATAACAGGCGGCGCACTCCGGGTAATCTATCGCAGACAAACAAACATGCATACAATAAATATTCATCTAATGCACAGGTAAAACTCGAATAGATCTAACCAGATAGTTCAACTTAAGAACTCCGGTTTGCAAAAAGAATCAAATCAAACGAAGCAACGGAAGTCAAACGGCGGAAGAAAACAACTTCGTTTTACTAATCTGGATCTAAGTCAAATTTTACAGAAGAAAAAACTTGTTTAAGTAGATTATTCGGAAAGACGGTTTGAGATTTAACTCCAGCGCTTGAATCGCTGATTCCGATAAACGAGCGAAAAGTTATACTAAAATGAAAATCGGATCTGGAATCGTGATCAGAAAAATCGCGGATTAAATCCGAGAAAAAGAAAAAACAAAATGACGAACAGATTCGAACGGAAAAAAATAATAAAAAAACCGAAGGGTTTTCTTAAAAAAACGGCACGGAAATCGAGGCGGTGGCGAACCTCGGGCGGCGTCGCGGCGACTCAATGGCGCGCGGCGTCGGCGATGGTGTCGGCGGTCAAGGCGGGCTAGGGTTTCGGGCGGGCTCGGGTGGGCTGGCGGCTCGGGCGGCAGCTATTTATAGCGTGCCCCCGAGCGGAGTCCCGCTCGGGTACGGCCTGAAAGGCGGAGCGCGTTTTTTTTAATAAAACATTAGCGCAGAAAAAAAATCGAAAGAAGTACTAAACGGACTCCAAAAATCCCGAAATAAATTTTTCCCCGGCTTCTAAAATCAGGCCGGATTTAATGAACATTTATTTGGGGCCTAAATGCAATTTTGAAAAACGCGCATTTTTCCTAAATTCAAATAAAAGGGCGAAAAACTCCAAAATAAAATCTTATTTGATTTTATTATTAAATCTTAATTATTTCTTTATTTTGGGAAAGTCATTTTATTCCCTCTCGCATATTTTTGTAATAGAAATAATTGAAGATAAAATAATTAAAATCAAATGATCCTATTTTCAAAATTTGAGAAAACTCAAATATGAAAATAACGAAAATCCCCAACTCTCCCCGTGGGTCCTTGAGTTGTGTAGAATTTTCTAGGATCGAGAAAAAATGCAACGAAAAATATGATATGCAATGATGCTCTATGTATAACATTCCAAATTGAAAATTTGGGATGTTACAAACCTAGCCCCTTAAGATGAATCTCGCCCTCGAGATTCGGGTTGGCTAGAAAATAGGTGAGTGTGGTCTTTAAGCAAATATTCCTCTCGCCCTCAGGTGGCTTCATCCTCAGTGTGGTGGCTCCACTGAACTTTGCAAAACTTAATGACCTTGCTGCGGGTGACTCTGCTGGCATACTCCAGAATCTTAATGGGTTTCTCCTCATAGGTCAAATCATCATTCAACTGAATTGCTTCCAGTGGCACGGTATCTCTCAGTGGTATATCGGCCATCTCTGCGTGACACTTCTTCAACTGAGAAACATGAAACACATCATGAACTCCTGACAATCCTTCGGGTAATTCCAACTTGTAAGCAACTTCACCCATGCGTTCCAAAACACGATAAGGTCCTACAAATCGAGGTGCTAACATTCCCTTAACTTCAAAACGTTTAACTCCTCGAAGTGGCGATACTCGAAGATAAACTATGTCTCCGACTTCGTATTCTGTCTCCTTGCGTTTTGAATCCGCATAGCTTTTCTGTCTCGAATGGGCTACCTTGAGCCTATCGCGAATTAACTTTACCTTCTGTTTAGACTCCTTAATCAAATCTGGTCCAAACAACTGGCGGTCTCCAACTTCATCCCACAACAACGGGGTCCTGCACCTCCTTCCGTACAAGGCTTCGAAAGGTGCCATCTTCAAATTGGTTTGGTAACTGTTGTTGTAAGAAAACTCCGCATATGGAAAATTGTCATAACAACTTGATCCATAATCCAAAGCACAAGCTCTAAGCGTATCCTCCAAAATCTGGTTGACTCTCTCGGTTTGTCCATCTGTCTGTGGATGGAAAGCTGTGCTAAACTCCAGCCTGGTTCCCAAGGTTTCGTGCAACTGCTTCCAGAACTTTGAGGTGAATTGGGTTTCTCTATCTGATACGATACTCCTCGGAACTCCATGCAAGCATACAATCCTGGTCATGTATATCTTGGCCAATTTGGCACTACTGTAGGTAGTCTTTACTGGAATGAAATGAGCTACCTTCGTCAAGCGATCTACTATAACCCAAATCAAGTCATAGCCTGAACGAGTCCTAGGCAATCCCGTGATGAAATCCATACCTAGTTTATCCCACTTCCATTTGGGTATAGGCAATGGCTGTAACAATCCTGCTGGCTTCTGATGTTCTGCCTTCACCTTCTAACATACATCACAAACTGCTACGTACTCTGCAATATCCTTCTTCATTCCGGTCCACCAGAAAGTATTCTTAAAATCCAAATGCATCTTGGTATTTCCTGGGTGAATCGAATATGGTGAATCGTGTGCCTCTTGTAGAATCAACTTCCTGATCTCCGGGTCATTGGGCACATAAACACGGTCCTCAAACCATAGGGTATCGTGCTCATCCTCACGAAATCCCTTAGCCTTTCCTTCGCTAATTTTCTCCTTTATAGAGGCAATCTCTTTGTCAGTCTTCTGAGCTTCCCTGATCTTATCCATCAAAGTTGACTGAATCTCCAATGCTGCTACGTAGCCTCTCGGAACTATTTCCAAACATAGCTCTCGAAGATCCTCGGCTAACTCCTTTGGTATTTCTCCCGTCATTAATGTGTTGACGTGACTCTTACGGCTCAACGCGTCTGCTACAACGTTAGCCTTTCCGGGGTGGTAATGCAATCTCATATCATAATCTTTGATGAGTTCCAACCATCTCCTCTGCCTGAGATTTAGCTCCTTCTGCGTGAAGATGTATTTCAAACTCTTGTGATCCGTATACACCTCACAATGGTTTCCAATGAGGAAATGTCTCCATGTTTTCAACGCATGCACTACGGCTGCTAACTCCAAATCATGTGTAGCATAATTTAGCTCATGAGGCTTAAGCTGTCGTGAAGCATATGAAACAACTCTCCCCTCCTGCATAAGCACTGCTCCAAGTCCTTGACGTGAAGCGTCGCAATATACCTCATAATCCTTGGTCTGATTTGGCAGAATTAACACTGGTGAGGTAACCAAACGTTTCTTCAACTCTTGGAAACTAGCTTCACACTCCTCGGTCCAAATGAACTTGGTATCCTTCTTCAACAATTCTGTCATAGGCTTTGCAATCCTCGAGAAATTCTAAATGAATCTCTGGTAGTATCCCGCTAGTACAAGGAAACTCCGGACCTCTCCAACTGTTGTTGGCGCTTCCCAGTTTGTTACAGTGACAACTTTAGTGGGGTCTACTGCTATACCCTCTCCGGATATAACATGTCCAAGAAATCCAACTTCCTTCAACCAAAACTCACACTTGCTGAACTTGGCGTACAACTGATGTTCTCTGAGCTTCTCGAGTACCAAACGCAAATGCTTTCCTCTTCATTCTTCGAGTAAACCAAAATATCATCAATGAACACCACGACGAACTTATCCAAAAACTCCATAAACACTTTGTTCATCATGTTCATAAAATAGGCAGGTGCGTTAGTCTGACCAAATGACATAACGGTGTACTCATACAGCCCGTACCTGGTGGTAAAAGCTGTCTTAGGTATATCCTGCTCTCGAATCTTTAACTGATGGTACCCTGATCGCAAATCGATCTTTGAAAACACTTTTGCTGTCTTCAACTCCATCATGTCTGCGCACATCTGGTTCTCCTGACGTCGAATGTGCTGGTTTAACTCCTGGATGAAAGCTGCAATGGATCGATCCTTCTTAGTGCCAACTATCTCCCATTGTTCATCTCGGCGTCCGCAAATCTGGTAGATAGTATCCTTGAGGTCTTCTTTATAAACTTCTCCAATGCGTCCCATGGTTATATGGGCTGCCATACTCTTTCCCAGACTCCAAGTTGGTGCATTGAAAACACACTCTATGGGCTCCGTGATTGGCGCAAACGTCCTTCCGGGAACTAGAGCTTGAATCTTCCAGCGCTCCTCTTCGGGTAAAGTGGAATTGTAAGTCCCGGTGAAGCTTGGTAATCCAATGTTTAGGTACTTAGTGACTTCCTTCAGGTGTCGTCCAAAGGGCATATCTTCATCCGGCTGGGCGAACTTGATCCTCGCTTCCGTCATCCTAAAAGAATAGAAAAGATGAGGAGTCAAAAATGAGAAGAGAGAGTAGTGATCTAGGGCTTTGGCTTAATGGTCGTGTCCTACGGTCAGCGTGTGCTCGATACCATCTCTCAGTGCGACCAGGACCTCAAACAGTCGATCTCGTGCTCGTCATCCTGGATCGATGTCTTGACACCACACAAGACTCGGAGGATTTATAACAGAGTAGCAATCACACACTTATTACAATCGAATGTCTCAAGAGAGAACTTAATAAAATAAACATGGCTTAAGGCCATCTAATAACGATAACAAATGAAGGCTTGGAAGAATAAGCGAGTCCATCAACTCCAACGGCATCACTGAGTATAGAACCACGACCTAAGCACCTTAATCGTCGTCTGAAAAGTCTGCAACATGAAACGTTGCAGCCCGAAAACGGGTCAGCACATGGAATATGGCAATGTAACACATAGAGAATAATGGAATGAATAGCCTATACTACATGCATATATGGCTGGTGGAAAGCTCTATGGTTACAGTTTTGCATAAAGCCATTTTTTCCCTACTGCAAAGGAATAAATTTATTTAACTATCATGGTGGTTGTGAAACATTGAGAATGTTTGACAGCATTCTCAATCCCAATTAAAAGTACTCATTAACAAACCCAACAATATTAATTAGAAGTAACATGATGAGATTCACATGATATCCAGGTACTAGATACTCAAGATGTCCATAACCGGGGACACGGCTAACCATGATTAGTTTATACACTCTGCAGAGGTTTGTGCACTTTTCCCCACAAGACTCGATCGCCTCCGTTTGGTTTCTCGCACTACATGGTGTTTGAGAAACGGATGACCGAGACATAGTCTTTCAGAAGCGCTAGCACCTTACATGTGGGTAGACCGTACCAACCTACATCCCCTACATCTGCTAGCCTACCCGTAAGAGTTCGCACAACTTAATCAACTATGCCAGAGCCCATAATGGCTTTTGGCTGCACAAAGAAGTTTCTAGTTTGAATAATCTCATGATCCCTTTGAGCCTGGGTGGCAGTCCGAAGAAATACAGGCAAGTCCGTATAGAAACCAGGTGCCTCAATCCACCCAGATGTGTGTTTAAGTTGCCACCTTAAATAAACCATTAAATAACAATCTCACATCTGTCATGGATACACTCACCCAATCCACGTCTACTAGCATAGCATGGCGTAATAAGCAAACGTAGAAGTAACTCCCAAGGGTTTGATAATAAAACAGGTAATAGGTACTACCTCAACTACTTCCCATACCACAATTTAATTAGATCCTAATCATGCAAGTGTTTGAGGATAGATCTAATGCATAAAAACTGGGTATGAGAAGAAGTATGATCAAAGTGTTACTTGCCTTGCTGATCATCCGCGAAACCTAGAGACTCGAAATAACAGGCGGTGCACTCCGGGTAATCTATCGCAGACAAACAAACAAGCATACAATAAATACTCATCTAATGCACAGGTAAAACTCGAATAGATCTAACCAGATAGTTCAACTTAAGAACTCCGGTTTGTAAAAAGAATCAAATCAAACGAAGTAACGAAAGTCAAACGGCGGAAGAAAACAACTTCGTTTTACTAATCTGGATCTAAGTCAAATTTTATAGAAGCAAAAACTTGTTTAAGTAGATTATTCGGAAAGAGGGTTTGAGATGAAACTCCAGCGCTTGAATCGCTGATTCCGATAAGCGAATGAAAAGTTATACTAAAACGAAAATCGGATCTAGAATCGCGATCGGAAAAATCGCGGAATAAATCCGAGAAAAAGAAAAAACGACGAACAGATTGAACGGAAAAAATAATAAAAAACTGAAAAAACCGAAGAAAACCGATCGGTTTTTTCTAAAAAATCAACACGAAATCGAGGCGGCGACCCTCGGCGGCGTCTGGCGACTCAGCGGCGCGTGGCGGCGGGCTGGGGCGGCTAGGGTTTGAGGCGGGCTCGAGTGGGCTTTGGCGGCTCGGGCGGCCGCTATTTATAAGCGTGCCCCGAGCGAGTCCCGCTGAACGGCTGAAAAGGCGGTGCGCATTTTTTAATAAAACATTACGCTAAAAAAAATCAAAAGAAGTACATAGCGGACTCCAAAATCCCGAAATAAATTTTCCCGGCTTCTAAAATCAAGCGGATTTAATGAACATTTATTTGGGGCCTAAATGCAATTTTGAAAACGCACATTTTCCTAAATACAAATAAAAGGCGAAAAACTCCAAAATAAAATCTTATTTGATTTTATTATTAAATCTTAATTATTTCTTTATTTTGGGAAAGTCATTTTATTCCCTCTCGCATATTTTTGTAATAGAAATAATTGAAGATAAAATAATTAAAATCAAATGATCCTATTTTCAAAATTTGAGAACACTCAAATATGAAAATAACGAAAATCCCCAACTCTCCCCGTGGGTCCTTGAGTTGTGTAGAATTTTCTAGGATCGAGAAAAAATGCAACGAAAAATATGATATGCAATGATGCTCTATGTATAACATTCCAAATTGAAAATTTGGGATGTTACAAACCTACCCCCTTAAGATGAATCTCGCCCTCGAGATTCGGGTTGGCTAGAAAATAGGTGAGGGTGGTCTTTAAGCAAATCTTCCTCTCGCTCTCATGTGGCTTCATCCTCAGTGTGGTGGCTCCACTGAACTTTGCAAAACTTAATGACCTTCCTGCGGGTGACTCTGCTGGCATACTCCAGAATCTTAACGGGTTTCTCCTCATAGGTCAAATCATCATTCAACTGAATTGCTTCCAGTGGCACGGTATCTCTCAGTGGTATACCGGCCATCTCTGCGTGACACTTCTTCAACTGAGAAACATGAAACACATCATGAACTCCTGACAATCCTTCGGGTAATTCCAACTTGTAAGCAACTTCACCCATGCGTTCCAAAACACGATAAGGTCCTACAAATCGAGGTCCTAACTTTCCCTTAACTCCAAAACGTTTAACTCCTCGAAGTGGCGATACTCGAAGATAAACTATGTCTCCGACTTCATATTCTGTCTCCTTGCGTTTTGAATCCGCATTGCTTTTCTGTCTCGACTGGGCTACCTTGAGCCTATCGCGAATTAACTTTACTTTCTGTTCATACTCCTTAATCAAATCTGGTCCAAACAACTGGCGGTCTCCAACTTCATCCCACAACAATGGGGTCCTGCACCTCCTTCCGTACAAGGCTTCGAAAGGTGCCATCTTCAAACTGGTTTGGCAACTGTTGTTGTAAGAAAACTCCGCATACGGAAAATTGTCATCCCAACTTGATCCATAATCCAAAGCACAAGCTCTAAGCATATCCTCCAAAATCTGGTTGACTCTCTCGGTTTGTCCATCTGTCTGTGGATGGAAAGCTGTGCTAAACTCCAGCCTGGTTCCCAAGGTTTCGTGCAACCGCTTCCGAACTTTGAGGTGAATTGGGTTCCTCTATCGTCGATACTCCTCGGAACTCCATGCAAGCATACAATCCTGGTCATGTATATCTTGGCCAATTTGGCACTACTGTAGGTAGTCTTTACTGGAATGAAATGAGCTACCTTCGTCAAGTGATCGACTATAACCCAAATCGAGTCATAGCCTGAACGAGTCCCGGGCAATCCCGTGATGAAATCCATACCTAGTTTATCCCACTTCCATTTGGGTATAGGCAATGGCTGTAACAATCCTGCTGGCTTCTGATGTTCTGCCTTCACCTTCTGACATACATCACAAACTGCTACGTACTCTGCAATATCCTTCTTCATTCCGGTCCACCAGAAAGTATTCTTCAAATCCAAATACATCTTGGTATTTCCTGGGTGAATCGAATATGGTGAATCGTGTGCCTCTTGTAGAATCAACTTCCTGATCTCCGGGTCATTGGGCACATAAACACGGTCCTCAAACCATAGGGTATCGTGCTCATCCTCACGAAATCCCTTAGCCTTTCCTTCGCTCATTTTCTCCTTTATAGAGGCAATCTCTTTGTCGGTCTTGAGCTTCCCGATCTTATCCATCAAAGTTGATCAATCCCCAATGCTGCTATATAGCCTCTGGAACTATTTCCAAACATAGCTCCGAAGATCCTCGGCTAACTCCTTTGGTATTTCTCCGTCATTAATGTGTTGGCGTGACTCTTACGGCTAAACGCTGCTCTACTATAACGTTAGCCTTACCGGGGTGGTAATGCAATCTCATATCATAATCTTTGATGAGTTCCAACCATCTCCTCTGCCTGAGATTTAGCTCCTTCTGCGTGAAGATGCATTTCAAACTCTTGTGATCCGTATACACCTCACAATGGTTTCCAATGAGGAAATGTCTCCATGTTTTCAACGCATGCACTACGGCTGCTAACTCCAAATCATGTGTAGCATAATTTAGCTCATGAGGCTTAAGCTGTCGTGAAGCATACGAAACAACTCTCCCCTCCTGCATAAGCACTGCTCCAAGTCCTCGACGTGAAGCGTCGCAATATACCTCGTAATCCTTGGTCTGATCTGGCAGAATTAACACTGGTGAGGTAACCAAACGTTTCTTCAACTCTTGGAAACTAGCTTCACACTCCTCGGTCCAAATGAACTTGGTATCCTTCTTCAACAATTCTGTCATAGGCTTCGCAATCCTCGAGAAATTCTCAATGAATCTTCGGTAGTATCCCGCTAGTCCAAGGAAACTCCGGATCTCTCCAACTGTTGTTGGCGCTTCCCGATTTATTCTGAGGACAACTTTAGTGGGGTCTCTTGCTATACCCTCTCCGGATATAACATGTCCAAGAAATCCAACTTCCTTCAACCAAAACTCACACTTGCTGAACTTGGCGTACAACCGATGTTCTCTGAGCTTCTCGGTACCAAACGCAAATGCTCCTTATGTTCCTCTTCATTCTTGAGTAAACCAAAATATCATCAATGAACACCACGATTTAACTTATCCAAAAACTCCATAAACACTTTGTTCATCATGTTCATAAAATAGGCAGGTGCGTTAGTCAGACCAAATGACATAACGGTGTACTCATACAGCCCGTACCTGGTGGTAAAAGCTGTCTTAGGTATATCCTGCTCTCGAATCTTTAACTGATGGTACCCTGATCGCAAATCGATCTTTGAAAACACCTTAGCTCCTTGCAATTGGTCAAACAAGTCATTGATCATCGGCAAGGGTACTTGTTCTTAATGGTCACTTCATTCAATCCACGATAATCAACAACCATTCATAATGATCCATCCTTCTTCTCCACTAGAATCTTGGTGATCCCCAAGGCGAAGAACTTGGGCGAATAAAACCTTTATCCAGTAACTCCTTAATCTGCTTCTTAATTTCCTCCAAATCTTGGGCTGGCATCCTATACGGTCTCTTAGATATCGGCCCGATGCACGGCGATAGTTCAATCAGAAACTCAATGTCTCTATCCGGTGGCATGCCTAGCAACTCTTCCGGAAACACGTCCGGGTAATCCCTTACCACTGGTACTTCTTCCTGCACAACTCCTGATAAGGAATTTACATGTGCTCTCCTCGGCTCATGCCGTGATACATACTTGATTCTCCTTCCTTCTGGGGTGGTAAGAAAAATTGACTTACTGGCGCAATCTATGTTCCCTCCATACATTGACAGCCAATCCGTACCAAGAATTACATCCAATCCTTGGGATTCCAATATGATTAAATCCGTTGGGAAAACATGCCTCCCTATACTTAATGGCACTTGAAAACATCCTTGACTGGCCATATACTCTGCTCCCGGTGAGCTTACTAACATGGGTGTCTTAAGAGTTTTAGTGGGTAGGCTAAACTTATCCATAAATCCTTGATATGAATGAATGCGATGCACCAAGATCAAAAGAACAACTGCAGTAAATGACTTAACCAAAAACTTACCTATTACTGCATCTGGCTAAGCTTCAACCTCCTCCACGGTGACGTGGTTCACTTGTCCTTTGTTGAAAGGGTTCAGCTTCTTTCCTGAGCTTCCATTGCCATTTCCATTCTGGCCTTCTAGACACTCGTTTGCATAATGCCCAGTCTTGCGGCACTTAAAGCAAGTTATATGGCTCAGGTCTACCTTGGATGGTGTTGACGGGTTGGTGCGATTTTGTCCATTGCTTCCTCCATTCCCGTTCCCATACTTGGTGCCATTATGGTTGTGCGAGCTACCTCCTCCATGGGTATGCTGAAATTGTCCTCTTGGCTTTGGGGTAAAGCGAAGTTTCTGCTGAGCTCCAGAGTTATTCTTAACCTGTCCATACTTCCTCTTGCGATTTTCAATCTGCTGTTGCTTCCCTTCAATCATAAGCGCACGATCTACTAACTCCTGGTAGTTATTGAAGGTGGCTACCATCAACTGCATGCTCAGCTCATCATTCAGTCCTTCTAGAAACTTCTCCTGCTTCGCCACGTCCGTAGCAATGTCATCTGGGGCATAACATGCTAGCTTACTGAAATCATCTACATACTGGCCAACTGTCCGTCCTCCCTGGCGCAAGTTGCGAAAATCACGCTTCTTCATGGCCATAGCTCCTGCTTGAAACATGGGCGAGACGAAAGCTTGTGGCCGATCCCATGTGGCGGTGTCTCTGAGGTAAGTGGTGTAAAATTCTCCCACCATGCTGCTGCGGGTCCTTCAAGCTGGTGTGCAGAAAACTTCACCCTTTCTCCATCTGTACATCCTGCAGTGGTCAACTCCCTCCCTATCTTACGGAGCCAATCATCTGCAACAATCGGCTCGGTGCTACTGGAAAACACCGGCGGATTCAGCCTTAAGAAACGGATCAAATGGTCAACAAGTGGTGGTGGTGGTGGGTTGTTGTTGTTGTTGTTGTTGTTGTTATTGTTGTTGTTGCTGCCTTGGTTCTGTACCAATGTTTGAATCAAGGCATTCTGCTGCTGAATCAACTGAGTGATCTCTAGCGGAAAGACAAATTCAAGGTCGCGTCTCGGAGGCATCTAAGGGGTTTAAAGAAAAGACGAGAATTTAGAATAGAATGAGGTCTAGAGAAAAACACTACCCATATGCACATGAGACAAATCACACAATATCACTCCAATCAATTCAAACAAGGGCATACAACGGTCTATCTATCGTTAGAAAGTGCTGAAACTAAAACTAATATAACATGGGGGTAATCTACTACTGTTATGGTGGTCAACTAGAAAAACTGCTCCGATGAAGACTCCATGATATCTGCTCCAGCTTCATCTTCGTAATCATCATCACTAGGATCGGAATAGGTGTCGTCGATGATGATATAGTTCTCTGGACAGGTGCTATCTTCATCTTCCCCTCCGGGTGCTGAATTTCCCATGAGTTCTTCAATCTTCTCCTTAAGATCACCATTTTGTCCCACTAGAGCTACAATCTCCTCCATGTAGTCCTTGCGGGTGGCCTTGAGCCTCCTTCTAGTTCGATAATCTTGGATTTTGCTGTCTTCAACTCCATCATGTCTGCAAGACATCCGGTTCTCTGGCGTCGAATGTGTTGGTTTAACTCTGGATGAAAGCTGCAATGGATCGATCCATCTTAGTGCCAAATATCTCCCATTGTTCATCTCGTCCCGCAAATCTGTAGATAGTATCCTTGAGGTCTTCTTTATAAACTTCTCCAATCGTCCCATGGTTATATGGGCTGCCATACTCTTTCCTGACTCAAGTTGGTGCATTGAAAACACACTCTATGGGCTCCGTGATTGGCAAACGTCCTTCCGGAACTAGAGCTTGAATCTTCAGCGCTCCTCTTGGGTAAAGTGGAATTGTAAGTCCGGTGAAGCTTGGTAATCCAATGTTTAGGTACTTAGTGACTTCCTTCAGTGTCGTCAAAGGGCGTATCTTCATCCGTTTGGGTGAACTTGATCCTCGCTTAGTCATCCTAAAAGAATAGAAAAGATGAGGAGTCAAAAATGAGAAGAGAGAGTAGTGATCTAGGGCTTTAGCTTAATGGTCGTGTCCTACAGTCAGCGTGTGCTCTGATACCATCTCTGTAGCGACCAGACCTCAAGCGATCGATCTCGTGCTCGGTGTCATCCTGGATCGATGTCTTGACACCACACAAGCTCGGAGGATTTATAACAGAGTAGCAATCACACACTTATTACAATCGAATGTCTCAAGAGAGAACTTAATAAAATAAACATGGCTTAAGGCCATCTAATAACGATAACAGCGGAAGGCTTGGAAGAATAAGCGAGTCCATCAACTCCAACGGCATCACTGAGTATAGAACCACGACCTAAGCACCTTAATCGTCGTCTGAAAAGTCCGCAACATGAAACGTTGCAGCCCGAAAACGGGTCAGCACATTGAATATGGCAATGTAACACATAGAGAATAATGGAATGAATAGCCTATACTACATGCATATATGGCTGGTGGAAAGCTCTATGGTTACAGTTTTGCATAAAGCCAATTTTTCCCTACTGCAAAGGAATAAATTTATTTAACTATCATGGTGGTTGTGAAACATTGAGAATGTTTGACTGTATTCTCAATCCCAATTAAAAGTACTCATTAACAAACCCAACAATATTAATTAGAAGTAACATGATGAGATTCACATGATATCCAGGTACTAGATACTCAAGATGTCCATAACCGGGGACACGACTAACCATGATTAGTTTATACACTCTGCAGAGGTTTGCGCACTTTTCCCCACAAGACTCGATCGCCTCCGTTTGGTTTCTCGCACGACATGGTGTTTGAGAAATGGATGACGGAGACATAGTCTTTCAGAAGCGCTAGCACCTTACATGTGGGTAGACCGTACCAACCTACATCCCCTACATCTTCTAGCCTACCCGTAAGAGTTCGCACAACTTAATCAACTATGCCAGAGCCCATAATGGCTTTTGGCTGCACAAGGAAGTTTCTAGTTTGAATAATCTCATGATCCCTTTGAGCACAGGGTGGCGGTCCAAGAAATACAGTAAGTCCAGATAGAAACCAGGTGCCTCAATCCACCCGGATGTGTGTTTAAGTTGCCACCTTAAATAAACCATTAAATAACAATCTCACATCATCATGGATACACTCACCCAATCCACGTCTACTAGCATAGCATGGCGTAATAAGCAAGCGTAAAGTAACTCCCAAGGGTTTGATAATAGAGCAGTAATAGGTACTACCTCAACTACTTCCCATACCACAATTTAATTAGATCCTAATCATGCAAGTGTTTGAGGATATATCTAATGCATAAAACCTGGGTATGAGAAGAAGTATGATCAAAGTGTTACTTGCCTTGTCGATGATCCATGAAACCTAGAGACTCGAAATAACAAAGCGCGCTCTCCGGTAATCTATCGCAGACAAACAAACAAGCATACAATAAATACTCATCTAATGCACAAGTAAAACTCGAATAGATCTAACCAGATAGTTCAACTTAAGAACTCCGGTTTGCAAAAAGAATCAAATCAAACGAAGCAACGAAAGTCAAACGGCGGAAGAAAACAGCTTCGTTTTACTAATCTGGATCTAAGTCAAATTTTACAGAAGCAAAAACTTGTTTAAGTAGATTATTCGGAAAGAGGGTTTTGAAACGAAACTCCAGGTGCTTGAATCGCCTGATTCCAAAAAACGAGTGAAAAGTCATACTAAAACAAAATCGGATCTCGAATCGCGATCAGAAAAATCGCGGATTAAATCCGAGAAAAAGAAAAAAAACGATGAACAAATTCGAACGGGAAAAAAAAAATAATAAAAACCGAAAAAAACCAAAGAAAACCTTTTGCTTTTTTTAAAAAAAAATCGGCATGGAAATCGAGGCGGCGAACCTCGGGCGGCGTCTGGCGACTCATGCAATGCCGCGCGGCTAAGGCGGGCGGCGGCAAGGCAAATGGGCGGCTAGGGTTTCAGGCGGTTCGGGTGGGCATGGCGGCTCGGCGGCGCTATTTATAAGCGTGCCCCGAGCGAGTCCCGCCGGTCACGCCCGAAGGCGGTGCTCGTTTTTTAATAAAACATTACGCAGAAAAAATCGAAAGAAGTACTAAACGGACTCCAAAAATCCGAAATAAATTTTGCCCGGCTTCTAAAATCAAGCGGATTTAATGAACATTTATTTGGGGCCTAAATGCAATTTTGAAAACGCGATTTTTCCTAAATTCAAATAAAAGGTCGAAAAACTCCAAAATAAAATCTTATTTGATTTTATTATTAAATCTTAAATATTTCTTTATTTTGGAAAAGTCATTTTATTTCCTCTCGCATATTTTTGTAATAGAAATAATTGAAGATAAAATAATTAAAATCAAATGATCCTATTTTCAAAATTTGAGAAAACTCAAATATGAAAATAATGAAAATCCCCAACTCTCCCCGTGGGTCCTTGAGTTGTGTAGAATTTTCTAGGATCGAGCAAAAATGCAACGAAAAATGTGATATGCAATGATGCTCTATGTATAACATTCCAAATTGAAAATTTGGGATGTTACATTCAACGAAGATTATGCTGCTGCCGCTGCTGAGGCCTCTGCTAGCATGCCCAAGAAGCCTGCACACAAGCCCATATCCTCAGCAATGCCCTCACGGCCAAACTCCTCAAAGCCCTCACGACAAATTCCTCAAGCAGCTCCAGTCCCCTCTGTTCGAAGACCTTCTGCTGCTGCTTCAAAGTCCTCGGCATCTGCGCATCTCGCCTCTTGCCAAAAGACCACTGGTATCTCAATTGCTTTAGGAGCATCTGCAAGTTCTTCAGCTCCTCCGCAGTCCTCAACATGCTGAACTTTGCTGAAGACAAAGGCCACTGCTGGATGAGGCACAAGACCAAGTCCTCACAAGAAGCAGGTTACCTTCCAAGCGCCGTCTAGTGAAGACGAAGCTGATGATGAGGGACTAGCTGAAATCATCAGAGACAGACAATAAAGGGCCGCTAGAGCCAGAGGCAATGAAGTGCCTCTTATGTTGGATCCCAAGTTGATCCTAGACTTCATTGATCTCTGGCACAAGGACCCCAACACTCCTATGCCTGATTTCAATATCACACCTGGCCAAAGTCACATGTTGACCGCCTTCATAGGTGAAGAAAAATGGAAGTTTGAAAAGGCCAGGCAACTGAAGAAAGCTCAGTATAAGAAGGAGCATTTTTTGAAGAAGAACGTTGTCAAAATGACAACTGATGAACTTGTGGCCATGCAAGCTGAGATCAAAGAACTCGGTGATGAAATTGACGCATACCATGCAGATTGGCTAGGAGCCAAAGTCAGATTCGTCAGAATGGCGAAGGGATTCACCTCTAATGTTGCAGCCTCAACGCAACATGAAATCCCTCAGGCTGAGGCATCTGCACAGCCTACTGAAGAACATGCCAGCACCGCTGATGAAGATCAGGCTGCTGAAGAAAATGAAAGCACCAAGGCTAATGAAGACATTCCAGCCGCTGAAGAAACTGCCAGGGCAACCTCTAGTGTTGCGCCTGAAGACCAACCCAGGCCAGTTGAAGCATATGTTGTCGCTACCAAGACATCGACAATGCCAGGCAACTACATCGATTCCATTGAAGAAACTACACCAAATTCCTCTTCTCCTCCTACACCAACGACTAGTCCTATCCTTCCTTTTGCATCAGAAGTGAAGAAAACCAAAGCTGCGAAGCAAGTAGCTGTGAAGAAAAGGAAAGCATCTGCTTCCTCAGAGTCTTCAGCTCCAAAGAAAGTGAAGACTTTGACGAGCTTCTATGAAAATCCAATAGATGTTGTTCCTCTATCAAGCATGCCATCAAAGGAGATTGTTCCCTTTGGTGAGGAATATACGATTCCAAGTGAATCAGATGAAGAAGATCCTTTTGCTGCTATGTCAGAGCAGTTGGATGAAGAAATTGAAGTGGACAATGTCACTTCGACTCCACTGGTATCATCGCCCATGCCCCAGTTCACTGCTGAAGAGGCCGGCGTTGAAGAAATTGATGAAGAAGATGAAGGTGTGGACATTGGGTGTACAACGCCAATTCTGAATGATGACTTTTGGGAAAGTCATCACCCCAATTCACCACTCTAGACCCCTCTGCAGCATATTCCTTAGTCCCCGGTTCAAACTGAAGAAATTCACACGCGCTCTGAAGAACATCAAGCTTCTCTTCTCACCTTTCATGAAGAAGTTCCAGCCACTTGTGCTGATGTAAATGTTGGAGAAGAAATGGAGGCCAAGACTGCTGATGAAAATACCACTGAAATTCCTCAGCCTGTGGCTCCTGTGGCTATACCTCAAGAGTCTGTGAAGACAACAACTACAAACCTTAAGCCTAAGACACATAATCCTTTCTCCAAGAAGCAGAAGTTCAAGGCTGAAGATTTATTCAATGAGCACATTTTCTTCACTGACTGCAATCCATATGATGCTGCTCGACTTCGTCGCAAGCGCTTCTGGACTGCTAGCCATATGAACTTCTATTCTTCTCTGCTATTCGATAAGGACAAGATCTTTGACCATGAGCAAATTCCTCATGTGGATATGGAGTCACTGCCCTATTTTACCCCAGTCCTCAGTGTTCTTCATGACGCTGGGCTGCTCAACCTCTGCACCGACATCTGCGACTGGAATGAAGAACTCATTCTTTAGTTCTATGCCATGTTGCACATCACAGGCAACCTCGAAGATGTGAATTCATGGGTATTGGACTGGATGACCGAAAATACTCACTACAAAGCACCGTCCTCTGAATTGCTTCATGCTGTCCCAGTTAGTCCTCCCGTTGAAGGTGCCAGGTGCATCTATGATGAACCCGAGCTATCCAATCATCTGATGGAAGTGTTGATGAAGCCTTTGAAGCCAGGCCAAGCTCCAAGGACCAAATTCCTCGTCAAGGAATTGCTCTATGTGCCAAGGACAGTGTACATGATATTGACCAAAACCCTCATTCCAGTCAAGGGCCACAACTCTGATGAAGAAGAGGTTGTTGGCATCACGAAGAATCTGGTTTTCAACATCATCCATGGTATTCCTATCAACTACCACGATTTCTTCATGAGGACTTTGGCCAATGTCGCTCTGTCACCGTTTGAATTGAAGCCTTATGCTCCCTGGATCATGAAATTTATCAGATCAAGGTCTTCAATCAACTACAAGGCTGATGTTCTAAATCATCACAACTACTTTCCCCCAATCGAGGTCCTCAAACATCCTATTTCCTCATCTGATGAGAAGGGCAAGGCCGCCGTTATTCATGAAGGCACTCGTCCATTGGATGGATAGTTTTGCAAAGCTGCATCCTACTCCACCAATGATGACTCTGCCACACATGACACTGCCGCAAATGCTTCAAAGCAAAATCCTCAAGCCACTGCTCCAAGGGTGATGACTGATCGAGAGCTTCTCCTTAGTCTTCATCAGAAGGTCGATCGCAATCACAAGTGGGTCAAGCGTCAGTTTGGTTCAATTATTCAGAACATGACAATCACGCAAAACTCTGTGAAGAAGAACCATTACTATCCGCATGAAGTGTTTGATCGCACCTGGGCTGTATTGTCTCGCCTCTACGGTGAAGAAGATCTCAAGCAAATGGGCTTCAAGCAGGACTTTGACTGGTCTCAGCCACCTTCGAAGAAATTTAAGATGGTCAAAGTTCCTCACTTGGTGGCCAGTTCATATTCTTCATCGCGCTTGACTGATGAACATGAAGACTTGGACAACACTGCGGCAGGCCCTACATCAACGGATGACCCCAACCACGCTGGCGCTCCTCCATTGACATCATGATGATATACTTCAAGGGCGTTAGTCCTCATTTTTCGTCCTTTTGGTCATTCGATGACAAAGGGGGAGAGATTTGAGTTAGTCTTCAAGCGGGTCTTTAATATATGGGCAATTTTTTGCTAAGTTACAACTCTCGTTCTTCTGAAGTTTTTTGTTGATAGAGTTATAAACTTAAACCCTATGGTGGTCTGATACTTTTGCACTGTTTTCTGCATGCTATTTCCTCAGATATGTTAATGCATGCATGCTGAATTACATCAGTCACCGTATTTCATCATGAATTTCAAATTCTTCATATCATATGTTAAATGTGTGTATGAATTATAAGATATAGGGGGAGATCTCCATGATTCTACTCTACAAGGTGCATTTGCCTCAAAGCAAATTCCTCACATACACACACCTTCAGGGGGAGTTCTTCTATATCTTGCAATCAAATTCCTCAATATCAGTATTTACACTTCATATGTTTATCCCCGTTGAAAACTTAACCTATATTGTCATCAATCACCAAAAAGGGGGAGATTGTAAGTGCATCTAGTGCCCCTTAGTGATTTTGGTGTATTGACGACTTATAGGTTAAGGGATTAATGCGTTTGTAAGTGTACACATGTCTATAAGTCTATGAGGAGTTTGATATTTACAGAGAAATTCGACCCCTAAAAATGAATGTCTTCAACTAAAGACTTTGGCTTTCTGAAGACTTTGAAAGTGAAGAAATTGGTGTGACCGTGAGGACTTGATATTCATGCGAGGATTATGAAGTGTGAAGACTTTTGTTTTCATAGTTTCATTTTCTCTTTCTTGAGTCATAGGAAACACCATACTGTTAAAAGGGGGCCGAGGTAAAACTGAGGAAAAGTTTCCAAGTGATGCTCATCTCAAAATCCTACACCTACCAATCCTTTCGAGTGAAGCCATTGGAAATCTCATACAGTTCAGTCAATTTCTTCAGTGATAGAGACGAAGATCTTCTGGTCTCTGAGGAATTTGGTCTGACTGAGGAGTTAGGAATTCGCTAGTGCAGATTGCCTACAAGTGAGGATCATGATAGCTCTGAGGAATTTGAGAGCTGAAATTTCCGACCGTTGCTGTGCTACACGCCAGCTGTACCAAAATATCTACCCACCTAACGGTCATATCATTGAAGGGAATTTATGTCTTATCATGTCGGGCTGCTCCCTAGGCTATAAATAGCCACCCCCTACAACCACTAGCTGGTTGGCTGCTCCGAGAGAAACTGACACTTGTCAGTGAGAGCATCCCATCCTCTGAGGACTTTGAGCGAAAATCATCAAGTGAGGAAAACCCAAACCAAAACACCTACAAACCCAAAGTGATTGAGCATCACTGAAGAGATTGTTCCTGTGTGGAACCGATGCTTGTTACCTTTGAGGACTATGCATCCTCCAGACGGTTAGGCGTCATGGTCTAGAGCATTCAAGAGGAAATTGTGGATCACCGAGTGACCAAGTTTGTGAAGGTTTGGAAGTCACCTGAAGACTTACCACGAGTAATTGGGCGAGGTTTGTGTGACCTTAGCTCAAGGAGAATACGGTGAGGACTGTGTGTCTTCAGGTTTTAATACCTAGCCGCTCCAACCAGACGTACGACTGTCACAGTAGTTGGAACTGGTCTGCCAAATCACTGTCTTCACCGAGCTACTGGTTCTATTTCCTCAACCATTACATTTCCTCATTCATATACTATTGTACTTGATTGTTACTGTTTGAAGACTTTGACTGAAGACTTTCTCGATTTCCTCAATCCTATTTCTTCAGTCAGTTTGTCTTCAGCCTGCTTATCCAGTGTTTACGCTACTTTTACTATGTGCTTGTTTTCATTTCATCATGATGACTGTGCTAGTACTCTTTTATGCTTGCATCTGAGTACTTATTCCGCTGCTAGTTGTTTGTTACTTAGGAATTTCCTCACGGTGAAATTCCTCAGTGACGAATTTGAAAAAATCTCCTATTCACCCCCTCTAGTCGATATAACGCACTTTCAATTATGCAACTCCCGGATACCGGAGGAATGCCTTGTGTGTTATTAAACGTCATAACGTAACTGGGTGATTATAGAGATGCTCTACAGGTATCTCCGAAGGTGTTTGTTGGGTTGGCATAGATCAAGATTAGGATTTGTCACTCCGAGTATCAGATACGTATCTCTGGGCCCTCTCGGTAATGCACATCATAATAAGCCTTGCAAGCAATGTGACTAATGAGTTAGTTGCGGGATGATGCATTACGGAACGATTAAATAGACTTGCCGGTAACGAGATTGAACTAGGTATGAAGATACCGACGATCGAATCTCAGGCAAGTAACATACCGATGACAAAGGGAATAACGTATGTTGTCATTACAGTACGATCGATAAAGATCTTCGTAGAATATGTGGGTACCAATATGAGCATCCAGGTTCCGTTGTTGCTTATTAACCGGAGAGGTGTCTCAGTCATGTCTACATAGTTCTCGAACCCGTAGGGCCGCACGCTTAACGTTCGATGACGATTTTGTATTATATGAGTTATGTGATTTGGTGACCGAATGTTGTTCGGAGTCCTGGATGAGATCATGGACATGATAAGAAGTTTTGAAATGGTCGAGAGGTAAAGATTCATATATAGGACGATAGTATTCGGACACCGGAAGTGTTCCGGGGGTACCGGGTACATATCGGGTCACCGGAAGGGGTTCCGGGCACACCCAGCAAAGATATGGGCCTTATTGGGCCTAGTGCGGGACAGACCAGCCCCTTGTGGGCTGGTGCGCCCCCATATGGGCTGATCTAATTGGAGAAAGGGAAAGGGGAGGAGGAAAGGAAATAGAGGGAATAGGATTCCCCCTTCCTTTCCCCTCTCCCCTCTTTCCTTCCCCCCTCTGGAGATAAGGACAGGGGGAGGCCGAATTGGAGGAGGCCCCCAAGTAGGATTCCTCCTACTTGGGGCGCCCCAAGGCTGCTCCCCTCCCTCTCCCACCTATATATACATGGGGAGGGGACACCTAGAACACACAACAAACATTGTTAGACGTGTGCGGTGCCCCATTCCATAGTTTACGCCTCCGGTCATATTCACGTAGTCCTTAGGCGAAGCCCTGCACAGATCACTTCACCATCACCGTCACCACGCCGTCGTGCGGACCGAACTCTCCCTCGACACTTTGCTAGATAAAGAGTTTGAGGGACATCATCGAGCTGAACGTGTGCAGAACTCGGAGGTGTCGTACGTTCGGTGCTTGATCGGTCGGAACGAGAAGAAGTTCGACTACATCAACCACGTTGTCAAACGCTTCCGCTTTCAGTCTACGAGGGTACGTGGCCACACTCTCCCCCTCTCTTTGCTATGCATCTCCTAGATAGATCTTTCGTGAGCGTAGGATTTTTTTAAAAAATTGCATGCTACGTTCCCCAACAGTGGCATCCGGGCCAGGTCTATGCGTAGATGATATGCACGAGTAGAACACAAAGAGTTGTGGGCGGTGATAGTCATACTGCTTACCACCAACGTCTTATTTTGATTCGGCGGTATTATTGGAAGAAGCGGCCCGGACCAACCTTACATGACCACGTTCATGAGACCAGTTCCCCCGACAGACATGCGGCCGGTCCTTGTTGAAGTTTAAAACAACAAAATTGATAAATCACCGTTGTGGTTTTGATGCGTAGGTAAGAATGGTTGTTGCTAGAAGCCCGTAGCAGCCACGTAAAACTTGCAACAACAAAGAGATGACGTCTAACTTGTTTTTGCAGGGCATGTTTTGATGTGATATGGTCAAGACATGATGGGATATATGTTATTGTATGGGATGATCATGTTTTTTAAAAGTTATCGGCAACTGGCAGGAGCCTTATGGTTGTCACTTTATTGTATGAATTGCAAACGCCATGTAATTGCTTTACTTTATCATTATGCGTTAGTGATAGTTCTAGAAGCAATAGTTGGCGAGACGACCACGACACTATGATGGAGATCAAGGTGTCAAGCCGGTGACGATGGAAATCATGACGGTGCTTTGGAGATGGAGATCAAAGGCACAGGATGATGATGGCCATATCATGTCACACATTTTGATTGCATGTGATGTTTATCTTTGATGCATCTTATTTTGCTTAGTACGGCGGTAGCATTATAAGATGATCCATCACTAAAATTTCAAGGTATTAGTGTTCTCCCTGAGTATGCACCGTTGCGACAGTTCATCGTGCCGAGACACCTCGTGATGATCAGGTGTGATAAGCTCTATGTTCACATACAACGGGTGCAAGACAGTTTTGCACATGCGGAATACTCGGGTTAAACTTGACGAGCCTAGCATGTACAGACATGGCCTCGGAACACTGGAGACCAAAAGTTCAAACGTGAATCATATAGTAGATATGATCAACATAGAGATGTTCACCATTGAAAACTACTCCATCTCACATGATGATCGGACATGGTTTAGTTGATATGGATCACGTGATCATTTAGATGACTTGAGGGATGTCTATCTAAGTGGGAGTTCTTAAGTAATATGATTAATTGAACCTAATTTATCATGAACTTAGTCTTGATAGTTTTTGCATATCTATGTTGTAGATCAATAGCTTGCGATGTAGCTCGCCGTTTATTTTTGATATGTTCCTAGATAAAAATAAGTTGAAAGATGATAGTAGCAATGATGCGGACTGGGTCCGTGATCTGAGAATTATCCTCATTGCTGCACAAAAGAATTATGTCCTTGATGCACCTCTAGGTGACGGACCTATTGCAGGAGCATATGCAGACGTTATGAACGTTTGGCAAGCTCGGTATGATGAATACTTGATAGTTTAGTGCACCATGCTTTACTGCTTAGAACCAGGACTTCAAAAATGTTTTGAACGCTACGGAGCATATAAGATGTTCCAAGAGCTAAAATTGGTATTTCAGACTCATGCCCGAGTCGAGAGGTATGAAACCTCTGACAAGTACTTTTCCTACAAGATGGAGGAGAATAGCTCAACCAGTGAGCATGTGCTCAGAATGTCTGAGTACTACAATCGCATGAATCAAGTGGGAGTTAATCTTCCATATAAGATAGTGCTTGATAGATGTCAGGACCCCGATTCCAAGTCACATCGACCTAGCTGGTAACACCTCATATCACTTTGCGGCCTCACGCACGGTATTCCCACGGGTGTCGCCTTACCATGGCCCGGGACCGTTTGCGTCTTTTGGCTCACGTATATGATAGTGTCGCTAGCATCCACATGACAAAGAACCCGGGCCGACATGGCTAGTCGTGAACCCAAAGCGGCACTAACCTATGGGGACAGGCATACATGAAACACTTGAGCATGTCGGTCATCAACGTATGAACTTGGGCTGTAGCACTGGGCTATGAGGACTCCGGTATCCCGGCTGTAGCAGGCTAGGCAGGACTCAAAGTATCACCGCGTGACATTTCCCGAAGGGATGACATAGGAACGAAATGAATCACATGCCGGCCAGTCAAGTGTCCAAGCGAGAGTCTTGGGCTAGCAGGACTCCGTGAACCGGGCTGAAGCGGACTACTATCGCTCGAAGCACAAGACTTACATTTCCCATATGAGAGGCTGCCAAGGATAAACAACTAGATTGTCGGATCCCACTCATACCAAGCATTTCAATCATACACATAATATGCCCGATATGAGTAAATACAACAAGGCATCACAACAAAACTCTACAACTCAAGTACTTTATTTAAGAGGCTCAGAGGAGCCATACATAACATAGTCATACAGATAGGGGTCACATGACCCAACACTCAAGTCATACAATCATACAAGCACATGCGGAAGCAAAGTAGTCTGAGTACGAGACTCTAGAAAGAAAGAAAGCTTGTTGGAGCCTTTCTATCTACATGGCCCTTCACAAGTCTTAGATCGCCACCAGGTGGCTAGCTTACTAAATCAAGTCAACATCTACATAGAATCCGTCGGAGGGGTAGTATAGTCCTCTGAAAAATATTGATTAAGCAAACATGAGTACAAAAGTACTCAGAAGTCTTACCACGAATCCTATCATACATGCACATTCTCAAGGAAGGAAGTGGAGTTAAATGCAGCAAGCCAGCTTTGACTCTTGGCTAAGCTATCCCACGTGACACACTTTGTAAAGCATTTTGTCGTACACGAGTCCACTATCCACCATCACAATACTCCACCGTGGATCCTCTCGTCATCCCCGAGAGGGCCATCCACGATACTCACACTTATCTTGAGGCTTTTAGTAGTATCCATTTACTTGTCTATGAACTGATATAGGTAACCCGAAGTCCTTCTCCGTGGACACGGCTATTCAATAGATCATATTTAACCTGCGGGTATACTTCTTCACACGCTCTCACCACTTATCGTCGTTTACCACGACATGTACTCGCAACCTTCAAGCGGAAGCCCAACGTGGGTGTCGGCCACAGCCTACCTAAACACTCAAGTCCCTAGTCCAGGTTATCGCCTATTCGGGTTCCATCCGCAGGAGTCCGCCGAGGTTTCCCATACAGCCCGAACGATGTGTGCAGGGTTCCCAGATACCAAACGGGCACTTTCGGTACACCGACCCACGGTGCCTACCGCAACACAACCCACCCCTAAGGTCAGCGTTGCGTGCGGCCCCAAAGATGCTACAAACACCGAAACTACTTGCAACTCCCGGACTATGAGCAGGGTGGTTAAGAAGCCGAGAGGGTCAATTAAGGATCCCAATGTGTGGTAGTAGCTGGTTCATGGATCACAAACACAGATCTCAGTTCTTAAGTTCGGCTTCAATGAAACAACCCACCATGTACTCCTACATGGCCTCTCATCGATACCTTTATCAAATCGTGTTCAACACTTACACTCTCGAACCAACACAACCTTTCACTCCAGTTCATCATCCCGATGAGCCGACCGACACAACTCTAAGCATAGCAAGCATAGCATGGTAGGAATCACAAACATGGCTCAATCAACCCTACACATACTAGTGGGTTTCATCTAATTCTTGTGGCAATGACAGGTCATGCAAAGGAAGTGGGTTCAACTACCGCAGCACACAACAGTTGAATCGCGTTGTCTTAATGCAGTAAAATGAGAGCGAAGCGAGAACATGGGTTTGTATCGGAATGTTCAATGAATTGCTTGCTGATGGAACTGGGTAGAGAACTGCCCTTCGATGGGTTATCGAGGTTATCTTGAGGCAGAACCTATCATGGAAACACACCAAAATAAACATACAACCAATATGCAACAATATGATGCATGCTATGACATGGCAAGATGAATGTGTGTTGGCCTAATGCAAGTTGAAAGGACAGGGGATGATCTCATTTGAACCAAAGATTCAAATGATGGATCATGTGAGTTAGTCCTAATGGTGCAAAATCTTAATCTGGTTATTCAACATAGTTAACTTGTTTTAACATGCATGAAACCTGTACCAATGGATAGAGTGTATTTTTCTGATAAACTTTCATATATAAATCTTTGCATTTGGAGTTATAGAATAAAAGTTATAAGCATTTGAAATTTGAATTATATTCTGGATTTTGTTATATAAAAATAATTCCAGAATTAGAATTAATGCGTCCACGGTGAGGTCAAGATGACGCCGAGGGTCAACGGGGTCGTCTGGGTCAAACTGACCAGTGGGACCCGCATGTCGAGTTAATTTAACTAATTAGTTTTAATTAAAACTAATCCTAATTAGATTAGTGGAGGGTCCACTGCCATCGACCCGAGGGTCAACAGGCCCACGGTGAGGTCAACTCACCGGCGTCTAGCCGCCCGGGCGAGGCAGACGCGGCGAGCAAGTGCATTTGCACGTTCCGGCTCCAAATGGAACGCGGAGAGCATCTACGGTGGCTAGAGGTGAGCCGCGGGGTTTGGTGGGGTCGGTTGGGTGAGGGTGGCGGAGTGGGCGCCGGGCGACGAGTCGGGCGGCGACGAGGCTCGCCACCGACGGGTTAGGGGTTAGCGGCCTCGGCGAGGCACGGGAGTGCAGTTAGACTCGTGGAGGGTGGTGAGTGCGATGGGCATAGTGGTGCAACCAAAAGGTGACCGGAGGCTCGTCGGCGACGAGTCCCGCAGGTGGAGTTCAGCGATCATCGACCGCTGCTGTGGTGCAAGAAGAAGAGAACGGAGAGGATAGGGGGTAGCTAGGTTCAGTAGTGAACCTGCGGGAAGCTTCGCTGGGTCGGGGCGGACTGATCGGCGGCGGCGACGATGGGGATCTCCGTGACCTTGGACTCGGCGAGGTCGGAGTAGTGGCCTCGGGGTCTTGGAGCGAGGGACTAGCTGGCTAGGGGTAATCAGGTCTTGGAGCGCGACATGGCGGTGAGGTGCGGGACGCCGGCGGGGAGCACGGCGGCGACAGTGGCGTGTCGGCGGTGGCGTCGGCCAGGTCGAGGCGAGAGAGAGAGAGGGGAAGAATGGGGTGTCTGGAGGTCGGGAGACGACGCGTGGGTCGCCCCAGCGGCGAGCGGCGGCGAGGGGTGAGGCAGGGCGTGGCCAGTGGCGCGCCCTGCTCGCCGGCGGCCAAGGCACCACCTGCTGGCCGAACCAAGCAGCTCAGCGGCCAAGCATGCTCTTTGGGCTGGGCCGGCAGGTGGGCCGGGAGCTGGCGACAGGTAAGGGTTTTTCTATTTTTTAACGTTTTTCTATTTATGCAACTCTGTTTTAGGATTTTTAAAAATACCAAAACACTTTCAAAATTTACCAAAATGTTCCTGGTCACTAGTTGGAATATTCCCAACATGAAACATTTTAGTTTAACATTTTTTTAACACTTAAAATATTTTTCATAATTTAAAATGCTCTTTTCAGAAATTTGTGAATTAAATTTAGAACCCTTGGGTGACCTAGAAAATGTCCCACCTTCTTTGACATGGATCTTAAACCCAAACAAAGAGGATGAGCATTTTGAAGGGCATTTCGGATTCATTGAATTAAATTTTAGTAAACCCTAGTTATTTTAAAAGGGGGGGGTGTTCTGGGGTTTCCTGCCTTCCCCATTTCAAATTCAGATGAAATTTAAACATGATGCACACCCTAATGCATGGTCTATCTGGGATGTGACAATAGAGTTCTCCAGTTAGTATCACCAAGTTACTGGAACTTCTGAAGGAAATATGCCCTAGAGGCAATAATAAAGTTGTTATTTATATTTCCTTATATCATGATAAATGTTTGTTATTCCTCCTAGAATTGTATTAACCGGAAACTGGACACATGTGTGTATACATAGACAAAACGGAGTGTCCCTAGTAAGCCCCTACTAGACTAGCTCGTTAATAAAAGATGGTTAAGTTTCCTGACCATAGAATTGTCTTGTCATTTGATGAATGGGATCACATCATTAGAGAATGATGTGATGGACAAGACCCATCTGTTAGCTTAGCATAATGATCGGTTAAGTTTTATTGCTATTGCTTTCTTCATGACTTATACATATTCCTCTGACTATGAGATTATGCAACTCCCGAATACCGGAGGAACACCTTCTATGCTATCAAACGTCACAAGTAACTAAGTGATTATAAAGATGCTATAGAGGTGTCTCCGAAGGTGTTTGTTGGGTTGGCATAGATCAAAATCAGGATTTGTCACTCCGATTATCGAAGAGGTATCACTGGGGCCCTCTTGGTAATTCACATCACTATAAGCCTTGCAAGCAATGCAACTAATGAGTTAGTTGCGGGATGATACATTACGGAACGAGTAAAGAGACTTGCCGGTAATGAGATTCAACTAGGTACGATGATACCAACAATCGAATCTCGGGCAAGTAACATACTGATGACAATGGGAATAACTTATGTTGTTATTGCAGTTTGATTGATAAAGATCTACGTAGAATATGTAGGAACCAATATGAGCATCCAGGTTCCGCTATTGGTTATTGACCGGAGATGTGTCTCGGTCATGTCTACATAGTTCTCGAACCCGTAGGGTCCGCACGCTTACGTTCGATGGCGATTTGTATTTATGAGTTATGTTTTTTGGTGACCAAAGTTTGTTCAGAGTCCCAAATGAGATCACGGACATGATGAGGAGTCTCGAAATGGTTGATAGGTAAAGACTGATATATTGGAAGGTAGTATTCAGACACCGGAAGGGTTCAGGAGTTTATCAGGTACATACCGGGGCCATATGGGCCATAGTGTTGGGGAACGTAGCATGCAATTTCAAAAAATTCCTACGATCACGCAAGATCTATCTAGGAGATGCATAGCAACGGGAGGGGGGAGAGTGTGCCAACGTACCCTCGTAGACCGAAAGCGGAAGTGTTAGATTAACGCGGTTGATGCAATCGAACGTCTTCACGATCCAACCGATCCAAGTACCGAACATACGACACCTCCGTGTTTAGCAGACGTTCAACGCGTTGACGTCCCTCGAGCTCTTGATCCAGTAGAGGGTCGAGGAAGAGTTTTGTCTGCACGACAGCGCGGTGACGGTGATGGTGATGTGATCCGCGCAGGGCTTCTTCTAAGCACTACGACGCTATGACCGGAGGAGTAAACTGTGGAGGGGGGCACCACACACGGCTAAGAAACAATCGTTGTCTTTGGGGTGCCCCCTGCCCACGTATATAAAGGAGGGGGGAGGAGGAGGCTGGCCCAAGGGGGGGCGTGCCAAGAGGGGGAGTCCTACTAGGACTCCATTCCTAGTAGGATTCGACCCCCCTTTCCTTCCAACGGAGAGGGGGAAAGGGGAAAGGAGGGAGAAGGAGAAGCAAAGAGGGGGGCCGCGCCCCTTCCCCTTGTCCAATTCCGATTGGGCAAGGGGTCGGGGGCACCTCCCGTGGCCTGCCTCCTCTCCTACACTATGGCCCATTAGGCCCATTAACTTTCCAGGGGGGTTCCGATAGCCTCCCGGTACTCCGATAAATCCCCGAACCTCTTCCGAACCATTCCGGTGTCCGTATATGACCTTCCAACATATGAATCTTTACCTCTCGACCATTTCGAGACTCCTCATCATGTCCATGATCTCATCCAGGACTCCGAACAAACTTCGGTCACCAAAACACATAACTCATAATACAAATCGTCATCGAACGTTAAGCGTGCGGACCCTACGGGTTCGAGAACTATGTAGACATGACCGAGACACATCTCCGGTCAATAACCAATAGCGGAACCTGGATGCTCATATTGGTTCCTACATATTCTACGGAGATCTTTATCGGTCAAACCGCATAACAACATACGTCATTCCCTTTGTCATCGGTATGTTACTTGCCCGAGATTCGATCGTCGGTATCATTATACCTAGTTCAATCTCGTTACCAGCAAGTCTCTTTACTTGTTCCGTAATGCATTGATATGTCGCCAACGTATCATTAATTTTTGATTGTCCATGCTGTTTTATTATCAATCTTGGATGTTTTATAATCATTTATAGTCATTTTATATCATTTTTGGTACTAACCTATTGGCATAGTGCCAAGTGCTAGTTGTTATTTCTTCCATGTTTTTTACATCGCAGGAAATCAATATCAAACGGAGTCCAAATGCCACGAAACTCCTCGATGATTTTTTATGGGCTGAAGGAAGGCAATGGGGCCTGGTTGCACCTGGGGGGTGCCCCGAGGGGGGCACAACCCACCAGGGCGCGCCAGGAGGCCCAGGCGCGCCGTGGTGGGTTGTGCCCACCTCGGGTGCCCCTCGGACCGCCTCTTTGCTCTGTAAATACCACAATATTCCAGAAACCCTAGAACAAGCGTTGAAATATTTATCTAGCTGCCGCAGAGTCCAGAACCACCAGGTCCAATCTAGACACCATCACGGAAGGGTTCACCACTTCCATTGGTACCTCTTCGATGATGCGTGAGTAGTTCCTTGTAGACCTTCGGGTCCGTAGTTAGTAGCTAGATGGATTTCTCTTTCTCTCTCTCTCTCTCTCTCTCTCTCTTGCTGAATTCTCAATACAATGGTCTCTTGGAGATCCATTTGATGTAACTCTTTTGTGGTATGTTTGTTGGGATCTGATGAGCTTTGAGTTTATGATCAATCATATCTTTTTTTATATCCATGAAAGTTATTTGAGTTTCTTTAATCTATTATATGCATGATCTCTTATAGCCTCGTATTTCTTCTCCGATATTTGGGTTTTGTTTGGCCAACTTGATCTATATATATCTTGCAATGGGAAGAGGTGCGCGATAGTGGGTTCGATCTTATGTTGCTCTATCCCAGTGACAGAAGGGGAAATGACACATATGTATCGTTGCTACTAAGGATAAAAAGACGGGATCTATATCTACCAACATATAGATAAACGGATCTTGTCTACATCATGTCAACGTTCTTATTGGATTACTCCGTTTTTCCATGAACTTAATACACTAGATGCATGCTGGATAGCGGTCAATGTGTGGAGTAATAGTAGTAGATGCAGGCAGGAGTCGGTCTACTAATCTTGGATGTGATGCCTATGTAATGATCATTGCCTGGATATCGTCATAATTATTTGAAGTTCTATCAATTGCCCAACAGTAATTTGTTTACCCACCTTTTGCTATTTTTCTTGAGAGAAGCCACTAGTGAAACCTACGGCCCCTGATGACACACAAGTATAGGGGATCTATCGTAGTCCTTTCAATAAGTAAGAGTGTCAAACCCAACGAGGAGCAGAAGGAAATGACAAGCGGTTTTCAGTAAGGTATTCTCTGCAAGCACTGAAATTATCGGTAACAGATAGTTTTGTGATAAGGTAATTTGTAGCAGGCAACAAGTAATGAAAGTAAATAAGGTGCAGCAAGATGGCCCAATCCTTTTTGTAGCAAAGGACAAGCCTGGACAAACTCTTATATGAAGCAAAACACTCCCGAGGACACATGGGAATTATCGTCAAGCTAGTTTTCATCATGCTCATATGATTCGCGTTCGTTACTTTGATAATTTGGTATGTGGGTAGACCGGTGCTTGGGTACTGGACTTTCTTGGACAAGTATCCCGCTTATGATTAACCCCTATTGCAATCATATGCAACTATAGAAGAAGTATTAAGGTAAACCTAACCATAGCATGAAACATATGGATCCAAATCAGCCCCTTACGAAGCAAATCATAAACTAGGGTTTAAGCTTCTGTCACTCTAGCAACCCATCATCTACTTATTACTTCCCAATTCCTTACTCTAGGCCCAAACAATGGTGAAGTGTCATGTAGTCGACGTTCACATAACAACACTAGAGGAAAGACGAACATACATCTCATCAAAATATCGAACGAATACCAAATTCACATGACTACTTATAGGAAGACTTCTCCCATGTCCTCAGGAACAAACGTAACTACTCACAAATAATATTCATGTTCATAATCAGAGGGGGGTTAATATGCATAAAGGATCTGAACATATGATCTTCCACCAAATAAACCAACTAGCATCAACTACAAGGAGTAATCAACACTACTATCAACCCACAGGTACCAATCTGAGGCTTTGGGACAAAGATTGGATACAAGAGATGAACTAGGGTTTAGAGGAGATGGTGCTGGTGAAGATGTTGATGGAGATTGACCCCCTCCCGATGAGAGGATTGTTGGTGATGACGATGGCGATGATTTCCCCCTCCTCGAGGGAAGTTTCCCAATGAGAACAGCTCATGACGAGCCCTAGATTAGTTCCGCCTCGTGGCGTGGAGTTTCTTCAGCTTGCTTATGATTTTTCCCAGGGTAAAAGACTTCATATAGCAGAAGATGGGCACCGGAGGCCTGCCAGGGGGCCCACGAGGAAGGGGGCGCGCCCAGGGGGGTAGGGCGCGCCCCCACCCTCGTGGCCAGGGTGTGGGCCCCCTCTAGTGCATTCTTTCGCCAGTATTTTTTGTTAGTTCCAAAACGTACCTCCGTGAAGTTTCAGGACTTTTGGAGCTATGCAGAATAGGTATCTAATATTTGCTCCTTTTTCCAGCCCAGAATTCCAGCTGCCGGCATTCTCCCTCTTCATGTAAACCTTGTAAATTTAGAGAGAAAAGGCATAAGTATTGTGACATAACGTGTAATAACAGCCCATAATGCAATAAATATCGATATAAAAGCATGATGCAAAATGGACGTATCAACTCCCCCAAGCTTAGACCTCGCTTGTCCTCAAGCCGAAGCCGAAATCAAAAAATATGTCCACATGTTTAGAGATAGAGGTGTCGATAAAATAAAATATGGACATGAGGGCATCATGATCATTCTTATAACAGCAACATATATGGATATTGTCATATGATTTCTTATGCTCAAGTAATAATATGTTCACAATGTGAAGTATGAATCAGAAACTTCATTGAGGATTAACAAACTATGATCTCGGTCATTGAAGCAATTCCAATTTATCATAACATCGGAAAGAGTCAATATATGTGACGCCCCCGATTCAATCGTACACTAAACATGCACGCAAATGTGTATGATCAAGATCAGGGACTCACGGGAAGATATCACAACACAACTCTAAAACATAAATAAGTCATACAAGCATCATAATACAAGCCAGGGGCCTCGAGGGCTCGAATACAAGTGCTCGATCATAGACGCGAGTCGGCGGAAGCAACAATATCTGAGTATAGACATAAGTTAAACAAGTTGCCATAAGATGGCTAGCACAAAGCGGGATCTGAGATCGAAAGAGGCGCAGCCTCCTTCCGGATCCTCCTAACTACTCTGAGTGGTCGCCGTCGGTGGCTGCATGTAGTAGGGCACCTCCGGTGTAATAGTCGTCATCGACGGTGGCGTCTGCTCTGGCTCCATCGTGCAGTCGCAGCAACCAGGTAAATAAAGGGGAAAAGGGGAACAAGGCAACCGTGAGTACTCATCCAAAGTACTGCAAACAAGGAGCTACACTACATATGCATGGATATATGTGTAAAGGGCCATATCAGTGGACTGAACTGCAGAATGCCATAATAAGAGGGGGATAACTAATCCTGTCGAAGACTACGCTTCTGGCAGCCTCCGTCTTGCTACATGTAGAAGAGAGTAGACTGAAGTCCTCCAAGTAGCATCGTAATATAATCCTACCCGGTGATCCCCTCCTCGTATCCCTGAGAGAGAGCGACCACCGGGTTGTATCTGGCACTTGGAAGGGTGTGTTTTATTAAGTATCCGGTTCTAGTTGTCATAAGGTCAAGGTACAACTCCAAGTCGTCCTGTTACAAGATCACGGCTATTCAATAGATTAAACTTCCTGCAGGGTGCACCACATAACCCAACACGCTTGATCCCATTTGGCGGACACACTTTCTGGGTCATGCCCGCCGCGGAAGATCAACACGTCGCAGCCCACCTAGGCTCAACGGAGAGGTCGACCGCCGGTCTAAACCTAAGCGCCACGAGGTGCAGGCCCATCGCCCTTAGCACACCTGCGTTCGCGTCTGTGACGCCGCCGGAAGCAGACCTAGCCTCTGGCGTTCAGTCCAATCCGGCGCGCCACTCGATCGGCGGCGTCACAAAGTGCTTGGTGATACCACGACGTCGGGATACCCATAACTACTCCAGCGTAGATGGTTAGTGCGTATAGACCAAATGGCGGACTCGGATCAAATACCAAGATCTCGTTAAGCGTGTTAAGTATCCGCGACGCCGACCAGGCCAGGCCCACCTCTCTCTAGGTGGTCTCAACCTGCCTGCCGCTCCGCCACAAAGTAACGATCGGGGCCGTCGGGAACCAGGCCCACCTCTACGGGATGGAGCCACATGTCCTTTCAGCCCCATCTCCTAGCAGTATCACGGTAATATAATAGTGTAAAGTATATAGTATATGCCCGTGATCACCTCCAAGTGATCACAGCCAGTAGTATAGCATGGCGGGGCGGACAAGAATGTAGGGCCACCGATGGAACACTAGCATCCTATACTAAGTAGTAGGATAGCGGATAAAGGTAACAACATGAGTAGCAAGGACAGGCTATGCAGCGATATAGGATTAATTGAAAGCGAGTAACATGCTACACTACTCTAATGCAAGCAGTATAGAGAAGAGTAGGTGATATCTGGTGATCAAAGGGGGCTTGCTGGTTGCTCACAGCAAGAAGGAGGGTCGTCAACTCCGTAGTCGAATCAGGGGTCGCCGCGATCTCGGGTCTCTCTGGGAAAGAAGTAACGGAGGGAACACAATAAATAACAAGGCAATCAAAGCATCACAAAGCATAACATGGCAATACGCGGTGCTAAATGTGCCCTAACAGCGATGAGGTGGTACCAGCAAAAGGGGGAAACATCCAGGAAAGTATCCCCAGTGTTTCGCGTTTTCGGACAGATGAACCGGAGGTGAAATGTTGCAGGTTCACTATGCTAGGGATGTGTGGCGGACGAACGGGCTGCGTATCCGGATTCGTCTCGTCGTTCTGATCAACTTTCATGTACAAAGTTTTTCCATCCGAGTTACGAATTATTTTATATTAATTTTTAATGTTTTACTAATACTCTGGAATTAATTTAATTATCTAAATTCGAATTATCCAAAACAGTGGCCTGTGATGTCAGCATGACACCATCCGAGCATCGTGATCAACCTCGAGATAGCCTGGTCAACCACGACCGGTGGGGTCGAGGCTGAGTCGGCATGTCTGATCGGCTAGATTGACGATCAATGTTGGTAGTCAGCGAGGTCATCGGGGCCCACATGTCATTGACCGTTTGTTAACAAATTAATTAAAAAATTTAATTAGTTTAGTTAAATGATTAGGTTAATTAAACAGGATTAATATAGTTTAATTAATTTAATAAATTAATTAATTGATATATTTTTAATTATATATTTTTTTTGACGTTTAATAGGTGCGGGCCCCACATGTCAATGGACCAGGGGGCCTTAGCGGATCGGGCGCTAGCGGCACAAAGCGGCGGGCGGCCGCCCCGGCCTGGCGTCGCCGCCCAGACCGAGGCCGAGCCCGACCGGGGGCAAGGCGAGGCCGAGGCCGGAGCGGGACTTGGTGGGCGTGGCGGCGTCTGCGTCTTGGCGGCAAGCGTGAGGGATCGGCGGGGCCCAGCGTGTCGGGGCGGGCGCATCCACGCTGCTGGGTGCAACCCGCCGGTGCAAGGCGAGGTCGCCGGTGACGGCAACCCGCATGACGCCGCCTTGGGCAGTAGGTAGAGTGAAGTCACTTGGCCGGGACAGGCAGACAGCGTGAGCAGGGAAAAAGGGAGAGGAGGGCGCTCACTGCGGGGCCGTAGGGCCGGGGCAATGGTGCTCGGGGTAGCCGGTCGGGGGAGAGGCGGGAAGGCGACGCCGACGAGGTCCATCGAGCGCCTAGTGTCGCCGGGGCGGCGGCATCCAGAGGAGGACGGGGATGCGACGGAGAGGGGCAGCCGGCGAGGAGGAGGGGCCGACGAGGTCGTCGTGCGGCGAGGGCGAGGCGGCGACGTCGGGGGCTGGTGCGGTGGCGACGGCGGGGGCCCCTTCCGGTCCAAAAAGGGGAGGAGGGTGAGGACGACGGCGAGCGACGGGCGGCGCGGCGCCGGTGATGCGTCGGGGAGGCGGCGCTGGGTTCGAGCCCGATCCCGATTGGATCGGGGAGGAGTGGGGGCGAGAGGAGAGGTGGGGATCGTGCGGGTGAGTGGGGTGTGAGGCTAGGGTTGGTCGGGGGTGGGGTTAAGGGGCCATTGGGGTGGGCGGCTGGCGAGACTTGGCCCAGTTGGGCGAGGCTGTTGGTAGGAGCCCACAGAGGGTCTTTCCTTTTCTTTCTATTTATTCTTTTCTGTTTTAATTTATTTTAAAGTGTTTAGGCATTTTGTAAAAGCGTGGTTTCTTCACCATAAATACCTAAGCATTAATTGGCACCTCAGACATTTTAGTTTTAATGTTTGAAAACTTTTATTGTTTGCCTCGGTTTTAAATTTGAAATTGAACTAGGTTCAAACTAGCGAGTTTATCCACGATTCTGAGGTGACATGGCATCATTAGCGGGGATCACTGTAGCTTAATTACCCGGGCGTCACAATTCTCCTCCACTACAAGATATCTCGTCCCGAGATTTAAGAGGGGAGTAAGGGGGAAAGTTCTGGTTACGACATTCAGACGGATCTCCTCGAAGAAGTCAATCCCTTTCGTTGATGTCTTCAATTCTTTATTCCAAAGCATCATGATGAAGTTGTCGTCCTTTCTTCGGGGAACTCCATCGTACTTACGAATAGGTAAGGGGCAGCTCTACAATGATAGGATGTTATAAGGGGAATTCATCTGGGGGTATCCCAAGAATGAACATATGAGTATCTCTCGAGTTGAACTAATTACACATATTGAGAGCAAAGTAAGACGGTGCAATAAGAAGTTTCAAGTGGATAGGCAATCGTTCATTGCACAAGCAGAAAAGTTGAAAGGGTTACGAGCAGCGGAATAAGTATTGTGTCCGATACGAGAATAGATCAACGAGCAAGTGGCAGGAATTACATACAAAGTCAAGCACGAGGAATAACTTTGACAATAGGTTGTACAGAGAGAGTCGGGTTTCGTTCACGGGACACATGGGTTATGGGCCCACCATGTGGGTTAAAAGTAGAAAGGGGGGCTGACATCTTGTACGATCATGATAGAAAGGCATGTCAGAGAGTAGCACATCAGTTATGTCGGCAATAATGTCGGTACCAAGGGCGAGGGACGAAGAGAACCATTTTCCCTTTCGTTGAGCGAGGCGGGCCAATAGGCAAGGTTCTCGTCCATCGGTGGCTATCGAAATGTCATCAACAATAGTAACAAGGTCTTACTGACAGAGCGGTACCGCGAGGTGTTTACATAAGCAGGAGGATATTACTGCTTAGGTCATATAGATCACAAGAAAGGTTAAACCAAACAATGGAAAGGAAATATGATTATCAGATTAAATGAGAACAATGGAAAGGAAAATGTGTTAAAACACATATTTCGTGAGTATATCCTTCCCAAGGACAAGCGAGCATGATATCCATGACAGGATATAATGTAGAAAACTCTTCGGTGGGGAGAGAAATTTCATGACATTACCCATACAACGGTGTTTGGATAATTGAGCAGAAACATTTAGCATTGGGCTTCAAATATTCTTTTTGAAAATCGAATTACCACAGACATGCTTGAGATAGCATTGACATGGTCTTCAAGCAAAGATCGGACTTTGGATACAAGAAGGATTCATCGGAACAACTTGCGAATAAGTCTTACGGTTTCTCCATGGAAGAATGGGTAACCTTCTTTGAAGGGGAACTATAACAACAGGGCCTCTGACCAGGTGTGATAGGTACGACATCACCTTACCGGGTCACATAAAGACCATTGTTATAACTCTTGGAAATATGTTCCAACCATCATATCTGACCGACATTCAGATCTGATTGGTGTCAGGATACCTCAGACTCAGGATGCCTGAGAAGAAAAGGTGCAACACAATTTGACGAGATGACATTGTGAGATTCTCAGAAATGATCTATGGAAGTGAGTTCTTAAACAAGAGTTCATCAGTAAACCAGGGAGAGGATGAGGAGGTGGCTGATAGGCTCAGCAACAAATCATCGAGATTTCCAAAGGATTGATTTCCACAATTATGTGAACAAAGAAATATCATTTGTCGGATCAAATGATATAATGATGTATGCTCGAGGGAAACATACACAACTGAAAAATGGTAGAAGGTGCACCGAGGAATCTGGACTAGGTAGCACGATCAATGTTGAATGATGATTCGATAAGCAATAGACTTAGAATGAAGCGTAGACCAATAACTTCAAAGCAATAGGGTTGCTAGAAGTTTAGAATTTACACATCACAGACCATTTGTTGGTATTCGGTTAGAAACAACACGGAGACCAGGAAGCGAGCATAAAAGGCGAGAGATATTACTATATCAAGAATTCTCAAGAGGTGGTAAAATTACCACGACATTCTCGACATAAAAGGTGGTAATACTCATGGTAGATCATAACATAAGTTGGATAGCATGGAACTCAAGGTACAACACAAAACAAGAACAAGTTTTGTGTTGGAGGAATCTAATAATGTTGTGGATGATAACCCAAATCATCGAGGGCAAAGGATGCTATTTCTCATCAAGAATTGATAGATATCTTGGAAGGCCTCGAATGTTGATGATGATCACGACACATTTGTCGAGAGGTTTTGAGAAGATGTAATCGATCGTGATGACACCAAGTCAGCGGAATGATGAAGCAAAAGTTATTGGAACCATGGAGTACGACACAAAATCGAAAGCAAGCTTGCTGTTCAAGGCGAAATGATATGGCGATGATGATCGACGTAAGGTTAGTTCATCATCGAGAATTGTGCTCGGGAAGAAGGACCGGGTAGCACGCTTAAAATTAGCTTCGATAATGCTATAGCCGATCAGGCTAGGAATGACTTGAAGGATTAATAAAGTTGTAAGCATTGAAGGGTACAAATACTTGTTGATTAGCAATGCGAACTCGATTCAGTTATCGGTGTCTTTGAGTTTTAATAACTCGAGCCCGTGAAAATTTGAATCGGTGAGAAGGTAGTACTTGATGAACTCATAAAAGTTATGCGGTTCCATGATAATCTCGAGATACCAGGGGAAATACTCGATGCGAGATCAAAGTAGAGGTTGGATCGGGGGGCATTGCTCTGCGAAGACAAGTGCTTAAACTTGCACGAGAAATGGTATTTAAAGGAGAACATGGTGGAACCACGATTGCAAAAGGCGGATCCCAAATATAAGATGAGCTTATACCAAAGGAATAATTAATTTAAGAGAAGCTTTAATGATAAGATCTACATCGTGTCCATGGGCATGAACACAAGTTCAAGGTTGACTCCCACTTCTCCAATGCATAACCTTTCATTCACTTCTCACGTTCGATGAAGTTGCAGTGTTGAAATTTTATCTGGTGAAGCACCAGAAGAGTATGACTCGTGAAAACTTTCGGGCTCACACGGTTTAGAGAAGGCATATGTTCAACCCATAGGGGCTTCTTAGAAACATATACCACAAGTTTCAAGAGTAAATAACACAAGCCAAAGCGAGCATGGTTGGCCAAGCAGAGGATACAACTTAACAAAGGCATTATGTATCAGGGGAAGAACTCACAAAGTGATCAAATGTGAAGGACACTGTCGGATAACAATCCAACAAAGGACTTGATGGTCCACAAAGGATCTGATATGAGTATCGATACTCAACCAGAAGAGGAAGGAATGCAAATGCAACAGGTTATGGAATCATCTGAATAATTCAAAGCTTAAATGCAAAGGAATTATGATTTCCAAAACAAAGGATCATAAGCAGACGTTATGATCAAGGATGGATCAATTGAATATACCAGAGGCTGTCGACGACGATAGTTTGGTGAGAACCAGCCCATGTTCAAAATGGCGTTTGAGCGGAAGGATGAATTCTAGGATCTATTTGAGGATTACGAGCATTAGCAACATATTGAATCAACAGACCCAAAATGATAATGACAAGGTATGCCATTAAGATTACGAGACTTATGGGATTAACCATAATGCAAGCAAGCAAGAATTTCAAGAGCAATAGGCTGCTCGAGATTTACTAAGATCGAATAGTATTTTGAAGACTTTTGTGAAACACATGAACAACTGGGGATGAGCGGATACTCGACAAGTGCGAGGATTTATTTGAAGGGGTATTCATGTGGCAAAGAACTGCTAGGCAGTAGGCACAAAATATTCTCGGGGTATCTTATAATAACAAGATCGACTGGGAATAAAAGTAAGCACGGCAGGTGTAAGTATTTATCCATAGGGATATTTCGGTGGAAGGGAATTGCAAAAGCAACGGGCACAAGGTCTCGGGAGAATATCGGAGAGTATCTTCGAAATATTCTCGTGCAGCCGGCGATCATCTGGACTGAAAGGGCTCTCCGGGAGAAAGTATTTTCGAGAACCTAAAGTTAGATTTTAGTAAAAATCGTTTAACCCGAATAGAAGAGAGTTCAGAATCCCAGAGTAAAGGTCGAGGAGTAAAAGATCCTAATACCACCCAATGGCGACGTGGGCCCATGGGCCGCACAGCCATGTTAGTAAAAGTTTTGTAAAGTCTAGACTCGACTTCGGCCAAGGAGTTGGAAAGGGGATTCCTACAGGCAGTCGGCTTTGATACCAACTTGTGATGCCCCCGATTCAATCGTACACTAAACATGCACGCAAATGTGTACGATCAAGATCAGGGACTCACGGGAAGATATCACAACACAACTCTAAAACTTAAATAAGTCATACAAGCATCACAATACAAGCCAGGGGCTTCGAGGGCTCGAATACAAGTGCTCGATCATAGACGAGTCAGCGGAAGCAACAATATCTGAGTCTGAGACATAAGTTAAACAAGTTGCCATAAGATGGCTAGCACAAACGGGATCTGATCGAAGAAGCGCGGGCCTCCTGCACAGGATCCTCCTAACTACTCCTGAGTAAATCGTCGGCGGGCTGCACGTAGTAGGGCACCTCCAGTGTAGTAGTTGTCATCGACGGTGGCGTCGCTCTGGGCTCCATCGTCAGTCGCAGCAACCGGTTAAAGAAAGGGGAAAAGGGGAACAAGGCAACCGTGAGTACTCATCCAAAGTACTTGCAAGCAAGGAGCTACACTACATATGCGGATATATGTGTAAAGGCCATATCGGTGGGTGAGCTGCAGAATGCCGAATAAGAGGGGATAACTAACCCAGTCGAAGAAATGCGCTTACGCAGCCTCCGTCTTGCAACATGTAGAAGAGAGTAGACTGAAGTCCTCCAAGTAGCATTGTAGCATAATCCTACCCGGCGATCCCCTCCTCGTATCCCTGAGAGAGAGCGACCACCGGGTTGTATCTGGCACTTGGAAGGGTGTATTTTATTAAGTATCCGGTTCTAGTTGTCATAAGGTCAAGGTACAACTCCAAGTCGTCATGTTACCGAAGATCACGGCTATTCGAATAGATTAAACTTCCCTGCAGGGGTGCACCACATAACCCAACACGCTTGATCCCATTTGGCGGACACACTTTCTGGGTCATGCCCGCCGCGGAAGATCAACACGTCGCAGCCCCACCTAGGCTCAGCAGAGAGGTCAAGACGCGCGGTCTAAACCTAAAGCGCCTGAGGTGCAGGCCCATCGCCCTTAGCACACATGCGTTGCGTCTGCGGCGGAAGCAGACCTAGCCTCTGGCGTTCGGTCCAATCCGGCGCGCGCCACTCGATCGGCGGACGTCACGAAGTGCCGGCCGATACCACGGCGTCGGGATACCCATAACTACTCCTGCGTAGATGGTTAGTGCGTATAGACCAAATGGCGGACTCGGATCAAATACCAAGATCTCGTTAAGCATGTTAAGTATCCATGACGCCGACCAGGGCCAGGCCCACCTCTCTCCTAGGTGGTCTCAACCTGCCTGCCGCTCGCCACAAAGTAATAGTCGGGGCCGTCGGGAACCCAGGCCCACCTCTCACCGAGATGGAGCCACATCCTTTCAGCCCCATCTTGAGCAGTATCACGGGTAATCTAATAGTGTAAAGTATATAGTATATGCCCGTGATCACCTCCAAGTGATCACAGCCCAGTAGTATAACATGGCGACGGACAAGAATGTAGGGCCCTTGATGGAACACTAGCATCCTATACTAAGCGATAGGATAGCGGATAAAGGTAACAACAAGAGTAGCAAGGACGAGCTATGCTGCGATATAGGATTAATCGAAAGCGATAACATGCTACACTACTCTAATGCAAGCAGATAGAGAAGAGTAGGCGATATCTGGTGATCAAAGGGGGCTTGCCTGGTTGCTCGGCAAGGAGGGGTCGCCAACTCCGTAGTCGAATCTGGGGTCGCCGGCGCCTCGGGTCTACTAGGAAAGAAGTAACAGAGAGGAAACACAATAAATAACAAGGCAATCAAAGCATCACAAAGCATAACATGGCAATACGCGGTGCTAAATTGTGCCCTAACGCGCGATGGGTGGTACCAGAAAAAGGGAAACATCTGAAAGTATCCCGGTGTTTAGCGTTTTCAGGCGAGATGAACCGGAGGTGAAATGTTGCAGAGTTAAGCTATGCTAGGGATGTGTGGCGGACGAGCGGCTGCGTATCCGGATTCGTCTCGTTGTTACGATCAACTTTCATGTACAAAGTTTTTCCATCCGAAGTTTCTGAATTATTTTATATTAATTTTAATGTTTTACTAATACTCGAATTAATTTAATTATCTAAATTGAATTATCCAAAAGCAAGGGCTCGTGATGTCGGCATGACACCATCCGAACATCGTGATCAACCTCGGATAGCCCAGTCAACCACGACCCGATGGGGTCGAGGGCTGAGTCGGCATGTCTGATCGTGATTGACGGTCAATGTTGGTAGTCAGCAGGGTCATCGGGGCCCACATGTCATTGACTGTTTGTTAACAAATTAATTAAACAAATTTAATTAGTTTAGTTAAATGATTAGGTTAATTAAACAGGATTAATATAGTTTAATTAATTTAATAAATTAATTAATTGATATATTTTAACCTTATATATTTTTTGACGTTTAATAGGGCGGGCCCCACATGTTAATGGACGAGGGCCTTAGCGGATCAGGCGCTTCATGGGCACAAAGTGGGCGGGCGATCGCCCCGGCAAGGCGTCGCCCCGAGGCCGAGCCCGACCGGGGGGCAAGGCGAGGCCGAGGCCGAGCGACTTGGTGGGCGTGGCTGCTGTCTGCATCTGGCAGCGGCGAAGGAGGGAGGATGGAGGCGGGGCAGTAGCGTGAGGCGGGCGCATCCACGCCTTGAGGTGCAACCCGCCGGTGCAAAGCGAGTCGCCGCGACGGCAGAAACCGCATGACGCCTTGCAAGTAGTAGGAGGTGAATCCGCCCGGCGGGGCAGACAGACGGCGCGGGGAGAAAAGGGGAGAGGAGGCGCTCATGCGGGGCCGTAGGGGGCGGGCAATGGTGCTCGGGGTAGCAGTCGGGGAGAGGCGGGAAAGCGGCGCCGACGAGGTCCACCGAAGCGCCTAGTGTCGCCGAAGCGGCGTCGAGTGAGGAGCACGGGATCTGACGGAGAGGGCAGCCAGCGAGGAGGAGGGGTTGACGAGGTCGTCGTCGACGAGGGCGAGCGGCGGCGTCGAAGGCTGGCGCGGCGGCGGCAATGAGGCCCTTCCGGTCGAGAAAGGGGAGGAGGGTGAGGACGACGGCGGCGCGAGGCGGCGCCGGTGATCGTCGGGAGGCGGCGATGGGTTGGGCCCGATCCCGATTGGATCGGGGGGAGGAGGGGGCGAGAGGAGAGGTGGGGATCGTGCGGATGAGTGGGGTGTGAGGCTAGGGTTGGTCGGGGTGGGGTTATGGGGCCATGGGGTGGGCCGGCTGGCCGGGCTTGGCCCGATTGGGCGAGGCTCTTGGGCGGAGCCCCGAGGTTCTTTCCTTTTCTTTGTATTTATTATTCTCTGTTTTAATTTATTTTAAAGTATTTAGGCATTTTGTAAAAGCGTGGTTTCTTCACCATAAATACCTAAGCATTAATTGGCACACTCCGAACATTTTAGTTTTAATGTTTGAAAACTTTTATTGTTTGCCTCGGTTTTAAATTTGAAATTCGAACTAGGTTCCGAACTAACGCGAGTTTATCCACAGTAACCGAGGTGACGTGGCATCATTAGCGGGGATCACTGTAGCTTAATTACCCGGGCGTCACAATATAAGAGCTTTTCAGCAAGTCCACATACTCAACTATCATTTAGTCTTTCACAATTGCCAACACTCACGCAATACTTATGGGTATGGAGTTTTAATTGGACACAGAGAAAGATAGGGGCTTATAGTGTTGCCTCCCAACCTTTTACCTCAAGGGTAATGTCAACAATAATAGTTCATGATAAATTACATCCAATTGGGTATATATATCAGGATCTTTCCAACACAATGTGCTTGCCAAAGGATAAAATGTAAAAAAAAGGAAAGGTGAAGATCACCATGACTCTTGTATAAGGTAAAGGACAAGAATAAAAGATAGGCCCTTCGTAGAGGGAAGCAGAGGTTGTCATGTGCTTTCAAGGTTGGATGCATGAAATCTTAATGCAAAAGAACGTCACTTTATATTGCCACTTGTGATATGGACCTTTATTATGCAGTCCGTCGCTTTTATTGCTTCCATATCACAAGATCGTATAAAGTTTATTTTCTCCACACTAATAAATCATACATATTTAGAGAGCAATTTTTATTGCATGCAACATGACAACTTACTTGAAGGATCTTACTCAATCCATAGGTAGATATGGTGGACACTCATGGCAAAACTGGTTTTAAGGGTATTCAGAAGCACAAGTAGTATCTCTACTTGGTGCAAAGAATTTGGCTAGCATGAGAGGGAAAGGCAAGCTCAACATGTTGGATGATCCATGACAATATACTTTATTTCAGATATAAGAAAACATAACCCATTACGTTGTCTTCCTTGTCCAACATCAACTCTTTAGCATGTCATATTTTAATGAGTGCTCACAATCATAAAATATGTCCAAGATAGTATATTTATATGTGAAAACCTCTCCTTATTTGTTACTTCCTATTGATTGCAACGATGACCAAAACTATGTTTGTCAACTCTCAACAACTTTTATTCATCATACTCTTTATATGTGAAGTCATTACTCTCCATAAGATCAACATGATCTCTTTACTTCTTTTTATTCTTTCTCTTTTCTCTCAAGATCATACCAAGATAATCAAGCCCTTGACTCAACACTAATCTTTATTATATATAGCTCACGGAATCGATTACATAGAAGGAACAAAAAGTAAAACTCAAAACTAAATCATACTAAAACTTTATTCTACTAGATCAAGATATTGCCAAAAGGATCGAACTAAGAAAAACGGTAAAGATAGGAGTGTGATGGTGATACGATACCGGGCACCTCCCCCAAGCTTGGAAGTTGCCAAGGGGAGTGCCCATACCCATGTGATTATGCCTCCTTCTTCGGAGGTGGTGAGGATGGTGATGATGAAGATAACTGTGCCTTCAGCTTTTTCATATTGTAATTGAGAAGAGCATATTCCTCCTTCAAATCATCGACCTCCGATTCCAGCTTCAAAATCTTGTCACATAAATCCCCTTTGCTTTTCTGCCGAAAACGAGAAGGAATAGATCAGTTGTTAGACAATTTAGTCCTCTTAGGGAGACTAGACTTCTTGAACTTCACGTGCCTATCCCCAGGTTGAGGTAGAGGAACATCCTTCTCCTCTGAACTTGAATCATTGATCCTCCTCGAATGAGCATCCTCCTCATCATACGTAGTTCTACCACAAGGAGATAGATTCCCATAGGTCTCTGGGTCAGCAATGAGATGTGAGACATAGCTCTCTCCGTCGAAGTCCTGAGATGACATCTTGCTCTAAATCTGCAACAGAAACAGCTCGAAACAAAAACAGAGGATATTTGCGTGGTACGGTGGTCAAAACCTTCGGGAGATTATATAACAAATTTTTACCAACTAAAAGAAGTATCGTGCAAGAAGACAGAGTCCGGAGAGCACACGAGGTGCCCACGAGGCAGGGGGCGCGCCCAGGGGGGTAGGGCGCGCCCTCCACCCTCGTGGACGCCTCGTGTCCTTCTTGGACTACTTCTTATTTTCCTATTTTCTTAAATATTCCAAAACGGAGAAAATTTACCATTAGAACTGTTTTGGAGTCGGTTTACTTACCGTACCACGTACCTATTCCTTTTCCGAGTCTGAAATGTTCTGGAAAGTGTCTCTTATTTATTCCTCCGGGGTTACGGTTTCAATAACATTAGTTTCAACATTTATAGGATTACCTGAGATATAATGTTTGATTCTTTGACCGTTCACCACCTTCGGATTTGTGCCTTCGAAGTTGTTGATTCTTATGGCACCAGAACGATAGACCTCCTCGATAACGTAAGGACCTTCCAATTTGGAGAGAACTTTTCCTGCAAAAAATCTCAAACGAGAGTTGAATAGCAACACATGATCACCTACATTATACTCACGCTTTTGTATCCTTTTGTCATGCCATCTTTTAACTTTTTCTTTAAATAGTTCGGCATTCTCATAGGCTTGAGTTCTCCATTCATCAAGTGAGCTAATGTCAAATAGCCTCTTCTCACCGTCAAGTTTGAAATCATAATTGAGCTCTTTAATGGCCCAATATGCCTTATGTTCTAGTTCGAGAGGTAAGTGACATGCTTTTCCATAAACCATTTTATACGGAGACATACACATAGGATTTTTATATGCAGTTCTATAGGCCCATAATGCATCATCAAGTTTCTTGGACCAATTCTTTCTAGATCTATTAACAGTCTTTTGCAAAATTAATTTGAGCTCTCTATTACTCAATTCTACTTGACCACTAGACTGTGGGTGATATGGGGATGAAATTCTATGATTAACATCATACTTAGCAAGCATTTTACGAAAAGCACCATGAATAAAATGTGAACCACCAACAGTCACTAAATATCTAGGGACTCCAAACCTCGGAAAAATAACTTCTTTAAGAATCTTAATAGAGGTGTTATGATCAGCAGTACTAGTTGGAATAGCTTCTACCCACTTAGTAACGTAATCAACAACAACTAAAATTTGTGTATACCTATTAGAGGAAGGAAACAGTCCCATATAGTAAAAGCCCCAAACATCAAATGGTTCAATAACGAGTGAATAATTCATAGGCATTTCTTGGCGTCTACTAATATTACCAATTCTTTGACATTCATCACAAGACAAGACAAACTTACGGGCATCTTTGAAGAGAGTAGGCCAATAAAAACCAGATTGCAATACCTTATGTGCAGTTCTATCTCCAGCGTGGTGTCCTCCATAAGCTTCGGAGTGACACTTGTGTAGGACCTGTTCCTATTCATGCTCAGGTATACAATGTCTAATAACACCATCTACTCCTTCTTTATAAAGGTGTGGGTCATTCCAAAAGTAATGTCTTAAATCATAGAAAAACTTTTTCTTTTGCTGGTATGTGAAACTAGGTGGTATAAATTTAGCAACAATATAATTAGCATAATGAGCATACCATGGAGCAGTGCGAGAAGCATTTATAACAGCTAACTGTTCTTCAGGAAAGCTATCATCAATAGATAGTGGGTCATCAAGAACATTCTCTAACCTAGACAAGTGGTCTGCAACGGGGTTCTCAGCTCCCTTTCTATCAATAATATGCAAATCAAATTATTGTAGCAAGAGAACCCATCTAATAAGTCTATGTTTAGCATCTTTATTTTCCATAAGGTATTTAATAGCAGCATGATCAGTGTGAACAGTTACTTTAGAATCAACAATATAAGGTCTGAACTTATCACAAGCAAATACAACTGCTAAAAACTCTTTTTCAGTAGTAGCATAATTTCTCTAGGCATTGTCTAGAGTTTTACTAGCATATTGGATAACATTTAATTTCTTATCAACTTTTTGTCCTAGAACAGCACCTACTGCATAATCGCTAGCATCACACATAATTTCAAAGGGTAAATTCCAATCAGGTGGTTGAACAATAGGTGCAGAAATCAAAGCTTTCTTAAGTATTTCAAATGCTTCTATACAATCATCATCAAAGACAAAAGTAATATCTTTTTGTAAGAGATTAGTCAGAGGCCTGGAGATTTTAGAGAAGTCCTTAATGAACCTCCTATAAAAACCGGCATGACCGAGGAAACTTCTTATACCTTTAATGTCCTTCGGACACGACATCTTTCCAATAGCATCAACTTTAGCTTTGTCAACTTCAATACCTCTTTCAGAAATTTTATGCCCCAAGACAATACCTTCATTAACCATAAAGTGGCACTTCTCCAAATTCAAGACAAGGTTAGTTTCTTCACATATCTGCAAAACTCGATCAAGGTTGCTCAAGCAATCATCAAAAGAAGTTCCATATACGGAGAAATCATCCATGAAAACCTCAACAATCTTTTCACAAAAATCAGAGAATATAGCCATCATGCATCTTTGAAAGGTAGCAGGTGCGTTACATAAACCAAAAGGCATACGTCTATAAGCGGTACCGAAAGGGCAAGTAAAAGTGGTCTTTTATTGATCCTCTTTTGACACAGGTATTTGAGAGAAACCAGAATAACATAGAAAGCAAAAAATGTGTATGTTTGGATAATCTTTCTAGCATTTGATCAATAAAAGGTAAAGGGTAATGATCCTTTTTAGTAGCTTTATTTAATTTGCGGAAATCAATTACCATTCTATAACCTATAATAATTCTTTGTGGGATCAATTCATCTTTATCATTAGGAACAACAGTAATACCTCCCTTCTTAGGGACACAATGGACAGGACTTACCCACTGACTATCAGCAAAGGGATAAATTATACCTGCCTCCAGAGGCTTTAGTATTTCTTTTCTTACCACTTCTTTCATCTTAGGATTTAACCGTAGTTGGTGATCAACAACTGGTTTAGCGTCTTTCTCCAATTTTATTATGTGCTGGCATAGAGTGGGTCTAATGCCCTTAAGATCATCAAGAGTATATCCAATAGCAGCATGGTGCTTCTTCAGAGTTTTCAATAATTTGTTTTCTTCATGCTCTAAAAGTTTAGCACTAATAATAACAAGATGTATCTTTTTTCTCATCAAGATAAGCATATTTAAGAGTATCAGGTAATGGTTTAAGCTCAAACACGGGATCACCCTTGGGTGGAGGAGGATCCCCTAGGATTTCAACAGGCAAGTTGTGTTTCAAAATAGGTCCTTGTTTAAAGAATACTTCATCTATTTCCCTTCTTTCATTCATAAACATATCATTTTCATGGTCTAGTAAATACTGTTCTAAAGGACCATTAGGAGGCACGGCAATAGAAGCAAGACAAATAATTTCATCTTTACTACGCAATTCCTCATCACAGGGTTGTCAACAAAATTTAGCAAAGTTAAACTCATGAGACATATCCCCCAAACCAATAGTAACAACATCCTTTTCACAGTCTACCCTAGCATTAACGGTATTCAAGAAGGGTCTACCAAATATGATGGGATAGAAGTCATCTTGTGGGGAAGCAAGAACAAGAAAGTCAGCAGGATATTTAACTTTGCCACACAAGACTTCAACATCTCTAACAATCCCAACTGGTGAAATAGTGTCTCTATTGGCAAGCTTAATTGTAACATCAATTTCCTCTAACTCAGCAGGTGCAATATCATGCATAATTTCTTTGTATAAGGAATGATGTATTGCACTTCCACTAGCACCCATATCACATAAGCCATGATAACAATGATCTCCTATCTTAACAGAAATAACAGGCATGCCTACAAAAGGTCTATGTTTATTTTTAGTATTAGGTCTAGCAATTCTGGCAGCTTCATTACAGAAGTAAATAACATGCCCATCAATATTATCAGCCAAGAGATCTTTAACCATAGCAATACTAGGTTCAACTTTAATTTGCTCAGGGGGTTTGGGTGTCCTAATATTACTTTTGTTGACCACAGTCAAAGCTTTAGCATGATCCTTTATTCTTACAGGGAAAGGTGGTTTCTGAATATAAGCAGTAGGAACGACATGATCATTATAAGTGATAGTCTTTTCTTCAACTTTAATAGGTGCAACTACTTTTACTTCAATGGGAGGATTATATTTAAACCACTTCTCCTTAGGGAGATCAACATGAGTAGCAAAGGATTCACAAAAAGAAGCTACTATCTCAGAGTCAAGTCCATATTTAGTGCTAAATTCATGGAAAACATCGGTATCCATAAAAGATTTAACACAATCAAACTTAGGTGTTATACCTGACTCCTTACCTTCGTCGAGATCCCAATCTTCAGAGTTGCCACTACAACAAGAACCCCCCTTCAGCAACGCATCGATGTGTTATCGTATGTCCATATATGCGTTGCTCAAGTCTACACCAACGGATTAATATGTGTTGCCGTAGGTGGCGTTGCTAGGTTCTACAACAACATATATACATGCGTTGGTAAACAACATGTAGAAGCGTTGTAAGGTAGCAACATATAGAGTTGTAGCCTAACAACACATCATATGCGTTGGTGACTACCCCACACAATGGTGCAGCATGTCATGGCAACGACTAGAGAATTCTCTACATGGCATGAATAATTGATGATATTTTATATATTAACATCCAGAATTACAAGGTCAATATATCTAGTGTATTGGAGCCACAGTATGATAAACTGGAAGGCCTCATATATTAAATCAACTATGTTGGATTACAAAGAACACGATCCAGAGATTACAAGATGTGAAACTATCAAGTATTAGTCAAATTCTAGACCTTGCAATCAACTATAATGTTTCAAACATCGTCCTGAAAATGACATTCTAATCATCCAGTTGTAGCACCATTCTCATCCTTGCAATCAGCATCCAAGCCATGCATTATCCATTTTATCTTGACAATCTACAAAACCAAAGAAACAAGATGAGTAACGTACTGTAGATAATATCAAGTTAATAGATCAGCAAAGTGTAAAGAGGAGCAACATAGAGAGATTGAAGGTCATGACATTAGTAGCTTTGTATGTAGAAAAGGAGAGTAATAGCCTACATCTGACAAACACTTTTGATCCTTGTTTTCTTATGAAAAAATCTACTATATGTCATCAATTGTGTTAACGTAGACCTTAAGGCAAACATACTCTATAAGAAATAAGGTACTTCCCTTAAATAAACATGTGCTAACACACAACACATCATTTGGTTTCAAAGGAAGATCTACAGTTCTCTAGAAAATACAAATAGATGCAAGGTTTCAACAACTCAAAAATACTGTATGTTCAAAGAAAATGATTCACACATGGCCAAATTTGAATGTGCCTGAATTACGTACCGAGATACATGCTCACAATGTGATTTACCAAGACATATATTTATATATTGGAAATTCTGCGAACAAGTTAAAAAGGAACAATATAGGCATCAAGTACACTCTACTACATGCAGTTATACAATTGTCATGTGACTAGTGCAATTCTATCATGAATCATGTACTTGTTATGTTTTGGGAGTGGATTGTGATTTGATTTCTCCTGGGCACTCCTTAATCATTATTATTGCTCCGTTGAATTCTTCCTACCTACTCAATGGTTACTAGCAAATGGTACATGCTTTCGCATGTGAGAATGTATTGCTAACTGATAATATGCCCTGTGCTCAACAATTAATATACATGATCCTTAGTTACTAAAAAAACTCATTCCAAACACAAGGATAGAAGAAAGTTGTATGTACAGTAAGCCGCATCCTAATTCCATAGAACAAGCAATTACTGTGAAAAATTTGAGAGGAGCCCAATCCTATCGCATTATCTCCTACGCCCAGCTTTATTTTTCTAAATAAAGTTACAAAGATCCAACCCCTATGTATTAAGTTCAACTTCTATATGTCAAGCCACTGCTTTCCTTCCAAGCCATAGAAGATCCGGCTACATGTTGACTAAAACGTAGCATGTGGCTGCACTGCTCAGGGAGCCCATTTGGCAGAGGCACAACGTGAGGATTGTTCTGGAAGATAGTGGAAAAGACGGAAAAGGCATCGGCTACTGTAGACTATGAATCCAGGCGTTCGCAACCGTCAGATTGACATAATTAACAGCTGTGATTGTATGTTATGAGGAGGAGTTTGAAGATTCAAAACTGGTACACTATATAGGAGTACAGAAATTTTAGTACAACAGTAGAAAGGTAAATTTTAGTACAACAATGAAAAAATTAGTAACAGGATAATTTAGTAAAACAGGGTAAATTTTTAGTACAAAATTGATATAGTAAACTTTAGTACAAGAAGTCTTAACTATCTTCACAAAATGAGATATTAGCGTCTGTAAGCTACAGGACCCTTAACAACCCTCTATTCAAAGATGTTCTACATTCACAAATCACAATAGTGCAATATGGTTTACTATGCTAAGTAGGGTGTATTACCTTGAGCATATTGATGTTTATATCAACTCCTTATCTGAGAAATTGGCCAATGAAGGATATAAATATTTCATGATCTCGTGAAGAATCAGATTCTGATTGAAGGAAGTTCGGAGCCTACAACATATAGAACCACGAGTTTTGATTGAGTAATTCGAGCAAAGTGAAACCTTATAGGGTTCGACTCAAGCACTAAAGTTCTTATTGAAGCAAGTCAAGAAACAGCAAAATGTGTTACAGTCATAGTATACCCTAGTTCCTACACCAAGTAACTTCACCATCTTAAATCCTAGGGGAACACATAACCTTATAACCTAAGAAATCAGTACCATAGTTTTCTCTGACAGGGTTGGCACTATGTGAGGGCGGCTCGAGCAGGCTGGTGGCTCCACAACGTGTGGGCATGGAAAGAAGAGCTGCGATGTTTCTCAGCGCAGTTAATTAATCGTGCAGTGCTGCCACGACACCATTCTGCAAGCACCGCAATGTAAAGGTAAGACCAAAACTTCATGCTGAACTCAACACGCGGATCAACCATTGAAATGAGTCAGCTATTAGTTAATTAAGGGAGACAATGTTTTGGTAACTCACAACCATGCTGCAGCCTCACGTGCATGTTCATCGACACAACAGATTGAACTGCTACTAGGATGAGAATGCAATCCAACAAACACACACCTGTTGACTGAAGCAATGTCAGTTTCAGAACCTGTAAGGGAAGATGAAAATAAGGATTACATATACAATAAAGAGGAATATTAGGACATATGTACGCATGTGAGACTTATTCCTAAAGTATTACACGACATGTGACAATAAAATTGGTACGGATTCATCCACCCAAATAGCAGCAAGAACAAACTATTGAGATAAAAAAAAGGACACAAGCACTCTTTCAGAATTAACACATACGGACTCAGCCACACATTCAGGATTAAAATACCTAGAATTGTGAAGTGAAATTTTGAGCCTCCTGCAAGGTCACTGACTGTGATGGGATGGGCTGTTATCCATCCATGATGTACGACACCACAACGGCTAAAACTAGGTAGCGTAGACCACGCTTGTGATTTCCGGCAAAGAATCGACCATGGAACGATGCTATGTCACCACAAGGAACCAGATCTGAGGCAGTGCAGCGGAGGAGAGAAATGCCTTACTAAATCGTCGGTGTCCAAGGCGAGGTCTCGAGGCGAGCAACACCGTCGAGCCCGAGCTGGCACCGCGCATCACGGAGATCTGGGGTAGAGGGCCTCTGGGAGTCGCACCCGGCCCGTGGCGGCTAGGGTTGCTGCAGGGGCATGTGCGGCAACACGGAGGAAGTCACGGCGGTGAAGCATCAGAGGAGAGGACTGCACGGCAGCCGGGCTTGTGAGTGATGTCGTGGGAGAGCGCCTCACCTAGCAGAAATTGGTGGCGACGGGCAGCTTCATGGTCATGGAGCTCGGGTGAGAGGGGAATCGTGAGGGAGGGGAGATGGGGGATAAGAAAAAAGTGCTGGATGGGGGGTACACTCGTACAGGGAGTTAGATTTTTCCTTAGGAGAGAGAGGAGGTTAGCGCAAAGTAGGGGTGGGTGGGATAAGTTGGGGAGGTGGGAGATTAAAACGAACAACACATATTATCATTTCGTTGGTGGGTATGCGTTGCTATAGGTGGGTTTTTGTTGTAGTGTGCATTTAATTCTTTCCAATAAATCCCTTTTGAATTCAATAGTCTCCATCATAAAAGAACCAGTACAAGAAGTATTGAGCATGGAGCGATTATTGAGAGAAAGCCGAGCATAAATTTTTTGAATAATAATTTCTCTTGAGAGCTCATGATTGGGGCATGAATATAACATTGACTTAAGCCTCCACCAAGCTTGAGCGATGCTTTCTCCTTCACGAGGCCAAAAATTATATATATAACTACGATCACGATGAACAAGATGCATAGGATAAAACTTCTGATGAAATTCCCATTTCAATTGGTTGTAGTTCCTTGATAACATATCATCACATAGCCTAAACCATGTCAATGCCTTTCCCTTCAAAGATAAAGGGAAGACCTTCTTCTTGATAACATCCTCGGGCATACCTGCAAGCTTAAATAATCCACAAACTTCATCCACATAGATTAGGTGCAAATCGGGATGTAATGTTCCATCTCCTGTGAAAGGATTAGCTAGCAGTTTCTCTATCATACACGAAGGAATTTCAAAGTAAACATTTTCAGTAGGTTTAGTAGGTTGAGGAGCAACTCTTTGCTCTACTGGTCGGGGTGAAGATACGCCGAACAAGCCCCTCAAAGGATTATGTTCCATAGTAACAAGTGAAAGTAAATTTCAGCACACTATATAAATTTTTCCTTACCAATTTCCACCTACCAAAGGCACTTCACTCCCCGGCAACGGTGCCAGAAAAGAGTCTTGATGACCCACAAGTATAGGGGATCTATCATAGTCCTTTCGATAAGTAAGAGTGTCGAACCCAACAAGGAGCAGAAGGAAATGATAAGCGGTTTTCAGTAAGGTATTCTCTGCAAGCACTGAAATTATCGGTAACAGATAGTTTTGTGATAAGGTAATTTGTAGAGGGCAACAAGTAATGAAAGTAAATAAGGTGCAGCAAGATGGCCCAATCCTTTTTGTAGCAAAGGACAAGCCTGGACAAACTCTTATATGAAGGAAAACGCTCCCGAGGACACATGGGAATTATCGTCAACCTAGTTTTCATCACGCACATATGATTCGCGTTCGTTACTTTGATAATTTGGTATGTGGGTGGACCGGTGCTTGGGTACTGCCCTTTCTTGGACCAGTATCCCACTTATGATTAACCCCTATTGCAAGCATCCGCAACTACAAAAGAAGTATTAAGGTAAACCTAACCATAGCATGAAACATATGGATCCAAATCAGCCCCTTACGAAGCAAATCATAAACTAGCTAGGGTTTAAGCTTCTGTCACTCTAGCAACCCATCATCTACTTATTACTTCCCAATGCCTTCCTCTAGGCCCAAACAATGGTGAAGTGTCATGTAGTCTATGTTCACATAACACCACTAGAGGAAAGACAACATACATGTCATCAAAAAATCAAACGAATACCAAATTCACATGACTACTTGTAGCAAGACTTCTCCCATGTCCTCAGGAATAAACGTAACTACTCACAAATCATATTCATGTTCATAATCAGAGGGGTATTAATATGCATAAAGGATTTGAGCATATGATCTTCCACCAAATAAACCAACTAGCATCAACTACAAGGAGTAATCAACACTACTAGAAACCCACAGGTACCAATCTGAGGCTTTAGGACAAATATTGGATACTAGAGATGAACTAGGGTTTTAGAGGAGATGGTGCTGGTGAAGATGTTGATGGAGATTGACCCCCTCCCGATGAGAGGATCATTGGTGATGACGACGGTGATGATTTCCCCCTCCCGAAGGGAAGTTTCCCCTGCAGAACAGCTCCGCCGGAGCCCTAGATTGGTTCCCCAAGGTTCCGCCTCGTGGCGGCGGAGTTTCTTCCCGAAAGCTTGCTTATGAATTTTTCCAGGGTAAAAGACTTCATATAGCAGAAGATGGGCACCGGAGGCCTGCCAGGGGGCCCACGAGGCAGGGGGCGCTCCCAACCCTCATGGACATGGTGTGGGCCCCCTCTGGTGGATTATTTTGCTAGTATTTTTTATTAATTCCAAAACGTGCCTCCGTGAAGTTTCAGGACTTTTGGAGCTGTGCAGAATAGGTCTCTAATATTTGCTCATTTTCCAGCCCAGAATTCCAGCTGCCGGCATTCTCCCTCTTCATGTAAACCTTGTAAATTTAGAGAGAAAAGGCATAAGTATTGTGACATAACATGTAATAACAGCCCATAATGCAATAATTATCGATATAAAAGCATGATGCAAAATGGACGTATCACCCCCGGGTCTTCTTCCTCATATATTTGCCTTGCGACCTACTTTTCCTTTGCATCTTTATTCAGATCTATTAAACAAAAAATACAAAAGTACTTTGCTGCACTTTATTTTATTTGCGATCTATTATTTCAATCGATTACAACTTTCTCCCGTCAACTTGCCAATTTTTGGCGCCATTACCCGAAAGGGATTGACAACCCCTTTAACACGTCGGGTTGCGAGGTGTTGTTATTTGTGTGCAGGTGTTGTTTACGGTGTGTTTCTTAGTTCTCCTACTGGTTCGATACCTTGGTTTCATAACTTAGGGAAATACTCTACCGTCGCTGTGCTACATCATCCCTCCCTCTCCGGGGAAATACCGACGTAGTTCCAGCTACCATCACAGAGAATTTCTGGCGCTGTTGCCGGGGAGGATCTTCAACATAACCAGGTTCCAAATCACAAATCTCATATCCTTGCAATTTACATTATTTTCCATTTTCCTCTCGTTTTCCTCTCCCCCACTTCACAAAAATATTCCGTTTTATTCGCCTCTCTTTATCTGTTCGCCGTTTTCTTGCCGGATCTGTTTTTGAGTGCAATCTTGTTGTGTGGTCATCATGACTCAAGAGAACACCAAGTTATGTGATTTATCAAATACCAACAACAATGATTTTATTGGCACTCTGCTTGCTCCTCCCACCACTAGTGCGGAGACTTGTGATATTAATACCGCTTTGCTGAATCTTGTTATGAAAGACCAATTTTCCGGTACTCCTAATGAGGATGCCGCGTCCCATCTTAATACCTTCATGGAATTATGCGATATGCAAAAGAAAAAAATGTGGATAATGATGTGGTCAAGATGAAATTATTTCCGTTCTCTTTGCGTGATTCTGCAAAAATTTGGTTCTCGTCTTTGCCTCGCAATAATATCGATTCTTGGAACAAGTGCAAAGATGCTTTTATCACTAAGTATTTTCCTCCCGCAAAAATTATTTCCCTTAGAAACCAGATCATGTATTTCAAGCAACTTGAACATGTGCATGTCACGCAATCTTGGGAAAGGAATTGCCCAACTCATGGGTTAAATCTTTGGATGATCATACAAAAGTTTTATGCGGGATTGTATTTTGTCTCTCGTTATCTTTTAGAATCCGCCGCGGGCGGTACCTTTATGGAAATTACTTTGGGTGAAGCCACCAAATTTCTTGATAATATCATGGAAAATTATTCACAATGGTATACCGAAAAAGCTCCTACTAGTAAAAAAGTTAATTCGGTTGAAGAAATTTCTTCTTTGAGTGAAAAAGTTGATGCTCTTATGAAATTGGTTGCTAGTAAAAGTGCTCCTATTGATTTTAATGATATGCCTTTGTCTACTTTGATTGAGGAAAATACTGATGCCATTGATGTGAATTTTATCTCTAGAAATAATTTCAACAACAATGCTTATAGAGGTAATTTGAATCCTAGGCCTTTTGCTAGTAATTCCTCTAATGATTATGGTAATTCCTATGGAAATCAATCTTACGATAATAATGGGAACACCTCTGATCTTGAGAATAATATTAAAGAATTTATCAATACACAAAAAGTTTTCAACACTTCCATAGAAGAAAAGTTGAATAAGATTGATGATTTGTCTATAAGTGTTGATAGAATTGCTCATGATGTGGAAAATCTCAAGATGAATTTTTGTGTGCCTAAAGTAGATGAATCAATTAAGGCTCTTTATGTTTCTATGGATGAAAGTAAGAAAAGAACTGCTATGCTTAGAGCTAAAAGAGAATTCTTAGAAAAAGCTTTTTCTAATGATTATTCTTGTAAAAGTGATGAAGATATTAAAATGATTGGTGTTTCTTCTATTGATTCCTTGTTTAGTAAAGTTAAGAATGATGAAAAAGGGACTGGAGAAGAATCAAATTTAGCTAGAAGGCATCCCAATATTTCGGAGGGTGAAAATTTTGTTGAGAAAATTGATGAAAGTGGGTTTGGAGAGGTCAAAGCTTTAGCTAGTGATGTGCCCACTCTTTTGGATTACAAATACTTTAATTATGATAGTTTCTCTTTGATTGATTATACTTCTTTGTTGCAATCCATTCTAAATTCACCCCATGCTTATGAACAAAACAAAGCTTTTACTAAACATATTGTTGATGCTATGATGAAATCTCTAGAAGAAAAGTTGGAATTAGCAGTTTCAATTCCGAGAAAATTGCATGATGAACGGGAACCTACTATCAAAGTCAAGATTAAAAATTATGAGTGTTTTGCTTTATGTGACTTGGGTGCTAGTGTTTCTACAATTCCGAAATCATTATGTGATGTGCTTGGTCTTACTAATCTTGACGAATGTTCTTTGAATTTGCACTTGGCGGATTCTACCATTAAAAATCCTATGGGAAGAATTAATGATGTTCTTATTCTTGCAAATAGGAATTATGTACCCATAGATTTTATTGTTCCTGATATTGATTGCAATCCGTCTTGTCCAATTATTCTTGGTAGACCGTTTTTACGCAATATCGGTGCCGTGATTGATATGAAAGAAGGCAACATTAAGTTCCAATTTCCTTTGAGGAAGGGTATGGAACACTTTCCTAGAACTATAATTAAGCCACCTTATGAATCAATCATGAGGGCATCCTATGGATCTCGAACCAAAGATGACAAAACTTAGATCCTTGCTTTATGCCTAGCTAAGGGCGTAAAACTATAGCGCTTGTTGGGAGGCAACCCAATGAATAAAATTTATTTTTGCTTTTTGCTTTCTATTCTTGAGTGTTAGCACAATTATTATTTTGTTATAATTGTGTTTTAGTTAGTATTTGTGCCAAGTAGAACCAATAGGATCTTCTTGGGTGATAGTTGTTTGATCTTGCTGAAAAAGACATAAACTTTGTGCTCATGAAATTAATTCACTTTTTTATTCAGAAAGATCTTTTTCCCTGATTCTTTTTGCACAAGATTAATAAAAAAATTACCCTGGTCGTCCTATTTTGGTAGAATTTTTGGATTTCCAGAAGTATTCTTTTAAATCAGATTGCTACAGACTGTTCTGTTTTGACAGATTCTGTTTTCTTTGTGTTGTGTGCTTATTTTGATGGCTCTATGGTTTTCTTTGATGAGTTTTTGCCATAGAGAAGTTGGAATACAGTAGATATAATAAAAAATGAATTGGTTTTATACATCACTTATAGTAGTGGTTTATTTTTCTTACACTAACGATCTCACGAAGGTTTTGTTGAGTTTCGTGTGATTGAAATTTTCAAGTTTTGTGTTATCTTACGATGGATGAAGGAAGGATGTAAGAGCCTAAGGTTAGGGATGCCCTGGCATCCCAAGCTATTATCCAAGAATGCGCAAACAACTAAGCTTGGGGATGCCCCCGAGTGGCATCCCCGCTTTCTTCCAACAACTATCAGTATTTTACTCGAGGCTATATTTTTATTCGTCACGTGATATGTGTTTTGCTTGGAGCGTCTTGTATGATATGTGTCTTTGCTTATTTTATTTTGTGTTTTAAGTCATCAATCCTTGCTAGACACACCTTGTTGAGAGAGCCAAAATTATATCATGACTTGTTAGAATTGCTCTCTATGCTTCACTTAAATCTTTTATGAGCTAGGACTTGCTCTACTGCTTCACTTATATCTTTTTGAGCACGGTGTGCTTTGTTAATTTTGAAGAAATTCTCTCTTGCTTCACTTAGATTTATTTGAGAGTTAGTAAAATTTTAAAGAAATTCTCTCTTGCTTCACTTAAATTATTTTGAGAGAAAGAAAATTTGTTATGCTCACGATCTTCACTTATATTTGTTTGAGCTTATGAAAAGCAACACATGAAAATTAGTCCCAAAGTGATAGATATCCAAGAAGGATAAAGTAAAAAATGTCATGAAGATCATTGGACAAAATAAACTTGATTCTTACAAATAGTTTTGAGATATGATGATGTGATACGTGAGTTATGTTGATGAGTAATTGTGCTCTAGTAAGAATATTGGTGTTAAGGTTTGTGATTCCCTATGCATGCACGAAAGTCAATAATCATGCAATGAAAATTATATCCTACTTGTGGTGCATTATTCGGTGTTAATTATGCTTAATGCTTGCTTATGAGATTATTCGTTTCTTGGTTGGTTGCTCCCCAATCTTTTGCTAGCCTTCATTTTGCACTAAGTATGACCTCTACTTGTGCATCCAAAATCCTTTAAACCAGTTTTGCCACATGAGTCCACTATATCTACCTATATGTGGTATTATTTTGCCGTTCTAAGCAAATTTGCATGCGCCATCTCTAATTTTCAAAATAAACTTATCTTTTGTGTGTTTGTTTCGCTCGTGGAACGGTGACGGGTGGCTAATATTTTCCATGATAGATGTTTTATTCTCAAGATGAGTGTTTATTCACTTGTCATTGCACGAGTGTAAGGCAAAGGTCTTAGGGATGCCCAGTCCCGAAATGCAAAAACAATTTACTTTATGTTATCAAATAATAAATTCCTTGAAAAGTGTTGGTATGGAGGGCACCCGTGGATACGGCTAGCCATGGAAAGTGAAAGAATGGTGGAAAACGGAATAAACTTTATTTTCTGTTTGGGAACCGCCTATGGCATATCTAGCATGGAAAGTGTTTGTAGCTCTGAGTCATTTTCGTTGGTGGGATGGATACACCTCCCAAAATGTTTTTATCTCTAATTTTTCGCTTTGAGCTCTAGAGCCTCTACAAATCCCTACTTCCCTCTGTGAAGGGCCTTTCTTTTACTTTATGCAATTTCTATTTTTTTTGAAATTTGAGTCTCCATCTTCTCTCATAAAAACACCAACTAGGAGGCAATATGATCGTGCTCAAGTATTGGGTGTAGCTAATATTCGAGTGTGTTTCATGAATGGATCAATGTTTGAGCATGATGGGCTAGGGATAACTTATTTTAGCGTTGATATTTTGAAAGACATGGTTGCTTGTTGGTATGCTTGAGTATATAAATTATTATGTCAAAACTTGAATATTGCTTTGAATCACATAAAAGTCCAAATGTCCATGCTATAAAGAAAAGAATATGTTATGACTTGATGAACAACACTCCACATAAAAAATTCTGTTTTTATCACTTACCTACTCGAGGACGAGTAGGAGTTAAGCTTGGGGATGCTGATACGTCTCCAACGTATCTATAATTTTTTATTGTTCCATGATGTTTTATTATCAATCTTGGATGTTTTATAATCATTTTGTAGTCATTTTATATCATTTTTTGGTACTAACCTGTTGACATTACAGGAAATCAATATCAAACGGAGTCCAGTTGCCACACAACTCCATGATGATTTCTTATGGGCAAGAAGGAAGGCAATGGGCCCTGGTTGCACTTGGGGCATGCCCCGATGGGGTACAACCCACCAGGACGCGCTAGGAGGCCCAGGCGCGCCCTGGTGGGTTGTGCCCACCTCGGGTGCCCCCGGACCGCCTCTTTGCTCTATAAATACCACAATAATCCAGAAACCCTAGAACAAGCATCGAAATATTTTCATCCAGCCGCCGCAGAGTCCAGAACCACCAGATCCAATCTAGACACCATCACGGAGGGGTTCTGTGACGCCCCGATTCAATCATACGCTAATCATACACGCAAATGTGTACGCTCAAGATCAGGGACTCACAGGAAGATATCACAACACAACTCTACAAATAAAATAAGTCATACAAGCATCATAATACAAGCCAGGGGCCTCGAGGGCTCGAATACAAGTGCTCGATCATAGACGAGTCAGCGGAAGCAATAATATCTAAGTACAGACATAAGTTAAACAAGTTTGCTTAAGAAGGCTAGCACAAACTGGGACATAGATTGAAAGAGGCGCAGGCCTCCTGCCTGGGATCCTCCTAAACTACTCATGGTCGTCGTCAGCGGCCTGCACCTAGTAGGAGGCACCTCCGGTGTAGTAGGAGTCATCGTCGACGGCGGCGTCTGGCTCCTGGGCTGTAGCATCTGGTTGCGACAACCAGGAAGAAAGGAAAAGGGGGAAAAGAGGGAGAAAAGCAACCGTGAGTACTCATCCAAAGTACTCGCAAGCAAGGATCTACACTATATATGCATGGGTATCTGTGTAAAGGGGAAATATCGGTAGACGGAACTGCAGAATGCCAGAATAAGAGGGGGATAGCTAGTCCTGTTGAAGACTACGCTTCTGGCAGCCTCCATCTTGCAGCATGTAGAAGAGAGTACATGGTAAGTTCACCAATTAGCATCGCATAGCATAATCCTACCCGGCGATCCTCCCCTCGTCGCCCTATGTGAGAGCGATCGTCGGGTTATATCTGGCACTTGGAAGGGTGTGTTTTATTAAGTATCCAGTTCTAGTTGTCATAAGGTCAAGGTACAACTTTGGGTCGTCCTTTTACCGAGGGACACGTCTATTCGAATAGATAAACTTCCCTGCAGGGGTGCACCACATAACCCAACACGCTCGATCCCATTTGGTCGGACACACTTTCCTGGGTCATGCCCGGCCTCGGAAGATCAACATGTCGCAGCCCTACCTAGGCACAACAAAGAGGTCAGCACGCCGGTCTAAATCCTATGGCGCAGGGGTCTGGGCCCATCGCCCATGCACACACAAGACGCTTGCGGCGGCGGTGATCGAGACCTAGCAACCTCCATTACAAAGGAAGTTGCGTTACGGTCCAACCCAGTCTTGGCCGCTCGGCCGACGTCAAGAAGGCTTCGGCTGATACCACGACGTCGAGTGCCCATATATTTCCCACATAGTTGGTAAGCGCGTATAGACCAAATGGCCAGACTCAGATCAAATACCAAGATCTCATTAAGCGTGTTATTTGAAGTAACCGCGAACACCGACCAGGGCCAGGACCACCTCTCACCTAGGTAGTCTCAACCTGCCCTGTCGCTTCACCACAAAGTAACAGTCGGGGGCCGTCGGGAACCCAGACCCACCTCTACCGGGATGGAGCCACCTGCCCCTTCAGCCCCAATCTCCGAACAACATCATAAGTAATGTAACAGTATAAAGTATATAGCATATGCCCGTAATCACCTCCCGAAGTGATCACGGCCCAGTAGTATAGCATGGCAGACGGACAAGAGTGTAGGGCCACTGATGGAATACTAGCATCCTATACTAAGCATTTAGGATTGCAGGTAAGGGTAACAACTGTAGCAACAATGACATGCTATGCAGCAGAATAGGATTAACCGAAAGCAGTAACATGCTACACTACTCTAATGCAAGCAGACGAGAGTGAATAGGTGATATCTGGTGATCAGGGGGGGGGGGCTTGCCTGGTTTCTCTGGTAAGAAGGGTTCGTCGTCGATGTAGTCGATCACAGGGGTACCGGCAGCGGTCTCGGTGTCTACAAGAAAGAAGTAACGGAGGGGGAACACAATAAATAACAGAGCAATCAAGCATCACAAAGCATAACATGACAATACGCGGTGCTAGAGGTGATCTAACGCAGGGATAGGTAATACCGGCGAAGGGGGAAAACATCCGGGAAAGTATTCCCGGTGTTTGACGTTTTCAGATAGGTGAACCAGAGGTGGGTTGTTGCAAGTTCGCTATGCTAGGGACGTGTGACGGACGAACTGACTGCGTATTCGGATTCGTCTCGTTGTTCTGAGCAACTTTCATGTACAAAGTATTTTAATCCGAGCTACGTTTTATTTTATATTAATTATAAAAGTTTTAATTGATTTTCTAATACTATGATTATTACTATGAAAATAATCAGCAAATGCTACGAGTACACAGAAGTGCACCCAGCACTATGCACATGCGGCTGACAGATGGGCCAGAGGGCCCAGTTGACCAAGTCAATAGAGACTAGTCAACCAGTGAATAGTAGAAGTGGGTCCGCATGTCATTGACTCTAACTTTAGTAGTTTAGAAAATCTTGCTTAATTAACAGCGAGGCTCATCTGTCATTGAGTACTAATTATTTTATTTAACATTTAAATTTGTTCATTTCTTTTTTTGTTCTTAACAGCCCCCCGGTGGTCAGGGGCACAACCGGCCAAACACACGCTCACGCACACACGACTGTGGGCGAGGCCATGGCCGGAGCGTGGTTGGCAGGTGGCCGGCGGCTAGCGAGCGCTGGGCAGGGTGAACACGGGCGTGCGAGCGGGGAAGGGACGCGGCGGCACCGGCGGAGTGCACAGGGGCGTGGCGATGCGCGACGGCCAGGCACAACAGAAGCCTTGCGCACGGGCGAGCATCGGCAGGGGAGGCGCGAGACGGTGGGCGGGCACGGAGGGGTGGCAGGCGTCTTTGGCCTTGGCGGCAACGACAAGGGCGAGCCGTAAAGGGGAGCGAGGAGCGCGGGCTGCGAGGTTGGCGATGGCCGAGCGCGATGGTGGATGTGCGGGACAGTGGGGAAAGGGAAGCGGGGGGAATGGGGTTCTATAATTTTTTATTGCTCCATGCTACTTTATCTACTGTTTTGGACTATATTGGGCTTTATTTTCCACTTTTATATTATTTTTGGGACTAACCTATTAACCGGAGGCCCAACCCAGAATTGCTATTTTTTGCCTATTTCAGTGTTTCGAAGAAACAGAATATCAAACGGAGTCCAAACGGAATGAAACCTTCGGAAACATGATTTTCTCACCGAACATGATCCAGGGGACTTGGACCCTACTCCAAGGAACGAAAGAGGCGGTCACGAGGGTGGGAGCGCCCCCTAGGGCGCACCCCTGCCTCGTGGGCCCCCTGTCGCTCCACCGATGTACTCCTTCCTCCTATATATACCTACGTACCCCCAAACGATCAGAACATGAGCCAAAAACCTAATTCCACCGCCGCAACTTCGTGTATCCACAAGATCCCATCTTGGGGCCTGTTCCGGAGCTCCGCCGGAGGGGGCATCCACCATGGAGGACTTCTACATCATCACCATAGCCCTTCCAACGAAGTGTGAGTAGTTTACTTCAGACCTTCGGGTCCATAGCTAGTAGCTAGATGGCTTCTTCTCTCTTTTTGGATCTCAATACAATGTTCTCCCCCTCTCTCGTGGAGATCTATTCGATGTAATCTTCTTTTTGCGGTGTGTTTGTTGAGACCGATGAATTGTGGGTTTATGATCCAACTTATCTATGAATAATTTGATTCTTCTCTGAATTCTTTTATGTATGATTGAGTTATCTTTGCAAGTCTCTTCGAATTATCCGTTTGGTTTGGCCAACTAGATTGGTAGTTCTTGCAATGGGAGAAGTGCTTAGCTTTGGGTTCAATCTTGCGGTGTCCTTACCCAGTGACAGAAGGGGCAGCAAGGCACGTATTGTATTGTTGCCATCGAGGATAACAAGATGGGGTATTTATCATATTGCATGAATTTATTCCTCTACATCATGTCATCTTGCTTAAGGTGTTACTCTGTTTTTAACTGAATACTCTAGATGCATGCTGGATAGCGGTCGATGAGTGGAGTAATAGTAGTAGATGCAGAATCGTTTCGGTCTACTTGTCTTGGACGTGATGCCTATATACATGATCATACCTAGATATACTCATAACTATGCTCAATTCATCAATTGCTCAACAGTAATTTGTTCACCCACCGTAGAATACTTATGCTCTTGAGAGAAGCCACTAGTGAAACCTATGGCCCCCGGGTCTATTCTCATCATATCAATCTCCATCACTTTAATACTTGCTTTGTTTTTACTTTGCCTTTTACTTTTCACTTTGCATCTATATACCAAAAAACCAAAAATATTATTTATCATCTATATCAGATCTCACTCTTGTAAGTGGCCGTGAAGGGATTGACAACCCCTAATCGCATTGGTTGCGAGGAGCTATCGTTTTGTGCAGGTACGAGGTACTTGTGCGTGGCCTCCTACTGGATTGATACCTTGGTTCTCAAAAACTGAGGGAAATACTTACGCTACTTTGCTGCATCATCCTCTCCTCCTCGGGGAAATCCAACGCAGTGCTCAAGAGGTAGCAAGAAGAATTTCTGGCGCCGTTGCCGGGGAGGCTCACGCAAGAGCAAGTCAAGACATACCAAGTACCCATCACAATCCCTATCTCTCGCATTACATTATTTGCCATTTTCCTCTCGTTTTCCTCTCCCCCACTTCACCCTTGTCGTTTTATTCGCCCTCTCTTTCCCAATCTCCTCCTCTCTTTCCCGTTGCCTTTTCCTCGTCTGTTTGTTTGCTCGTGTGTTGGATTGCTTGTTTGTCGCAATGGCTCAAGATGCTACCAAATCGTGTGACTTCACCAATACCAATAATAATGATTTCCTTAGCACTCTGATTGCTCCTCTTGCCAATACTAAATCTTGTGAAATCAATACTGCTTTGTTGAATCTTGTTATGAAAGATCAATTCGCCGACCTTCCTAGTGAAGATGCTGCTACTCATCTGAATAGCTTCGTTGATTTATGTGATATGCAAAAGAAAAAAGATGTCGATAATGATGTCGTTAAATTGAAGTTATTTACTTTTTCGCTTAGAGATCGTGCTAAAGCGTGGTTTTCATCTTTGCCTAAAAATAGTATTGATTCTTGGAACAAGTGTGAAGATGCTTTTATCTCTAAGTATTTTCCTCCCGCTAAGATCATCTCTTAGGAATGATATTATGAATTTTAAGCAACTTGATCATGAACATGTTGGACAAGCTTGGGAGAGAATGAAATTAATGATACGTAATTGTCCTACTCATGGTTTGAACTTGTGGATGATTATACAAAACTTTTATGCCGGATTGAATTTTCCTTCTAGAAATCTTTTAGATTCGGCCGCGGGAGGCAGTTTTATGGAAATCACTCTAGGAGATGCTACTAAACTTCTAGATAATATTATGGTTAATTATTCTCAATGGCATACTGAAAGATCTACTAATAAAAAAGTGCATGCGATAGAAGAAACTAATGTTTTGAGTGGAAAGATGGATGAACTTATGAATTTATTTGCTACTAAGAGTGTTTTTCTGATCCTAATGATATGCCTTTGTCTACTTTGATTGAGGATAATAATGAATCTATGGATGTGAATTTTGTTGGTAGGAATAATTTTGGTAACAACACGTATAGAGGGAATTTTAATCCTAGGCCTTATCCTAGTAATTCCTCTAATAATTATGGAAATTCTTAGAACAACTCTAATGGAAATTTTAATAAGATGCCCTCTGAATTTGAGAGTAGTGTTAAAGAGTTTATGAATTCACAAAAGAATTTTAATGCTTTGCTTAAGGAGAAATTGCTTAAATTTGATGATTTGGCTAGGAACGTTGATATAATTTCTCTTGAGGTTGATTCTTTAAAGCTTAGTTCTATTCCTCCTAAGCATGATATCAATGAGTCTCTCAAAGCTATGAGAATTTCCATTGATGAGTGCAAAGAAAGAACCGCTAGGATGCGTGCTTCCAAAGATGCCTTTTATTAAAGTGTGTTCTTCCAATTCCTATGAAAATCAAGATGAAGGTCTAAAAGTTATTGATGTGTCCCCTATTAAATCTTTGTTTTGCAATATGAATCTTGATGAAACTGAATATGATCTTCCTTTACCTAGAAGGCGTTCTAAGAATTCGGAGTTTTTAGATCTTGATGATGAAATTGATAAATGTGGGATTGAAAGAAGTAAAAATCTAGATGTTGCTAAACCCACTATATTGGATCTCAAGGAATTTAATTATGAAAATTGCTCTTTAATTGATTGTATTTCCTTGTTGCAATCCGTGCTAAATTCTCCTCATGTTTATAGTCAAAATAAGACCTTCACCGAACACATTGTTGATGCCTTGATGCAATATTATGAAGAAAAACTTGAGTTGTAAGTTTCTATCCCTAGAAAACTCTATGCTAAGTGGGAAGCAACTATTAAGATTAAAATTAAAAATTATGAGTTTCATGCCTTGTGTGATTTGGGTGCTAGTGTCTCCACTATTCCCAAAACTTTGTGTGATTTGCTAGATTTCCGTGACTTTGATGATTGCTCTCTAAACTTGCATCTTGCGGATTCCACTATTAAAAAGCCTATGGGAATAATTAATGATGTTCTTATTGTTGCAAATAGGAATTATGTGCCCGTAGGTTTTATCGTTCTTGATATAGATTGCAATCCTTCATGTCCTATTATTCTTGGTAGACCTTTCCTCATAACGATTGGTGCAATTATTGATATGAAGGAAGGGAATATTAGATTCCAATTTCCATTAAAGAAAGGCATGGAACACTTTATTAGAAATAAAATAAAATTACCATATGAATCTATCATGAGATCCACTTATGGATTGCCTACCAAAGATGGCGATACCTAGATCTATCCTTGCTTTTATGCCTAGCTAGGGCGTTAAACGATAGCGCTTGTTGGGAGGCAACCCAATTTACTTTTAGTTTTTTTGTTTTTGTTTCTGTTTAGGAATAAATAATCCATATAGCCTCTGTTTAGATGTGGTTTTATGTTTTAATTAGTGTTTGTGCCAAGCTAGACCTATTGGAACTTCTTGGATGATAGTTATTTGATCTTGCTGTAATTTCCAGAAACTTTGCGCTCAGTGTCCGAATTATTAAAAATCACTAGAACGTGATAAAATACTGCTTCCAATTGCTGCTGATCAATAAAAAAATTGTCTAGGTCTACTAAGTTTGGTATATTTTTTGGAGTTCCTAAAGTTTGCGTTAGTTACAGATTACTACAGACTGTTCTGTTTTTGACAGATTCTGTTTTTCGTGTGTTGTTTGCTTATTTTGATGAATCTATGGCTAGTAAAATAGTTTATAATCCATAGAGAAGTTGGAATACAGTAGGTTTAACACCACTATAAATAAAGAATGAGTTCATTACATTACCTTAAAGTAGTCTTTTGTTTTCTTTCTCTAACGGAGCTCATGAGATTTCTATTGAGTTTTGTGTTGTGAAGTTTTCAAGTATTGGGTAAAATCTTTTGATGGATTATGGAACAAGGAGTGGCAAGAGCCTAAGATTGGGGATGACCATGGCACACCCAAGATAATCCAAGGACACCAAAAAGTCAAAGCTTGGGGATGCCCCGGAAGGCATCCCCTCTTTCGTCTACTTCCATCGGTAATTTACTTGGAGCTATATTTTTATTCACCAACATGATATGTGTTTTGCTTGGAGCGTCTTGTATTATTTGAGTATTTTTTTGTTATTTTACCACAATTATCCTTGCTGTACACACCTTTTGAGAGAGCCATACATGAATTGGAATTTGTTAGAATACTCTATGTGCTTCACTTATATCTTTTGAGCTTGATAGTTTTGCTCATAGTGCTTCACTTATATCTTTTGAGCGTGATAATTTTTGCTCTAGTACTTCACTTAGATCTTTTAGAGCACGGTGGTGTATTTGTTTTAAAGAAACTATTGATCTCTCATGCTTAACTTAGATTATTTTGAGAGTCGCTAATAGCATGGTAATTTGCTTAGTGATAATATACTTGGTATTCAAGATATGTGAAACTTTCTTTTAAGTGCGTTGAACACTAAGAAAAGTTTGATGCTCGATAATTGTTTTGAGATATGGAGGTGATAATATCAAAGTCGTGCTAGTTTATTAGTTGTGAATTTGAGAAATTCTTGTGTTGAAGTTTGCAAGTCCCGTAGCATGCACGTATGGTTAAAGTTGTGTAACAAATTTGAAACATGAAGTGTACCCGGTTTGTGCATCCTTATGAGTGGCGGTCGGGGACGAGCAATGGTCTTTTCCTAACAATCTATCCCCCTAGGAGCATGCGTGTAGTACTTGATTTGTGATGAATTCTTAATTTTTACAATACGTATATGAGTTCTTTTGACTAATGTTGAGTCCATGGATTATACGCACTTTTACCTTTCCGCCTTTGCTAGCCTCTTCGGTACCATGCATTGCCCTTTCTCACCTTGAGAGTTGGTGCAAACTTCGCCGGTGCATCCAAACCCCGTGATATGATACGCTCTATCACACATAAACCTCCTTACATCATCCTCAAAACAGCCACCATACCTACCTATTATGGCATTTCCATAGCCATTCCGAGATATATTGCCATGCAACTTTCCACCGTTCCATTCATCATCAGCATGACGTACTTTACTTTTGTCATATTGTCATTGCATGATCATGTAGTTGACATCGTATTTGTGGCAAAGCCACCATGCATTATTTTTCATACATGTCACTCTTGATTCATTGCACCATCCCGATACACCGCCGGAGGCATTCATATAGACTCATATCTTGTTCTAGTATCGAGTTGTAATCCTTATGTTGTAATCAATAGAAGTGTGATGATCATAATTATTAGAGCATTGCCCAATAAAAAAAGAGAAAGGCCAAAAATAAAAAAAGAAAGGCCCAAAAAAAGAAATAAAAAGGGCAATGTTACTATCTCTTTTTCCACACTTGTGCTTCAAAGTAGCACCTTGTTCTTCATGTAGTGATTCTCATATATTGTGCTTCAAAGTAGCACCATGTTTTTCATATAGTGAGTCTCATAAGTTGTTTTTTTATACTAGTGGGAATTTTTCATTATAGAACTTGGCTTGTATATTCCTACGATGGGCTTCCTCAAATGCCCTAGGTCTTCATGAGTAAGCAAGTTGGATGCACACCCACTAGTTTTATTTTGTTGAGCATTCATAGCTCTAGTGCATCCGTTGCATGGCAATCCCTACTCCTCATGTTGACATCAATTGATGGGCATCTCCATAGCCCGTTGATTATCCTCGTCAATGTGAGACTTTCTCCTTTTGTCTTCTCCACAATCCCCATCATCATATTCTATTCCACCCATAGTGCTATATCCATGGCTCACGCTCATGTATTGAGTGAAGGTTGAAAAAGTTTGAGATTATTTAAGTATGAAACAATTGCTTGGCTTGTCATCGGGGGTATAGAAGTTGGGAACATCTTTGTGTGACGAAAATGAAGCATAGCCTAACTATATGATTTTGTAGGGATGAACTTTCTTTTGCCATGGTATTTTGAGAAGACATGATTACTTTAATTAGTATGCTTGAAGTATTATTATTTCTATGTCAATATGAACTTTTGTCTTGAATCTTTCGGATCTGAATATTCATACCACAATTAAGAAGTTTTACATTGAAATTATGCCAAAGTATCACTCCGCATCAAAAATTCTCTTTTTATCATTTACCTACTCGAGGACGAGCAGGAATTAAGCTTGGGGATGCCTGATAAGTCTCCAACGTATCTATAATTTTTGATTGCTCCATGCTACTTTATCTACTGTTTTGGACTATATTGGGCTTTATTTTCCACTTTTATATTATTTTTGGGACTAACCTATTAACCGGAGGCCCAGCCTGAAATTGCTGTTTTTGCCTATTTCAGTGTTTGAAGAAATGAATATCAAACGGAGTCCAAACGGAATGAAACCTTCGAAAACGTGATTTTTTCACCGAACGTGATGCAAGGGACTTGGACCCTACTCCAAGGAACGAAAGAGGCGGTCACGAGGGTGGGGGCGCCCCTCCCCCTAGGGCGTGCCCCCTGCCTCGTGGGCCCCTGTCGCTCCACCGACGTACTCCTTCCTCCTATATATACCTACGTACCCCAAACGATCAGAACAGGAGCCAAAAACCTAATTCCACCGCCGCAACTTCCTGTATCCACGAGATCCCATCTTGGGGCCTGTTCGAGCTCACGGGGGGGCATCCACCACGGAGGGCTTCTACATCATCACCATAGCCCTTCCGATGAAGTGTGAGTAGTTTACATCAGACCTTCGGGTCCATAGCTAGTAGCTAGATGGCTTCTTCTCTCTTTTTGGATCTCAGTACAATGTTCTCCCCCTCTCCCGTGGAGATCTATTCGATGTAATCTTTTGCGGTGTGTTTGTTGAGACCGATGAATTGTGGGTTTATGATCCAGCTTATCTATGAATAATATTTGATTCTTCTCTGAATTCTTTTATGTATGATTGAGTTATCTTTGCAAGTCTCTTCGAATTATCCGTTTGGTTTGGCCAACTAGATTGGTAGTTCTTGCAATGGGAGAAGTGCTTAGCTTCGGGTTCAATCTTGCGGTGTCCTTACCCAGTGATAGAAGGGGCAGCAAGGCACGTATTGTATTGTTGCCATCGAGGATAACAAGATGGGGTATTTATCATATTTCATGAATTTATTCCTCTACATCATGTCATCTTGCTTAAGGCGTTACTCTATTTTTAACTTAATACTCTAGATGCATGCTGGATAGCGGTCGATGAGTGGAGTAATATATAGTAGTAGATGCAGAATCGTTTCAGTCTACTTGTCTTGGACGTGATGCCTATATACATGACCATACCTAAATATACTCATAACTATGCTCAATTCTGTCAATTGCTCAATAGTAATTTGTTCACCCACCGTAGAATACTTATGCTCTTGAGAGAAGCCACTAGTGAAACCTATGGCCCCCGGGTCTATTCTCATCATATCAATCTCCATCACTTTAATACTTGCTTTGTTTTTACTTTTCCTTTTACTTTTCACTTTGCATATATATATATATATATACCAAAAATACCAAAAATATTATTTATCATCTCTATCAGATCTCACTCTCATAAGTGGTCGTGAAAGGATTGACAACCCCTAACGCGTTGGTTGCGAGGAGCTATCGTTTTGTGCAGGTACGAGGGACTTGTGTGTGGCCTCCTACTGGATTGATACCTTGGTTCTCAAAAACCGAGGGAAATACTTACGCTACTTTGCTGCATCATCCTCTCCTCTTCGGGGAAATCCAACGCAGTGCTCAAGAGGTAGCAAGGCGCGATGGCGCCGGCGGGGAGGAGGACGAGGCGGACGGCAGTGAGATCCGGGGTCGGACGGCGATGGAGAGTCGTGGCGGGGCAGTCCAGCGAGCGGCGAGGTGGGGCGTCGGGGTGGCGCCGGGGACGGGCGCCGGCGTCAGGGGCGCGGGGCAGCGCGGGATGTGGCTCCTCTTCCCCGATCCAGATGGGGAAGGGGAGAGAGGCGTGGGAGAGATTGAGGGGAGTGGGGATCGTGCAGTGGGGGGAGTGGGAATCGAGCCTAGGGTTCGGTGGAGTGGGGGTTAGATATAGGAGGGATGGGCCGGTCGGCTGAGGGAGTGGCCGACTGGGCCGGCCCGTTGGGTTGGTTGGCCCGGGGGGCTTTTCTTTTTCTTTAATTTTGTATTGTTGTTTTTTCTGCTTTGGTTTAGCTTAGTTTCTTTCTTTTTTTAATCTAGTTCTATAAAAACTACAACTAGCACCTAAATTAGTATTAATAAATATGCTACCGCCCCATTAATTTTTGGCAACTAAATAAATTGGTTTAATATCTTATTAATTGTAAAAAGGAATTTAATTAATTGTTTTTGTTGTTGTTTTAACTGTTTTAGAGCATTTAACATTTTGTAAAAGTGTGGTTTCTCCACCATAATTACCGATGTATTATTTGGCTCACTCCGAACATTTTAGTTTTAATATTTGAAATTTTTTATTGTTTGCTTGATTTTGAGTTTGAATTCAAACCTGTTTCGAACTAAAGCGAGATTAACAATAGTAATCGAGGTGACGTGGATCATTAGCAGAGGTTCACTGTAGCTTAAATACCCGGGCGTCACAGGTTCACCACTTCCATTGGTGCCTCTCCGATGATGCACGGGTAGTTCTTTGTAGACCTTCGGGTCCGTAGTTAGTAGCTAGATGGCTTTATCTCTCTCTCTCTCTCTCTCTCTCTCTCTCTCTCTCGCTGAATTCTCAATACAATGGTCTCTTGGAGATCCATATGATGTAACTCTTTTGCGGTGTGTTTGTTGGGATCTGATGAACTTTGAGTTTATGATCAGTCATATCTTTTTATATCCATGAAAGTTATTTGAGTTTCTTTGATCTCTTATAGCCTCGTATTTCTTCTTTGATATTTGGGTTTTTTTGGCCAACTTTATCTATTTATCTTGCAATGGGAAGAGGTGCTCGGTAGTGGGTTCGATCTTACGGTGCTCGATACCAGTGACATAAGGGGAAACGACACGTATGTATCGTTGATACTAAGGATAAAAGACGGGATCTATATCTACCGCCATATAGATAAACGGATCTTCTCTCCATCATGTCACCATTCTTATTGCATTACTCCATTTTTCCATGAACTTAATACACTAGATGCATGCTGGATAGCGGTCGATGTGTGGAGTAATAGTAGTAGATGCAGGCAGGAGTCGGTCTACTAATCTTGGACGTGATGCCTATGTAATGATCATTGCCTGGACATCGTCATTATTATTTGAAGTTCTATCAATTGCCCAATAGTAATTTGTTTACCCACCGTTTGCTATTTTTCTCGAGAGAAGCCACTAGTGAAACCTACGGCCCCCGGGTCTTCTTCCTCATATATTTGCCTTGCGATCTACTTTTCCTTTGCATTTTTATTCAGATCTATTAAACCAAAAAATACAAAAATACTTTGCTGCACTTTATTTTATTTGCGTTCTATTATTTCAATCTATTACAACTTTCTCCCGTCAACTTGCCAATTTCTGGCGATGTTACCCGAAAGGGATTGACAACCCCTTTAACATGTTGGGTTGCGAGGTGTTGTTATTTGGGTGCAAGTGTTGTTTACGTTGTGTTGCTTGGTTCTCCGACTGGCTCGATACCTTGGTTTCATAACTGAGGGAAATACTCTACCGTCGATGTACTACATCATCCCTCCCTCTCCGGGGAAATACCAATGTAGTTCCAGCTACCATCATGCATCATCCTACAACTAACTCATTAGTCACATTGCTTGCAAGGCTTATAGTGGTGTGCATTACCGAGAGGGCCCAGAGATACCTCTGCGACACACGGAGTGACAAATTCTAATCTTGATCTATGCCAATTGCCAAGTCAACAAACACCTTCGGAGACACCTATAGAGCATCTTTATAATCACCCAGTTATGTTGTGACGTTTGATAGCACACAAGGTGTTCCTCCGGTATTCAGGAGTTGCATAATCTCATAGTCAGAGAAATATGTATAAGTCATGAAGAAAGCAATAGCAATAAAACTAAACGATCATAATACTAAGCTAACAGATGGGTCTTGTCCATCACATCATTCTCTAATGATGTGATCCCGCTTATCAAATGACAACACATGTCTATGGTTAGGAAACTTAACCATCTTTGATTAACGAGCTAGTCAAGTAGAGGCATACTAGGGACACTCTGTTTTGTCTATGTATTCACACATGTACTAAGTTTCCAGTTAATACAATTCTAGCATGAAGAATAAAAAATTATCATGATATAAGGAAATATAAATAATAACTTTATTATTGCCTCTAGGGCATATATCCTTCACATAGGAGGGAGGCTAACCAGCCCACAAGGGGTTGGTGTGCTCCCCACTAGGGAGGAGGCCGAATTGGACTAGGGAAGGGCGCACCACCCCCCTTTCCTTCTCCTACTCCCTCTCCTTCCCCCTTTCCACCTACATGAGAAGGAAAAGAAGGGGGCGAATCCTACTAGGACTAGGAGTCCTAGTAGGACTCCCTTATGGCACGCCCCCTAGGGCTGGCCTGCTCCCTCTCCCTCCTTTATATACGTGGGCAGGGCACCCCTTGGACGCACACCAATAGTTCTCTTAGCCGTGTGCGGTGCCCCCCTCCATAGTTTACTCCTCCGGTCATATCGTCTTAGTGCTTAGGCGAAGCCCTGCGCGGATCACATCACCATCACCGTCACCACACCGTCGTGCTGACGGAACTCTCCCTCGACCCTCTGGTTGATCAAGAGTTCGAGGGACGTCATCGAGCTGAATGTGTGCTGAACACAGAGGTGCGGTACGTTCGGTACTAAGATCGGTTGGATCCTGAAGATGTTCGACTACATCAACCGTGTTAACCTAATGCTTCAGCTTCCGGTCTATGAGGGTACGTGGACACACTCTTCCCCTCTCGTTGCTATGCATCTCCTAGATAGATCTTGCGTGATCGTAGGAAATTTTTTGAAGTTGCATGCTACGTTCCCCAACAGTGGCATCTAAGCCAGGTCTATGCGTACATGATATGCACGAGTAGAACACAAAGAGTTGTGGGCGATAATAGTTATACTGCTTACCACCAACGTCTTATTTCGATTCAGCGGTATTGTTGGATGAAGCGGCCCGGACCAACATTACATGACCACGTTCATGAGATCGGTTCTACCGACGTGCTTTTGCACATAGGTGGCTGGCGGGTGTCTGTCTCTCCAACTTTAGTTGAATCGAATTTGACAACGACCGGTCCTTGTTGAAGGTTAAAACAACACACTTGACGAAAAATCATTCTGGTTTTGATGCGTAGGTAAGAACGGTTCTTGCTAGAAGCCCGTAGCAGCCACGTAAAACTTGCAACAACAAAGTAGAGGACGTCTAACTTGTTTTTGCAGGGCATGTAGCGATGTGATATGGTCAAGATGTGATGAGATATAAGTTGTTGTATGAGATGATCATGTTTTGTAGAAGTTATCGGCAACTGGCAGGAGCCTTATGGTTGTCGCTTTATTGTATGAAATGCAATCACCATGTAATTGCTTTACTTTATCACTAAGCGGTAGCGATAGTCGTAGAAGCAATAGTTGGCGAGACGACAATGATGCTATGATGGAGATCAAGGTGTCAAGACGGTGATGATGGAGATCATTACGGTGCTTTGGAGATGGAGATCAAAGGCACAAGATGATGATGGCCATATCATGTCACCTATTTTGATTGCATGTGATGTTTATCTTTTATACATCTTATTTTGCTTAGTACGGCGGTAGCATTATAAGATGATCCCTCATTAAATTTCAAGGTATAAGTGTTCTCCCTGAGTATGCACCATTGCTACAGTTCGTTGTGCCGAGACACCACGTGATGATCGGGTGTGATAAGCTCTATGTTCACATACAACGGGTGCAAGCCAGTTTTGCACGCGCAGAATACTCGGGTTAAACTTGATGAGCCTAGCATATGCAGATATGGCCTCGGAATACTGAGACCTAAAGGTCGAATGTGAATCATATAATAGATATATTAGATATGATCAACATAGAGATGTTCACCATTGAAGACTACTCCATATCACGTGATGATCGGACATGGTTTAGTTGATATGTATCACGTGATCATTTAGATGACTTGAGGGATGTCTATCTAAGTGGGAGTTCTTAAGTAATATGATTAATTGAACTTAATTTATCATGAACTTAGTCCTGATAGTATTTGCATATCTATGTTATAGATCAATAGCTCACACATAGCTCCCCTATTTTATTTTTATATGTTCCTTCAAAAAACTAAGTTGAAAGATGATAGTAGCAATGATGTGGACTAGGTCCGTGACTGAGGATTATCCTCATTGCTGCACAGAAGAATTATGTCCTTGATGCACCGCTAGGTGACAGACCTATTGCAGGAGCAGATGCAGACGTTATGAACGTTTGGCAAGCTCGGTATGATGACTACTTGATAGTTTAGTGAGCCATGCTTTACGGCCTAGAACCGGGACTTCAAAAAAGTTTTGAATGCCACGGAGCATATGAGATGTTCCAAGAGCTGAAATTGGTATTTCAGACTCATGCCTGTGTTGAGAGGTATGAGACCTCTGACAAAGTACTTTGCCTACAAGATGGAGGAGGATAGCTCAGCTAGTGAGCATGTGCTCAGAATGTCTGGGTACTACAATCACTTGAATCAAGTGGGAGTTAATCTTCCAGATAAGATAGTGATTGAAAGAGTTCTCTAGTCACTATCACCAAGTTACTAGAACTTCATGACGAACTATAATATGCAAGGGATGACGAAAACGATTCCCAAGCTCTTCGCGATGCTAAAATCGGCGAAGGTAGAAATCAAGAAAGAACATCAAGTGTTGATGGTTAACAAGACCACTAGTTTGAAGGAAGGGGCAAAGGAAAAGAAAGGGAACTTCAAGAAAGAATGGCAAGCAAGTTGCCACTCCCGTGAAGAAACCCAAAGCTAGACCTAAGCCTGGAACTGAGTGCTTCTACTGCAAAGGAAATGGTCACTGTAAGTGGAACTGCCACAAATACTTGGCGGATAAGAAGGATGGCAAAGTGAACAAAGGTATATTTGATATACAGGTTATTGACGTGTACTTTACTAGTATTCATAGTAGCCCCTGGGTATTTGATACCGGTTTAGTTGCTATGATTAGTAACTCAAAACATGAGTTGCCGAATGAACAGAGACTAGTTAAGAGCGAAGTGACGATGTGTGTTGGAAGTGATTCCAAGGTTGATAAGATCACCATCGCACACTCCCTCTACCTTCGGGATTAGTTGGACCTAAATAAAGTTATTTGGTATTTTCATTGAGCATGAATATGATTGGATCGTGTTTATTGCAATACAGTTATTCATTTAAGTCAAAGAATAATTGTTATTCAATTGACATGAATAAAACCTTCTATGGTCATACACTCAACATAAATGGTTTATTGAATCTCGATCGTAGTGATACACATATTCATAATATTTATGCCAAAAGATGCAAAATTAATAATGATAGTGCAACTTATTTGTGGCACTGCCATTTAGGTCATATTGGTGTAAAGTGCATGAAGAAACTCAATGTTGATGGGCTTTTTGGAATCACTTGATTATGAATCACTTGATGCTTACGAACCATGCTTAATGGGCAAGATGACTAAGACTCCATTCTCCGGAACAATGGAGCGAGCCACTGATTTACTGGAAATAATACATACTGATGTATGCGGTCCAATAAGTGTTGAGGCTCGTGGCGGGTATCGTTATTTTCTGATCTTCACAGATGATTTGAGGAGATATGGGATCTACTTAATGAAACATAAGTCTGAAACATTTGAAAAGTTCAAAGAAATTCAGAGTGAAGTGGAAAATCATCATAACAAGGAAATAAAATTTCTACAATCTGATCGTGGATGTGAATATTAGAGTTACGAGTTTGGTCTTCATTTGAAACAATGTGGAATAGTTTCGTAACTTGTCGTGGTTTTGTCACGGCAGAAGTCCTAGTGAAAGGACTTAGTCGTGGAGCCATCGTGATGGGTTAACTTAAAGGGGTTAAAGTGGACAAAGGACGCAGGGAGTTTTATACTGGTTCGGCCCCTTGCGGTGAAGGTAAAGGCCTAATCCAGTTTTTGTGGAATTGCTAGGGTTTCGATGACCAGGGAGCGAATCCGCTATGCCTGCCTCTCGAGTTGTGTTTTCTTGTCCCTAAACCACCGCCGGGTCATCCCTTTATATACATAGGTTGACGCCCGTCGGTTTACAGAATTCCGAGGCCGGCCCATAAACATGTCCGGCTCGGTTTCTACTCTTTCTATCTTACAACACAAGTTTACATATCAATAGCAGTTTATGTCTCTGAGCTTTAATCCGCCTTGGGCCTGGGCCTTAAATAGCGCCACACTCCTTGTCTTCATGGGCTTCAAATAAAAATAACTCATTATGGGGATAACCCGGCCTCTCCTGGCCGGTTTATACCCAGTAGTAATATCCCCAACATTAGGCCCCAGATTGATTTGAACTGGTTCATGTCAATCTTCAACACCTTGAGAAAAATTCCTTCTTCAGCACCTTTACGTAAATCTTGTAAACCGCCGTGACGTCATTTTCCAGGATCATGATGAACCGCCGTGACGTCACCCATTATTAAATATTGCATATATCTCACCTTCATTAATGAGCCTCCGACAATCGAGGCGACAGCTCTGTCACATATCCAACCTTTGGGCTCCTCGATTCTCGCGCCTGTCACTTATCCTTTTGCGTTTATAAATAAGGCCAGGGGGTCCTTTTCATTTTTCCCCTAGCCTCTTCGTCTTTCTTCTTCCTTGCGTCGACCTAACCGTCACACACAGCCGTCGTTGTCAAGCTCTGCCCTCGACTTCAACTCCGACCGCTGCATCGACCTGATCGTACCAGAAAAATACGGCGCTCCTCTGCTATTCCATCAGCATCGGTAAGTTTCTCCTTTCCTTGCCCTAGATCCACCATTAGGGTTTCGGTGTTCATCGGAGTTCATTGAAGCTCCGGCGCTGTTCTTCCCTGTTCTTCTTAGTAGCATAAATGGCTAGTTTGGATCTGGTATTTCTTGTGCGGCCGTAGCCATAGTTCCCTTTTTCCTTGTTATAGCATCCCCTTCTTATAGGAAAAAACTCATCTGAATCTGATGAACTGTTGAAGCACCTGTACTTTAGGTCTGAATATACCGGTCTGTGAAACCTGTTTTTCCTCTTACTTAGCTATTTTAGATATGTACCTTTCATACCAATACAGGCGGTTTAGCTTTTTAGAAAAATGATTATCCGGTAGGTACCATTAGTCCCCTTTTAAATCGCCAAGCCGTTTTATCTTTGTACCCTCTCCAATGTCTGACTCTGGTTTAACAATGTGTATATACCTCTGTCTTCTTCTGATCTTGCATCGCTTTATACTTGTCCATTATAAATCTTAAACCGGCAATAACCATGTTTTAGCTTTCCATTGAAATGGCCAAACAAGTTTACGAGTGCAACTGGGTTCCTTCCCGGGTTACTGAAGAACAACTAGACAGATGTGTCACAACTGGTGCTTTAGCAAAGAAAGAAGTCATCCACTGGAGGGCCCCTGGTCCGGAAAATCCTCCTGAACCTAAGGATGGAGAAGTAGTCGTGTTCGCTGACCATCTGGGTCGAGGTTTTAGCCCTCCCGGTTCAAAAAATTTCCGAGACGTGCTTGCCAGCTTCCAACTCCACCCTCAAGATATTGGACCAAACTCTGTGCCCAATATTTGCAATTTCCAAGTATTTTGCGAGGTCTATCTTCAAGAGGAGCCCACAGTTGAGTTGTTCAGAGACTTTTCTACTTGAACCGTCGTACTGAGTTTACAGATGGGCCCAATACTGAACTTGGTGGAATGGAAATTCAAAAGAGGAAAGATATGAGCTTCCCTCACGCCAAGCTTCATAGTCACCCCAAGGACTGGAATCAAACTTGGTTTTATTGCCGAGACACGTCTCCAACTGATGAGAATCCTCTATCGGGTTACCGTCCTCACCGGCTTAGCAACACTCATCCATTTCCTCAGAGGCTGACTGCCAAGGAACGGTCAAACTATGCACCACAACTGTCAAAGCTCAGAGCCTTTATGGCAAACAATTTAACAGGTGTTGACTTTGTTCGCTGCTGGATATCTTGGAGCGTTCTACCTTTAAGTCGGCGCTCCGGTTTAATGTGTGAGTACACAGGGGACTTAAAAAACCCTCAACGACATATCGACATTCAGCTAACAGAAGCTGAAGTTACTGAGGCTGTCAAGAAAATATTGAATGAACCGGAAGCTGTCTGTAGCCAGACCGGGTTAAGTCCCTTCTGCGTTTCCAATAAACCGCCAACTGTAAGAATCACATAAATTTTTTTTTAGCTTGCTCCTTCTTAAATACTGTCTCAAAATTTTGTCCATCTTTGATAGGGCGATGATCCATTCTGGAAGAAAAAACCACAGGATAAACCGGCAAAAACACCTCGCCCGAAGACCAAGGTTACCAAAAAACCTGCCAAGAAGAGGACCATTGAGTCTTCTGAACCAAATACTGATGCTGACCTGGCTAATCCGGATTCAGAGGTAGAACTTGACTCTCTTGGCTCTTTTTTCATACACCTCATTGACAATGACTGTTTCTAGGATGACGCTGAAGGCAGCCAAGCTGATGATGCAGAGGTAATTATCCTTGCTTCCGGTTCAGACCCTCTGCCAACACAGAAAATCCGTCAAGCAAACCGGAAAGTAAAATTTTCTCACCCCTTAGCTCACTTGGACCCAAAATTTCTTTTGAAGAAGCAGCAACACGAAGCTCGCTGCACAACTTGGCACAGCAGCCAGGTAGTTACCTCTGCCGGTTTACCGAACACTCCAGTCCAGAAACGTCGATCAGAGGTCTCTTGTATTCCTGATATTTCTTGCCCCAAGGCGGGTTGTTTCCGACGGCCTCTTAGTCCGTCTGTTTCGAATTATCAGGGAACACCTCATTCATCCTCTGGCGAGTCAATGGCCACACAACTTCCAACCCTCAAGATGGTTCCGGGGTGAGTTATGCTTTAAATTCATCCTTAATATACTATGTTCATCCAATGCATTGACCTTTACGTTTGTTTTTCTCAGTGCCAAGCCTAGACCCAGTAAAAAAGGCTCGGTTAAATAAACAGGCTGATGATAATGTGGTTATTGAACCGGAGAGAACTTCAGAGCTGGAAGGAACAAATGCTGATGCCATGCTTAATGATCCGCCGCCTCAAGACCATGACTTTTTTATTGAACAAGTAGAAGTTGACCACAGGCCATGCTAATAAACCGACAAGCCCGTCCCGAACTGATGATAAACCGGCAAGTCCAGCTAAGGCTGCTGATAAATCGTCATCTCCAATGAAGGCTGCTGATGATAAAGAGGATGACATTATGATTACGGGCTTCGGCCACACCGCTCCTGGCAATCCTGTCGCTTTATCCAAGCATGGTGCCAAGGATGAGCTTTTTGCTATGGGAAAAGGCAAATGGAACACAGATTTGTCAAGCTACGCCCACCTCAACGCCCAAGACATCCATTCTGGCTTTTTCAACCGTCTGTACGCAAGCCGCGACTTCGAAGCTGGTTTAGTGAATCTAATGAAAAAGCGATATGAGGTAACTGCATAACTATTTCTCCCTTATGTCCAATTCCAAATATCCACTCCAGTAGCCCCCAAGTGCCGGCTTATAATATCCATCTAAATCAGGACTTTGTAATATCTCAACTTTGCATGCTTAGCCTCCAAGGGCCGGGTTATCTTTTTAAGATGAACCGGTACTTCAGAATTGTAATATTGTAATTTTCGCCAGTGTAGTCCCCAAGGGCCGGTTTAACTTATGAAGATGAACCGGGACTTCAGAATAACCACCTTGTCACTTTCACCTGTATAATCCCCCATGGACGGTTTATCTTTTCAAGCTAAACCGGGACTTTAGAAGAGTACCCATAATGTTACTTTGATCAAACATACATTAGCCCCCAAGTGCCAAGAGTAATACTTGTATTGTACTTGGACTTGTAGAAATTCTTGATAACGAGCAAATAGGCATTAGCCCCCAAGTATCAGGTGCATAACTTGTTATGTGCTTGGTACTTCAAATATGTACTGCCAACTCATGATATGCATGTCTCTTATAGGCTGAGCTGAGCAAAAAGGAAGCTCAAAACGCTGATCTGCAAGAAAATATCAAGTCCCAGCAAGCAGAAACCTCCAAAGCCAAAGATGAACTGACCAGTGCCTTAGCCGCTATGGAAAAACTGAAGGAGGGTTTCAACAAGGAGCGGGCGGATTGGAACACAGAAAAATCCGCATTGCAAAAAAGAGCCGAGGACGCAGAAGCAGCTCTTAAACCGATTGTAGACGAGTTGACCGGTGTAAAGCGGCAAATACATGCCATGACTGCTGCTGTGTTTGGTAAATATCCTTGCTTTAAGTTTTCAACATATCATCCCATATAGTGCTGGTTTACTGATGTCCATAATAATGCAGGAACTCGCATTAGTCATCTGGGCTCTGACATACAGAAGAAACTAAAGGCTGCTTATACTCTTATAGAGCAGTTATATACCGGCGCACAACGGGTCATATGCACTGCTTCTTATAACAAGCTGCCCCAACCTTAATCAAATAAACTTTAGAAAGGTTGTCCATGCTGCCTGCCCGGATTGAAGAAATGAAAAGATCGGCTGCAAGGGCAGGTGCTCTGACCGCGCTAACCCGGGATAAGGCATGGGTGCATGATCTTGATCCGGTGGACGTGGGTAAAGGCTATCTGAGCTTAAGGGAGGACGGATCAGAGTTTGATAATGATGCCCTCCGAGTTATAACCAGGGAGATGCGTCCACTGGCTTGCCAATTAGCTGAAGAAGCTGACCTGTCACACTATCAGGCGAGTTATGACGTCAACAACAAAAGGGTTGCTACACCAACTCCTGAGGCTCAAAACCTCATTCCGCCAATCCATAAGCACACCTATGCCCCTGATATTGAACCGTCCACCCTTATAAGCGACGAAGCTGTATTCCAAGCCCTAACTGGGATCGACTGGGCAACCATTGACTTCCAGCCACTGGGTAGAGATGAGGAGGATGAACCGGTGCAATATGATCCGCAGCCGTCAAGTCAACCTGGTGGCGAATCATGATCCGGTTTAGCCTTCTGCGTACCGCCACACTTGCCGAAAAACAATTATCCTTTTGGGAATTAAAGTGCCTTGTAATAGGATAGTTCAAACATTTTGTCTGCTATGCCATAGCGCATATTTATTTTGCTTGACACCGTTAATTCGCCATGCTTAAGATATATGATGTTCATAATCCGTAACTGCTCCTGCATACAAGAAGTTGAAAGTGTCCTGGCGGTTTACCGTCGGACGGGTCATGATGCCCAAATACCTAGCCAGGGTCTATAACCAAGGCTGTAAAAAGATAATCAAATATGAAAATAAATGATACCTGTGACATTGAATCACATCGTTGGTTGACCAACTTTTCTAGTAAGGGTGATAACCCTAATCATGAGTACTGATAACTCCTTCCATATTGTGCCGGTTTATGATAAAACTGTACTGGGTTGGGATGAACACCGGATTATCCATATATAACATTGGTGACTTATAGTCGAAACCATACCGAGTTAATAAGCGCCGGATTATAACTGATCATGTACTGACAACTTGTACTTGAAAGCTGAGCCGGGTCAATAAACGCCGGTCTATTATTAAATATTATAAACCTCATAAAAAAAGAGTAAAAACTTGGCAAATAAAGCAAAAAGAACATGCAAGACTTTTCACGGGCTGCCAGGCCACTGAGTTAAACCATTTTACAAAGCCTTTTAAGATGGACCTCAATCTTTAACCAATTGTCGTTTTAACTTTGACAAGTTCAGGGTCTATGAGATTGACTTGTCAAAAGTTCGGCGGGTCACACCAGGTTTACCTGGAAGGAGTGGCTTACTTAAAAGGTAGGATAACCCGGGGTTTTAGGTGAATACACCTAGCTTCCAAGCCGTGGCTTGATAGCCTATTACAAGTGTAGATTCTTTGTTCATTGCAAAGCAAAGAATCCCCAAACAATATTTTGAGCTGTGCTCCGTGGGTGCCTATGTTTGAGTTGTGCTTTTGCAACACTCTCTTTGGCCCCTAAGTAATTTTCTTTTGGCCTTGATCCGATCAAGAGGTGTAGCTATGGTTCGAATACGACCAAGCCCCCAAGTGATTTTCCTGGTGGCCTTGCGCCGATCAAGAGGTGTAGCTTATGGTTCGAATACGACCAAGCCCCCAAGTGATTTTTATATATGGCTTTATAAGCTGAATCAAGGGGTAAACTAGACGCCGCTTTATAAACAGAAGCTCCCATGTAACCACAAATGATCTAAGAAAAACAACAGATACCCCGCTTTAGCTGAGGCTCCAGTTTATTATATTGATCATAATATACACATTGTCATAACTATGTACATAAGCAGAGCCTGTGGCTCAAGTATAGTAAGGCCGAAGATGAGCGATATTCCACGGCCGGTGGGTCTCCTCCTCCGATTTACGTGAGTCTTTGTGCTCTCGAACATCAATAAGGTAGTATGACCCGTTATGTAGATTCTTGCTGACCACGAAAGGTCCTTCCCAAGGCGGGGATAACTTATGCATATCAATCTGATCCTGGATGAGTCGGAGTACCAGATCGCCTTCTAGAAAAGTTCTGGTTCTAACTCGGCGGCTGCTATAACGACACAGATCTTGCTGGTAAATCACCGACCGAGCTGCTGCAATGTCACGCTCCTCATCTAACAGGTCAAGTGCTTCCTGTCGTGCCTTCTCATTGCCAGCTTCGACATAAGCCGCCACACGAGGCGAGTCATGACGGATGTCACTAGGGAACCGCCTCTGCTCCGTAAACCATGAAAAAAGGCGTGTAACCCGTAGATCTGTTGGGCGTGGTATTGATGCTCCATAACACAGACGGTAACTCCTCCACCCAACAACCCGGTGTCCGTTGCAAAGGAACCATGAGCCGGGCTTGATGCCTCTCAAGATATCTTGACTGGCTCTCTCCGCTTGAACATTAGATTGGGGGTGAGCCACTAATGATACGTCAAGCCGGATGTGCTCACGTTGACAGAACTCTTTCATAGAACCTTTAGACAGATTAGTGCCATTATCAGTTATAATGCTGTGTGGAAAGCCAAACCGGAAAATCACCTTCTTGATGAACTGAACCGCCATAGCTGCATCACACTTACTGACTGGCTCTGCCTCCACCCACTTAGTGAACTTATCAACTGCCACCAGAAGGTGGGTCTTCTTATCCTTAGATTGCTTAAAGGGCCCAACCATATCCAGCCCCCAAGTCGCAAACAGCCAAGTGATTGGAATCATCCTCAACTCTTGAGCCGGTAAATGGGCGCGTCATGAGAATTTCTGACAACCGTTGCACTTTTTCACCAAGTCTTCCGCCTCAGCATGAGCCGTTAGCCAATAGAAGCCTTGAAGAAAAGCTTTAGCTACCAGGGACTTTGAACCGGCGTGGTGACCACAGTCCCCTTCGTGGATCTCACGCAGAATCTCACGGACTTCTTCAGGAGATACACAATGTTGAAACGCCCCCATCAGACTGCAATGATGTAATTCTCCATTGACAATAGTCATGGACTTGGACCGCCGGATTATCTGCCTGGCCAAAGTTTCATCCTCCGGTAACTCGCTCCGGTTCATATATGCCAAATATGGGACGGTCCAATCCGAGATAACATGAAGCGCCACCACCAATTGAGCCTCCAGATCAGGAACAACCAGATCCGCCTCTGTGGGGAGTTTGGCTGACGAACTATGCAGTACATCCAGAAAGACGTTGGGTGGAACCGGTTTATGCTGGGAACCCAAACGGCTTAAAGCATCTGCTGCTTCATTCTTCCGCCGGTCCACATGATCAACCTGATAGCCCTTGAGCCCTTCGAAGCTGCCCTCTAAGAACTCGAAACCATCGGGCGATAGCCCCACGGTGGGCGCCAACTGTCGTGGTTTTGGCACGGCAGATGTCCTAGTGAAAGGACTTAGTCGTGAAGCCATCGTGACGGGTTAACTTAAAGGGGTTAAAGCGGACAAAGAACGCTGGGAGTTTTATACTGGTTCGGCCCCTGGCGGTGAAGGTAAAGGCCTAATCCAGTTGTTGTGGAATTGCTAGGGTTTCGATGACCAGGGAGCGAATCCGCTATGCCTGGCTCTCGAGTTGTGTTTTCTTGTCCCTAAACCGCCGCCGGGTCGTCCCTTTATATACATAGGTTGACGCCCGTCGGTTTACAGAATCCCAAGCCCGGCTCATAAACGTGTCCGGCTCGGTTTCTACTCTTTCTATCTTACAACACAAGTTTACATATCAATAGCAGTTTATGTCTACATGCTTTAATTCGCCTTCGGGCCCTGGGCCTTCGTAAAGCGCCACACTCCTTGTCTTCATGGGCTTCAAATATAAATAACTCGTCATGGGGATTACCCGGCCTCTCCTGGCCGGTTTATACACAGTAGTAATATCGCCAACACAACTCACGCCAACTGAAACACCACAATGTAATGGTGTGTCTGAATGTCGTAACCGTACTTTATTAGATAAGGTGCGATCTGTGATGTCTCTTACCGATTTACCACTATCGTTTTGGGGTTATGCATTAGAGACAGCTTCATTCCCGTTAAATAGGGCACCATCTAAATCCGTTGAGACGACACCGTATGAATTGTGGTTTAGCAAGAAAACTAAGCTGTCGTTTCTTAAAATTCGGGGTTGTGATGATTATGTGAAAAAGCTTCAGCCTGGTAAGCTCGAACCCAAATCGGAGAAGTGCGTCTTCATAGAATACCCAAAAGAAATTGTTGGGTAAACCTTCTATCACAGATCCGAAGGCAAGATCTTTGTTGCTAAGAATGGATCCTTTCTAGAGAAGGAGTTTCTCCTGAAATAAGTGAGTGGAAGGAAAGTAGAACTTGATGAGGTAATTGTACCCTCTCTTGAATTGGAAAGTAGCGCATCACAGAAAACAGTTCCCGTGATGCCTACACCAATTAGTGAGGAAGCTAATGATGATCATAAAACTTCAGATCAAGTTACTACCCAACCTCGTAGGTCAACCAGAGTACGTTCCGCACGTGAGTGGTACGGTAATCCTGTTCTGAAAGTCATGTTACTAGACCATGACGAACCTACGAACTATGAGGAAGCAATGATGAGCCCAGATTCCGCAAAATGGCTTGAGGCCATGAAATCTGAGATAGGATCCATGTATGAGAACAAAGTGTGGACTTTGGTGGACTTGCCCGATGACCGGCACACTGCTGCAGGATGGTCCAAACGCAACACTACGATAAGAGACCCTCCAACGAAACTGTGTGCGATGCCATAATCACAAACGATGGTGTAAAAAAACCGTCAAAAAAGGTGCAAAACGTTTGCGATGATAGATGTCAAACACAGTTCAGAATTTAGTTGCGTGTGCGATGCAGGGTATATAGTTCATCTCAATTAACTGTTTGGGATGAGGAGGCACAAAAGAAACTGGCAGCCAGATGAAGGCGTGTGCGATATACAGCATATGGTTCACTGGGATGAACTGTGTGTGATTAGGCAACATAATGGAAACGGTTCAACTAAACAAGATGTGTGTGATACGCGGCAAATAGGTCTGTAATCTGAAACGTGTGCGAAGACCAATAATAACACAGACGATTGCTGCTAATAAGCCGTGTGGATTGCTCTATCTAAGGTAGAATAACATGTATATATATAACTGAAATAAACATCCAATTACATAAGTGACTATACAGATCATTCGCACACACCTCAATAAACAATTGCATGCATTCTAAAGTAGGAGAAACGATCATCTAGTCATCTACTTCTTGTGACACTCCCACCACTGCTATGTGGCTTGATCCCTCGTCTTTGTCAGGAAGAAGGCAGTTCCTCATGTCAACGATCCGCCTGTACATCTCGTAGCTTGTGTACACGTCCATGGCCACGTACTTGACATGTTGTCCATCTAGTCTCTTATGCCACACACTGTGCCAGGTGTTCTTGTCCTTATTGCTCTCTCCCTTCATCTTCGCGTAGTAGGGGTCGATGATGGCCGAGGCGAGGTCAACCAGGGAGTTCAGTTTGTTTTTGTTGCTTCCCCATACCTTGTAGTGGTGTTGGATGTTGACAAGATTTGGGCATTTCAAGTTCGAAACCTTGAGCGCTTTTAGATCGATGGTGGTGTCCACCGTAGCGAAACTGTAGTCGGAGCTGTTGATAAATGATACTTCTCCGTCGTATCTATAATTTTTTATTGCTCCATGCCAATATTCTACAACTTTTACATACTTTTGGCAACTTTTTATACTATTTTTGGGACTAACATATTGATCCAATGCCCAGTGCCAGTTCCTGTTTGTTGCATGTTTTTTTGTTTCGCAGAAAATCCGTACCAAACGGAGTCCAAACGGGATAAAAACTGACGGAGATTTTTTTGTAATATATGTGAATTTTGGGAACTGGAATCAACGCGAGACGATGCCCGAGGGGGCCATGAGGCAGGGGGGCGCGCCCCTGACCCTCGTGGACACCCCGTAAGGCGGTTGTTGCCCTTCTTTCGCCGCAAGAAAGCTAATATCCGGATAAAATCGTGTTCAAATTTTAATCCAATCGGAGTTACGGATCTCCAGGAATATAAGAAACAGTGAAAGGCCAGAATCAGGGAGCGCAGAAACAGAGAGAGACAGAGAGACAGATCCAATCTCGGAAGGGCTCTCACCCTCCCATGCCATGGAGACCAAGGACCAGAGGGGAAACCCTTCTCCCATCTAGGGAGAAGGTCAATGAAGAATAAGAAGAAGGGGGCCTCTCCCCCTCTCTTCCTGTGGCGTCGGAACACCGCCGGGGCCATCATCGTCACCGCAATCTACACCAACAACTTCACCCCTGTCATCACCAACTCTTCCCCCCTCTATGCAGCGGTGTAACCCCTCTTTTACCCGTTGTAATCTCTACTTAAACATGGTGCTCAATGCTATATATTATTTTTGAATGATGTATGGCTATCCTATGATGTTTGAGTAGATCCGTTTTGTCCTATGGGTTAATTGATGATCGTGATTGGTTTGAGTTGCATGTTTTATTATTGGTTCTGTCCTATGGTGCTCTCCGTGTCACGCAAGCGTGAGAAATTCCCGCTGTAGGGTGTTGCAATACGTTCATGATTCTCTTATAGTGGGTTGCTTGAGTGACAGAAGCATAAACCCGAGTAAGGGGGTTGTAGCGTATGGGATAAAGGGGACTTGATGCTTTAATGCTATGGTTGGGTTTTACCTTAATGATCTTTAGTAGTTGCGGATGCTTTCTAGAGTTCCAATCATAAGTGCCTATGATCCAAGAAGATAAAGTATGTTAGCTTATGCCTCTCCCTCAAATAAAATTGCAATAATGATTACCAGTCTAGTTATCGATTGCCTAGGGACAAATGACTTTCTTGTGTGACAAAAAGCTCTCTACTAAAACTAACTTAGTCGTGTCTTCATCTAAACAGCCCCTACTTTTTATTTACGCACTCTTTATTATCTTGCAAACTTATCCAAGAACACCTACAAAGTACTTCTAGTTTCATACTTGTTCTAGGTAAAGCGAACGTTAAGCGTGCGTAGAGTTGTATCAGTGGTCGATAGAACTTGAGGGAATATTTGTTCTACCATTAGCTCCTCGTTGGGTTCAACACTCTTACTTATCGAAAGAGGTTACAATTGATCCCCTATACTTCTGGGTTATCAAGACCTTTTTCTGGCGCCGTTGCCGGGGAGTTATAGCGTGGGGTGAATATTCTCGTGTGTGCTTGTTTGCTTTATCACTAAGTAATTTTTATTTGTTGTCCTGAGTTGTTCTCTATCTTTAGTTATGGATATGGAATACAAAATACCAAAAATATTAGGTGTACTTGCTACTCATGGAGATGGGGAACCTCCTAAAACCCTCGATGCTCATTATGTGAAAGATATTATGTACTACTTTGATAATCCTGAGAAACCCCATTCAACTTTGTAATGGGAGACATGTTGGATCAACGTGAATACTTTACGGATTATCGCTTGACTCAAAAAGGGAAATTATTATGGGATCAAATTTATATGTCGCATTGCTATGCTCGGCAACTATGCTTGAGATATGATTATACTTGTTGCTCTAGGATGAAGGCTCCACACCTTCCCTTTTCATATGAATTTAATGATAATGAAACCTTAGCTTCTTATGCTAATGGTATATATGATTACTATGATGTGGAAAAAACAGAAAACTCCGTTGCTTTTATGGGTGCTTATGAAATTGAATATTTGTTTAAAGAGTTTGAAGATTTTGATGATTCCGTTTATAGACCTGAAAATTTTGCTATACTTAAATATTGCTATGAGAATTATGAATTCAGTTCCGATATTGATGATTTTATTGAGAGAGTCTCCGCTGTCCAAGAAGAGACTAATATTTTGAAGGAGTCTATGGAAGAAGAAATTAATGAAATTGTGAGCTCATTGGATGAAAAAGATGAGGTGGAGAGCGAAGAACAAAAGGAGGAAGAGCGGATTGATCACCCGTGCCCACCTTCTAATGAGAGTAACTCTTCAACTCATACATTATTTAGTTTCCCTTCGTGCTTACCGAAGTATGAATTCTATGATGATTGTTATGATCCCGTTCATTCTTTTGAAATATCCCTTTTTGATGATGCTTGCTATGCTTGTGGCCAAGATGCCAATATGAATTATGCTTATGAAGATGAACTTGCTATAGTTCCTTATGTTAAACATGAAATTGTTGCTATTGCACCCACGCATGATAGTCCTATTATCTTTTTGAATTCTCCCGACTACACTATATCGGAGAAGTTTGCCCTTATTAAGTAGTATATTGATGGGTTGCCTTTTACCGTTGCACATGATGATTTTGATGAATATAATATGCATGTGCTTGCTGCTCCTACTTGCAATTATTATGAGAGAGCAACTATATATCCACCTCTCTATGTTTCCCACATGATAAAATTGCAAGAAACTGTTTATACTATGCATTGGCCTTTACTAGGTGTGCATGAATTGTTCTTCTATGACATGCCGATGCATAGGAAGAGAGTTAGACTTCGTCATTGCTTGATATATGTTTCTTTGTTCTCACTAATAAATGCCAAATCATTGCTAATTCAAATTGGCTTTGATATACCTTGAGATCTAGGTGGATCCTTTACATGAGCACTATATGCCTAGCTTAATGGCTTTAAAGAAAGCGCTGCTAGGGAGACAACCCGGAAGTTTTAGAGAGTCATTTAATTCTGTTGTGTGCTTTTATAAAGTTTAAAAATAAAAATAATGTGCCAAGGTTTGCCTTTAGGATGTTTTAGATTACTTGTAGGTTTGTGCGGTGTAGAACGGAAACTTTGGCTGTAGTGCACGATTTTAATTTTTTTACTGGAACGTCAAACGGTTCTGAAACTTTTTGCACTGTCTTTCTATACAAATTGTTTATTTTTCCTCATTTTGGCAGAATTTTTGGAGTAACAAAAGTATGGTGAATGTTCAGATTACTACAGACCATCATGTTTATGACAGATTCTGTTTTTGATGCATAGTTTGCTTGTTTTGATGAAACTATCGATTCCTATCAGTGGATTAAGCCATGGAAAAGTTACATTACAGTAGCTATAATGCAATAAGAAAATATGAATTGGTTTGCAATAGTACTTAGAGTAGTGATTTGCTTTATTATACTAACGGATCTTAGCGAGCTTTCTGTTGAGTTTTGTGTGGATGAAGTGTTCGAAGGTCGAGGAAGTCTCGATATGAGGAGAAGGAGGAGATACAAGAGCTCAAGCTTGGGGATGCCCAAGGCACCCCAAGTAAATACTCAAGGAGACTCAGGCGTCTAAGCTTGGGGATGCCCCAGAAGGCATCCCATCTTTCTTCAACAAGTATCGGTATGTTTTCGGATTCGTTTCGTTCATGTGATATGTGCAAATCTTGGAGCGTCTTTTGCATTTAGTTTTCACTTTTCTTTGATGCACCATGATGGTATGAGATATTCCATGGTTGATTTATAGAATGCTCTTTGCACTTCACTTATATCTTTTGAGTATGGCTTTATAGAATGCTTCATGTGCTTCACTTATATCATTTGAAGTTTGGATTGCCTGTTTCTCTTCACATAGAAAATCGCCATTTGTAGAATGCTCTTTTGCTTCACTTATATTTGTTAGAGTGTGGGCATATCTTTTGTAGAAAGAATTAAACTATCTTGCTTCACTTATATCTATTTAGAGAGATGACAAGAATTGGTCATTCACATGGTTAGTCATAAAATCCTACCTAAAACTTGTAGATCACTGAATATGATATGTTTGATTCCTTGCAATAGTTTTGCGATATAAAGATGGTGATATTAGAGTCATGCTAGTGTGTAGTTGTGGATTGTAGAAATACTTGTGTTGAAGTTTGTGATTCCCGTAGCATGCACGTATGGTGAACCGTTATGTAACAAAGTCGAAGCATGATTTATTTATTGATTGTCTTCCTTATGAGTGGCGGTCGGGGACGAGCGATGGTCTTTTCCTACCAATCTATCCCCCTAGGGGAATGCGCGTAGTACTTTGTTTCAATGAATAATAGATTTTTGCAATAAGTATGTGAGTTCTTTATGACTAAGGTTGAGTCCATGGATTATACGCACTCTCACCCTTCCATCATTGCTAGCCTCTTCGGTACCGTGCATTGCCCTTTCTCACCTCGAGAGTTGGTGCAAACTTCACCGGTGCATCCAAACCCCGTGATACGATACGCTCTATCACACATAAGCTTCCTTATATCTTCCTCAAAACAGCCACCATACCTACCTATCATGGCATTTCCATAGCCATTCCGAGATATATTGCCATGCAACTTCCATCATCATCATATACATGACTTGAGCATTTATTGTCATATTGCTTTGCATGATCATAAGATAGCTAGCATGATGTTTTCATGGCTTGTCTGTTTTTTCATGTCATTGCTATGCTAGATCATTGCACATCGCGGTACACCGCCAGAGGCATTTATATAGAGTCATATATTAGTTCTAGTATCGAGTTGTAATTGAGTTGTAAGTAAATAAAAGTGTGATGATCATCATTATTAGAGCATTGCCCCAGAAAAAAAGAGAGGCCAAAGAAGCCTAAATAAAAAAAGGGGGGCCAAAGAAGCCCGCAAAAAACAAGGGGGGCAATGTTACTATCCTTTTACCACACTTGTGCTTCTAAGTAGTACCATGTTCTTCATATAGAGAGTCTCTTGAGTTATCACTTTTATATACTAGTGGGAATTTTCATTATAGAACTTGGCTTGCATATTCCAACGTGTCGGCGTTCTGGGAACGGGGGTCCCCAGACTTGCCTGCCTGCGGCCTGCGACGTGGCTCAAAGGAGGCCCAGGACGGCCCATCTTCATCAACGCAAGCTCAAGACCCTCGCGAGGGGCCAAGCCTCGCGGGGCGGACGACCAGGAGCTTCCTCAGGCGCGGCCTCGTCAGGCTGGCTCATGAGGAGGCGGAGAGTTCAAGGCAGGGTACCTCGCAAGGTGCTCGTGACGTAAGCCATGACGACCAAGGGCGCTAGTCGGGCGCCAGCCGCGCAGTGTCCTCCTTTCCTCTTTGGTGCAAAGGGAGCAAGCGCAGGCGAGAGCATCAAGCAAAGGCATCCGCTTGATGCAACAAGACCAAGACCAGCCCCAACGGCAGGAAGGAGTCATCGTGGAGCCCAAGCAAAGGCCATCACCAGAGCCTTTGGCGGCGAGGACCAACTTTAGTCAGGATAAGTGTACCCGCTGTTCCCCTTCAAAATGGCCAATTGTTGGCGCCTTCCCGCTCAATATTTGGGAAGAGGCCCAGGGCCTTTGCCTATAAATAGGAGTAGCCACATCCAGAGAGGAGAAGGACGATCCGGCATTTTGGAATCTAGAGAGAGAGAGAGACCCGATCCTCAAGCTAGAGCGACGGGACACCACTTAGCAGTTCATCACACCCACCAAGAACAAACCCTCGCGAGGCTGTTCTTCCCTGTACTGTTCTTCATTAGCCCAAGAGGCAATCCACCACACCACAAACTAGAGTAGGGTATTACACCACAACGGTGGCCCGAAGTAGTATAAATCTTGCGCCTCCTGTGCTGTTCTTGCTAGTAGTTTAGGTCCCTGCGATTCGGCGAGGTACGAGACGGTGGAGGGTTGGATCTCTGCGCGCACCCCAGAGTTCGAACCTCAAGGGTCTGCCGGAACCCGAAATCCGACACAACGATGGGCTTCCTCAAATGCCGTAGGTCTTCAAGAGCAAGAAAGTTGGATGCACACCCACTTAGTTTTCAGTTTGAGCTTTCATACACTTATAGCTCTTAGTGCATCTGTTGCATGGCAATCCCTACTCCTCGCATTGACATCAATTGATGGGCATCTCATTAGCCCATTGATTAGTCGCGTCGATGTGAGACTTTCTTACTTTTTGTCTTCTCCACACAACCTCCACCATCATATTCTATTCCACCTATAGTGCTATGTCCATGGCTCACGCTCATGTATTGCGTGAAAGTTGAAATGGTTTGAGAACATCAAAAGTATGAATCAATGGCTTGGCTTGTCATCGGGGTTGTGCATGATTTGAATATTTCGTGTGGTGAAGATGGAGCATAGCCAGACTATATGATTTTGTAGGGATAACTTTCTTTGGCCATGTTGTTTTGAAAAGACATCATTGCTTTATCAGTATGCTTGAAGTATTATTGTCTTAATGTCAAATGATACACTATTTCTTTGAATCACTCGTGTCTTAATATTCGTGCCATGATTAGATTACATGATCAAGATTATGCTAGGTAGCATTCTACATCAAACATTATCTTTTTTATCATTTACCTACTCGAGGACGAGCAGGAATTAAGCTTGGGGATGCTGATACGTGTGACGCCCCCGATTCAATCGTACACTAATCATGCACGCAAACGTGTACGATCAAGATCAGGGACTCACGGGAAGATATCAAAACACAACTCTAAAAATAAAATAAGTCATACAAGCATCATAATACAAGCCAGGGGCCTCGAGGGCTCGAATACAAGTGCTCGATCATAGACGAGTCAGCGGAAGCAACAATATCTGAGTACAGATATAAGTTAAACAAGTTGCCATAAGATGGTTAGCCCAAACTGGGATACAGATCAAAAGAGGCGCAGGCCTCCTGCTTGGGATCCTCCTAACTACTCCTGGTCGTCGTCAGCGGGCTGCACGTAGTAGTAGGCACCTCCAGTAGTAGTCGCCGCCGACGGTGGCGTCGCTCTGGCTCGACATCTGGTTGCGACAACCGGTAGAAAGGAAAGGGGAAAAAGGGGAGAAAGCAACCGTGAGTACTCATCCAAAGTACTCGCAAGCAAGGAGCTACACTACATATGCATGGGTATATGTAAAGGGCCATATCGATGGACCGAATCGCAGAATGCCGTAATAAGAGGGGATAACTAATCCGTCAAGAATACGCTCGCAGCCTCCGCCTTGTAGCATGTAGAAGAGAGTAGATCAAGTCCTCCAAGTAGCATCGCATAGCATAATCCTACCCGGCGATCCTCCTCGTCGCCTCATTAGAGAGCGATCACCGGGTTGTATCCGCACTTGGAAGGGTGTGTTTTATTAAGTATCCGGTTCTAGTTGTCATAAGGTCAAGGTACAACTCCAAGTCGTCCTGTTATCGAAGATCACGACTATTCGAATAGATTAACTTCCCTGCAGGGGTGCACCACATTACCCGACACGCTCGATCCCATTTGGCCGGACACACTTTTCTGTGTCATGCCCGGCCGCGGACGATCAACACGTCGCAGCCCCACCTAGGCATAACAGAGAGGTCAGCATGACGGTCTAAAGCTATGCGCACCTGGGTCTGGGCCCATCGCCCTTAGCACACCTGCATGTTGCGTGGGCGGCCGAAAGCAGACCTAGCCTAGCAGGCGTTCCAGTCCAATCCGGCGCGCGCCGCTCAGTCGCTGACGTCACGAAATGCTTCGGCTGGTACCACGACGCCGGTTGCCCATATCTTGTCCCACGTGGCGGTTAGTGCGTATAAGGTCAATGACCCAACTCAGATCAAATACCAAGATCTCGTTAAGTGTGTTAAGTATCCGCGAACGCTGAACAGGGCCAGGCCCACCAATCTCCTAGGCAGTCTCAACCTGCCCTGTCGCTCCGCCACAAGTAACAGTCGGGGGCCGTCGGGAACCCAGGCCCACCTCTACCAGGATGGAACCACCTGCCCCTTCAGCCCCCATCTCCGAACAGTATCACAAGTAATGTAACAATATAAAGTATATAGTATATGCCCGATCACCTCCCGAAGTGATCACGGCCCAGTAGTATAGCATGGCAGATGGACAAGAGTGTAGGGCCACTGATGAAGTACTAGCATCCTATACTAAGCATGTAGGATTGTAGGTAAAGGTATCAACAATAGTAGCAAGGACAGGCTATGCATCAGGATAGGAATAACGGAAAGCAGTAACATGCTACACTACTCCAATGCAAGATGTATATTGAAGAATAGGCGATATTTGGTGATCAAGGGGGGGGCTTGCCTGGAAGCTCTGGCAAGAAAGGTTCATCGTCGATGTAGTCGATCATAGGGGTACCGGCAGCGGTCTCGGGGTCTATCGAAAAGAATTAACGGATGGGAACACAATAAATAACAGAGCAATCAAAGCATAACATGGCAATACGCGGTGCTAGAGGTGATCTAACGCAGGGATAGGTAATGCCGGCGAAGGGGGAAAACATCCGGGAAAGTATCTCCGGTGTTTCATGTTTTCGGACAAATGAACCGGGAGGGGGAAGGTTGCAGGTTTGCTATGCTAGGGACGCGAGGCGGACGAACGGGCTGCGTATCTGGATTCGTCTCGTCGTTCTGAGCAAGTTTCATGTAGAAGGTATTTTCCTCTGAGCTACGGTTTATTTTCTATTAATTTTAAAAGGTTTAATTCATTTTCAGGATTTATTTAATTATTTTAATGCAACATTATCCAGAGCAGTGATTGCTGAAGTCAGCATGCGTCAGCAGTCAACAGAGGTTGACTGGGTCAAACTGAAGTGTGGGCCCAGTGGGACCCACCTGTCATACACCGTTAAGTTAATTAGGGTTAGGTTAAACTAATTATTGCTTAATTACACTAACAAGTTAATTAGATTAATTAAATATGATTAATTAACTTAATTAATTTAGTTAATTAATTATTATTATTTTATTATATATATATATATATATATATATATATATATATATTTAAATGTTCTGAGTGGGTCCCCTTTGTCATAGGGCCCTGGGGGCCTTAGCGGGGCGGTTAGCGGGCGTTGGGCGCAGTGGGCGCCCATCCCAGAGGAGGGTCGAGCGGGCGCAGATGGGCGCCGGGTGCGGGCAGTGGCTTGGGGCCAGCGGTGAAGGGTGAAGCGCGGCAGTAGCGCGTGGCCGCAAGAGGCCAAGGTCGAGGGCGCGCCATGGACGAGGCGGGCACGGCGGGATCGAGGCGATGGGCGAGCACGCGCGAGCGAAGCCCGCCATGGCGCTGCTGCTGGGGCGGCCTCAACGGCGACAGATCGAAGCAGGGGGAGAGGGGATCCGGGTGCCGGAGCACAACAACGGCAAGCGAGCGAGGCGAGAGGTGGCACCGGAGTGGAGCCCCGGGGCAATGGATGGGCCTTGGCGCCACCCGAATGCAGGGGCGTCGATGTCGGGCGGCGCCATGCGGGCGACGGCCGGTGGCGGCGTCAGGAGGCGGAGCCGGGGGGTCTCTAGGCGACGTCATGGCCTCGCGGGGCACCGGCGCGCGGCAACAGAGGCCGGTGCGGTGCGGCCCGGTGCGAGGCAAGGCGGGGCTTGGTCGACGCGGGGGGAGGAGGAGGGAATAGGCGATTGTGACGCCCCCGATTCAATCGTACACTAATCATGCACGCAAATGTGTACGATCAAGTTCAGGGACTCACGGGAAGATATCACAACACAACTCTACAAATAAAATAAGTCATACAAGCATCATAATACAAGCCAGGGGCCTCGAGGGCTCGAATACAAGTGCTCGATCATAGACGAGTCGCCGAAGCAACAATATCTGAGTACGCACATAAGTTAAACAAGATGCCATAAGATGGCTAACACAAACCGGGATACAGACGAAGAGGCGCAGGCCTCCCGCTCGATCCTCCTAACTACTCCCGGTCGCCGCCGGGGGCTGCATGTAGTAGTAGGCACCTCCGGGTAGTAGTCGCCATCGACGGTGGCGTCTCGCTCTGGGCTCCATCGTCCAGTCGCAGCAATCGAGTAGAGATAGGGAAAAAGGGGAACAAGGCAACCGTGAGTACTCATCCAAAGTACTGCAAGCAAGGAGCTACGCTACATATGCATGGATATATATGTAAAGGGCCATATCAAGGACCGAATCGCGAAATGCCGGAATAAGAGGGGATAGCTAGTCTTATCGAAGACTACGCTCGTTACCGCCTTGCAACAGTAGAAGAGGGTAGGTTGAAGTCCTCCAAGTAACATCACATAGCAATAATCCTACCCGCGATCCCTCCTCATTGCCACGAGAGAGCGCGACCACCGGTTGTATCCGCACTTGGAAGGGGTGTTTTATTAAGTATCCGGTTCTAGTTGTCATAAGGTCAAGGTACAACTCCAAGTCGCCCCATTATCAAGATCACGGCTATTCAATAGATTAACTTCACTGCAGGGTGCACCACATAACCCAACACGCTTGATCCCATTTGGCCGGACACACTTTCTGGGTCATGCCCGCCGCTGAAGATCAACACGCCGCAGCCCCACGTAGGCTCAACAGAGAGGTCAAGACGCCGGTCTAAACCTAGGCGCACAGGGTCTGGGCCCATCGCCTCGAAACACACCAAGACGCGTTCTAGGGCGGCCGGAAGCGCCTAGCCTAGTGGCGTTCAGTCCAATCCGGCGCGCCGCCGCGATCGCCGACGTCACGAAGTGCTTCGCCGATACCACGACGCCGAAAGTGCCCATATCTTTCCCACGTAGTTGGTTAGTGCGATAGGCCCGTAGCCAACTCAGATCAAATACCAAGATCTCGTTAAGCGTGTTAAGTATCCGCGAATGCCGAAAGGGCCAGCCCACCTCTCTCCTATGCGGTCTCAACCTGCCTGCCGCTCCGCCACAAAGATCCATCCAGAGGGCCGTCGGACAAAGGTCCTTTCAGCCCCAATCCGTGAATCACTCATGGTGCTCCACAAGTCGAATTCGACTTTAGTCACCACATGTATCATGTATAAGAGCAGTATATACCCGTGATCACCTCCCAAGTGATCACGGCCCGATAGTATAGCACAGCAGACAGACAAGAATGTAGGGCCATAGATGGAAATACTAGCATCCTATATTAAGCAAGTAGGATTGCAAGTAAAGGTAACAACAGTAGTAACAAGGACAGGCTATGCATCAGGATAGGTATAACGGAAAGCAGTAATATGCTACACTACTCTAATGCAAGCAGATAGAGTAGAATAGGCGATATCCGTGATCAAGGGGGGCTTGCCTGGTTGGTCTGGCAAGAAGGACATGTCGTCAACACCGTAGTCGAACTGGGGGTCGTCGGCAGCCTCGGGGTCTACCGGAAAGAAGTATCAGAGGGGGAACACAATAAATAACAGAGCAATCAAAGCATCACAAAGCATAACGAGGTAATACACGGTGCTAGGTATGCCCTAACGCGGTAGTAGGTGATACCGGTTAAGGGGGGAAACATCCGGGAAAGTATCCCTGTTTCGTGTTTTTCGCGAGGAGCCGAGGGGAAAGTTGCGAGTTCGATAGGTTAGGGGTGTGTGGCGATTTAACGAAATGCGATCCGGATTCGCCTCGCCGCTCGAGCAACTTTCATGTTGAAAATATTTTAATCCGAGTTACGGATTAAAAGATATGATTTTCTAAAGATTTTATTAATTTCTGGGATTTAATTAATTATTTAATTAATTCGAAAATGATTTAATGACATCAGCATAACGTCATGCTGACGTCAGCAGTCAACAGAGTTGACTGGGTCAAACTGACACGTGGGTCCCGGTTGTCATTGTCTAAGACTAACTAATCAGGTTTAGTTAGTCTAACTAAAAACGATTAGTTTTATTAACTACAATTAATTAGGTTAACTAATTAGGATTAGTTAAATTAATTAATTAATTAATTGATTAACTAATGTTTTAATTATTTTAATTAATTAATTATTATTATTATTATTTTCTTTAAAATCCTTTTCTTTTTTTTATCTCGCTTACGGGCGGGGCCCCTAGTCGCTGGGTTCGGGGCCTAGCGGTTGCTACGCATGCTGGGAGTGCGGCGTCGCCCGAACGGGCGCTGCGTTCGAGGGCGCTGGGCGCCACGACGCGCTAGCGCGCTGGCTGCCTGTGCGGCCGGCCGTGATGAAGCCGCCAGCAGGGGCGGCCGACAATAGGTAGGAGGAGGGGAGCAACGGCGGGCTCGCCGGACAGGGAGGCCGGCGAGGCGCAAGAGGCGTGGCGGCGCGAGAGCGCGGTGAGCGCGGGCGCCAGGCGAGGTTTCGGCGGGCGGGGCCGTGGTAAGCGGGCGCCACCGGAGGAGGACGCCGGGCCGTGGAGGGGGGGGCTTGCTGAAGGAGAGAGCCCGGTGGGCGCCGAGTTGGCCGCGCGGCGCGATGGCCCGCGGTTCTAGAGGCGGAGGCGGGCACGGTGCACGGGGCAGAGGGAGGAGGAGGACCGGGTCCTCACCATGAAGCGTAGAGACTGGGCAGTGTGGCGCGAGGTGGATGTCGGAGACGTCGTCGCAGGGGAGGCAGGCCGGCGGGGAGGTCCCGTGAGGACTTCGGGCGACGGCGGGTCGAGCTGCAGGCGGCGGTCGTCGGGCGACACCGGGCGGCGCCGGTGAAAGGGGGGGGGGCCCTCTGCCCGATCCGGACGGGAAGGGGAGAGGGCGCAAGGGGTCCGGTGAGGGGAGGCTGTGGCACGGTGCGAGGAGGGTTCAATGCCGTGGGCGGCGGATTGGCGATGGGACGGGCGCCAAGTGCGTGGGGGCGCGGGCGTGCCGATCCTGATCGAATTGGATCGGGGAAGGGAGAGAGCGAGTGGGAAGTGGGTGGTTAGGGTTTGGTTCGGTGGGGGGTCGGGGTGACCTAGTAGGGCGCCGGGGTGGGCCGGCCTTGTCGGCCTGATTGGCCTAGAGGCTACTGGGCTGTGGCCCAATGGGGGGGGGTTCTTTTATTTTATTTTTTTGTTAGTTTAGTTTTTCTCTTTGTATTTTCTTTCCTTTTATTTATTTACTTTTCTGTTTTAAATAATTTTAAATTATTTAGGCCTTTTATAAAATGTGTTTATCGCACCATATTTATCTATGTAATATTTAGTACAACCCTAACATTTTGTTTTAAATTTTGAAAAACTTTTATCACGACATTAATTTGAAATTGAATTTTGAATTGGTTTTGATCCAACGCGATATTATCAATAGCAACCGGGTGACATGGCACCATTAACGTGGATTTCTGTAGCTTAATTACCCAAGGCCACAATTCTCCTCCATTACAAGAAATCTCGTCCCGAGATTTAAGAGGGGACTAGGGGAAAGGTCTGTTACGTAAATCCTAACGAATCTTCTCGTCTTTGGTTGCTCTTCTCAAGAGGTCGATCCATTACATTGATGTCTTCGCTCAGCTTCGAGTCATCATGATGAAGTTGTCGTCCTTACTTGGGGATCTTCATCGTACTTACGGAAAGGATAAGGGGTAGCTTCAAAAGGACAGACCTCTACAAGGTTGACTATCTGGTCGATAACATCGAGGAAGGTGGCGGAACTTACTCTCGGATTGAATTAAGAATATATCGAGAGCAAAGTAAGGAGGTACCATGAGAATTTTCAAACGGATAGGCAAGCGTTCGATGCCTAATCAGAAGGTGAAAGGGGTTCAGCGCAACGAGAATAAGTATTGCGTCTGATACCAAAATAGACCACTTGGGACGGTGGTCCGTGAATTACATACGAGTCCACGCGCGAGGAATAACTTTGGGAACAGGGGGTGTACAGGAGATTCAGGTTTCGATCCTGTGGAACTGTGGGTTATGGGCCCACCATGTGGTTGAAAGTAGGAAGGGGGCCGACATCTTGCACGGTCACGATAGTAAGGCGTGTCAGAGGGTAGCCTATCGCTTATCTCGCAACAACATCGATACCAAGGGTGAGGGACGAAGAGAACCATTTTCCCGCCGCTGAACGAGGCGGACCAATAGGCAAAGTTCTCGCCCATCCGTGGTTACCTAATGTCATCAACAGGAGTACTGTGGTCTTTCCGATGTAATGGTTTATCGAGGTGGTTACATAAGCAGGAGAATATTACTGCTAGATCATGTAGATCACAAGAAAGGTTAAACCAAACAATGGAAAGGAAAATATGATCATCGATTAAATGTATCAATGGAAAGGAAAATATGTTTAAACACATATTTTAAGGGTATATCCTTCCCAAGGACAAGCAGAGCAAGATATCCATGACAGGATATAAAGTAGAAAACCATTTAGGTAAGGGGGGAGGAATCTCATGATATTACCCATACAACGGTGTTAGGACAAGTGATAAATAAAATTTTGCATTGTGCTTCAAATGTTCCTGTTGAAAATCGGAGTACCGTTGACATGCTTCGAGATAGCATTGACAGGGTCTTCAGGTGAAGATCAGACTTTGGAAACACAAAGGATCCATCAGGAATAACTTGTAGAATAAGTCTTACAGTTTCCTCCCGGAGGAATGGTTATCCTTGCAAAAGAAATCATAATGATAGGTCCTCCAGCCAGGGGGGGGGTGCTAGGCATGACATCATGTTACCGGGTCATCAAAGGACCAACAACATAACTCCTGGAAAGTTTTCCCAACCATCATATCTGACCGAGATTCAGATCCAACTGGTGTCATGATACCTCAGACTCAGGATGTCCGAGAAGAAAAGGCGCAACACAAATCGTTGAAATGGCATTGCAAGATTCTCGGGAAATGAACAATGGGAGCGGGTTCCTGAAACAATAGTTCACCATTAAACCAAGGAGGGGGATGGGAAGGTGGCTGATGGGCTCAGCGACAATTCATCGAGAATTCCAAACGGATGGCTTTCCACAATAAGGTGAACAAGAAGATGACACTTGTCAATTCAAATGATATAATGTTGTATGCCCGAGGAAAACATACACAATTTAAACATTGGTTGAAAGGTGCACCCAAATATGGGCTGGGTTGCACGACCAACATCGGAATGGTGACTCAATAGTCAATAGTCCAAGAATGAACGGCCGACCATTAACTTTAATGCAATAGGGTTACTAGAAGTTTTGAATTCACACCTCATAGTTCAATGGTTGGTAATCCAGTTAGAAACAACACGGGACCAAGATATGAACGGAGATGGCCAGAAGTATTACTGCATCAAGAATTTCCTAAGAGGTGGTGAAACTCTCACAACATTCTTGACAAAAAAGATGGTAATACTCCAAGGTAAAGGAGAACAAATGTTGGATAGCAAGGATCTCAAGGTATACACAAAACATGAACAAGTTTGTGTTGAACGAAAGGCAATAAAGTGGTCGATGATAGCACCAATTATCGAGGCCAAGGATGTTATTTCTCATCATGAATTCAATTGATATCTTGGAAGACCTCAGAATGTTGATGATGATCACGACACATTTGTTGAGAGGTTTCAAGAAGATGTAACCGATCGGCGATGACATCAAGTCAAATGAATGATGAAGCGAATAGTTATTAAATTCATGGGTACGACACAAACTCGAAATCTAGCTTGTTGTTCAAGGACAAATGATATGAAGAGGAAGATCGACGTAGGATTAGCTCATCGTCGAAATTTATGCTCCGGGAAGAAGGACCAGGTAGCACAGTTAAAATTGGCACGACAAGGATATAGCCAAGCAGGCTAGGAATGACGTGATCAAGTTCAAACTTGTAAGTAATGAAGGTTACCAAGAGTTGTTTAATCACGGTGCAGATCGAGTCAGTTATCGGTGTCTTTGAGTGTTTAATAACTCAGAGTCCGTGAAAAATTGGAATCAGTGAGAAGGTAGCACTTGATGAAGAACTCATAAGAAGTTATGCAGTTCCATGATAATCTCGAGATACCAGGGGGGTAATACTCGACACAAGATCAAAGTAAAGGTTGGACTGGTGTATTGATCCATAGAAGACAATTGTTTTAACTTGTCCGAGAAATGGAATCGAGGAAGAACAATCATGGTCGGAACCACGGTTGCAAGGGATCAATTCACAGATACCATATGTTAGTTATCAAGGAAATAGTTATTATTACAAGAAGCTTCCATGATAGGATATACATCGCGTCCATGGGCATGAACACAAAGTTCAAGGTCGACTCCCACTTCTCCAATGCATAACCTTTCATTCACTTCTCACGTTCGATGAAGTTGCAGTGTTGAATTTTTATCTAGTGAAGCACCAGAAGAGTATGACTCGTGAAAACTTTCGGTTCACACAGCTTTAGAGAAGGCATATGTTCAACCCATAGGGCTTCTAGAAACATATACCACAAGTTTCAAGAGTAAATAACACAAGCCCGAAAGCGAGCATGGTTGGCCAAGCAGAGGATACAACTTAACAAAGGCATTATGTATCGGGGAAGAACTCACAAAGTGATCAAATGTGAAGGACATCGTCGGATAACAATCCAACAAAGGACTTGATGGTCCACAAAGGATCTGATATGAGTATCGATACTCAACCGTAAGAGGAAGGAATGCAAATGCAACAGGTTATGGAATCATCTGAATAATTCAAAGCGTAAATGCAAAGGAATTATGATTTGAAAACAAAGGATCGAAGCGTACGCTCGATCAAGGATGGATCAATTGAATATACCAGAGGCACAATCGATTTACGTATAGTTTGTTCGAGAACCAGCTCATGTTCAAAATGACGCCGAGCCGGAAGGATGAATTCTAGGATCTATTTGAGGATTAAGCAGCATTTGCAACATATTGAATCAACAGATCTAAAATGATAATGACAAGGTATGCCATTAAGATTACGAGACTTATGGGATTAACCATAATGCAAGCAAGCAAGAATTTCAAGAGCAATAGGCTGCTCAGATTTACGGAAGATCGAATAGTATTTTGAAGACTTTGTGAAACTCATGAACAATCGATGAGCGGATACTCGACAAGTGCGAGGATTTATTTGAAGGGGTATTCATGTGGCAAAGAACTGCTAGGCAGTAGGCACGAAGTATTCTTGGAACAATAGAGAAAACTTCGGGTATCTTGTAATAACAAGATCAATGGGGGATGATCGTAAGAATGGCAAGTGTAAGTAGTTATCCATAAGGATTTATCGGTGGTCGGGAGTAGCAAAAGTGATGGGCACAAAATCTCGAGAGAATATCAAAGAGTATCTCCGAAATCTTCTGGTGCAATCGGTGATCATCCGGACTGAAGGGCCTCTCCGGTTGAAGGTATTTTCGAGAACCTAAAGTTAGATTTTAGTAAAAATCGTTTAACCCGAATAGAAGAGCTTCAGAATCCCAGAGTAAAGGTCGAGGAGTAAAAGATCCTAATACCACCCAATGGCGACGTGGGCCCATGGGCCGCACAGCCATGTTAGTAAAAGTTTTGTAAAGTCTAGATTCAACTTCGCCAAGGAGTGTGGAAGGGGATTCCTACAGCAATGGCTCGATATTAACTTCAGACGCCTCGATTCAATTGTACACTAATCATGCACGCAAATGTGTACGATCAAGATCGTGGACTCACGGAAGATATCACAACACAACTCTACAAAAAATAAATCATACAAGCATCATAATACAAGCCAGGGCCTCGAGGGCTCGAATACAAGTGCTCGATCATAGACGAAGTCAGCCGAAGCAACAATATCTGAGTACGTACATAAGTTAAACAAGATGCCATAAGATGGCTAGCACAAACCGATACCGACGAAGAGGCGCAGGCCTCCGCCTCGATCCTCCTAACTACTCCTCGGTCGCCGCCGGGCTGCACGTAGTAGTAGGCACCTCCGGGTAGTAGTCGCCATCGACGGTGGCGCTCGCCTCGGCTCCATCGCCTGTCGCAGCAATCGAGTAGAGATAGGGAAAAGGGGAACAAGGCAACCGTGAGTACTCATCCAAAGTACTCAGAAGCAAGGAGCTACGCTACATATGCATGGATATATCTCAGAAGGGCCATATCAAGGACCGAATCGCGTAATGCCGAATAAGAGGGGATAGCTAGTCTTATCAAGACTACGCTTCGTCATCTGCTTTGCAATGTAGAAGAGGGTAGGTTGAAGTCCTCCAAGTAACATCACATAGCAATAATCCTACCCGCGATCCCTCCTCATTGCCCTCGAGAGAGAGCGACCACCGTTGTATCCGCACTTGGAAGGGGTGTTTTATTAAGTATCCGGTTCTAGTTGTCATAAGGTCAAGGTACAACTCCAAGTCGCCCCGTTAACTCCCCGTTATTCGGGTCGCAGCAATCGAGTAGAGATAGGGAAAAGGGGAACAAGGCAACCGTGAGTACTCATCCAAAGTACTCGCAAGCAAGGAGCTACACTACATATGCATGGGTATATGTGTAAAGGGCCATATCGCTGGACTGAACTGCAGTAATGCCGTAATAAGAGGGGATAACTAATCCTCGTCAAGAATACGCTCGCAGCCTCCGCCTTGTAGCATGTAGAAGAGAGTAGACTCAAGTCCTCCAAGTAGCATCGCATAGCATAATCCTACCCGCGATCCCTCCTCGTCGCCTGCTAGAAAGCGATCACCGGGTTGTATCCGCACTTGGAAGGGTGTGTTTTATTAAGTATCCGGTTCTAGTTGTCATAAGGTCAAGGTACAACTCCAAGTCGCCCCGTTATCAAGATCACGGCTATTCAATAGATTAACTTCCCTGCTGGGTGCACCACATTACCCGACACGCCGATCCCATTTGGCCGACACACTTTCTCGGTCATGCCCGCCGCTGAAGATCAACACGCCGCAGCCCCACCTAGGCTCAACAGAGAGGTCAAGACGCCGGTCTAAACCTAGGCGCACAGGGTCGGGGCCCATCGCCTCGAGCACACCAAGACGCTATGAGGGCGGCCGAAGCGCACCTAGCCTAGTGGCGTGCCCATCCAATCCGGGCCGCCGGGCCGCCGACGTCACGGCGTGCTTCGCCGATACCACGACGCCGAAAGTGCCCATATCTTTCCCACGTAGTTGGTTAGTGCTTATAGGCCCGTAGCCAACCTGATCAAATACCAAGATCTCGTTAAGCGTGTTAAGTATCCGCGAACGCCAACAGGCCAGCCCACCTCTCTCCTAGGCGGTCTCAACTCGCCCCTGCCGCTCCGCCACAAAGATCCATCCAGAGGGCCGTCGGACAAAGGTCCTTTCAGCCCCAATCCGTGAATCACTCTGGTGCTCCACAAGTCGACCCGACTTTAGTCACCACATGTATCATGTATAAGATAAGATATACCCGTGATCACCTCCCGAGTGATCACGGCCCGATAGTATAGCACAAGAGATGGACAAGAATGTAGGGCCACAGATGGAAATACTAGCATCCTATACTAAGCAAGTAGGATTGCGTAAAGGTAACAACTGACTAACAAGGACAAAGCTATGCATCGTGATAGGTATAACGGAAAGCAAGAATATGCTACACTACTCTAATGCAAGCAGATAGAGTAGAATAGGCGATATCCGTGATCAAAGGGGGGCTTGCCTGGTTGGTCTGGCAAGAAGGACGGTCGTCAACACCGTAGTCGAATCGGGGGTCGCTTGCAATTTCGGTTCACCGGAAAGAAGTATCGAGGGGGAACACAATAAATAACAGAGCAATCAAAGCATCACAAAGCATAATGAGGTAATACGCGGTGCTAGGTATGCCCTAATGCGGTAGGAGGTGATACCGGTGAAGGGGGGAAACATCCGGGAAAGTATCTCCTGTTTCGTGTTTTTCGCAGAGGAGCCGAGGGGGAAAGTTGCGCTCTCGATAGGTTAGGGGTGTGTGGACGAACGGACTGCGATCCGGATTCGCCTCGCTGCTCGAGCAACTTTCATGTTGAAAATATTTTAACCGAAGTTACGATTAAAAGATATGATTTTCTAAAGATTTTATTAATTTCTAGGATTTAATTAATTATTTAATTAATTCGAAAATGATTTAATGACATCAGCATGACGCCATGTTAACATCAGCAGCCAACAGAGTTGATCGGGTCAAACCGACACGTGGGTCCCGTTGTCATTGTTCAAGACTAACTAATCAGTTTAGTTAGTCTAACTAAAAACGATTAGTTTTATTAACTACAATTAATTAGGTTAACTAATCAGATTAGTTAAATTAATTAATTCTTTAATTAATGAATTAATGTTTTAATTATTTTAATTAATAATAATTATTATTATTATTTTCTTTAAAATCATTTTTTTATCTCGCTTCGGGCGGGCCCCTAGTCGAGGGTTCGGGGCCTAGCGGTTGTTACGGGCGCTGGTGCAAGGCGCCGCCTCAACAAAGCGCTGCGTCGAGGGCGCCAAGCGACGACGCGCTGCGCGCGCGCCAGCGCCGGCCGGCCGATGATGGGCGCTGGGCAGGGCGGCCGACAGCAGGTAGGAGGAGGGAGCAACGGCGGGGGCTCGCCGACAGGGGAGGCCGGGCGAGGCGCAGCAGGCGTGGCGGCGGGAGGAGCGGTGAGCGCTGGCGCCGGGCGAGGCCTCACGGGCGGGGCCGTAGGAAGCGGGCGGCCACCGGAGGAGGACGCTGGGCCGTGGAGGGGGGGCTTGCTCAAGGAGAGAGCCCGGTGGGCGCTGAGTTGGCCGGGCGCGGCGATGGCCCGCGGTCTAGAGGCGGAGGCGGAACGTGTGCACGGGGCAGGGGAGTGAGGAGGACCGGGTCCTCACCGTGAAGCTTAGGGACCGGGCAGTGGCGCGAGGTGGATGCCGGAGACGCTGTCGAGGGGAGGCAGGCCGGGGGAGGTCCCATGAGGTCTTCGGCGACGGCGGGTCGAGCCGTGCTTGGCGGGTCGCCGGGCGGCACCGGCGGCGCTGGTGAAAGGGGGGTCGGGGCCCTCGCCCCGATCCGGACGGGAAGGGAGAGGCGCGGCGGGTCCGGGTGAGGGGAGGCCGTGCACGGGCGCGAGGAGGGGGGGGTCGCCGGGCGGGCGACGGATTGGCGATGGGGACGGGCGCCGGCGTCGGGGGGCGCAAGGCCGGGTTCGATCCCGATCCGCATTGATCGGGGAAGGGAGAGCGAGCGGGGAAGTGGTGGTTAGGGTTTGGTTCGGTGGGGGGTCGGGGTGACCTAGTAGGGCGCCGGGGTGGGCCGGCCTTGTCGGCCTGATTGGCCCAGAGGCCAGCTGGGCTGTGGCCCAGTGGGGGGGGGGGTTCTTTTATTTTATTTTTTTGTTAGTTTAGTTTTTCTCTTTTGTATTTTCTTTCCTTTTATTTATTTACTTTTCTATTTTAAATAATTTTAAATTATTTAGGCCTTTTATAAAAATGTGTTTACTGCACCATATTTATCTATGTAATATTTAGTACAACCCGAACATTTTGTTTTAAATTTTGAAAAAACTTTTATCGCTAACATTAATTTGAAATTGAATTTTGAATTGGTTTTGATCCAACGCGATATTATCAATAGCAACCGGGGTGATGTGGCACCGTTAACGTGGGATTTCTGTAGCTTAATTACCCAAGGCACAAATGATGCGCTAACGGCGATGGTCGAAAGACGCCCGGGCGCAGCCAAATAGGGCTACGCTGGGCGCCGTGTGTAAAAGGGAAGACAGAGAGGAGGAAGAGGGTGAGCTCACGGGGGAAAGTAGGGAACAGGGTAGTGGTGCTCGTGGGGGTTGACGGGGACGACGACGATTGGGAGGCAGGCCGGCGGAGAGGAGGAAGCAGGATGGTGCGGGAGTCCGGCGAGGTGGCGTTGTCTCCTGGCGACGACGGGCGTCGAGCGAGGGAGGAGGGGATCGGCCTCCCGATCAAGATCCGTGAGCGAGGGGTGGGGAGAGCGAGTGGGGGGGGCGAGGGTGACGGGGTGGTTAGGGTTTCCATGTGGGATAAGGCGTGGCTGGCTCGGCCGGGCCGGGCTGTGGGCGGCCTGGCCGGTGAGTGGGCCGCCGCCCAAAGGGGTCGAGGCCTTTTATTCTTTTTGTTTTGTTTTCTTTTCTATTTTTGTATTTTATTTTATTATTTATTTTCTGTTTAAATTCATTTAAAAGTATTTAGGCATTTCATAAAAATGTGTTTACTTCACCATAATTACCGATGTAATAATTGACATAGCTCGAACATTTTTGTTTTAATATTTGAAAACTTTTGCCGTTTAACTTATTTAGGATTTAAATTTGAAACGGTTTTGAATTAACCCAAGATTAATTACAGTGACAAAGGTGACGTGGCATCATTAACGTGTGATTACTGTAGCCTAATTATCCGGGCGTCACAATTCTCCTCCACTACAAAAATCTCGTCCCGAGATTTAAGAGGGGGGATAAGGGGAAAGTTCTGGTTACGAAATCCTAACGAATCTTCTCGGTCTTGGTTGCTCTTCTCGAAGTGGTCAATCCATTACATTGACGTCTTCATTTGTCTGCTTCAGGTCATCCTGATGAAGTCTTCATCCTTCCATCAGGATCTCCATCGTACTTACGGAAAGCTAAGGGGGAAAACTAGGGAAGGACGGAGCTCAACATATGTTAGGTACCTGGGGGCTATCTCAGTGAACGTGGCATAGAGGCATCTCTTGGGTTGAAATTCAAGAAAGTTATCGAGAGCAAGGTAAGGAGGGGCAACAAGAAGCTCCAAGCGGTTAGGCATCCGTCCGTTGCCTGAAACAAAGGGTGAAAGGGGTTCAGAGCAATGGGAATAAGTATTGTGCCTGATACCAGAATAGATCACTAGGAAGGTGGCTCGTGATCTTTCATATGAAGCCAAGCGTGAGGAATAACTTTAGAAACAGGGGTGTACAGGAGAGTCAGGTTTCGATCCTGTGGAACTGTGGGTTATGGGCCCACAATGTGGGTTAAAAGTAGGAAAGGCGGAGACGTCTTGCGTGATCATGCAAGCAAGGCATGTCAGAGGTTAGCCTGTCGATTATGTCGGCAACAATGTCGGTACCAAGGGCGTAGGGACTAAGAGAACCATTTTCCTGCCGCTGAACGAGGCGGACCAATAGGCTAAGTTCTCGCCCATCTGTGGCTACCGTAATGTCATCAACAATAGTAATGTGGTCTTGCTAATGAATTGTACACCGAGGTGTTTACGTAAGCAGGAGAATATTTCTGCTTAGATCAAATAGATCACAAGAAAGGTTAAACCAAACAATGGAAAGGAAAATGTGATTATCAGAGTAAACAGAACAATGGAATGGAAAATGTGTGTAAACACATATTTCAGGGGGTATATCCTTCGCAAGGACAAGCAGAGGATGATATCCGTGACAAGATATAATGTAGAAAACCCTTTAGGCAAGGGGAGAGAAATTTCATGACATTACCCATACAATGGTGTTTGGATAATTGAGCAAGAATCATTTAGCATTGGGCTTCAAATGTTTCTGTTAAAAATCGGCGTACTACGACATGCTTCGAGATAGCATTGACATGGTTTTCAAGCAAAGGTCGGATTTTGATACACAAAGGATTCATCAGAACAACTTATAGAATAAGTCTTACAATTTCTCATGAAAGAATGGATAACCCTGCTGAAAAGGAAAACTATAACAATGGGTCTCGGGCCAAAAAGCTAGGCACGACATCACCTTACCAGTCGATAAAGACCAATGTTATAACTCTTGAAATATGTTCCAACCATCATATCTCGACCGAGATTCAGATCTGATTGGAGTCAGGATAACTCAGACTCAGGATGCCTTAGAAGAAAGGTGCAACACAAATTGTCGAGATGACATTGTAAGATTCTCGAGAATTGAACTATGGAAGCAAGTTTCAAAACAAGAGTTCATCATTTAACCAAGGAAAAGACGAGGAGTGGCTGATGAACTCAGCAACAATTCATTGAGATTTTCAAAAGTTGGATTTCCACACTTATGTGAACAATGAGATAACATTTGTCAGATCAAATGATATAATGTGGTATGCTCGGGAAAAACATACACAATTTAACAATGGTTGAAAAGCGCACCCGAAATATGGGCTGGGTTGCACGACCAACATTCGAATGGTGATTCAATAATCAATAGTCTAAGAAGGAACGACCGACCATTAACTTCAAAGCAATAGGGTTGCTAGAAAGGCGGAATCCAAACAGCATCGTTCACTTGTTGGTATTCCGGTTAGAATCAACATTGGGACCAAGAAAGAATGGTGATGGTGAGAAGTATCACTATACCAAGATAAATTTTAAGAGGCGCAGCAATTCTCACGACCTTCTTGACATAAAAGATGGTAATACTTCAAGGTAGAGCATAACATAAGTCGGATAGCAAGGAACTCAAGGTACAACGCAAAACTAGAACAAGTTTTGTGTTGTGGAAATGCAAGAATGTTGTCGATGTTAACACAAAGCATCGAGGGGCAAGGATGGTATTTCCCATCATGAATTTGATTGATAACCTGGAAGAGCCCAGAATGTTGATGATGATCACGACACATTTGTCGAGAGATACCATGAAGATGTAATTGATCGGTGATGACATCAAGTCAAAGAGTATGATGAAGCGAAAGGTTATTGGAACCATGGTACGACACAAACTTGAAATCAAGTTTGCTGTTCGAGGAGAATTGATATGACGAGGAAGATCGGCGCATGATTTGCTCATCATCGGAAATTGTGCTCCGGGAAAAGAACTAGGTAGCACGATAAGGATATAGACAATCAGGCTAGGAATGACTTCAAGGATTATTAAACTCATAAGGAATGAAAATTACTTAGAGTTATTGTATCGGAGCGCGGAGTCGATTCGCTTATGGATGTTCTCTGTTGACGACAACCCAGAACCCGTGGAGTCACTATGACAGGGAAGGTACTACTTCATCAGAAATTCATAAGATATATCCTCGAGATACCATGGGGGTAATACACGACGGTAGTTCAAAGTAAAGGTTGGACTGGGGTATTGATCCGCAGAAGACAAATGCTTAAACTTGGCCGAGAAATGGGATCAAAGAAGAACAATATGGTCGGAACCATAGCTACAAGGGATCCAATTAATGACACCGAAAGGATTACCCAAATGATTAAATATTTTGCAAGAAGCTTCCATGATAAGTTCCACATCGGGTCCATGGGCATGAACACAAAGTTCAAGGTCGACTCCCACTTCTTTAATGCATAACCTTTCATTCACTTCTCGTCTTCAAAGAAGTTGTAGGGTAGAAAATTATCTAGTAAAACACCAGAAGGGTAACTTGTGAAAACTGTCGGGTTCATACGGTTTTAGGGATGGTATAGGTTCAACCCATCGGGGCATGTTAGGAACATATACTACGAACATCAGGAGTAATAACACAAGCTCGAAAGCAGAGCATCGTTGGCCAATTCAGAGAATAGGATTTATCATTGGCATTATGTATCAGGGAAAGAACTTCCAACGTGATTGAATATGAAGGACGTTGTCAGATAAAATCCAAGAAAGGACTTGATGGTCCACAAAGGATCTGATGTGAGTATCGGTACTCAACCAGAAGAGGAAAGAATGCAAATGCAACAGGTTATGGAATCATCTGAATAATTCTAAGCTTAAATGCAAAGGAATTTTATTCCAAATCGAAGGATCGGAAGCAGATGCTCTGATCAAGGATGGATAAGTTCAATAGACTTAGGGGCACAATCGACGACAATTTAGTTGGCGAGAACCAGCTCATGATTGAAACGATGTCTAAGCCGGAAGGATGAATTCTAGGATCTGTTTGAGGATTGCGAGCATTCGCAACAAATCGAATCAACGGACTCAAAATGACAATGACAATGGATGTCAACAAGATTACTAGACTTAATGGATTAACCATAATGCAAGCAATCAAGAATTTCAAGAGCAATGGGATGCTCAAGATTTTCGGAAGATCGAATGATATTTCGAGGATTGGTGACATACACGAATCAACTGGGGATGAGTGGATACTCGGTAAGTGCGAGAAATTATCCGTAGGGGTATTCATCTAGCAAAGAACTGCAAGACAGTAGGCACAAAGTATTCTCGGAACATTAGAGAGAATTTCGAGGTATCTTGTAATAACAAGATCGAATGGATATAAAGTAAGAACGACGGGTGTAAGTATTTATCCATAGGGATATTGCAGTGGTAGGGAATTGCAAAAGCAACGGGCACAAGGTCTCGGGAGAATATCGGAAGGTATCTTCGGAATCCTTCGATGCACAAAGTAATCATCTCGATCAAGAGGCTCTCGTGGAGAAAGTATTATCGAGAACCTAGAGTCAGAGTTAGTAAAAATCGTTTAACCCGAATAGAAGAGAGATCAGATTCCCAGAGTACAGATCGAGAAGTAAAAGATCCTAGTACCACCCAATGGCGACGTGGGCCCGTAAGACACACAACCATGTTAGTAAAAGTTTTTGCAATGCCTAGACTCGACTTCGGCCAAGGAGTGTGGTAGGGGGATTCCTACAGCAATGGCTCGATATTAACTTGTGACGCCTCCGATTCAATCGTACACTAATCATACACGCAAACATGTACGATCAAGATCGTGGACTCACAGGAAGATATCACAACACAACTCTAAAAATAAAATAAGTCATACAAGCATCATAATACAAGCCAGGGCCTCGAGGGCTCGAATACAAGTGCTCAATCATAGACGAAGTCACTGAAGCAACAATATCTGAGTACGATATAAGTTAAACAAGTTGCCATAAGATGGCTAGCACAAACCGGGATATAGATCGAAGAGGCGCAGCCTCCCGCCTGGGATCCTCCTAACTACTCCTGGTCGCCGCCGGGCTGCACGTAGTAGTAGGCACCTCCAGTAGTAGTAGCGCCGACGGTGGCGCCTCGCCCTGGGTTCGGCATCTGGTTGCGACAACCGTAGAAAGGAAAGGGGGAAAAGGGGAGAAAGCAACCGTGAGTACTCATCAAAAGTACTCGCAAGCAAGGAGCTACACTACATATGCATGGGTATATGTAAAGGGCCATATCAAGGACTGAATCGCAGAATGCCGTAATAAGATGGGGATAACTAATCCGTCAAGACTACGCTCGCAGCCCCGCCTTGCAAATGTAGAAGAGAGTAGATCAAGTCCGCAAGTAGCATCGCATAGCATAATCCTACCCGCCATCCTCCTCGTCAGCCTCGTTAGAGAGAGATCACCGGTTGTATCCGCACTTGGAAGGGTGTGTTTTATTAAGTATCCAGTTCTAGTTGTCATAAGGTCAAGGTACAACTCCAAGTCGCCCTGCATCAAGATCACGGCTATTCAATAGATTAACTTCCTGCAGGGGTGTACCACATTACCCGACACGCTCGATCCCATTTGGCCGGACACACTTTTCTAGGTCATGCCCGGCCGCGGAAGATCAACATGTTGCAGCCCCACCTAGGCATAACAGAGGTCAAGACGCTGGTCTAAAACTATGCGACAGGGTCCGGGCCCATCGCCTTAGCACACCTGACGCTATGGGGCGGCCGAAGCGCACTCCAGCCTAGCAGTGCGCCCCACCAATCCGGCCGCCGCCGCCGACGCCACGAAATGCTTCGCCGATACCACGATGCCGTTGCCCATATCTTGTCCCACGTGGCGGTTTAGCAGATAAGGTCAACGACCCAACTCGGATCAAATACCAAGATCTCGTTAAGCGCAGTTAAGTATCCGTGAATGCCGAACAGGCCAGTGCCCACCTCTCCTAGGCGGTCTCAACCTGCCCCGCCGCCTCCGCCACAAGTAACAATGGGGCCGCTGGAACCCAGTGCCCACCTCTACCGTGATGGAACCACCGCCCTTCAGCCCCCATCTCCTAACAGTATCACAAGTAACGAACAATATAAAGTATATAGTATATGCCCGAGATCACCTCCCGAAAGTGATCACGGCCCAGTAGTATAGCATGGTAGATGGACAGGAGTCTAGGGCCACTGATGAAGGACTAGCATCCTATACTAAGCATGTAGGATTGCGTAAAGGTATCAACAGAGTAGCAAGGACAAAGCTATGCATCGTGACAGAATAACGAAAGCAAGAATATGCTACACTACTCTAATGCAAGCAGATAGAGAAGAATAGGCGATATCTGGTGATCAAGGGGGGGCTTGCCTGGAAGCTCTGGCAAGAAGGGTTCATAGTCGATGTAGTCGATCATAGGGGTACCGGCAGCGGTCTCGGGGTCTACCGGAAAGAAGTAACGGAGGGGAACACAATAAGTAACAGAGTAATCAAAGCATAACATGGCAATACGCGGTGCTAGAGGTGATCTAACGCAGGGGTACGTAATACCGGCGAAGGGGGAAAACATCCGGGAAAGTATCCCCGGTGTTTCGTGTTTTCGGACAGATGAACCGGAGGGGGAAGGTTGCAGGTTTGCTATGCTAGGGACGCGAGGCGGACGAACGGGTTGCATATCTGGATTCGTCTCGTCATTCTGAGCAACTTTCGTGTAGAAGGTATTTTCATGTGAGCTACGGTTTATTTTCTATTAATTTTAAAAGATTTAAATCATTTTCAGGATTTATTTAATTATTTTAATGCAACATTATCTGTAACAGTGATTGCTGAAGTCAAGATGACGCCGCCAGTCAATGAGGTCGATCTGGTCGACCGACGTGGGGCCCAATGGGACCCACCGTCATACAATCGTTAAGTTAATTAGGTTAGGTTAAACTAATTATTGCTTAGTTAGACTAACAAAGTTAATTAGATTAATTAAATAGGATTAATTAACTTAATTAATTTAGTTAATTAATTAATTAATTTTTATTATTATATATATTTAAAAAACATTCTCGAGTGGGTCCCTTGTCATAGGGCCTCGGGCCTTAGCGGGCGGTTAGCGGCGCTAGCAGCAAGCGCCTGCCCCAGAGGAGGGTCGACCGGGCGCAGATGGGCGCCGGTGCAGGGGGCCGGTGGCCTGGGGCCAGCGATGAAGGGTGGGGCGCGGCCAGCGAGTGGCTGTAGGAGGCCAAGGTCAGCGGCGGGCGCCATGGGCGCAGCGGCATGGCGTGATCAGGCAGCGGCGAGCACGCCATGAGCGAAGCCCGCCATGGCGGCCGAAGCGGGAAGGCCTCAATGGCGGCAGATCGGGCAGGGGAGAGGGATCCGGTGCCGAGCACAACAACGGGCGGGCGAGGCAAGGTGGCGCCGAGTGGAGCCTGGCGATGGACGCAGGGCGCCGCCTAATGCAGGGGCATCAGCAGCGGGCGGTCGCGGGCGACGGCCGTGGCGGCGCCAGAGGCGGAGCCGGGGTCTCTAGGCGACGCTGTGGCTCATGGGCACCGCGCGCAAGGCAGCAGAGGCCGGTGCGGTGCGGCCCGGTGCGAGGCAAGGCGGGGCTTGGTCGATGCGGGGGGAGGAGGAGGGAAGAGGCGATGCGCCAACGGCGATGGCCGAGCGCGGCACGGGCACAGCCAAATAGGGCTACGCTGGGCAAAGGTAAAAAAGGGAAGACAAAGAGGAGGGAGAGGGTGAGCTCACGAGGGAAAAGCAGGGAACATGGCAGTGGTGCTCGTGGGGGTTGACGGGGACGACGGCGATGGGGAGGCAGGCCGGCGGTAGGAGGAAGCAGGCCGGTGGGGGAGTCCAGCGAGGTGGCGTTGTCTCCTGGCGGCGACGGGCGTTGAGCGAGGGAGGAGAGAATCGGGCTCCTCCCGATCCAGATCCAGAGCGAGGGGGTGGGGGGAGAGCGAGTGGGGGGGGGAGCAAGTGGGTGACGGGGGTGGTTAGGGTTCCCTCATGGGGATAAGGCAGGGCTGGGTCGGCCGGCTGGGCCAGGTGGGCCGGCCTGGCCGGTGAGCTGGGCCGCCTGGCCCAGTTGGTCAGGGGGCCTTTTTATTCTTTTTTGTTTTGTTTTGTTTTCTATTTTTGTATTTTCTTTTATTATTTCTTTTCTGTTTAAATTCATTTACAAGTATTTAGGCATTTCATAAAAATGTGTTTACTTCACCATAATTACCGATGCAATAATTGACATAGCCCGAACATTTTTGTTTTAATATTTGAAAACTTTTGTCGTTTGACTTATTTAGGATTTAAATTTGAAACGGCTTTGAATTAAACCGAGATTAATTACAGTGACAAAGGTGACGTGGCATCATTAACGTGTGATTACTGCAGCCTAATTATCCGGGCGTCACAATACGTCTCTGTCGTATCTATAATTTTTGATTGTTCCATGCCAATATTCTACAATTTTTACATACTTTTGGCAACTTTTTATACTATTTTTGGGACTAACATATTGATGTAGTGCCCAGTTCCAGTTCCTGTTTGTTGCATGTTTTTTGTTTCGCAGAAAATCGATACCAAACGGAGTCCAAATGGGATAAAAACTGACGGAGATTTTTTTGGAATATATGTGAATTTTGGGAAGTGGAATCAACGCGAGACGATGCCCGAGGGGGCCACGAGGCAGGGGGGCGCGCCCCTGACCCTCGTGGACACCCCGTAAGGTGGTTGTTGCCCTTCTTTCGCTGCAAGAAAGATAATATCCGGATAAAAATCGTGTTCAAATTTCAATGAAATCAGAGTTATGGATCTCCGGGAATATAAGAAAAGGTGAAAGGCCAGAATCAGGGAGCGCAGAAACGGAGAGAGACAGAGAGACATATCCAATCTCGGAGGAGCTCTCGTCCCTCCCATTCCATGGAGACCAAGGAGCAGAGGGGAAACCCTTCTCCCATATAGGGAGAAGGTCAAGGAAGAAGAAGAAGAAGAAGGGGGCCTCTCCCCCTCTCTTCCGGTGGCGCTGGAACACCGTCGGGGCCATCATCGTCACCGCAATCTACACCAACAACTTCACCGTCGTCATCACCAACTCTTCTCCCTTATATGCAGCGGTTTAACCCCTCTTTTACCCGCTGTAATCTGTACTTAAACATGGTGCTCATCACTATATATTATTTCCCCATGATGTATGGATATCCTATGATGTTTGAGTAGATCCGTTTTGTCCTATGGGTTAATTGATGATCGTGATTGTTTTGAGTTGCATGTTTTATTATTGGTGCTGTCCTATGGTGCTCTCCATGTCGTGCAAGCATGAGGGATTGTAGGGTGTTGTAATACGGTCATGATTCGCTTATAGTGGGTTGCTTGACTGACAAAAGCATAAACCCGAGTAACGGGGTTGTTGTGTATGGGATAAAGGGGACTTGATGCTTTAATGCTATGGTTGGGTTTTTACCTTAATGATCTTTAGTAGTTGCGCATGCTTTCTAGAGTTCCAATCATAAGTGCATATGATCCAAGAAGAGAAAGTATGTTAGCTTATGCCTCTCCCTCAAATAAAATTGCAATAATGATAACCGGTCTAGTTATCGATTGCCTAGGGACAAATAACTTTCTTGTGTGACAAAAAGCTCTCTACTAAAACTAACTTAGTTGTGTCTTCATCTAAACAGCCCCTTCTTTTTAGTTACTCGCTCTTTATTATCTTGCAAACTTATCCAACAACACCTACAAAGTACTTCTAGTTTCATACTTGTTCTAGGTAAAGCGAACGTTAAGCGTGCGTAGAGTTGTATCGGTGGTCGATAGAACTTGAGGGAATATTTGTTCTACCTTTAGCTCCTCGTTGGGTTTGACAGTCTTACTTATCGGAAGAGGCTACAATTGATTGCCTATACTTGTGGGTTATCAATAAACCTGGAGAAATGCTCGCAAGGCCTTGTGGCAAGGTGGAAGTGGTAGACGAGGACGTCATGTCGCACGCACAACTGGGCGACGACGACCTTCTGATCGTGCCCGGCATGACCGATGGTGTACTCGAGGTCGGCCGACCACTGCACTTGTCCTCGCAAGGAAATGCTCCATAGTTTGATGGACCTCTCCACCGAGACTGGATCGTTCGTGTACACCACCGAGAGGGCCTTCCCCCTCACGTGGGTGTCCACTATGTTATGCATGGCGAACTGCCCGCCGTTGTCGTCGACGGCCGCTGGGAGCGCCATTGGAGCCATGGGGAGCGCCATTGGAACCGCTGGATGTCCTCTCTGTATGTGTCCTCGTGGGAGTGCTTATTGTGTAGTATGAGACGAGAGATGAAGGTAAACGTCTGCAATAATAAAAGGGGGCCGGGCAGCATGGATTCTCTGCGCGTTGGCATGGCAGCTTTTGCAGCGGGCAACTGCATCGTCGCGCCGCGCCGGTGCAACCGCTTGCACCCGAACGTGCGTGATCGTGCGCCGGCCCCAAACACTGGTAGCGCGCGTGGAGGTATGAGGGCATAGCACCCAGAGGGAAGCGAGAGCAGAGCACGCCGCGGCCGCCTGAACCGCAAGCAACCACACGCATAGAGGAGTTGAACACGCAGGAAATGGTCACCTACAAGACGGCCGACAGTTGTGTCGCTGCGTAGAGAGCGGCCGTGTGGTACCACCTCCGTCTAGTCTATAGTCTCCTTTATATTCCGTGCCATACTTTGCCCTCAAATTTAACCAACAAAATGTTAATGCATGTTTTAAAAATTATATAATTGGGAACTATGTTCAAATACAAATCGAACTATATAATCTTTGGCGACATGGAATCGTATTTTATTAGTTAAATCATACTTACAAACCAGGACGGTGGTATAGTAGGTAACTAAATCACAAACGTTTTTTTATTAACCGTATGTGTACGTGGCCTTTCGTCCTCTTCTCGCACGTCTTGTCACCCCGCTGCCGCAGACGGCTTACAGCGCAAGCTTGCGCAACACGCGGGGGCGTTCTTTTTGCCAAACGGTGGCGCCAATGAATCGTCGGCAAGCCCGTTCCCCCGCAACCTTGTAGGTTCCCACGCAAGCTTCCCCCCGACTCGGTGAAATCCCCCAAAATCCCAATGCTTAAAGGCCTGCTATAAAAACCCTCACGGCCAACGAGCCCTGCGTCGCATTTTCCTCTCCATCCCTGTAGCTTATCTCGTCTGCTTCTCCCACAATCGCCAATGGCACCGGTCCGTCGTCGTTGCTCAGCCACTCCGCCGTCATCAGAGGACAGCTCCAGCTGGGAGGCTACACCGCGCCGGCGGCGCAGTCCCCGGCGTAGTGTAGTGCGCGTGGCGTCCCTGTTGGGTGTGTGCGGAACACCCATCACACGCTCGCCGCCGCGTGCCGCCGGCAGCTGTTGCCGCCGCCGCTGCTGCCACACCACCATCGAAAGCCAGGCCATCGCCCACTCGCCGCCGGGTTCGGCGGAGGTGGCCATCATGGCCGCCACCCCACTACCAGCCACTGTGGCCACCACCCGCTCCACCACCGCGGCCCGAAGGGGGGAGCTGGTGGTCGTGGCCGCCACCCCATCGTCGGCCGCCGTGAGCCCACCATTGACCGCCCGGGTCATCACCCGCTCCGCCACCGCCGCCCGAAGGCGGGAGGCGGAGGTGGATGCCCGCACATGCGTCACTGACCTTGCGCGCTACACCGAGTTCCAGCGGGAGGAGGAGGAGCGCCTCGTCGAGCACGCAAAGATCCTCACCGCCGCCATGGCCGCGGCACATGCCGCCTCAGAGGCGAGGAATCAGGAGATCTACAAGGAAAACCACCTCTTCGAGAGGGGTCGTCGGGAGCGGCAGACGGCGTTCGAGGTGAGCGTCGCTGAAGCTGCATTAGCAGCAGGCACCGCATTGCGGTTTCCCAGCTCGTCGGTAGGCTCCTCCGCCTCTTACTAAGCGCGCTCGGCAGAGGAGAGGCAGCCGGAAGTAGTACAAAGCCCCTCCGCAGTAGTAGTAGTAGTAGTATTTAGGGGTTATTTTGTTCAGTTCATCTGACTATAGATGTGGTGGAACTGTACAACGTAATTAAAATTAGCTAGTATATATAGTTGAACTAGCTATTTCAGTACGTGGTTGGCAACAATTGGGGAAAAGTTTGGTCGATTCAGCTGTCGAGTTGAACTGTTTGTATAAATTAAGAATGACTGCTTAATCTATGAATGAAATCTATGCTTAATTACTAAAGTTTAGTTGCAATAATTAGATACTACTAGTGATTTTTAGCTTCATATTTTGACAAATCGCAGTGTTACAAGGATTGACAAATCTTACCAAATTGTTTGTACGTGGTTGCACATGGGTCATCCAAAACAACCGTTTGCGTTGAAGGGATTTACAAATCCTTTGCTGCTCTCACTTTGCATATGGGTGTTCTATCTAAAACATTTGCGATCAAGAGCTGCAGAAATCCTGCTCGGCACATTTTCTCTTGGCTTCCTGGGGAAGCTGTCGGTTTGCATACGGGTGTTCTAACTAAAACGTTTGTGATGAGTGTTTTATATCTAAAAAGCGAATAAACTGCGGCTTGGGCGCCATTAATGGAGAGGATGCGAGCAAGGTGGGCGGCCATGGAAGTCAAAGGGCTCGCTTCCCAGTGAGCCTGCGCAGCATACAACTCGCACACTTCCCGGTGAGCATGCGCACTCGAGGACAGCTTGCACGCCTCACGGTCGGCTTATGCACCGGACGACGCTTGCACACCCCCCGTTCAGTCAAGGTCAAGCAGCTGTCCTCACGGAACCTCCTATAGCCATTAAAACCAAGACATGTGGCGTCACGTGAATGGTTAACATAATTTTGGATTTACTAGAATTTAAAAACCAGGCATCTCAATGTTTTACCGGCAATCAACGGTGCCCTGGTGTTTGAAATTCATTCCCATTACTTGCATGGGACCTAAGCATGCACCCAAGGACACAGATTTGATTTTTCAACCAATTTATATGCACTGGAGCATGTGCATGTAGTTCAAATTTGAATTATGCACATAAATGCATTGAAAACTCAGTTAATGCATAAAAATGTCCAAACGAACCACGAAAAATCACAAAAATTCACACAACACTCCTGTTGTTCTATGTTTACATGAGAAAAAAACTTGAAAGCAATAAGAGGCAATGGATATCGTTCCGTCCCCAAAGGTGGGACGTTCCCAACCAAAAACCATCATGCTTGTTGTGAGAAGCTCTGATTTCTGCGAAGCATATACCCAAACCTGCCCCAAATGGGACACAATCTGTACCATGGAATGTTGATGCCGCTCCATGATAGCATACCAAGTTTCATGAATTTCGGACGAGTTTTGGATTCACTGGAATTTAAAAACCAGGCATCTCAATGTTTAGCCGGCAATCAACGGTGCCCTGGTGTTTGAAATTCATTCCCATTTCTTGCAAGGGACCTAAGCATGCACCCAAGGACACAGATTTGATTTTTCGACCAATTTATATGCACTGGAGCATGTGCATGTAGTTAAAATTTGAATTATGCACATAAATGCATTGAAAACTCGGTTAATGCATAAAAATGTCCATACGAACACCGAAAAATCACAAAAATTCTCACAACACTCCTGTTGTTCTATGTTGACACGAGAAAAAAAATTGAAAGCAATAAGAGGCAATGGATATCGTTTCGTCCCCAAAGGTGGGACGTTCCCTACCGAAAACCATCATCCTTGTTGTAAGAAGCTCCGGTTTGTGAGAAGCATATACCTAAATCTGCCCCAAATGGGACAAAATTTGTACCACGCCAAGTTGATGCCGCTCCATGATAGCATGCCAAGGTTCATGAATTTCAGACGAGTTTTTTATTTACTGGAATTTAGAAACCAGGCATCTCAAGTTTTGCTGGCAATCAACGGTGCCCTGGTGTTTGATATTCTTTCCCATTTCTTGCATGGGACCTAAGCATGCACACAAGGACACAGATTTAATTTATTGACCAATTTATACGCATTGGAGCATGTGCATGTAGTTCAAATATGAATTATGCACATAAATGCATTGAAAACTCAATTAATGCATAAAAATGTTCGAATGAACGCCGAAAAATAAAAAAAATTCACACAACAGTCGTGTTGTTCTATGTTGACACGAGAAAAAATTTGAAAGCAATAAGAGGCAATGGATATCGTTTCGTCCCCAAAGGTGGGACGTTGCCTACCGAACACCATCATGCTTGTTGTGAGAAGCTCCGGTTTGTGAGAAGCATATACCCAAACCCGCCCCAAATGGGACAAAAGTTGTACCACGCCAAGTTGATGCCGCTCCATGATAGCATGCCAAGTTTCATTTATTTCAGATGAGTTTTGGATTTACTAGAATTTAAAAACCAGGCATCTCAATGTTTTGCCGGCAATCAACGCTGCCCTGGTGTTTGAAATGCATTCCCATTTCTTGCATGGGACCTAAGCATGCACCCAAGGACACATATTTGATTTTTCGACCAATTTATATGCACTGGACCATGTGCATGTAGTTCAAATTTGAATTATGCACATAAATACATTGAAAACTCAGTTAATGCATAAAAATGTCCAAACGAACCCCAAAAATCACAAAAATTCACACAACACTCACTACAAAAAAAAACACACTTCCGTGATGATACGTGTTTGTCACAGTAGGTCACGTTTTCTGTCATGCATGTACATCCATGACAAGTTTATGATAGAATCAAGATAGTCGTACCTGTGCTGTCGTAGAAGTTTTCCATGACATTACCAAAATTATCATCACGAAAGTGCCCACTTCCATGACGATAAATCACGCATCACAGATGTGCTTTCGTCAAGGGTGACCGACACGTGGCATCCACCGTAACGAACGCCGTTAAGCTATCGGGTCCGGTTTTGGATCCGATAACCCGTTAACATCCCCGACCAGTGGGGATTTTCCACGTGTAAAATCATCATTGGCTGGAGGAAACACGTGTCGGCTCATCGTTGGGACAGATGTCATCCACTCATTGGACCCAAAGCGCCTATGATACGTCGACATGTGGCACGGCCCAACAGAGGCCCATATAGGTTAAAAAAGGCTGGTCCAGTCAAAGGCCCGTAGTACTTACTCAGGTACTACTAGGCCAGCCCAATAACGGCCTGCTTAATAAAGGCCCATTTACGGCCTGAAGCCAGATCTTGCCCGTAAATTGTTCGCCGAATATTTGGGCCATTTACGGCCCAAAGCCAGACCTGGCCCATTAATTGTTCACTGAATATTTGGGCCCAATTACAACCCAATGACTTTTGTCCTGTTAGAGGCCCGATGTAGACATGGGCCCATTTCAGCCCGGTGTGACTTTCGGCCTGGGAATGGCCCGTGCTGCCCATGGGCCATATATGGTCCAACGGGACATCGGGCCCACTAACGGCCCATGATAAAGGTGGCAACAATTAAGCCCAACGTGACTTTGGGCCTGTTAAAGGCCTGTCGCATAATTCGCCCGCTGATATCTCAGATAAGCTTTCGCCTCTTAAAGGCCCATGATATCGCAACCAACTAAGGCCCGAGATATGTTTCGCCCGGTAATCGCCTGCGTGATATAACTGGGCCCAAAAAGGCCCTGTCTACATTTCAGCCTGCTGAAGGCCCGTCGACGACGACTAGTGAAAATTGAGGCCCAATATGCATTTTGGCCTACTAAAGGCCCATGGTTTCATCTGGGCCGTAACAGGCCAGTACACTATTCAGCCTGTTAATGGCCCAACGCTACCTGGGCCGAACTAAGTGCTGGGTCCACAAAAGGCCCAACTAAAATATAGGTCGGTGTAAATTGTGGGCCTCGCGCAAAGGGTGAAGGCCCCAATGATTTGGTCCCAAGAAAGATGCAGGCTGGCCCAATTGTGGCCCGCTAAACACCAGGCCCGTTAGAGGCGAATGTTTCGGCCCGGTCGACTACATCTGATTTTTTTTCAGATAGCGAATGAAGGATGTAACTAGTAGGAATTAAGAACAAACCTACTCTATACATAAATAAATTATGGCATAGTAACTAAGAATAAACCTACACTATACAATAAAGGATTTACGGTATATTACATCCACTGGGCATCGAAGTTCGCCACCAGTGATCATAACGCGCAACGAAGAAGCAGATTACAAAACCTAGGCTCCATTGTAGCGAAACAAAATAATACTGAACCGAGACCACTTCCAAGACAGTTCAAGAATGGTTAGTCTTATGCTGAACTATCGCACAAGTTGCCGAGCAAGGCGTGAGACCCGCCTAGCATGTCGGTCATAGCTTCCGTGTGTAGCTGTTTAGTGATGAGGTTCTCATTGGTGTTCTCCGCAATCTTTCTCGAGATAGGACTTCAAGTCGAAGTTGAGTTGCGTAATGCCTTTCGCTAGAACTTGGGACTCAAGAAGTCGAACTGATTCGCATAACAAATTCTATGAGCTTGTCTGACTGCTAGTCTCAAGTAACTTGAACACTGCATCAAGACAAGACTTTGGGGTTGTCTCGCTATCTTCAAGATGTTTTGCCTTGTTTGCTGCAATATATGTTGGGTTTGTCTCACAGCCTTCAGTAGACTTGTGCATGCCATCAGGCATATCACCCTGAAACAAAGCAAAGAGATGACAGGTTTTGCACGTGTATAAACAAAGATGATAACTGTGCTGTCAATTCCATCCAATTTCAAATTAGAAAATAAAGAGTAAGTGCAAATATCAATAGCATAATTTGGCATTGTTCATAATGCGGGGAGCTTCACCACACTACTGGATTACCATGTCAACATAACAAGCATAGATGAAGGGCAAAGAAAAGTATTGTATCTATGGGCATGGCATGTTGTTCATATCATCAGCCACATCAGTAAGATAAAACAGGAGATGACAAGGTGCAAACGTGAGCTGCTTCACCACACACTGGATTATAGATCCACAAAAACAAGCATACATATAGGGAGTATTGAGTAATGTGCACGGTATGAATAAGGAATTTGGTTTTACAAGTAAAAATTAGAACTTACGGTTCTTGCGAACATGCATTTTGGTAGAAACAGCAAACTAAACAGCAGTAAACGATAGGGAGTATGAGCAAATTAAACAACAGTTGAGGATAAAGGCTTTAGAAGGACTGACTTACATTAATAGTTAACACCGGCTTTATAATGCCCTTCTCCATGTCAAGGGAAGGATAACTCAAGAATTTCAGCATAGAATCTTCTTCATAAGCATTGCTTGTACTCTACATTTTGTAGAGAGTAATTATAGATATGATAATACTGGAAGGGATAGAGGATAATGAAGATAAGATGCAGATTGATGCTACATAATCAACTACCAATCCCTAGAAGTACAAGCATTACAGGACAAAATGTACTAACAAGAGCAATGGGCTACACTTTTGCACTGGCATTGTCTGTGTATTCTACTTTTTTGGTAAGATTAAATATAGATTTGATCTTTTTTAGTAAATGGTGGGCGAGGGAGATAAGATGCAGAATGTTACACAATAAACCAATCCCTCTTCCCATAATACAAGTGTTTTGAACACTGTGTACTGTATAAAACGTTCTTATATTATGGGACGGAGGGAGAAGCTGTTAATGTAAGTACAAAGGATAGACGACGCTCGTCCTTACAAGAGGACTGCAGAGCTAAACCTCTTCAAAAGCATTGGGTCGATTCTAAATTTATGTAAGAGTCCATACAGATCTTATAATGTCCACCAAATGGACGATAACGAGGCTAACATGTGCAGTGATGCTACATAATCAAACAGCTATGAAAGTAAGTATGGTCATACAGGTAAGAGGTACTCACAAGAGCAATGCAAGGTGCAGATAGTTGCGTAGATTCGTGGTCCCTTGAGAATGAATGTTCTTCCGCTAACAGCTTTCATACAAGTGAGACGTTAAGGCAAATGCAGAAATGTAGTTCAAATTGTGATGTGATATCATAGATAGTACCTTACGCTGCAGCCGAGACCAATGTGTAACAAGATTATTCCACCACCGCCGGATAAATGTAGCACCGAGACTTTACAGAAATTTCATTTACAGGCTTGCCATCGGGCGCGCTTGCCTCGTAGGAATGATACTTCATCAACGAGTGCTTGAAAAGCTTAACCAACCCTTGCTCGCCTTCACAATCCAGTTTGGTCCTCGCCTATTTAAAAGAATGAAATCTTGTGTCTTCTGTCAGCAGAAACATATGCAATAATGACCATGAATAACATTAGTACATTACTTACCGTAAGTTGCGGAGGAAGACTGGAAATTGTTGTGTGTCTGCGGTATAATCTTTCCATGAAGGAAAGATGTGCACAAAGTTCCTGACAACAATATATGCTTTGTCTTCTAAAATGGGAAGAAATGGAACAGGGGTCCTATTTGCTGCAATTGGGGCTCTCTCTGGTTCGAAAAGGGATTTGGAAACTGGATTTGGTGTACTCTTTGCTGGAATGGGGGTTTTGCGTCATAGAGCTGGTGCTATGCCAACTGGCATAATCATAATGTTTGCTTTAGTTGGGGTCTGCTGAGTTGGGGCATCAGAAATGACCAGTGTAGTAGGGCTAGAGTCTGCTAGAGTTGAGGTGTTTTGTGGGTCAGGTGATATTGCAACTACACCTAATGGGCTATTTGATTTATCAGGTGCCACTACCTTTTCCAAATACTTTGCTTGTGCTCCTCCATGATCAGCAATCGCCTCTTCCTTTTGAACGTCCCGATACACAAGAACAGCATTTGAATGGATAAATATGGTATGGTGATAGATGGAATATGTAATCAAAATGGATAGGCAGGGCGATTCACATACACGATGTGTAAACTAAGCTAATGGCAGTTCAACAAAGTAGAAGCAATGCAAAGCATCAGCTTGCAAGATATGTGCATAAATATAACCTTGGAAAGTTAGAGCAAGCACCTTGATGAGTGAATAAGATAGGGCATCTTCCTCCGACTCCTCCACTTGGGAGCTACATTGACTTAGGTCTCCCTCTAGCTCGTAATCACTGTTAGGATCATATTCTCGAGCATGAATCAGAGGTGGAGAGCGCTTGCATTGCATTCCATCCGCACTTGATTTCAGTCCCTTAATGCCAAGTTTGACAGCCATGGCGTTGTTCTGCTTTATTCTTTTCATGCGTGCAAGCTCATAATCATTATGATGCTGTTCAGAATCTGAGATTCATCAAAACATAAAAAGTAGTCAGATTATCTAAGGAATGCATTGCGGATTCAAATCGAAGAGTGTCTCCCTATAAACCCCTTCATATGCAAAGTTCACCCCCCAGCCGTGCTGACTAGTGTTGGATTTCGGGTTCCGGCAGACCCTTGAGGTTCGAACACTAGGGTGCGCGCGGAAATCTGCCCTCTACCTACCTGCACCCCGCCACCTCGCTAGGATCTAAACTACGAAAGGAACAACACAAGAGACACAGGGTTTATACTAGTTCGGGCCACCATTGTGGTGTAATACCCTACTCTAGTTTGTGGTGTGGTGGATTGCCTCTTAGGCTGATGGTGATGAACAATACAAGGAAGAACAGCCTCGCGAGGGCTCTGTCCTTGGCTGGTGCGATGAGCTGCTAGGGGGAGCTCAGTCGCCTTCTCTCTCTGATTCCAGATTGTCTCTCGCTACCGATTTCAGACCAAGATGCCCCTAGCTCTGTGTGCGGCTAGTCCTATTTATATGCAAAAGGCCCCGGCCTCTTCCCAAATATTGAGCAGGAAGGGCGCCAACAATTGGCCATTTTGAAGGGGAACATCCGTACACTTATCCCGACTAAAGTTGGTCCTCGCCTCGTCAAAGGCTCGTGGTGACGCCAGCTTGGGCTCCACAATGACTTCCTTCCCGCCGTTGGACTGGTCTTGGTCTTGTTGCACCAAAATGGACGCCTTTGCTTGATGCTCTCGCCGCGCTTGCTCCTTTGCACCAAAGAGGAAAGGAGGACACTTTGCTGGCTGGCGCCACCGGGCGCCCTTGGTCGCCATGGCTTGCGCCATGGGCACCTCGTGAGGTACCCCGCCTTGATCTCTCTCGCCTCCTCGCGAGCCACCGATGAGGCTGTGCTCGAGGAAGCTCCTCGTCAGTCCGCCCATGAGGCTTGGCCTCGCGAGGGTCTTGAGCTCGTGTTGATGAAGATGGGCCGTGTTGGGACCCCTTGAGCCACGCCGCAGCCGCAGTGCAAGTCCGGGGACCCCATTCCCGTAACGCCGACAAGAGCCCCCGGTCCCAAGGCGCCCGGACTTGGCTGAGTAGAGAGGCGAAGGGCAAGTGTGAGCGCTGGGTCCTAACAGCTCATGGGTTTTGGGCGCCAGCGTGGCGGTTGATTGGACATGGACACCTCAAAGAATCACATGAAGTCGATAAAGGAGCGGCGTCTCGCTTAGGCTTTGCTTCCCTTGCCTTCTCTGGTTACTGCTCAGATCCCCTTTCTTGCGCCTCTCCTCCCTGCCTTCGAAATCTTCAGATCCACTTCGACTGCATGCCCTAGCAAGGCATGGCGCCTCGCCCGACCCCGGCCGGAGCTTGGTACGCGCCTGCCGTGGACTCGCCGAACGTGTCAGAGGCGAGCCTTGCCCGGGTGCGCCAGATGGCGGCGGTGCAGGGCATTGACGGGGCGAAGGTGTTCAGGGCCGGCTCCGCCCTCCCTGAGGGCCAAGGGAGCACCTTCTATCCACTCTTTGTAAGTGCCATTGTTGCCGGTCTGATGCCTCCCTTTTCCGAGTTCTTCTTCTCTGTCCTCCGCCATTACAAGCTACAAGCTCTGCATCTCCACCCCAACTCTGTTCTCCTCCTGGCGATCTTCGCCTACTATTGTGAGGCTCACGCCGTAGTGTAGCCCTCAAAGGGCCCTATCATGCCACTATTTCTCTCTCCGACCTCTCGTGGTTCCTTCTTCAAGTGTCAGCGAAGCTTCCTCACAGACGTAGCTCCATCGCCATTTCAACCCCGGAAGAGGATTGAGGGCTTCAGAGCAAGTGGGTCTTGGTAGATGTTGGGCTAATCCACCGGCTAATCTTGCCCATAGAGCACCCCATACACTCCGACGATCGGGTCTCGAGTGGAGCTCGTGGATCCCAGCGAGGCCGGTGTTGGAGAGGATGGACATGGATCTGAGGCCGGCCAGCATGGCAGCGGGGAGCTGACCGGCTGCCGCTTCGAGGGAATTCCCGAGCGCCACTGGCTTCACTTCGCGCACCCACTTCCGATGTGGAGGCCCCACCCGAGCCCTGCGGTCTTGGCCAACGAAGACCTGGCTGCGGTTCTCTAATCTTTGGTCAGGCGACGTGGCGAGGTTGGAGGGCGCCCACGCCTGCTCCTCCGCCGACGACCGGGAGCAGGTAGTGGAGTCCATGCCCGTCTTCAATGGGGACGGGTCCGTGCCCGTGGAGGCTCCCGAGGACCCGGTGGACGTGTCCTCCGGTGACTATAGCGAAGAGAAGGGAGAGGGGAGCGGGAAGAAGGGCTCGACTCCGAGGCGACCGATGGAGAGTCGAGGGCTCCCCTCCCTCGGTGCAAATCCTGCGTTCTCCGCCTCTCACCGAGCGACGACGACGACGAGGATGATGACAAGCGGGCGGCGGAAGCTTGCCTCGATCCCGGCTAAGGACAGACCGGCTGGTCCCCCGCTGGTCTGCCCCGCATCGAGGCGATCCGCAGCGCGCCTCCCTCCTCCCGATCTCCTTGAGGCTGATCCTTGTAGCCGCTCTCGGCTTCGTGTATGGCCGGAGGTTGCTCGAGCCATGAGCGACCACCAGAAGTGCTCGATTCCTATCTTATTTCTTGTTTTGTCACGAGGCTTGATGTCTCAGATCTCTTGGCTAGGCTGGCGCCCTGCAAAGAAGTCAAGGGATCTCCGAGGTCCTGCCTGGGCAGCGCCTCCGCCCTGAAAGAAGGTGATCGTGATGCACGGGCCTCCCTGCCCGGTCATCCTCGCGAGGCCTGGTGGAGCTGGCTGGGCGAGCTCAGCCCCATGGCCCAAGCGACTCTCGAGGTGTCCTCGCCGATGCCACCGACACAGCTGCTGGGGCGCGCAGGTCCCGCCAGACACCGTGGTCACACCGCCGTCCTCTCCTCCTACTCCACCAACTGCTGTCTCCGCCGCCTCCTACTACCGCTCGATGGTGCTGCCGCCGAACTCGACCGGTTGCGGCAAGATCTTCCGGCGCCACCTCGCCAGGCCGGGCGCTGAGCTAGCTTCTGGCTGGATTCGCTCCGACGCTTCAATGCGGGCAGCGCTGGTCCAGGCCTCGACGGCTTGCAACGAGAAGAAGCAGGCCGTCCTTGGGGGAGGTAGCCGATGTCCGAGGTCGCTGCAAGGCGCTGGAGAGCGAGCTGCAAGGCCTGCGGGACCAGCTCGCCAAGGAGGCCTGCCTTCGCCAAGAGCAGGAGGAAGGCATGAAAGCTCGCGAGGTCGCCGTCAAGGATCGTGACGCCAAGCTCAAGAAGCACCGTGAACGCCTAGGTGTGCTGGAGCAAGAGTTGGAGGCGAGGAAGGTCGAGCTGGATGGCAAGGCACAGGTCCTTGCCGAGGATCGCGTGGCCTTCACAGATATGGAGGTGAAGGCTCGCACCTTGCTGACGGAGCTTTATGATAACGGCCTGGAGAGCCCGCTGGCCGGCGCAGAGGACGGCCCCGCCAAGTTGCTTCCCTTCCTGGTTCGCGCTCTTGAAGATGTCACCCTTGGCCTTGGCCCTACGGATGAGGCCGAGGCGCGGTCTTGTCTTCGCATACTGACGCTGGTCCTCACCCGCCTACCTTCGCGATCCCAACGCCGACCTCGACAGCTGGCTGGAGCCAGCGAGCGGCGAGCTTGACGCTGCCGCTGCCGAGGCCATGAAGGGTCGCGGAGGCTCGCTAGGAAGTTCCGGCCTTCAGCACTAAGCTGAAGCGGGCGCTGCCAACCTCAAGGCTCCACAAGGCGAACCCGGCCCGCACAGCTCCACCACCAAGTGACTCCATTGTGGCTCCCTGCTCGCTTTTAATTCCTGCACATGTATCATGCCTCGGGGAGGCATTTAAACTTGCATTTGGCATTGTGATAATAGTTATGGACTGTAATAATTGCTTTTGAATTCCTTGAAATTTGCGCTTTTCCTTCCTACTTGCTTGTGTTCTACGCCGCAGAGCCGCCCCGCAAGATACTCAGTCAGCTGCTAGCCCCGACCGAAACCAGGACGGGACCAAGGAGTGAGGGGCTACGTGACAAGTTAGGCTCCCGAGTCGCGATGCTCGTGGAGTCCCCTTGGCGCATCGAACAACAAGTAGGGAGGTGAGATGTGGGTGGATCTACTGCTCAACGCCTGCAGAGCCCGGCCCTGCATACCTCAACCGCTGTTAGCCTTTCGAACTAAGGAGTGAGGGGCTATGTGACCAGCTTAGGCTTCTGAGTCGCGATGCTCAGAGTGGGACTTGACGCACGAACGACCTTCGACATTGGCTCCGCTCGGGGGAGGACGACGACGGTCCAGGCCCGAGGGGCCTGGCTGGGTGGCGGCGTCTGGCGTGACCTGCCGCAGCCCCTGCGCGGCCCCTCACGCTGCACTCCCGAGGGGAGGCGCGGCGATGAGGCCGCACACCGAGCCTGGCCCCGAGGTTGATGCAGCCCGGGCCACCTCGCTTGTTTATCACCAGACGGAGCATAGCGCTCTGTATGTGTACGGGCATAGCCGCCTCAGCAAGGTCGCCACCAACAAGGAGCATGGTGCTTCCTCCGTGCGTGGGAGGGGCTCCTCTCCGGAGGAGTCCCCGGCGCGTACAGCCCCGCCGACACGTGGCCGGCACAAGAGGGCCTCGACGAGGTGTATCTGGGCACCCGTGAGCCAGCCAGGGACTCACGGGCCCTACTCAAGGCGGGTTGCGCCGCCACCGGGCCTTATCTTGTGACATGTTCCTTCAGACGGTTAGATGCCGCGCTCACGCCCTCGGGTCCCGCCCTCGAGTTGGTCTCACCGCCGCCGGTATGCCAGTCGCGATGCCGTGGACAAGGCCGAGGGTGAGGGCTGGAGAGCCAGAGGAGCCCCGAGTCGCGATGCTCAGTACCCCCTTTAACGTGCAAGCGGTCGACATGGACAAGAAAAGGTGCCATGGATTGGCATCAAATAACAAGCATGATGGGTCCTAACGATGACCCAAATAAATGCAAGAGGGATACATGCCGCCGGTCTGCCCGAGCGACTTGGGATGATGCAGCCAAGGGCGCCCCAACAAGGTAAGCTAGAACAGGAAGTAAGGGGATACACGCCGCAGGGACGGACCCACGCGCCCGGGAATAATGCAGCCCTAGGGGGCGCCCCACTGGAAATGAAACTTGAAAGATGTCACCGGTAGCGTTGAAGACGAAGGGTGTTGGTGCAGAGACTCGGTGGGCTGCGGGAGTCGATCTCACGAGCCCCTGTGCTCGGGGGCCTCGGAGGCTCCGGAGGCGCTGGTGGCTCCTCGTGGACCATCTCCATCTCCGCCAGGGCTGCGGAACGCCTGGCCTCTTGAGCCTCCAGGATGTCCCTCATGAGGCGCTGGTACGTGGCGGCCGCGTTCGGCACGCTGTAAGGCATGCGAACGTAGCTGTGGGGTGGGCCTTCGCAGCGCCCCATGCGAGAGGACCAGAGGTGCTCCTGAGAGGCGGCTCGGTTGAGCCCTGGTATGTCGATGCAGACGCGCAGCCCACCATCCTCACTTGGATGGGGTGCTACGGCAGGTAAGCGGCGGCTGCCACTCATGACTCTTGACTCCTGCAGCTCCTGAATGGCCTTGCTGACGAACTCCTGAGGGTTTGGCCCTCCTTGCCTTGCTCCTTCTTGAGGGAAACGTGCTTCGAAACACGCCTCCAAGTGGTGCCCAAGCGCCACCCTCGTGACCTTAGCAAGGTCGGTGGCCCTCCAGGGAGGAGCCCCCAAGCCCTGCCTGAGGAAGGCGCCGGGCGCGCTTTCCTATGCGATAGAAGGAGGTTCCCCTTGAGTAGGCGTGGACCTGAGGGGCCTGCCTCCTGAGGGGCCGGGCCGGACGATGTCTTCTTCTTCTTAGGGGTGGTCTCGGGAAGCCTCCTGCTTCCGCCATCCGGGTCTTCTAGTGATGCGGCCTGAAAGGCTCGCTCCAGGGAGCACACTGCGTCTTTCTCTTCGCAGGGCACCGTGATGACTCCGCCACTTCTCGGCATCTTGAGGATGTTGTAGCTGTGGGGTACGGCCATGAACTTGGCCAGCGCTGGGTACCCGAGGATGGCGCTAGTATGGCAAAGCGAATGTGGGCGACGCCAAGTCGATGAGCTCGGTGCGGTAGTTGTCGCGTGCGCCAAAGGTGACAAGGAGGCGAACCTGCCCGATCGGGACCGTGGAGCCGTCGGTGACCCCAGAGAAAGGCTTGGTTGGCTGAAGCTGATTGTAAGGCACTTGGAGATTGTTGAACGTTTCCACGGACAGGACGTTGAGCCCTACACCGCCATCGATGAGGGTCTTGGTGACTAGCACGTTGCTGATGATTGGGGAACGGAGCATCGGGAGGACTCCGGCTGTGGCCGCACACTTGAGCTGATCCGCTGAGCTGAACGTGATGGTGCACGCTGACCACCTGAGGGGGCGTGTGGCTTCGAGCTTGGGGAGAACTACATTCACTTCGCGGGTGAACTGCTTGAAGATGCGTTGAGAGGCTGGGGCTTGAGCTCCGCCCAGGATGCAGGCGATCGCGCGAGGCTCCTGGAAGCCCCCAGCCCCCTCGTCCTGATGATGGTCTTTGTTTCTCCTTGGCTGCAGCGGCAGAGGAGGGAGGCCTACATTGCCTTGCGGACGATCCTCGCGAGGCTGATCCCTCCAGCCTCCCTCGCGAGGTGGGTCTTGCCAGCGATCCTCGCGAGGTTTGTCGTGCCATCCTTGGCGAGGGCCGCGGTCTTCCCAGCGTCCTGCGTTCCTTCCCCCTCCTCGGCCGTAGCCCCGGTCACTGCGGTCGGGACGTCGGCCGATCCTCCCTTCTCACACGGCTCGGAGCTCTTGACATTCGCTGGTGTTGTGGGTGTGGAGGTCGTGGTACACGCAGTACCGGCTGCCCTTGGAAGACTCGGGCTAATCTCTGCCCCGCTTGGTGTCCGGTTCTGCCGCGAGCACGGCAGCCCCCTTGCGCTTCACGTCCTTGGCCTTGGATTTCTTCTATTCTGGGTCTGTGGCGGGCAACTCGAGGAGGGAGAGACGCCCTTCCTCGGCCCTGGCGCACTTGGTCGCCAAGTTGAACAGCTCCAAGGAAGTGCACAGATCTTCATGCATCGCCAGCCCTCCTTCATCTTGACGTCACAAGACACCGCCGGAGAAGGCGGAGATGATGGCCTCCTCACCACCTTGGGAATCTTGAGGCGGCGTTGTTGAAGCGCCGGATGTACTTCTGCAGGTCTCTCCTGGTTTCGCTGATGCGGTGCATGTCGCCATGGTGGGTGGCCGTCACGAGTACCTTGGAAGTTGGCGATGAAGCGGTACGCATCTCGCCCCAGGAGGAGATCGTGTTCGAGGCAGGTTCAGGAGCCAAAGGGCCCCGGCCCTGAGCGCCATGGGAAACCAGTTCGCCATGACCTTCTCGCCTCCGCTTATGCGCTTCGATGCCAGCTCAGACCTGGAGGAACTCGCGGGTCGGCTGTACCGTCAGAAGCGAGGAGGCAGGTCCGCTTGAACTTGCTGGCCACGCGACGCAAGCGCAGCTCGGGGTGAAGGCACGGCAGCCTGCTGTGGCTACGGGGCCTTGGGTGACGAAGAGCTTGGTCTTGCGGGTCCCTCATGCGCTGCAGCTGGGAGCAGCGCTGGTCTCGACGCGTCGAGCAGGGAAGCGTGGTCGCGACGAGCTGGAGCGGGGAGCACTCGGGCAGCTTCTTGCGGGCGAGGGACCTCCTGGCAGCTCTGCTCTTGTCGCGCTGGCGCTGGACGGAGCGGGTTCCGCCCAGGGACCACGCGCCTTGGGGCCTGGGCACCTTCTTGAGGGGGAGGCGGTCGAGGCGCCCCCGGAGCTTCGTCGCCCACGCAGGATGGGGTGCGGTGCAGCGGGACAGACGGTGCAGGGGAGCCCCCTGCGGCACGGACGAGCTCGGCGACGCGGTCGAGCCACTCTTCGTAGACGTCGTCGACGGGACGGTAGCGCAGGAGCTCTTTTGCCGCGATGAGCGCAGCTCGAGCCTCCATGGGCTCGCGGAATGCGCGAGACGAAGAACAAGCCGGGGCGAGCGAGGGGGTAGCAGTGCGGCCGTCTTGCCTCACGGAGGGATGCTGGGACGATGCTTGCTGCTCGTTCCCCGCCGGGCCGGTGGTGGCGTTGACGGCAGGCGACGGGGAACGACGAGGGCGCCCACCGACGGGAGCCGTCTGGGCGACGCGGGAAGCGAGAGCGGCTCGGTGCTCGGCGCGGGCCCGACGTGCGTCAGACATGGATGCGGGGGTCGACGGAGAACAGAGCAGCGGAAGATTTAATTCGCAAGCACTTTACCGGGCGCGCCAAATGTCGGATTTCGGTTCCGCAGATCCTTGAGGTTCAACACTTTGGTGCGCGTAAGGAAATCTGCCTCTACCTTCCTGCACCCCGCCGCCTCGTTAGGATCTAAACTACGAAAGGAACAGCACAAGAGACACAGGGTTTATACTAGTTCGGGCCACCATTGTGGTGTAATACCCTACTCTAGTTTGTGGTGTGGTGGATTGCCTCTTAGGCTGATGGTGATGAACAATACAAGGAAGAACAGCCTCGCGAGGGCTCTGTCCTTGGCTGGTGCGATGAACTGCTAGGGGGAGCTCAGTCGCCTTCTCTCTCTCTCTGATTCCAGATTGTCTCTCGCTACCGATTTCAGACCAAGATGCCCCTAGCTCTGTGTGCGGCTAGTCCTATTTATATGCAAAAGGCCCCGGGCCTCTTCCCAAATATTGAGCGGGAAGGGCGCCAACAATTGGCCATTTTGAAGGGGAACATCCGCACACTTATCCTCGACTAAAGTTGGTCCTCACCGTCAAAGGCTCGTGGTGGTGGCCGGCTTGGGCTCCACAATGACTTCCTTCCCGCCGTTGGACTGGTCTTGGTCTTGTTGCACCGAAATGGACGCTTTGCTTGATGCTCTCGCTGCGCTTGCTCCTTTGCACCAAAGAGGAAAGGAGGACACTGCGCTGGCTGGGCGCCGCTCACCGGGCGCCCTTGGTCGTCATGGCTTGCGCCATGGGCACCTCGTGAGGTACCCCGCTTGATCTCTCCGCCTCGCGAGCCAGCCTGACGCTGGCGTGCTCGAGGAAGCTCCCTGTCGTCCGCCTCATGAGGCTTGGCCCCTCGCGAGGGTCTTGAACTCGTGTTGATGAAGATGGGCCGTGTTGGGCCCCCTTGAGCCACGCCGCAGGTCAGCAGGCGTGCAAGTCTGGGACCCCTGCTCCTGTAACGCCGACAACCAGACCACACACAGTAAATACAAACCCTTATGTCTCTATAACAGTGCATACACATTTCAAAACTGAAGTAGGAACATTAGAATCATATGAAATTCAGTGATTTGAACAAATAAACTAAGGAATTATGAGTGGCATAATGTTTAGCTTCAAGGGTGGAGTGTTGGTAGTGCACACAAAGCAAGTAGGCAGATTGTATTCCATGTAAAAGATCGAAGCCTATGTAAAAGCTGGAAATGACACTTTCTTTCTATACAATGCAGTGTTCATTGCCCACACGTGATGGAAGAGATCACATAGAGAAATACTATTCACTCATGTCTACGGTTGCAGTATTTAGAAACAGGGCCGCCAGATATTTCAATCCGAAACGTGGAAGCACAAACTTATTTTGTCGTCGTCCTTTTTTGGGGGGAGGGGGAGGGAGGGGGTGGGTGGCTGGGTGCTAAGCGTCCTTCCGACACACTCGACCACCACGACACGACCCTGGTCTGCCTGGTGCGCCTACATTTGAAATGCAAACGAATCTTCTTTCAATTGCAAATGAATCTGTATGTATTACCATGCCCATGTTTTCCATGCAATAATTAGTCATTCGTAACGAGATACTATAAATTAATTAATGAGGAGTTATTTGAAAAAAAAAAAGCAAAACGGTATCCACGATATCCACGCTAACGTGGATTGGAGTGTGTGTCACATAATTAGTTATTTGAATTAGAGTGTGTGTCACATAGCGATCTCCAATTCTAACATGGATTTCGCATTTCAATGTATCCACGCTACTTTTTGAATACAAATTCATATGTATATGATGAACACCATGGTAGTGAGAAAACTTTTGGATGGATTCAAACATATGACCTACAAAATAGCACAACAAAACGAGTCAATATCAACTTTTCAAAACCTAGTATGGCATGAATTCGAAATAATTACCCATATGCATGGTCCTCAGTTCAAATCTTACAATGTATACTGAATTGAAACATTGATATTAAGTCTCGTACTATCTACATTCAAATGTTGTTTTTACCCCCTTTTACGCTACATACTTCCTCAGATCATCAATTTTCCTCTCCTAACCACCTTAGGAAGCTATCAGCCCAACACACATCCATTCTTTCTCTCCATGTTTCGATCTCTAACTCTCTCAACTACACAACCCCTTTTTCCACTCACATTTAAATGTATTTACCTCACACACCCGCCATTGCACCCCATGCCGAGCTCTACCCCTCTCCCTCTCACCCTCTCACGCTAAATACATGCATTGCCTATCTAGCCCCCCAACCTCTCGTGCGCACGCACGCACGTTGTCTATCTAGGTCACTCCCTCGAGGCTGTCTCACTCTTTCTTCCGCACGGCGGGCCACACTCGCTCAATCTCGCTCTCTTGATCTGAGTCTCGTTTAACCTCGTTTTCTTTCACACACAAATGATATATCTCCCTGTTCGGGCCTCGATTGACACACTCTATACTCTCTCACGCAGATTGTCTATCTAGGTCAGTCCATCGAAGCCGCCCCCACTCTTTCGACCTCATGGTGGGCCACGCTCGCTCTCCCTCTCTCTCTCTCTCTCTCTCTCTCTGTGTGTGTGTGTGTGTGTGTGTATGTCTCGATTGACCTCGCTCTTTCTCGGACAAAAACGATATATCACCATGTTTGAGCCCAATTCGACTTATTCACATTGTATACTCTCTCACGCACATTGTCTATCTAGGTCACTCTCTCCAACCCGTCTCACTCTTTCGATCGCACGACAACCCTATGTGATCGATTGACCATGCTTCCTCCCACGCACAAAATATATCTACATGTCTGTGACTGGATCATCTCTCAAGCTCTATCTTACAGCCCTCACCCTTGCCAAAAGCTCAATCAGACAATATCTCTCCAGAGCATATATATTTCTTTAATTAATGTCGGACCACACTCACTTTTCTCTCTATCTATATGTCTCTCGATTGACCTCGCTTTCTCACGCCGTATCTTCCACACATTGAAGCTACCTCTCCAACCTTGGATTAATTTGTGTAGGCATTTATTCCGGCCGGTTTAGATTATATTTTTGTAGCATTCGGCCCACAACTACTCAAAACACGGTTGCAACCCCCGCAACTCCCCTAGTTGATTTCCCTCTGGCTCGGTCATCGCTCTTTCGCACGTCCTTTCTCGCCTTCAACGTCGCACCATGGTATTATTGCAAAAAACTCTGTTGTTCTCTTTAATTATTATAAATAAGCTACAAAACTACACACCGATAGTCCACTTGGAATGGAACAAATTTCGACCCACAAATTAAAGTGCTACAAACTACACACCGAGGGGCCCACATGTCATGAAACAAATTTGGACCCATATACAAATTAAAAATAAAGGACGAGGATCGAACATGCGACTGGGCCTTCAAGTCAAGACGTCAATAGGCAACATACGAGAACAGCAATGTTTGTTGTACCTCCCTTTGTTCACATAATGTTTTTATATTACCACAGCCTATTTAATTAATAACATGTAATATTATTTTTAGTACTATTCGCCTTCACTTACTGGTGGGTTCCATGTGTGCTCTCTCTCTCTCTCTCTCTCTCTCACTCCTCCCCTTCTGCATTTAGACGCACGGGAAAACACGAAGAACTCGCGGGCGATGTTGCCGTTGACCATATCTGGACGCGTTCACAAGTTACGGCACTAGTTTCACGTGCTAGCAGCACTAGTCAGTGTGTACGTGAAATGCACGTTAATTTGAAAGTATATTAAGTGCATGCGAATATTAAGTAGGATATTATATGCGTGTTATTATGTGATTAGCACTATTTTTGGCATCAAATTAACTGCACGCTAAACGTGTTGAGCGCTAGACATTGAAGCAGTCTAGGTCATTGGATGACAAGGAATACATGTGGCTTGATGATGTTTTATATTTAATTTGATACGGCTCTAGCAGAACATTCAATCGATCAAACCATAGATTTCGTTCAGTCTGACTCCGACTTTAAATTATACGACGATCGATCTAAAATAAACGGAAATGATAAACGTTCGGATTTTAAGCATGGCAATCCGAACATTTTTCATGGCAAATTTAGATTACGCGGTGGCGGTTGGGGCATCTTGCGGTGGGAAGCGGCTCCTCTGTCGTGCTATGTGTGTCGTCGGGCCACTGACCGACGGTGACGGCGGCGCCTTGCGCCGTGGTTGGCGTACTCCTGGACATTGGCCTAGCTCCAAGGAAGGCCAAAATGTTCTGGACTTCAGAGCGAGTCAACTGGCGGAAGGAGGCGACTGGCGTTGGTGCAAGGAAGTGGTCGACGACAGCCATCCACGCCGCTGAGGGGGGCACTGGCACCCGCGCGGGGACAGACGCCGTCAACGCGCGGCGGAGACATTCGTGTGCACGGCACCGCACGGGCGCAGCATGTCGATTAGCACGCCACAGCGCATGTGCTGGCAGTGCATCGGCACTTTCGACGGGCGCAAGCGTCGTCAGCAGCGCGAAGCGCATGCGCCGGCAGGTGCACGGCACCGCACGGCATGCACGCCGCTGCACGCGCAGTACATCGCTGGCCGGTGCACGGGCGCGTGAAAGTCGGCGGGGACCTCGTGGAACCCCGTGGCATCAAGCTCGGCGACAATGTGCGGCTCCCAGCCTATCAATGCCACGGGGATAGGTGCTCGCGCATTCGGGGCGACGGGAGCCGGAACGGGAGCGGGGACAGGCGCGGCATCTTCCCGCAAGGCCAGTTCAGATCGTCCCAGAGCGCCTTATGTTCTTGAGACTTCGGCTGGGTGTCGTCCTCAGGAAACTGGAAGACTAAGGGCAGACCATCGTGATGCAGCATGGCGTACGTTTAGTCAGGCTGGTTGGAGGTAGACGACATGAGAATCGGAGAGGAAGAGAGAAGATTGTAGCGATACCGGGTAGTGCGGGGTTGATTTTAAACTACGGCGCTGGCGAAATTAAAAGTGGGAGCAGTTGGGACGAAGGTGGGCGGCGGAGCCTGGTCAAAGGGCTCGCCTCCCGGTGAGCTCTGACAACGGTTCGCCGCACGCCTCCTCGTCACCGGCCCGGCAGCGGTCTGCTTGCACGCCTCCCATCGACTCACACGCTTGCTCGGACGGCACCTGCCAATGAGAAGCGGGACTCGTGGCGGCACGTAAACGCCCACGGTTTCAATAGTGAAAGCGTTCGCCTTAACGTGACAGGTCTTTGTTCCAAAATACCTTGGCTCTTCATTTGTGCAACTTGTCATAAGCAACTTGTCTCAAATTGGAGGAAAAAATTACAAAGTAATATTTGTGCCATATCACGTGACAATGCTCAGTTTCAAGAATTTATGATCACTTTTGGATTTTCTAAAATTTAAGATCCAGGATTCGAAACAATAGCATAACCTGCATCATGCAATAAATTTTCAAGCCATACATCTATCCTGTTGTATTGTTTAAGAAAGGATTTGGTCAAACATTTTGCTTAGTTAGACTTCAGACAAGTTATATATGCAAAGCAAAAGGATAATCCCTTCCTACCAGTGCATTGCCTGATATATTAACTCAAGTACTAGGCATGAACAAATGGGCTCAATTTTGTGCTCATGCTGGTGTAGTAGTAGTAGTAGTAGTACTAGGCAATGCAGTTGACCGGTGACCTTGGCGAGCGGCAATCGAGGGAATTGAACCGTGCTCGGCACGGTAGGTAACGTTGTCTAGTTACTAAAGCATCCATCCGTTGTTCATCGGTAGTCATTATGGACCGGGGACATGAGGGGAATTTCCTAGGGCTGGAATTCTGGCCGCCAGATATTTTGACTCGAAACGCGGAGGCTCGACTGGTTGGGGTTGCCTAATGTGCGTACCACGCACGCCACCAGAAGGAGACGAGCCCAGTTTTTTATTTTTTTAGTTTTTTAGGATCGACACGAGCCAAGGTCTGGCTGGTACGCCGTTGGGTCCTACAATTTGAGAATACGAAAGGAACCTTTTAAATTGCCGAACGAATCTATGTGTATTACAATGCCCGTATTTTCCTTGCAAATACTAATCTCAATGTGGTAATTGATTTATGACGAGTTGTTGAATTAGAGTGAGTTTGTGATATAGTGATCTCAACGTGGATTTCACATTTCATGGTATCCCTGGTAAGTTTTTCAATCCAAATTCAAATTTAAAAGATGAACAATATGGAGGTGAGAAAAAATTGTATGTATCAAGCATATGACCACACACACACACACACACACACACACAGAGAGAGAGAGAGAGAGAGAGAGAGAGAGAGAGAGATACACCCACACACGAACACAACAACAATCCAATAAGTATAGTGCATCTATTTTTCCAAACCATGCATGTATGACATGAATTCAAAATATTTATTCTGTTTTAAATATTAGTCTTTTAGAGATTTCAACAAGCGACTATATACGGAGCAAAATGAGTGAATCTACACTCTAAAATTTGTCTATATACATCCGTATGTGCCAGTCCAGTTGAAGCCTCTAAAAAGACTAATATTTAGGAACGAAGGGAGTAAAAATGTAAGACATCCATGGTCCTCAGTTCAATATTTAAAATGAACATGAAACTGAAACATGAATATTAAGTCTAGTACTATAGTACATGCAAATGTTGTGTTTAGGCGAAGCTATGATTGTCGGGGGTCAACCCCTCGACCTTAGATAAAATTGTGGAGCTCTGTTTAGGGTTGTTTAGATTATATTTTTCCCCACCCTCCCAACCACCGATTGGTTGTGCACCCCCCACCCCTCCTCCCCGGGAGAATATCATGTGCCCCCATACCTTAGATGCTATATGCCGATACGAGTTGCTCGGAGCTTGTAGATCTGAGATATAGCAGCTCACATGATGTGTCTTAATTTTTTGCAGAAACCTTGATGAGTTTGAGAATTGCACACAATTTGTACAAAAACTACTTAGATGCCCTTTGATCCCATATCCAACGACCTCGAAGTCAGATCACCGTAGCATCTAAGATGAAGGAGGACATCATATTCTCCTGTATGTAAGAATATCATGTGCTACCACACCTTAGATGCTTTGGTGATACAAGCTCTTCAAGCCGTTGATTTGTGACCCAACACCTCCTCGGTGGTTCAATGGTTTTTGTAGAAAAGCCCCCAAAGAGTTCGATCCGCTAAAAGCACAAAGACTGCTCAGATGCCATTGATCTCAGATCACACGACCTCGAAGCTCCTATCACCGAGCATCCAAGCTGCGAGAGCACCTTATGTTTTCTCGACGGAGAATATGAGGTGCTCCCGCACTGTATATTCTATGGTGATACGAGTTCACGAGGATCTAACGGCCCATAGTAGGAGGTTTGAATGTTTTTGCAATATACGGCTGAGAGAGTTTGGGAATTGCGCCGAAAGTACAAGTACTACGCATGTGCCATCTGATCACTGATCATACGACCTAGATGCTCATATCACCGTAGCGGGTAATTAAGCTACGGGGAGCACCTAATATGAGCAACGGGGAGCCGTTGGATCCAAGATGCAGAGGCACACACGAGGCCTGAATGTTTTATTTGCAAAAAAACCTTTGGAGAGTTTGGAAATTGCGCATAATTACAAAGACTACTCCCAAGCCATTGGATCTCACTTCCAACAGTGTAAAAACTCGTATCACCATAGCATCTAAGATACGGGGTGGATGTGATATTCTATGCCACTGTCATTTTTGTTCGTAAACTTGTCTAACCGCAAAACTGTTTGTTCAAAAAAACCATCCTACACTGAAATATCGGAACAACACACGGGGGTCCCACTTGTCATTAATCAAATTTGGTTCTAAAACTAACAAATCTAAAAGACGAGATTCGAACTGGCAACCTGGACTACAAAGCGTAAGTCGATAGCCTGAAACAACAAAGCTTGTTGGCTTTGTCCCATAACTTGATTTTATACAGTATTATGTTGAGTAGAGTAGAGGGAGTGCCTCATCAACAAGTGAATGACCGTTGACTCACTTACTGGTGGGTCCCAGGTCTGCGATCTCTCTCTTCTCTCCATTGTCTAACCTTTGCACGGGCACACATGAAGAGCGGCGCTAGCTTGCCGTGGTGTTATTACAACTAAAAAAGCTTGGAAAATAGAAGAATCGCCTAGAACAAGAGACGTTGTGACTAGTCGAGACAGAGCTAACCACACATATCCTCCGTGCCATGTTAGCATGATGAAGCTGTGTGGCTAGCGGGGTGTTTTTGACCGGCTGGCTGGGTCCCAAGGTCGAACCATAGGTACTAGTCTGAACAGTAAATTTTTACACGCACATTTTTCCTCCGTGCCGAGACATGGCACACCCTACCGCGCGGTTTCGGGGTCCTCCAAGTGGTGCACACATATATTCTTCCTGACGTGGGACGCCCTACCGCGCGTTTTCGCCGAAGCAAGTAAATGAGTCGTCAAATCACGAAAGACCACTTTTTTCGCCGAGTACATCGGTGAAGCACGGTGGCTAACTAGTTGGGCTAGTTCGACCGATTAGCTAAGACGCCGCCACATTTGTTTTTTCACCCCATTTTTTAACTACTTGTCGGCCGGTAAATTTAAATATCCACCGCGGCGTTGCTCTGGTGTTTGAGTGCGGCGGGATTTTTATTTTTTTGATTGACGGGAGCAGGCGCGGCAGGATTTTTAAATTTTTGATTGACGGGAGCAGGCGTGGCAGCAATTAGTCACGATGACTCCGCCTGTAAAATCCACTGCTCCCTCATGTGAGAAGTCGTCGACTGGTGTTTTACCATGGTGAAAACCAAAAGATTCCCTGCTCCTCGGCTGGCTCCCTCTGCCTTCCCGTAGATTGCATTGCCTTTTAGTTGTTTCGCCCCCTACATCACCAACGTCGTGCGCCTCGAGAAGCAGTGGGACTTCGGTGGTGTTTAGGCGCCCTCTGCATGGGCATGTCCATGTCTTGGCGCAACATGACCGTTGGATCAAACTCAGACGGTGCAGATCAGTCACTGTAGCACAAAGCATGTGGGTGTGTTTGGTTGCATTCTCATCTCAATATAGTTCTTTCCTCTTCGTGTATTTGTGTTAACCTACTAGTGTGGACTCATGCACCCTTCATGCACTCTGCTAAACACCCAAAAGTGGGTCGAAAAGGGAACTTTTGCTCCCATCACGTGCACCCTTCATACACCCTGCCTAACACTATTCATGCTTCATATGGTTCATGTTTCGTGGAGTACTGTAGCACCGTACTCTCCATGCGCTGTAGACCTAGTTCTGTTAACATTGATCTCACCGTTCATTCTCGACCGGACAGTCGAGAAAGAGATACTATGTTACTACATTATTGTTCATATAGTTGACATGCGAACAACATCATTTGTTGTCGTCATATCTTACTACACTAGCAACAAGATTACGTAGTACTGACGTATGAACCACTGCACATGCCTAGTAGTAGGAGCACTGTGTATGTTCAAGTGGCTGCCGTGTTTCGCACTCCTCCATCGTAAGAGTGGAAACGCTTGCTGTAATCATTTTTCTTCCGAAAAACAGTGGACACGCTCTACCGTGCGGACCCTCCTCCACCCATGCACTAAATTACTCACTTTCGCCAACGTGTGGGACAGCCAGCATCGGGGTCCACTAGCCATGCACTAAATTACTCCGTACTAGAGTGATGGTAGACTACCCCGATCGAAGCGCCGCAATAATGCCCAATGAGCCGTCAAATCACAAAACCCCTCCTTTCCAAAGAAGAAGTTGACTGACGAAGCAACCATCATTTCACTCTTCTCTCTCACTTCCTCTCTACCCAACTCGCTTCTCCCTCATCTTGTTCCTCATTTCTTCAAAAACCCCGACCTGCTTCGCCATTGTTCTTCTCTCCCAAAGAAGGAAAGGTGAGCGATCAATGGTGTTGATTCTGCCAAGGCCCGGTCTTGCAACCCCGAGACTGATCCTATAACTCCCTCTCTTTTCTTCTTTTGGGTTTGTGATTATGGTTTCTTTTCTTTTATTTCTATTTGACAGCTTGATGGACGCCGGAGCACCGACCAAGTGATGTCTATGGCTCGCCAAAACCGCCGAGGCTCATGGTACGAAGAAGCGCAAGCACCCCGCCGAGACTACCGCAGACAAGCTCAAAGCCATTGCCTGTCCAAGCCCCCTCTCCGGATCCCTCATTAAGCAAGTCCAGTTAATATCTCTTCTTGACGATCTTTTTCTCGATCTTGATCATGTTTTTTCATCTAACACGCAGTACTAGTACTAGTAGTACAACTTTCTGGGTGATCTTGCATATGATTTTGTGTGCCAAATGACGGTTCTAAATTCCTCTTTGACGAAAACATGCGAGAGGTTGACACTGATTTCTTATAGATTACTTAACTATTTCCTCTCGTCCCAAATTTCTTGTCTTAGATTTGTCTAGATATAGATGTATCTAATACTAAAATGTGACATGATACATCTGTATCTAGACAAATCTAAGACAAGAATTTTGGGACGGAGGGAGTACTTTATGAACATCAATGCTACCTTTGAAGAGGGCATATTTGCCTCAGTAACTTGTGTTATGGATATTGTAAGTAATCCTCTGCTCTCATGCCTTTGAAGACATGTTCTAGTGTCTTTGTTCACTCATTTCGTATGCGTATATGTAGTCATATATGGAGTATAATATCGAAAATCAATCTTATATTTCTGAACGGAGGTAGTAATAAAATATGGTTTCGCTTGAATTAGAGCCAGTCCGCTGTGGAGATGAAGTTCTCAAAGTCATGTCGTGTGAACTGGAAGACCTGAGGATGAGTTCTATCGCTAAACTATCCAGCTCTCGTGTCCTTGTCGCCACGTGTCCCGAACTAGTGTTTTCCTGTAGCATTGTTGTCGTGCGTGTTCTCGAGGCTGTACTTGACCACAACAATTTCTGGCTGAGCCTTCAATTACTGAAGGTGTGGTTCTTGTAAAGCTTCCCAACAAACTGATGCGGCATGTCTTCATGATCATGTTTATGAGTGGAAAGACCACTGTTAGGTTCTCCAAGGTTGACGAGATGGTGATGGTGCATGTAGACATCTCTCACGTAAGTCCATGGCCTAGTCGGTTATGTGGGGTTCATCCTGTAGGTCGGTGGCAAGAAATAGTCTGCAGAGTTTAATTAGTGCAACTTTGCTTGTCTCGTAGTAAGTACTATTGTTCAAGACTTGATTTGTGTTTGTGAACCTGTATTGTTTATTAGTACCGCCGCTTTTGGTGTGTGTCAGTCCCGAGAATGGTCTATGTTAATGTCTGTCCACTCAATTCACCAGATATTTTGAAGTATCCAGATCATATTTTTGTGAGGACGGTTTATCAATTATGGTTACACTCAAATATTTGTATGCATTGCAGGGTTTATCGCACCCACCAGGATTTCCAGTACCATGGATATTCGGTCCATACGATATGTCACGACCTTTGGACTATCCTGCTTGTGGGAGTAGGCGGGGCCCATGCATGCCACCCGTAGTTGGACAATAAATCTTCTGTTTAGTACTTCAACATAGTGATTTCTTGTTAAGGATTCACTCGTGTCACATCAAGTAAATCTTATTGATTTACTGTCTAAATCTTATTGATTTAATGTCATGTTTTCTTTCTTTTCCTGCAATTTTACGATGCAGGTTTTGCCATGTGACATTCATCATAGAATAAACCATTTGGTTTGCTCTACGATGGCTATTTTCGCAGGTTTCACTTCTTATGTCGTGTCAGTAATGAAGGCACTGTCCATCACTTATATTACTGGAAAAAATTGGATCGGTCTGTTGTCTGAGTACAAGCTAAATCCCTATGATGAACTGCAGTTTGGTTTAACAAAAACGCCACAATTAGTCCTTCTCGCATTTAAAAGAAATGAAGAAAAAATGGATAACGGTCACGGCCTAGTCAAGTTAGAAAGCTGATCATAGCAGACCGCACACGATCGCCGTTGTCTCGACATCGCACCACCTTCAAAGAATGGATCGAGCACCGGCAGCTTGTTCTAGCACCGACAATGAGCAGCTCACCGATCCAAATGAGGATTGGGCACCGACCGCGTCAGCGGATCAGGCTGATCTACCGGAGGATCGGGCATCGACACCGGCACCTGCTCCGACACCGGCACCAGCTCTCACTACAAAAAAATATACTTCCGTGAAGATACGTGTTTGTTACAGTAGGTCGCGTTTTTTGTCATGCATGTACATCCATGACAAATTTATGACAGAATCAAGATAGTCATACCGTCTTTGTCGAGAAGTGTTCCATGACATTACCAAAATTATCATCACGGAAGTGTCCACTTCCATGACGATAAATCGCGCGTCACAGAAGTGCTTTCGTCAAGGGTGACCGACACGTGGCATCCACCGTAACGGAACGCCGTTAAGCTATCGGGTCGGGTTTTGGATCCGATAACCCGTTAATAGCCCCGACCAATGGGGATTTTCCACGTGTAAAATCATCATTGGCTGGAGGAAACACGTGTCGGCTCACCGTTGGGACAGATGTCATCCACTCATTGGACAAAAGGTGCCTATGATACGTCGACACGTGGCACGGCCCAACAGAGGCCCATTCCTATGACAAGGCCGGCCCATTTGACTTGGTCAAAAGGTGGCGGGCCGGCCCATGTAAAGCCTGTTAATGGCATGTTCGCATATAGCCCATTTATAGCCCGCTAACCCAAGGCCCGTTACGCCCTATCCGAATTAGGCCCAGTAACGTCATCTGGGCCACCCAATATGATTCCAGCCCGTTTTCACTTCTGGCCCATGTATGGCCCATGACGTCTTTCGGCCCATATGAGGCCCTATGTAACTCTTGGCCTATTAACGGCCCATGGTGAAACTGGCCCGTAATGAACAGTGTATTACTTTACACCCATTAATGACCCGTGGTGAAACTGGCCCGTAATGAATAGTGTTTCACTTTATACCCATTAAGGGCATGTTATTCCGTTGGGCCGTTTCCAGCCCATGTTATCTTTCGGCCTTCTCAGAGCCCATTTATTCTTGGGCTCATTTCCAGCATTCGTTTATTTATGGCCCGTTACTGTCATTTTCTGCTTATGGGCCAAATTTAGCCCGTGGTTATAGTCGGCCTGTTTGTGGTCCGTTAACACGTTGGGCCATTTTCATAGCGTCATGAAATACGGCCTATTAACGATGGCCTGTTATGGTCGGCCCATGAATGGACGATTCCAACTCTAGCCCGTTTACGGCCATAATGCGGCCTATTATTGGCCCATGTTTGGCCAATCGATCATACTGCCCGTATAAGGCCCATTGATGATACATCCCGTAGAAGGCCCATTGTTTCTGCGGCCCGTAGAAGGCCCATTGTTTCTACGGCCCATAGAAGGCCCACTGTTTATATGGCCCGTAGAAGGCCCAATGTTTCTACGGCCCGTAGGTCCAGTGTCACTACAGTAAATATTAGCCCATGGTTATTGTGGCCTAGTTTTAAAAAATAGGTTATTGTAGCCACTAGCAAACCGCAGAAAAAGAACTGCACTGACTACAAGCAAACAAATAAACAAGACAACAAGGAAATAAATAAGCAAGCAACTTACACTAGGCTATCACGGCTATTACATATATTACATCCACTGGGGCATCAAAGTTCGCCACCAAAGCAAATATAGGGAACACAGAAAGATATAAACGCCGCAACAAAACAAGTTCGAACTGAAACCACTTCAAGAGAGCTCAAGAAACAATATCCTGGTACCCATAATGCTAGCAAGATGCTTAGCAAGCTTATTAACTTTCTCTTGTTTGGCGCTTAAGTCCTTCAAATACTTGTCGTTGCACCGTAAAGTATGCATCTGAATTCTGCAGGGACTTCCTCGGACCTTCGCCTTCCTGTCGATAACATCTCGATCGATGTCTTTCAACTTGAAGTTGAGACTCAAGAAGTCGAACTGATTCAGCAATGAGTTCAAGAGCTGGTGCCAGCAGTGGTAGCCAAGAACTCTAACACTACATCAAGACAGACTTTGGGGTTGTCTCAAAGTCCTCAATATAGTTTTTATCAGCTTTCTTGGAGACCAACAGGGATGTCTCACTATCTTGAACCTTATCTGCATTACTTCCTTTACCATTGCATAACAGGGTACTCTTCTCCAATATTTTATCCCCATTCTAAAAGAGAAACAAACAAACACATCTCAGGTTTACAATGTAGTATATGAAACTCATTTTGGTAAACCAGTTCAGTAGTAAGGTGGACAGGATAACAGCATGAAACAAACATATATCTATGTAGTATGTTCACTGTATGGTCTATATCATTATAGTTTATGTTGCCAAATCAAGATAGATACAGTTCAATCATATCTATTTAAGACAAAGCAGCATAGATGTAATATAAGTGTGGGAAACTACACAACAATAACAACACTTGTAATGTGCATGGCATGAGAACATAACTGTTTATTCAATTGAAACTGAAATCAACATAGAGCAAGTTACAACAGCCAAACACGTTGAAGAAACAGGTTTAAAACATACATGTTGCACCATTGGAGTTTCAGTTGCATCCTTCAAATTTGAAATTGGTTGGTATCAAGAATACAAGGATGCAAGAGCAAAGTAGTATGAACCATAGCTACGAAACCTGACCTGAGAACAATTCTTCTTCTGCTTTAAGCGTTGACTTCGGGTTCGGAGTGGTGGTCCTCGTGATTTGGGCACTGCAGTTGCCTTACTAACTGCTCGTGTTTGGGTGCTCTGTGGTGGAGACGGTGCTGTGTCAACAGGAACTGGATGTCTATCTGCTGGGGTTGGGGTTAGAAGGGGTGTAGCTGGTTCTCTGTCCAACTGGGTAGGGGTACAATCTGCATGAGTGTGGATTATGTGTGGTGGGGCTGATTCTTGGGCAAGTACAACCGTGGTTCTATCTGCATCGACAGGTAGCACGATCTTTTCTCAAGACCGTGTTTTACTCCCACGATATCGCCATCACTCCCTCCAATTGAAATGGCTGATAAACAAGAAAAGTAATTGAATGTACAGACATTGTAAGATAGACAGGTGCAATGGATAGTAGGGAAGAAAACAGGGCATGAAATAATTCACATTTATGTTGTCTAAGCAAACAGAATAGCAGGACATAATTTCACATATATGATGGCTAATTAAACATGATAGCATGACACAATTTCACATGTATGATGGCTAACTAAACAGGATAGAATGACATACTTCAAAATATGATGACTATGTAAACAGGATGACATGATATAACTATACGATGTGTCTATTAAAGTGGTTGGCATGCCATAAATCACAAACATGCCGTCGATGGAAACATGATGGCATGATATAATTCACGGATAGAATGACATAATTTAAAATATGATGACTATGTAAACAGGATGAGATGATATAACTATATTATGTCTTTAGAAAATGGGTTGGCATGCCATAATTCAGATACATGTTGTCTATGTAAACATCATGGCATGACATAATTCAAATATATGATTTATATACTAAGGAAGTGAGCAGAGGGCAATTGCATATATGATGTGTCAACTAAGGAGATGGCATTCAATATTGTGTATATGATGTAAAAACTAAGCATTGCAATACAACATATGCATTATATGAGTAATATAACCTCGCCAAGTTTGAGCATACACCTCGGGGGATAATAGGACTGGTCATCTCCTCTCAATCCTCCTCTCAAGAGCTATCTCAGAATCAACAAGATATCTGCTTCAGCAGTAGCATTGTCTACTCAAGACCTTGTTTTCACTCCATTTCTCCATCACCAATTCAAATGGCTGATGCACAGGAAGAGCAGTTGAATATACAAACATTGTCGACAAAAGCAATGAGAAATACAAAAAAGGACGGCATGATATAATTCACATATATGACGCTTGCCTAAACAGCATGGCATTGCATAATTCACATACATAATGCCTTGCAACAAGATAACATTGCATAATTCACATATATAATGTCCTGCAACAAGATGGCATTGCATAATTCACATATATGGTAATTAGACACTAAACAGGTGGCATTCACACAAAGCATGTCTAAACTAAGCAAATGACATAGCAATGCAAGATACCATACGCGTGATATGAGTAACATAATCCTGCCAAGTTAGGGCATGCACCTCAGGGGGGAAATATGACTGGTCATCTGTCTCTGAATCCTCCTCCGAGGAGCTATCGGTAACCAAAGAAGACATGCGCTTCATCGATAGCATTGCTCGCTCTCAAGACCTTGTTTCCACTCCAGATTTTTCCATGACCGTGTCGAATGGCTGATGCATGTGAAGAGTAATTGAATGTACTAAAATTGTTGACAAATTTAACACATAATAAAAAATGATGGCATGATATAATTCACATATAAGATGACTGGCTAACCAGGGTGGCATTGCAAAATTCACATATATGATGCCCGGCTAGACAAGATGGCATTGCATGATTCACATATACGATAAAGAAACTAAACAGATGGCATTGACACAAAGCATGTCTAAACTAAGCAGATGACATCTTTAATGTATACAGTAAGCAATGCAAGGCACCATATGCATGATATTACCAACATCAGCATGCAAGTTAGAGCGAAGACCTCATGGGGTAAATAGGAGTTGTCTTCTCCTTCTGAATCCCCCTCAGAACAGTTATCTTCGTCTTGAATATGATCCGAAATGGGTGGAGGGGGGGCTGCCTTTGCGCCCACCATGGAACAACGTCTGCACGAAATTTTATTGCCATGCAAGGCTCGTCTCTTTTGCTCTACATGATCAGTTCCATTGTGTACAATAACTGGCATGCATAGGAATAAAACATAGTGAGATTATGTAAGGAGTGCATGCACAAATCCAGAGTGATGGTAGCAAACTGTGGATAGACCCAAAACCAATGATAGCAGGCAGATAATAGCTTTAGTTAAAAAATACAGATAATGGCTCCTTTAATGTTTGTTTGCACCAAACATGAAACTCATAGTAGACACCGGAGATTAACCAGATAGTAGACAGATAGTACTGATTGCTGCCCCAATATGTACCCCACGACCATTTAAAAACTCAAGTTTCAGCATTAGTTTGGACCTGACTCGGAGTCTAATAGGTGAACACGACGATAATGTAGCATGTCATCATATTAAGCGACGCATAATGTAAGTAGACACGGAAGAGTGCGACCTCTCTTGCGGACCCGTGTAGTCCTCAAGGTCATGTGCTCAGTTGATGATGGTAATGCAGTTGTCGTGGCTGTCGGCAGCGGGGAAGAAGATCTGAGGCGGCGAAAGACAGTCTGGAGAGCGGATCCCTGCTGTGGTGAACCCTTCCATTGTTGGAGCAGCTGAGTTGGGCTGGAACACAAGCGCCCTAGCAGCAGGACAAACCACACAAGGTTTTTTTGACACATATCTGTAATGTAAATTGAGTAAGGGCTTGTTTGAATTTGAGGATTCTAACAATGCAGGATAGGAAATAGACAGAATAGGATAGGAATGCACGTGCAAAACAGAGAATTTAAAAACACAGGATTTCTGCTAACTGGGTGTTTGATTCACAACAATTGGAAGATCACAAGATGCAAAAAGCATGGTGAGATTAAGTCAAACCACAAGAAAATGTACGGTTATAATGCTATTATGCTACTATCTCTTAGTCTTGTGCTTGATGAATAGGAATATGAAAAGGAAGAGAAGTGGAAATTAGAATTACTACGGTTTTTCTTTCAAGGAGACACTAAAGGAACAAATCCTACAGTTTTCCTTTGCTCCATTCCTTTGCACCAAATTCATGAAAAGTAGTACCATAGGAAACATTCCAATTCCTATGTTTTTCATTCACTTTTCCTTTCAAGCATCAAGCGATTCTAGTAGGCAGGCTTGAGCAAGGAAAATCCTACACTAAAAAATGTTTTTGTGCTACTTCTATTACTTTGGACCCAGGCCACTGCCATACTAGCTCAACTCCCAGGACCATCGACAAATGCACAGCTCAAACGCGTAGAGATAAATAATGATGGCGTTCAAGAGAGTCCATCATGGATAGCTAAGTTTCCGGTGCCTCACCGCTTGTCATATAGTAGGATAAAATAATTGTATTTCCGTTACTACGAAAGTGCTCAATGGACAATATATATAACATGTAGAGTAAAAAGAGATGCAACAAGTGTACAACCTCTTTGGCGGCCATGTCGATCTCAGCGTGATTGGGTTGGCGGTGAGGATGCTCCGCTGACTTTGCTGCCGGAGGAGGGGAAGAAGATCTTAGGCGTCTGGAGATGGAGCCCGAGGTACTGGTCCGCTGTGATGGAGGGTTTCATCGTTGGAGCAGCTCCGGTGAGTTGTACGACGCCAAGGCTGAAGCAGGACAAGAGAGACAATGAACAATGTTAGCCTGAGTGGAGTTTTAATAGCATCTCCAATACATGACGTAAAATACATAACCACGAAGTGCTAGATGTAAAATACATCGGCCGCTCATCTCCGAACTTAACTGTTGAGACTGAACTTAACTGTCGAAACTGAACCTAACTGTCGAAACTGAATTTTGCTGTCGAAACTGAATTTTGCTGTCGAAACTGAACGCACTAGAAGGGTGAGGCTACACGTCGGTCGACTGACTTTTTCATCCCTGATCAGTCGATTTTGCAGCCGTTGGATACGAAATCAAGGGCATGCGGTTCATCTTCGACCTCCACCCCCCGAAGCCGCCAGCCACCACCGGCCAAACAGCAGCCCCCAGCCGCTATGGCGGCGGTGGCCGCCCGCCCGCCCGAAAACACTCCACACCCGCCCACCGCCGCCCGCCATCCTCTAGGCCCCCACGTGCGAGCTTTTTCTCCGGCGATCCCCACGCCATCGTCTCCGCCAACGCCGCCACCGCCGACCACCGCCCCATCCTGAACCCTAAGATAGATAGTGGGTACCTCTCCATGAGCCCCCCTCTGCTGCGGCTGGTTCTTCCTTCACCCCGGCGAGCCCACCCTTTGAAAATCGATCGACCCAAAAGTCGATTCAATCGATCAAGTGTAGCCAATCGAGCAGCATCGCAAGCAAGAGCAAGAGCGAGAGCAACAACGCGAGCAAGAGCAATAGCAAGAGCGACCAGCAGGGGACCGAGAGCAAGAGCAGAGCAGCAAGCGAAGCGAGCTAAAGCGGCAGCAGCTCCTATCGATGTGGACATCGCCGCGAGGGAGCGACATCATGGAGGAAGTGGCGGCGACGCCGCCGTGGATGGAGCCACGCCGTGTCGGCTCGGGACCGAAAGGCCGGCAGCACCGTGAGATCGAATCAAGAAGAAAATGCGGCGATTAGTGTACAACCTCTTTGGTGGCGCCGATTAGGCCGCAGCTTCATCCGAGAAACGGTGATGATGATGCTCTTCCGGTGGTGCAGGTGAAGACGGCGGTGGGGAATGGAGGTGGCGCGAAGACGAGGGGAACATCGGGCAGCTCCTTGGAGGTGGAGGACGGGTGGCTGAACCGCGGACGATGAGATCGACGACGGATCCTCATCCGCACGGTGGATGAGGGACGCCGAGGTGTTGCTGTGGACGACGCCGTCGGGGAAGAGGCTCGGCGCCGGTGGCGGACGGAGCAGGGTGTGGGGTTTCGTCGCGGGTTTTCGCGACCTCGGTGTACGAATGGGTGGGCGGATGGGATGGCAGTGGGGAACCATGGCTTAGAGACGCGCTTGTCCAAATGTGGGTTAAGTTACGAAAGTACCCCCACCGATTTGAGGCGGTTCTTTCGGTTCAGGGTACCAGGGCATTTCGCGTGTCGGGATTTCACAGAGGTGGGAGTTTTCACGCGTTGTAATTTCGAATAGCAAGGCGCGGGTTGAGATGGAGGAGTTGTCGAGCACAACGAGACAAAGATATATCTTAAATATTTCGGCTAACAAGGCGCGGGTTGAAGAGGCGGAGTTTCGCAAAGACGATGAGAGAGACGCTAGCTTCAATTTTCGCATAACAAGGCGCGGCTTGAAATTTCGGAAGAACAAGCTTAATGTGTACCAAAAAAAGACAATTTGCACCTCAACACGCACAACACACACACACAAACACCATTAAGACTAGAGTAAGGTACACGTGCATTGCACGCATGAGATTTGGCAACCAAATTATGAATAAATACCACATTATAGCATGCAAGCTTTGAGTCATATATGCATGATGTAGATGTTCGTTTAATTATTATAGTTCATTTCATTCAAAATCATCTAGTTTTTATAAGAAAGCTAATCTATTTTAAGATTCATGGAATTGTGCGTTGTAAGACATAAAGTAAAAACAAATAATGGCAAATCATGTAGAAACACATTTGGGCAATTCTGATACGGAAGATTCTAGAACAAATAAGAAGTGCTTGTGTTTTTATGTTTGTGCATTATGCTTAAGTTCAACCATGGAGTCTTCTCGATTATACATGTGGCGAAATCTGGTGGAATCTAGATGATATCCAACGGCCAATAGTGCTCAAATTTGCCATCTTTGGACCATCGAATTCGTCTCATCCAACGACCATCTTTCAAAGTTAAAGTTACCCGCACACAATATAAAAAATATATAATATAATATATATATATAGGGGTATAGATATAGATATGTGATGCGAAAGCCGCCCATCATCTCCAATTAGAATAGTGTGTCCATGCACGGATGCAACGTGGGCAAATGATGTCTGCCATCGGTATCTCAAATTCAAATCAGTCTGACCTTGTTCAATGTGTATACATTACAACATGCTCGTTTCCAAACCACACCGCGCAGATCTCCGTTATATTCATGCATGCATGGGTTTCAAACATCAGGATCTCTTATTCAAATATTTGAATTCAACTTTACATTGATTATGACCTCACCTATTCTTTTACACCCACACAGTAGTCTTCTCTTTATAATTGTACCACTAACTTTCTCTCGTGCATGCATGCACACACACTACCAGTTGGCATTATCTATCGCACGCATGCAATTTTTTCTTCAGGTCGGTCTCCCATGAAGGCACACACCCACACACATCCCCCTCTCCATCATACCGGGCATTCTTTATCTCTCACGCGTGCATGTGCAACGATCGATGTTCCTCTATGTATGTGTGTATATAGCTAGGTCTTTCATAGTTTTTAACACAAACCGATCAATCGATATATCCAGTGAGGTCTCACCCTCTTTCCCACGCCCACATCGATCAATCTATACCTCTCTATATAGGATTAACATAAATAGCTAATACACCCACATTAATTATATATCCAACGCCCCCTCTCATCATCCATGCCTTCCGCTTCATCTCTCGACGCGCGCACAATGAGCGAGACAGGGGCGTAAGGTCCCTGCCCCCCTAATATCACTATATATCGAGGCTAATATGAATGTGATCATTAGACAATTGCTGCTAAAAAGGTTTAATTTCATGAATTGACCCTCCTCATAAAGGATTAGCAATGCTTGGCCCCTAGCTCATTTATTTTTCATGGCTCGCCATCACAGGCAACAACAAGACGTGTTCGCCCCTCTCTAAATATCGATCTCGCACTTGTGCATTCCTTCATAGTCTCCTCCACTCGGCCCCGCGCACCATCTTCTAGCCCCCCACTGGATTTTGCCACATGTACAATCTAGCAGACTCCATGGTTGAACTTAAGCATAATGCACAAACAACAAAACAACAGTGGTTCTCTTTTTTTTCTAGAATCTTCCGTATCATAACTGCCCAAACTTTTTTTATAGTTGAATTGCCATTATTTGTTTTTACTTTATGCTTTACAACGCACAATTCGATGAATCATAAAATAGATTAAGGGCTTCTTTGATTCAAAGGATTCTCAAAGGAATTTTGGAGGATTCTAATCATTAGGAATTTTTCCTATCTTGGTTGTTTGATTCGTAGGATTGTAAACCATAGGAATTTTTCCATATGATTCATTTGCACTAGATTTCATAGGAAACATCCCATCCACTCAAACCTCTTTGAAAGAATTCTGCGTTTTTTCTATGCACAATCAAACACTCGTACAATCTTGTAGGATTCAAGACGACATTCCACTACAATCCCATGTTTTAACTATTCACGCGTTCTTAGCTTTTTTATAAAAACTAATTGATTTTGAATGAGATGAACTATAAGAATTAAACGAAGGGCTACATCACGCATATATGACTCAGAGCTTACATGCTATAGTGTGGTATTTATTCATAATTTGGTTGCAAAATCTGATGCGTGCAATGCACGTGTACCTTACTAGTACTTCGAGTATGTGCAAAACACGAAATTAGAATACCAATGGCACGCTACACAGTGTCTCTCTTACAGTTCATGAAGCCACGTGGCACATGTGGAGGCGTTGTTGCGACCTCCTTGCGTGGATTGAACACGATGACGTGTTCTGCTGGTTCCGAAGAATGTACTGCCCTCCCCGAGCCATACTAGCGGTACATGCACGGTTAAAGATGTGCACGCACGCCACGCACGCACTCATTCCTCGCACGCACACGCTGGGTACACGGCGGACGCAATTTTGTACCAAGATCCACCCCATGTGATAATTTGACGCGTAAAGTCGTTCACTTCATTGATGGTCAATTAATACAGCGCATGCAAATTGAGTGGACGTGAGGGCGAAGAAAGACATTATTACTCCACTGCGCGCATGCAGTAGTTAAATCATGGGTTGCTAGTAGTACTTCCATTGGTATCCTTCATATTTTGTGCCAATTTTGACAAGAATATAATATTTACGCATTTGAGCAGTGTAGTACTTGAAATTTATGTTCGCTAAACTCATCGGGAACCGCTTTCGGCCTCAAACCAAAACCATCAATTAATATTTACCTTGTTCCCATCACATTCGAAAGCCTGCTCACACCTACTAGTACGTACCAAACCTGAACGTGTTCCCACTATGCAAGTATTAGTACTACTAGTGCTAGTAGTTAGGTTATAAAAAGGGGAACTACCTAACAAAAAATTACTCTACCTTTCCTCCTCATAAGTGCTTCTTCTTCGTCCATCGTTGCCATGGACGGTGAGCAGAGCTCTAGGTCGAGAACTACTCGTAACAAGGGAGTGGCAACCAAGGCTGCAGAAAAAAAAGAGGGCTCGCCGCCACGCAGAGACCTCGAAAGATCTCTCACGGGCAGGCGATGGCTCCCAGGAGCGCCCTAGCCGTGGAGGCGAACATGCCGAGCCGGCCGAGTTGGAGTCGTTATCCCTCGACAGCATGCCCGCTCAGCTCAATAAGCACCTCAATAAGTAGCAGGAGTTCATCCAAGGCTTGACGGAGTTGCTGAAGGAGAGCCTCGACGACATGCCCGCTGAGCTCAACTCCCCCTTGGTGATGCCTCGGAGAAGAAGGCGACCGGTGAAATCCTGCGACTTCAGGAGGACAAGGCGAAGCTCTGCCACGAGATCGACCTGTTGAAGGAGAACGCCGGCTGTAAGAAGCTGCATGAGAATAGTAGTTCCTCGATGAAGATGTTGCAGGCCCTCGCCATGGAAATGAAGGAGGAGTTACGGCTCCGCGATCGAGCACCCGACTGTTGTCAAGGTACATAATGCGGCCGTGGAACAGATTATGAAGGCTCACGTCGAGAAATCCCGCGTCATGGACAGAATGAAGAAGATGGCGGAGGAGATGCGCAAGGAGATGGAGGTCATGGAGGCGATGAAGAAGAAGTTACGACTCCGCGGCGAATTAGATCATTTGGGGTGATAATTTTCCTTCTTCTTTTGCTGCTGTGTTTCATCTTTTGCTTCGGGTGTTTCGCCGCACGTGTCACGTTCTCTGCGAGGCATGAATAGAACAATGGTTTTTGTTTTTTGAGGGAATGAATAGAACAATGCTAACAATGAGATGACTAGCAAATTAGATCATTTTTTATCGCCATATGGCACTGGGCTGCCGTGTTTCGTGCTCCTCCATCGCAGTACTACTCCAGAGGAAAACTTGAGTATACCGCACGATTCTTTGCTCCTCCTCGATCAGGTCGTCGGTGCATTTATACGAGCAGTCAAATCACAAGGCCCCGCCTTCCAGCAGTAATGAGCCGTCAAATCACAAAGGCCCTTGCCTCTCGTGAAACCCACCAAGCTAGACTGCCCTGCCATCTAACCTTTTAAAAAATGTATACTTTTGTACAGCAGTAGTATCGATGGATTGCGCCATGGAGCAAAACTTGAAATTAAAAAAAGGTGGTACATATAGAGAGCGCTCGTCGCCAAATTATGCATTTAGTACTATTAAAAGGCTAGTCACAATAATGGTGTCCAGACAACCCACCCTCAAATAAAACTAAGCACCACAGAATTCTTGGACAAAACTAAGCACCCTGAAATTCTTTCACAACTAAACTGCTGGCTATATGATGTTGGCCATATATATTGTACGATATAATGTGAAGAAACGAGTGGTAGTACTATACCAACTAAAAGATGAAATGTAAGAAATACTAGTATGTACTTTCATCAAGAGTTAAAGTAACAAGAAGAAACATAACATAGTTCTCACTGGGGCTCAACACAACACACCCTCAAATTAAATTAAGCACACCTGAAATTAAACTTTGCAACTATTCCGTAGACACTGCATTAGAACACCATGAGCAACGACATCGCCACCTTACTCGGGTCCTCGCCCACGCCCTCGACTTCGCCCTTGTCCCTCTTGCTCTTGGCCGATACTTCTTTGCTTGAACCGCCAACTTGGCGGTTGCTCTTCATCCAACCCTTGTAGATATTGAAACAAAGGTAGCCATCCTTTGGAGCGCATGGATGTGGTCTATATCTAGTACATTCCGCTGCCATGCATGACGATGAAACGTGTATGGAGGTTTCTCCGCCATTACTGTCTAAGGATGAACCATGGCTCCTTCCGGGGTCAGCATTGAAGGCTGATGAGAAGACACCAGCCGATTCTTTTGGAGGTCGAAGGTGTTGCCTACAACGAGGCCTATCCGACGCAGGACTTCTTTGTCGTTACCAAATTCTACAGTAACGAATTTGACTAGGTTGCTCTCGAGGAAGTCCTTAAAATCCTGGCACTTAACGTCGGCATGGCATATGTGGTAGACCAAGCATAAGTCATGCACACAAACCTGGATTACGGCGGGATTCTTCCTCTCTTCGTCCTTTATATCCTTCTCTTGTCCCATGACTGTGGTGTACTCAACATCTAGCCAAGCGACCCACTCATCATCTGAGTCTTCGAACATGCGTCTGAAGCGAGAAAGGCATCCTTTCACCGTCGCGGAAGTACAGGTGTAGATGACGTCGAACTCATCGCCGGTGATGGTTCTAACCTTGTACTCACCGCCGATCGGGGAGATTTGGGACGCCATGGATTTGGGAGGAGGGTTAGGATTAGTGGAACTGCCGTAATGTAAATGGACGGGACGACTAGGAGCGAACCGCCGTTGTATTAAAGGACGTGCGGGGACGAGTAGGAGCGAACTGCCAACGTGCGAACGGCAGGGTAGTGGCTTTAAATTTCCCATGATACGGGCTTCCAAGAGCCCTTGAATTTGAGATCGAACGGTTGCATGGCATGATTCTAGACCTATGGGTGAATATCCTATCCTGGAGAGTTATTCTTAAAATTTTCAGCAACTTAGCATGCGAACATTTGATCTCAGATCCAAGGGCTGCCAGCAGCCCGTGTCATGGTCGCGCCTACCACGATCGTCGCGTCGCTCGCGCGATCGCGCCCTTGGAGATTTAACATGGTGCGTTAGGCTATCTGATGTTGGCATGTCATACATAGTCATCACTTAGTCACTCATACTACAACTAGTCTCTCTCTTCTTGATTAACTTGCCACATCAGACTTTATGCCTATGTGGCAAGCTTAAGCACCTGTAGGAGAAAGTAAGTACAATGGTCCTGTTTGGATCCATGAGTTAGAGTTAGTTTAGGTTAGTTTGGACTCAACTAACCCAAAAATATCCAAACAGGAGGGTTAGTTTGGCTTAGATGCATCTAACCCATTCAAAAAATCTAACCCACCCAAGAGGTGCTTATTTGGGTTAGTTCTTCTCAGGATCACTAAAAAACATGTTTTTCTCCCACTTCCTCGAAGCTTCTCGTCCTCTCCCTCCATCCCTCTCGCACCGTCCGTGAAGGCGCCTCGCCGTATCCTTGCTCCATCTAACCCTGCTGTAACACCCCGGAAGTAACTTTCCATATTTGTAACTCCAACTCTTGCCATTTTCGGCATTGATATATGATATTCCCTTCGTGGTTGGGTTTTTTCCTCTTTTTGCATTTTGTTCATGTCATGCATTTTATATCATGCCGTCATGTGCATCGCATTTGCATACGTGTTCGTCTCATGATTCCGAGCATTTTTCCGTTGTCCGCTTTTGCAATCCGCACTCCTATCTTCCCCGGCAGCCCTTTTACGCTTTTTCCGTGTGCGGGTACTAAACCTTCTCGAAATGGACCGAGGTTTGTCTAGTGGCCTTGGTATACCACCCGAGACCACCGGTCAAGTTTCGGTCATTTGAGCTCGTTTGGTACTCCTACGGTTAACCGCACTCTCAAGAAAGGCCTCTTTTAAGTTGCAGCAAAACACCCCTTCAAAACAGCCCAACAACCCATCTAAGTCACTTCCATGCTCTCCTCGTTCGATCACGATCGTGTGGGCGAAAACTACACCTCATTTGGACTCTCCTAGCTCCCTCTATGCCTACTTAAGCAAACCCTCCTCCAAATCCGGATCATCCCTTCCCCGAAACCCTAAAATTTGCCCCTCCGCGCCGCCGGACACGTCCGGGCGAGCCGGACGCGTCCGCCTGCCGCCGCCGGCCAACCGGGGGCTGCCACGTCAGCCGCCCGGCGCCCACATCGCCGCCCATGCCGCCCATGGGGTTTGCATTGCATGGGGCCAGGGCCGCTGCCTCCCGGGCGGACGCCGCCCGCCCTTTCGCTGCTGCCCGCCGCCCTTCGCCCGCCCTCCGCCCTCGCTGCCTCCTCCGCCACCACCTTGCCGCGGCGGCTCGTCTCCGCCACCGGCCGCCCTTCACTGCCGCCCGCCGCTCCGCCATCTGCCTCCGACGCCGCCTTCCGCCTCCTCCGGCGTCCGCTCGGCGCCGCCTCCGCCCCGCCCGGCTGCCTCCTCCTCCGGCGAGCCCGCTCGAGCAGCCGCCGCCGCCCGTCGCCCGATCCGATCGATCGATCCAGCCGAGACGCCTGTTGACTTCTTCCCCCCCCCTCTAATTTTCTTCCAAGTCTTTTTCCTTGTGATTATTTTGTGTCATTTTCAACGTGCAATATCTTTGCATCTGTAGGTCCATTTTATGCGTATAATATGTCAAAATGTTCGCCTCAAGAGTAGATCATTTCATCTCATTGCATCATTTTCATTTGAGCTCATCTTGATGCCCGAAATGCTGTTGGAATAGGGCTATGTGATGTTAGTTTCTGTTAAGAAACAGAACTTGCACTTTTGTTATTTTTGCCATGATTATTGTGTGCACCCTATGAATTTGAGTCCTACATGTGTTTTGCAATATGCCATGCCATCTTTCCAGGGGTGTATGCCATGTATTTTTGTGATCTATGTGGTGACTAGCACAAGCATGCAAAGGTGTCCTGATGTTGCTGTTTTCAGCCCTGTTTTAGCTGATTTTGATGCCATGTTAACTTGATGATACCGAGAGATCTATGCATATTTTGAGATACTTCAGTAAGGATGTTTTGTAAAACATGTATTGCTCAATCCATCCATGCATTTGTTTGCAATTATGAAGTGCCATAGCTTGAGTCAATCGAGCTCTACTTTTGCTATCAAATGTTTCCTGGCAGATTGTTTACATGTTATTCAATTTTGCCAAGCTTGTTGTGGTTGATCCATTTATGCTATGTTATTGTTCTTGCCATGTATGTCTTCTATGCCATGTCTTCTTGATGTATGTATGCTTAGTTTATCATTTAAGGCTCTGTAGTGAGTGCATTGAGCTTGTAAACATGCCTACTCGTTATCAGTTTTTGACATGCCATGTTGCTGAATCTGTTAACGAAACTTTCAATATTGACATGGGTGTTACTATATTTTCTAATCCTTTTTGGCTTATGGTCAGTAAGGGACTTTTGATCTATGCTTTGAGTAGATTCATGCCATGCCATGTATTGCTATTTTAAGTTCCTGTAGCATGTCGTTTTGTTGCTCTGAACATTGCAACCTGATGCTGTTTTTGCCATGTCCAGCCTGATATTTTGTGCACTTTTGCCATGCTTGTTTGAACCTGTTATGATGTGATCTAGCCATAGCTCAGTGCTCATCTTTTGTCGAGCATCTTGCGTAGATCACTGCCATGTACTTTGTTGATACGTTTGGGTGCAGTAGCTTAATTAATTGTTGCTTGCTAAGTGGCATCATGCTGTTAATGGCAGATTTGCGCCATTCTTGTTTTGCTTGTCATTTCCAAACCGTGCATCCGATTCCGGTGATCTTTATATCGATTTCAACCGAAATCATCTCATCTTTCCAGTGGCATACTTGGTTTGCCAAGTTGATGCCTGGTTCATCATTTTCCTTCCGGAGCGCACATACGCATTGCATATCACATCCCGCATATCATGTCATGTTTTGCATCATGTTGATTGTGCATTGCACCGTGATTTATTGTGGTTCCTTTGTTTGTGTTGTTGCTTTGGGTAGAGCTGGGAGACGAGTACGTGAACGAGGAACCTGTTGAGAACGCTTACGAGGATCAAGCTTTCGACAACTCTGAGAACATTGCAGGCAAGATGACCATACCCTCGAAATCACTTCTATCTTTGCTATGCTAGTTGCTCGCTCTTTTGCTATGCCTATGCTGTGATGCCTACCACTTGCTATATCATGCCACCCATATTGCCATGTCAGCCCCTAACCATCCTTTCCTAGCAAACCGTTGATTGGCTATGTTACCGCTTTGCTCAGCCCTCTTATAGCGTTGCTAGTTGTAGGTGAAGTGAAGTTTGTTCCTTGTTGAACATGGAGATGTTGTTCCTTTTGGAACATGTTTACTTGTTGGGGATATCACAATATATATCTGCTATAATTAATACATCTATATACTTGGTAAAGGGTGGAAGGCTCGGCCTTATGCCCGTGTTTTGTTCCACTCTTGCCACCCTAGTTTCCGTCATACCGTGTTATGTTCCTTGATTTTATGCTCCTTACACGGTTGGGTGATTTATGGGACCCCCTTGACAGTTCGCTTTGAATAAGACTCGTCCAGCAAGGCCCAACATTGGTTTTACCATTTGCCACCTAAGCCTTTTCCCCCGGGTTTTCGCGAGCCCGAGGGTCATCTTATTTTAAACCCCCGGGCCAGTGCTCCTTCGAGCGTTGGTCCAAACTAGAGCACCGTGCGGACCATTCCTTGGCAACTTGGATTACGTCGGTTCTCAGACGCTTCGCTTATCCGGTGTGCCACGAGAACGAGATATGTGCAGCTCCTATCGGGATTTGTCGGCACATTCGGGTGGCTTTGCTGGTCTTGTTTTATTGCTTGTCGAAATGTCTTGTAGTCCGGGATTCCGAGATTGATCGGTTCTTCCCGTAGAAGGAATATCCTTCGTTGACCGTGAGAGCTTATAATGGGCTAAGTTGGGACACCCTGCGCAGGTAATATCTTTCAAAGCCGTGCCTGCGGTTATGAGGCAGATGGGAATTTGTTAATGTCCGTTGTAGAAAACCCGAAGTTGACCTCAAATAAAATACACATCAACGGCGTGTAACCGTGATGGTCTCTTCTCGGCGGAGTCCGGAAGTGAACACGGTGTTGGAGTTATGTCCGATGTAAGTAGTTCAGATCACTTCTTGATCGCTACTAGCTTCACGACCGTGCTTTGCTCCTCTTCTCGCTCTCTTTTGCGATGTAGCCACCATATATGCTAGTCGCTTGCTGCAGCTCCACTTTACTACTCTGTCCTTCCTATAAGCTTAAATAGTCTTGATCTCGGGTGTGAGATTGCTGAGTCCCGTGACTCACAGATACTTCCAAAACAGTTGCAGGTTCCGATGATGCGGTCAGGTGACTCAACCGAGCTCAAGTGGGAGTTCGACGAGGAACGTGGTCGTTACTATGTGTCTTTTCCTGATGATCGTAGTGGTGCCCAGCTGGGACGATTCGGGATCTGTGTAGCATTTGGGGTATCTTCTTTTATTTTGGTTCCGTAGTCGGACCTTGAGTGTACTTTGAATGATGGATGTTTATTTATGTATTGTGTGAAGTGGCGAATCGAAGCCAACTATGTATCTCTTTCCCTATTTATTACATGGGTTGTGTGAAGATTACCTCACTTGCGACATTGCTTTCAATGCGGTTATGCCTCTAAGTCGTGCCTCGACACGTGGGAGATATAGCCACATCGGGCGTTATGTTGGTAATCGAGCCTTCCCGACTTAGGAGCCCCTACTTGATTGTTTGTGGCGTTGTTGAGTCTAGAATGGAAAATGTTTTGAGTCTTAGGATTATATATATCGGAGAGTAGGATTCTTTTTACTTCCAGTCCCTTCGTCGCCTCTGTGAGGTCTCGACGTAGAGTTTTGACTCTTCTCTTCTCAAATTTCACTAAAAAATTTTTAGGATCACGTGGGTATCTTGGAATCGTTCGATGGTTTTATGACGAGAACATTGTTCTTGGTGCCTCGACATTTAGGGGTTGTGGCGGTGTCCCGGGAGTTGAGCTCCGAGGTGTTGTCGCCACAATTTTATCGTTGCAGCTCGGAATACCTGAGTTTTGCCGACATCGAAATCTCTTTTGTGCAGTTGTTGGTGAGATAACCTGATAGCCCAATCTTCGAGGCGAAAAGGGAGTATTGCCATGACTTGTATAACGGATGTTTTTCAAGGTCGAGGTACACGATTTCCGAGGATTTCTTGGTTATGTGTTGATGGATGGATACAATTGGATCTAGGTATTGTTAGTTTGGGTGATATATTTTGTGTCCCTGTATCCCCAACACCAGATTGCATAACCGAAAGTTTCGGGAGTTTATAGGTGGGAATTCTAGTAGCTTACGGGATATTCTTTCCGGCGGATGTATGATTTGAGATTGGGGTTCAACGTCTAGTGGTCCGCCCATTCACGGTCGATTCTGAAGGGTCGCGAGACGCCTTAAAGAATCCTTGGCTATGCTGATTCGGGACGCCTTGTTTGTCATTCGTGACGTCCGCTATACGTCGTGTCCGTGTGGGCCCCACCACGAACACTTTGGGCGTAATCTCTATCATGTGTTTGTTCCGCTCATTCTAGCAGCCAATCTTTTGTTTTCGGTTGTGATATTCGAATTGTTTCTAAGGCAGATGTTGTTTCCATATCTTTATCTAAGTGGCTTCTCACCTTAATGGACGGTGTTGATTAACTTTGAATTCATTCGCTCATTCTTGTTCAATGTTTATTGTGAAGACTATATGTTGCAATTTCTATCCGTTGATTCTACTTATCTATTTGTCTATCAAAGGACTAACGGATGTCACCCTCTTCAGATGGCTCCGCCAACGCGTCCTCAATCCGGATCGCAATGATGGGGATCAACGAACCTCCACCTCCACCTCCGCCTCCGGAGGCCTGGCAAGCTATCATGGCAGCCACCAATGCCAATGCTCGATGATTTTGCAACTCTTGCAAGAACGCACTCGGGCAAGGCAATCAAGGAAATCAAGGTCAAGGCAACAATCAGCCACACTTTTCTACTCTCGATCGGTTCCTCGCTAATCACCAAGTCTTTCGGTTTACGTGTTGAGGCCACAGACGCGGACGATTGGTTAGTGGACATCTGCAAGCATTTTGATTGTAGCAATGTCGACCCGAGGACTTTGTCAAGTTTGCATCGCTTCAACTCAAGGATCAAGCTGCTGAGTGGTACCGAAGAATACAAAGATTCCAGAGGAGGTTGTGTCATTACAGGATGAGTTCCGCGTGATTTCAGAGCTCATCACATTTCAAAAGTGTTGTTGAGAGCAAGCGTGAGGAGTTCCGCAATCTCAAGCAGGCAACATGTCTGTCTATCAATACAATATCCAGTTCGAAGCTCGCTTTCGTTTTGCTAAGCAAGACGTGCACGATGAAAAGAGTATGATCTATCAATTCAGAGGTGGTCCGAGAGAAGATCTGCAATTAGCTCTTGTGCTTTTGAGCCGATAAGTATGATGATTTCTACAACATGGCTCAAGCAAGAAGCTGCCCAGCTCAAATGTGAGGCCTCTAAGAAGAGAATCAGGGATGCAGTTCAGTCTTCTTCTTCCTCTCAAGTGGCAGCTAAGCAGCAGAAGTTTTACCTTCCTCCTCCTCCGTTCCGTCGGCCTTATCGGCAGAAGAACTCAGTGGCCGTGGATCTTCCCACCCACCCAACCCAAGCTATCGTAACAAGTCTAATTCTCAAGCTCCAAGGTCAAGTCCTCCTTACCACCGTCCGCTCTCTCAAGTGACTTGCAACAAATGTCGTGAAAGGTCACTATGCGAACAAGTGCTTCAACCAGAGGCGCCTTCCGCCTCCTCCTCCTCTGTGAAATCTTCCAGAATGCAAAGGTCAAGCATAATCCAAAGTATGCCAAGGTCAACATGATGAATGCAGCTCAAGCAGAGGATTCTTCTGATGTGATCATGGGTAATCTCTCAGTTAATGATATTCCTGCCAAAGTCTTATTTGATACTGGTGCATTGCATTGTTTCATGTCAAGATCGTTCTTTGCAAAGAATGATTTTTCTTGGTCTTACCTGGATAAACCTTTGGGTGTTATTTCTCCGGCGAAGTCAATGAGAGCCAACTCAATAGTTCATGATGTTTCTATCAAGATGGGCGATTATAGATTTCTTTCCAAACCAATGGTTCTTGGTGACTCGGATATTGATCTTATTCTCGAATGGATCGGCTTTATCAAGACAAAGCTCAGCTTGATTGTGCTGCCGTGAAATTCAATTGACTCACTCTTCTAATGATGTGATCATCTATGCCGCTCGTGATGAAACCATTCGGTTGTTTTCTCTCAATGAGAAGGGCGAACTGAATGCTATCTCTCGATTCCAATCGCTTGTGAGTACCAAGATGTCTTTCCGTAAGAGCTTCCGGTATGCCTCCTCATCGCCGCTTGAGTTCGTATCGATCTTGAGCCCGCATCGAACCCGCTTGCAAGCGTCCCCACAAGCTTGGACCTGATGAGATGAAGGAATTGAAGAAGCAGCTCGATGAACAAGAGCGTCTGGTTTGATCGCACCGAGTTCATCTCCTTGGGGTTGTGGTGTTCTTTTGTCCGGAAGAAGGATGGCACGGACCGACTTTGCGCCGATTACCGTCCATTGAATAAGAAGACAATCAAGAACAAGTATCCACTTCCCAACATCAATGAGCTTTTGAGCAACTCAAAGGTGCTACAAGTGTTCTCCAAGCTTGACCTTCGATGGGTTATCATCGATTCGCATTCGTGAACAAGATATTCCCAAGAAAGCATTCGAACAAGCTTTGGTTCTTATGAATATACCGTCATGTCTTTCGCCTTGTCAATGCTCCTCCAACATTCTCTCGGATGATGAACTTCATATTCAACCCCTACACCAATGAATTCGCCTTGGTCTATCTTGATGATATTTTGGTCTTCTCCAAGAATAAGAAGGATCATGCCAAACATTTGCGATTGGTGCTAGACAAGCTCGAGAGTATCAATTTATGCTAAGTTCTCAAAATGTGAATTTTGGCTTGATGAAGTGCTTTATCTTGGTCATATCATCTCCGCCAAGGGCATCGCTTATTAATCCCGAGAAGGTGTCCGCAATTGTGAATTGGGAACCTCCTCAGAATGTCAAGCAGCTCCGCAGCTTTCTTGGTCTTGCAAGTTATTGCCGAAGATTCGTTGAGAACTTCTCCAAGATTGCAAAGCCTCTTTCCAACCTTCTCCAGAAGCATGTGAAGTATGTCCGGTCTCCCGAGTGTGGCGTTGCTTTCAATACCCTCAAAGAGAAACTCGTCACAGCTCCCCGCTCGACTCCTCCCGATGAATCCAAGCCTTTTGAAGTTTTCTGTGATGCTTCTCTTCAAGGTCTCGGTGCTGTGTTAATGCAAGAGAAGAGAGTTGTGGCTTATACCTCTCGCCAGTTGAAGCCCAACGAAAAGAACTACCCCACTCACGATCTTGAGTTGGCGGCGTTGTCCATGCATTGATTACATGGAGACATCTCTTGTTGGGAAGGAAAGTGGACATTTTCACCGATCACAAGAGTCTCAAGTACATCTTCACTCAGCCCAACCTCAACCTCGAGTGCAGACTCGATGGGTCGAAATGATTCAAGAGTACAACCCAAGTATTGAATATACTCCGGCAAAGCCAATGTCATTGCAGATCCTTTGAGCAGAAGGCTTCTCGCAATGCCTAATCCTCAAGCCTTTTCAGCGGATCTCTGTGAAGCTTTCCATAGCTGAATCTTCAAGTTGTTCCTCAAGGCTTTCTTGCCAACCTCATAGTATCTCCTACTTTGGAAGATCAGATTCGGGAGGCTCAACTTCTGGATACCATGGTGAAAAAGGTGAAATGTGGTATCGACAAGGGCATTTCCAAGTACAAGTGCTTCCACGTCGATGACAAAGACACTCTTTTCTTTGAGGACCGGATTGTGGTTCCTAAGGGTGATCTGAGAAAAGTCATTATGAACGAGGCTCACAATTCGCTTCTATCCATTCATCCTGGAAAGTACGAAGATGTACCATGACCTCAAGCAGTCATACTGGTGGACTCGAATGAAGCGAGAAATTGCTCAATTCGTGGATGAGTGTGATGTCTGCAGAAGAGTGAAAGCAGAACACCAAAGACCAGCTGGTCTCCTTCAACCTCTTGCTATTCCAGAATGGAAGTTTGATCATATTGAAATGGACTTCGTGGCTGGCTTTCCAAAGTCCAAGCGTGGAAATGATGCTATCTTCGTTGTCATTGACAAGCTTACTAAAGTGGCTCATTTTCTTCCTATCAAAGAATCCATCACAGCAGCTCGGTTGGCGAGCTATACACCTCGAGATTGTCTCCTTGCACGGCATTCCACAAGTGATCTCTTCTGACCGTGGCAGCATCTTTACCTCCAAGTTTTGGGAGTCTTTTGAAGGCCATGGGCACCAACATTCGCTTTCAAAGACAGCTTTCCATCCTCAAACAAGTGGCCAAGTTGAGCGAGTAAATCAAATTCTTGAAGATATGCTCGTGGCTTGTGTCATTTCTTTCGGTATGAAGTGGGAAGATTGTCTTCCATATGCCGAGTTCTCCTACAACAACAGCTTCCAAGCGAGTTCGAGCAAGGCCCCATTTGAAATTCTCTATGGCAGAAAGTGCCGTACTCCTCTCAATTGGTCTCGAGACAGTGAACGCCAACTTCTTGGCAATGACTTGATCACGAAGCGGAAGAAATGTGCCAAGTCATTCGTGAGAATCTCAAAGCCGCATAATCGCGCGTAAGAGCTATTATGATGATAAGCACCGTGATGTGGCTTTTGAAATCGGAGACCATGTCTACCTCCGCGTCTCCAATGAAAGGCACTCGTCGCCCGGTATCAAAGGGAAGCTTGCCCCTAGATCGTGGGTCCTTTCAAGATCATTGGCAAAAGAGGCGATCTCGCCTATCAACTTGAGCTTCCATCCAACTTCGCAAACGTGCACGATGTGTTTCACGTGTCACAGCTTTGCAAGTGCTTCAAGACTCTGAACGCACTATCAACTTCAAGAGATTGACCTTCAAGAAGATCTCTTATCATGAGCACCCCGTTGCTATTCTTGAAGAAACCGAGCGCAAGACTCGCAACAAGTCAATCAAATTCCTCAAAGTGAAGTGGTCACACCATTCCGACCGAGAAGCTACCTGGGAGCGCGAGGATCACCTCCGTTCTGAATATCCGGAGTTCTTTCAGTCCTAGATCTCGGGACGAGATCCTCTTGTAGTGGTGGAGTGTTGTAACACCCCGGAAGTAACTTTCCATATTTGTAACTCCAACTCTTGCCATTTTCGGCATTGATATATGATATTCCCTTCGTGGTTGGGTTTTTTTCCTCTTTTTGCATTTTGTTCATGTCATGCATTTTATATCATGTCATCATGTGCATCGCATTTGCATACGTGTTCGTCTCATGATTCCGAGCATTTTTCCCGTTGTCCGTTTTGCAATCCGGCACTCCTATCTTCCCCGGCGGCCCCTTTTACGTTTTTTTGTGTGCGGGTACTAAACCTTCTCGAAATGGACCGAGGTTTGTCTAGTGGCCTTGGTATACCACCCGTAGACCACCGGTCAAGTTTCGGGTCATTTGGAGCTCGTTTGGTACTCCTACGGTTAACCGCACTCTCGCAAAGGCCTCTTTTAAGTTGCAGCAAAACACCCCTTCAAAACAGCCCAACAACCCATCTAAGTCACTTCCATGCTCTCCGTCGTTCGATCACGATCGTGTGGGCGAAAACTACACCTCATTTGGACTCTCCAAGCTCCCTCTATGCCTACTTAAGCAAACCCCCTCCAAATCCGGATCATCCTTCCCGAAACCTAAAATTTGCCCTCGCGCCCGGACACGTCCGGTGAGCGGACGCGTCCGCTTGCCGCCCGGCCAACTGGGCTGCCACGTCACCGCCGGCGCCCACATAGCCGCCCGCGCAGCCATGGGGCCAGCGCTTGCTGCCTCGGGCCGGACGCCCGCCGCCGCCCCCGCCCGCCGCCTTCGGCCGCCGCCGCCCTCCGCCGACGCGGCCTCCTCCGCCGCCACCTTGCCGCGGCGGCGCTCGTCTCCCTCGCCACCGGCCGGCCTTCACCGCCGCCCGCCGCCTCCGCCCATCTCGCCTCCGCGCTGCTGCGCCGTTCCTCGGCGCCTCGGCGTCGCTCGGCCCCCGCTCGGCCGCCCCGCCCGCTGCCTCCTCCTCCGGCGAGCCGCCCGCAACCGCCGCCGCCCGTCGCCCGATCCGATCGATCGGATCCAGCCGAGACGCCTGTTGACTTCTTCCCCCCTCTAATTTTCTTCTAAGTCTTTTTCCCCTGTGATTATTTTGTGTCATTTTCAACGTGCTATATCTTTGCATCTATAGGTCCATTTTGCGCGTATAATATGTCAAAATGTTCGTCTCGAAGAGTAGATCATTTAATCTCATTGCGTCATTTTCATTTGAGCAAATATTGATGCCCGAAATGCTGTTGGAAGAGGGCTATGTGATGTTAGTTTCTGTTAAGAAACAGAACTTGCACTTTTGTTATTTTTGCCATGATTATTGTGTGCACCCTATGAATTTGAGTCCTACATGTGTTTTGCAATATGCCATGCCATCTTTCCAGGGGTGTATGCCATGTATTTGTGTGATCTATGTGGTGACTAGCACAAGCATGCAAAGTAGGTGTCCTGATGTTGCTGTTTTCAGCCCTGTTTTAGCTGATTTTGATGCCATGTTAACTTGATGATACCGAGAGATCTATGCATATTTTGAGATACTTCAGTAAGGATGTTTTGTAAAACATGTCTTGCTCTATCCATCCATGCCTTTGTTTGCAATTATGAAGTGCCATAGCTTGAGTCAATCGAGCTCTACTTTTCCTATCAAATGTTTCCTGGCAGATTGTTTACATGTTATTCAATTTTGCCAAGCTTGTTGTGGTTGATCCGTTTATGCTATGTTATTGTTCTTGCCATGTATGTCTTCTATGCCATGTCTTCTTGATGTATTTATGCTTAGTTTATCATTTAAGGCTCTGTAGTGAGTGCATTGAGCTTGTAAACATGCCTACTCGTTATCAGTTTTTGACATGCCATGTTGCTGAATCTGTTAACGAAACTTTCAATATTGACATGGGTGTTACTATATTTTCTAATCCTTTTTGGCTTATGGTCAGTAAGGGACTTTTGATCTATGCTTTGAGTAGATTCATGCCATGCCATGTTTTGCTATTTTAAGTTCCTGTAGCATGTAGTTTTGTTGCTCTGAACATTGCAACCTGATGCTGTTTTGCCATGTCCAGCCTGATATTTTGTGCACTTTTGCCATGCTTGTTTGAACCTGTTATGATGTGATCTAGCCGTAGCTCAGTGCTCATCTTTTGTCGAGCATCTTGTGTAGATCACTGCCATGTACTTTGTTGATACGTTTGGGTGCAGTAGCTTAATTAATTGTTGCTTGCTAAGTGGCATCATGCTGTTAATGGCAGATTTGCGCCATTCTTGTTTTGCTTGTCATTTCCAAACCGTGCATCCGATTCGGTGATCTTTATATCGATTTCAACCGAAATCATCTCATCTTTCAGTGGCATACTTGGTTTGCCAAGTTGATGCCTGGTTCATCATTTTCCTTCGGGCCTTTTATCGCATTGCATATCACATCCCGCATATCATGTCATGTTTTGCATCATGTTGATTGTGCATTGCACCGTGATTTATTGTGGTTCCTTTGTTTGTGTTGTTGCTTTGGGTAGAGCCGGGAGACGAGTACGTGAAAGAGGAACCTGTTGAGAACGCTTACGAGGATCAAGCTTTCGACAACTCGAGAACATTGCGAGCAAGATGACCATACCCTCGAAATCACTTCTATCTTTGCTATGCTAGTTGCTCGCTCTTTTGCTATGCCTATGCTGCGATGCCTACCACTTGCTATATCATGCCACCCATATTGCCATGTCAGCCCTAACCATCCTTTCCTAGCAAACCGTTGATTGGCTATGTTACCGCTTTGCTCAGCCCTCTTATAGCGTTGCTAGTTGCAGTGAAGCTGAAGTTTGTTCCTTGTTGGAACATGGAGATGTTGTTCCTTTTGGAACATGTTTACTTGTTGGGATATCACAATATATATCTGCTATAATTAATACATCTATATACTTGGTAAAGGGTGGAAGGCTCGGCCTTATGCACAGTGTTTTGTTCCACTCTTGCCACCTAGTTTCCGTCATACGGTGTTATGTTCCTTGATTTTGCGTTCCTTACGGTTGGGTGATTTATGGGACCCCTTGATAGTTCGCTTTGAATAAGACTCGTCCGCAAGGCCCAACATTGGTTTTACCATTTGCCACCTAAGCCTTTTCCCCGGGTTTCGCGAGCCCGAGGGTCATCTTATTTTAAACTCCCGGGCGGTGCTCCTTGAAGCGTTGGTCCAAACTAGAGCACCGTCTTGGGACCATTCCTTGGTAACTTGGATTACGTCGGTTCCTGACGCTTCGCTTATCCGGTGTGCCACGAGAACGAGATATGTGCAGCTCCTATCGGGATTTGTCGGCACATTCGGGTGGCTTTGCTGGTCTTGTTTTATTCTTGTCGAAATGTCTTGTAGTCCGGATTCGAGATTGATCGGTTCTTCCCGTAGAAGGAATATCCTTCGTTGACCGTGAGAGCTTATAATGGGCTAAGTTGGGACACCCTGCAGGGTAATATCTTTCAAAGCCGTGCCCGCGGTTATGAGGCAGATGGGAATTTGTTAATGTCGGTTGTAGAAAACCCAAGTTGACCTCAAATAAAATACACATCAACGCGTGTAACCGTGATGGTCTCTTCTCGGAGTCCGGAAGTGAACACGATGTTGGAGTTATGTCGATGTAAGTAGTTCAGGATCACTTCTTGATCGCTACTAGCTTCACGACCGTGCTTTGCTCCTCTTCTCGCTCTCTTTTGCGATGTAGCCACCATATATGCTAGTCGCTTGCTGCAGCTCCACTTTACTACTCTGTCCTTCCTATAAGCTTAAATAGTCTTGATCTCGCTGGTGTGAGATTGCTGAGTCCCGTGACTCACGAGATACTTCAAAACAGTTGCAGTTCCGATGATGCGGTCAGGTGACTCAACCGAGCTCAAGTGGGAGTTCGACGAGGAACGTGGTCGTTACTATGTGTCTTTTCCTGATGATCGATAGTGGTGCCCAGTTGGGACAATTCGGGATCTGTAGCATTTGGGGTATCTTCTTTTATTTTGGTTCCGTAGTCGGACCTTGAGTGTACTTTGAATGATGGATGTTTATTTATGTCTTTGTGTGAAGTGGCATTGTAAGCCAACTATGTATCTCTTTCCCTATTTATTACATGGGTTGTGTGAAGATTACCTCACTTGCGACATTGCTTTCAATGCGGTTATGCCTCTAAGTCGTGCCTCGACACGGGAGATATAGCCGCATCGGGCGATACAAGTTGGTAATCGAGCCTTCCCGACTTAGGAGCCCCTACTTGATTGTTTGTCATGGCGTTGTTGAGTCTAGAATGGAAAATGTTTTGAGTCTTAGGATTATATATATCGGAGAGTAGGATTCTTTTTACTTCCCAGTCCTTCGTCGCTCTGTGAGGTCTCCCGACGAGAGTTTTGACTCTTCTCTTCTCAAATTTCACTAAAAAATTTTTAGGATCACGTGGGTATCTTGGAATCGTTCCGATGGTTTTGTGACGAGAACATTGTTCTTGGTGCCTCCCCGACATTTAGGGGTTGTGGCGGTGTCCCGGGAGTTGAGCTCCGAGGTGTTGTCGTCACAATTTTATCGTTGCAGATTCTGGAATACCCGAGTTTTGCCGACATCGAAATCTCTTTTGTGCAGTTGTTGGTGAGATAACCTGATAGCCCGATCTTGAGGCGAGTCTGGAGTATTGCCATGACTTGTATAACGGATGTTTTTGAAGGTCGAGGTACATGATTTCGAGGATTTCTTGGTTATGTGTTGATGGATGGATACAAATGGGTCTAGGTATTGTTAGTTTGGGTGATATATTTTGTGTCCCTGTATCCCCAACACCAGATTGCATAACCAGAAAGTTTCGGGAGTTTATAGGTGGGAATTCTAGTAGCTTACGGGATATTCTTTCCGGCGGATGTATGATTTGAGATTGGGGTTCAACGTCTAGTGGTCCGCCCATTCACGGTCGATTCTGATGGTCGCGAGGCGTCTTAAAGAATCCTTGGCTATGCTGATTCGGGACGTCTTGTTTGTCATTCGTGACATCCGCTATACGTCGTGTCCGTGTGGGCCCCACCACGAACACTTTGGGCGAAATCTCTATCATGTGTTTGTTCCGGCTCATTCTAGCAGTCAATCTTTTGTTTTCATTTGTGATATTCGAATTGTTTCTAAGGCAGATGTTGTTTCCATATCTTTATCTAAGTGGCTTCTCACCTTAATGGACGTGTGTTGATTAACTTTGGAATTCATTCGTTCATTCTTGTTCGAATGTTTATTGTGAAGACTATATGTTGCAATTTCTATCCGTTGATTCTACTTATCTATTTGTCTATCAAAGGACTAACGGATGTCACCCTCTTGAGATGGCTCCGCCAACGCGTCTGAATCCGGATCGCAATGATGGGGATCACGAACCCTCCACCTCCACCTCCGCCTCCGAGGCTGGGCAAGCTATCATGGCAGCCACCAATGCCAATGCTCGATGATTTTGCAACTCTTGCAAGAACGTACTCGAGGCAAGGCAATCAAGGAAATCAAGGTCAAGGCAACAATCAGCCACACTTTGCTACTCTCGATCGGTTCCTCGCTAATCAGCGAAGTCTTTCGGTTTACGTGTTGAGGCTACGAGCGGACGATTGGTTAGTGGACATCTGCAAGCATTTTGATTGTAGCAATGTCGACACGAGGACTTTGTCAAGTTTGCATCGTTTCAACTCAAGGATCAAGCTCTTTGAGTGGTACCAGCAATACAAAGATTCGAGAGGAGGTCGTGTCATTACAGGATGAGTTCCGTCGTGATTTGAGCTCATCACATTCCAAAAAGTGTTGTTGAGAGCAAGCGTGAGGAGTTCCGCAATCTCAAGCAGGGCAACATGTCTGTCTATCAATACAATATCCAGTTCGAAGCTCGCTTCGTTTTGCTAAGCAAGGCGTGCACGATGAAAAGAGTATGATCTATCAATTCAGAGGTGGTGCGAGAGAAGATCTGCAATTAGCTCTTGTGCTTTTTGAGCGGATAAGTATGATGATTTCTACAACATGGCTCAAGCAAGAAGCTGCCCAGCTCAAATGTGAGGCCTCTAAGAAGAGAATCGGGGATGCAGTTCAGTCTTCTTCTTCCTCTCAAGTGGCAGCTAAGCAGCGAAGTTTTACCTTCCTCCTCCTCCGTTCAAATCGGCCTTATCGCCAGAAGAACTCAGGTGGCCGTGGATCTTCCCACCCACCCAACCCAAGCTATCGTAACAAGTCTAATTCTCAGGCTCCAAGGTCAAGTGCTCCTTACCACCGTCCGCTCTCAAGTGACTTGCAACAAATGTCGGCAGAAGGTCACTATCGCGAGCAAGTGCTTCAACCAGAGGCCTTCCGCCTCCTCCTCCTCTGTGAAATCTTCCAGCAATGCGGTGGTCAAGCATAATCCAAAGTATGCCAAGGTCAACATGATGAATGCAGCTCAAGCGGAGGATTCTTGATGTGATCATGGGTAATCTCTCGATTAATGATATTCTGCCAAAGTCTTATTTGATCTTTGGTGCATTGCATTGTTTCATGTCAAGATCGTTCTTTGCAAAGAATGATTTTTCTTGGTCTTACTGGATAAACCTTTGGGTGTTATTTCTCCGGCGAAGTCAATGAGAGCCAACTCAATAGTTCATGATGTTTCTATCAAGATGGGCGATTATAGATTTCTTTCCAAACCAATGGTTCTTGGTGACTCGGATATTGATCTTATTCTCGGAATGGATGGCTTTATCGGCACAAAGCTCAGCTTGATTGTGCTGCCGGGAAATTCAATTGACTCACTCTTCTAATGATGTGATCATCTATGCGCTCGTGATGAAACCATTCGGTTGTTTTCTCTCAATGAGAAGGGCGAACTGAATGCTATCTCTCGATTCGATCGTTTGTAGTACCAAGATGTCTTTCGGAAGAGCTTCGGGTATGCCTCCTCATCGGCCGATTGAGTTCGTTATCGATCTTGAGCACGCATCGAACCCGTTTGCAAGCGTCCTTACAAGCTTGGACCTGATGAGATGAAGGAATTGAAGAAGCAGCTCGATGAACAAGAGCGTCTGGTTTGATCGGACCGAGTTCATCTCCTTGGGGTTGTGGTGTTCTTTTGTCCGAAGAAGGATGGCACGGACCGACTTTCGTCGATTACCGTCCATTGAATAAGAAGACAATCAAGAACAAGTATCCACTTCCCAACATCAATGAGCTTTTGAGCAACTCAAAGGTGCTCTGATGTTCTCCAAGCTTGACCTTCGTATGGGTTATCATCAGATTCGCATTCGTGAACAAGATATTCCCAAGAAAGCATTCAGAACAAGCTTTGGTTCTTATGAATATACTGTCATGTCTTTCGGCCTTGTCAATGCTCCTCCAACATTCTCTCGGATGATGAACTTCATATTCAACCCCTACACCAATGAATTCGTCTTGGTCTATCTTGATGATATTTTGGTCTTCTCCAAGAATAAGAAGGATCATGCCAAACATTTGCGATTGGTGCTAGACAAGCTCAGAGAGTATCAATTCTATGCTAAGTTCTCAAAATGTGAATTTTGGCTTGATGAAGTGCTTTATCTTGGTCATATCATCTCCGCCAAGGGCATCGCTGTTAATCCCGAGAAGGTGTCCGCAATTGTGAATTGGGAACCTCCTCAGAATGTCAAGCAGCTCCGCAGCTTTCTTGGTCTTGCAAGTTATTGCCGAAGATTCGTTGAGAACTTCTCCAAGATTGCAAAGCCTCTTTCCAACCTTCTCGAGAAGCATGTGAAGTATGTCGGTCTCCACGAGTGTGACGTTGCTTTCAATACCCTCAAAGAGAAACTCGTCACAGCTCCTGTTCTGACTCCTCCTGATGAATCCAAGCCTTTTGAAGTGTTCTGTGATGCTTCTCTTTTGTGAGTACCAAGATGTCTTTCCAGAAGAGCTTCCGGGTATGCCTCCTCATCGGCGATTGAGTTCGTTATCGATCTTGAGCACGGCATTGAACCCGTTGCAAGCGTCCTTACAAGCTTGGACTGATGAGCTGAAGGAATTGAAGAAGCAGCTCGATGAACAAGAGCGTCTGGGTTTGATCGGACCGAGTTCATCTCCTTGGGGTTGTGGTGTTCTTTTGTCGGAGAAGAAGGATGGCGCGGACCGACTTTGCGTCGATTACCGTCCATTGAATAAGAAGACAATCAAGAACAAGTATCCACTTCCCAACATCAATGAGCTTTTTGAGCAACTCAAAGGTTTCTTGTCATCTCGCAAAATTATGTGTCATGTGCTTCGGACCACTGCGAGGGTTAAACAGCGACAACTGAGTTGGGCTAGTCATTGGGGGCACATGCACGAACAGTGACTACTAGGCTTCCATCTAGGTCAAGCCGGCTATGTTAATTAGGACATCTATCGACGGACCCCTTTTCTACGAGTTTATCTTTAATTTGAGCTTTGTTCCTCGTCTAGTTTGTCCGTCCGGGATTCATGTTGTCTCCTTTGGGAAGTGAGGTTATGATTTCTTGTCATGTGGCATTTTTTACGTGTTATATGTTCTAATCCGGTAGCGAGATCAAAATGACGACAACTAGCGCCTCCGGGCCACGTGCATGAAGACTTCTCGGCAGTCATTGGCGAGGTCAAGCCGGCTCCGTAGACAAAAGAAAACTAAGTACTACTCCACTATATAGGCAGGAGCCTCCGCTTGCTTGCTAGTGTTGCTCTCTTCACCTTGTCTCGGCCTCTCCAGATCTAAACACGACAGCGGTGGCCACTCTCTCTCTCTCTCTCTCTCTCTCTCTCTCTCTCTCTCTCTCTCTCTCTCTCTCTCTCCAGCCCACAGATCCAGGGATCCTCTCTGCCGGGGAAGGTGAGAAGGTGCAACGTTCAGCGTGCGTCCTCGGCGGCGGCTCTTACCCACCACTGGCGCGTCCCGATCAGCCTGCCTTGCAGTTCTCTCCCAGCGCCCATTTGGCAGGGAGACCTCAGACCCCTTCTTCCTCGCTGCCGTAGTGTGGGCTGATCCAGCCTCCCACCGCCCACCTAGCGACGTCCCGGCGACCATCAGGTATAACTTCCTTCGAAACGGGCCTTGCTCTACTTCCCGAGCTCTTGATGTCGCTGCATTTGTAACTTTTACTATTTCTCAGGCCCCCTCATAGATAGGATCGATCGGCTGTTCGAAAACCATCTAATTTTTTTACGTTTAAGAGGTAAAACTAGTTCATGCACTCAAATCTAGTACTACTTGGTTCAAACAAGGAAGAAAGGGGTGGGGTGGGGAGGATTTGTTACTGAATCTAGGACTTGGTGAAAGAGGAAATAATGGGGGTGAAAAGTAGCGAGACCTGCTATCCAACTGGTCTCTAGGTCTAATAGGAAATAAAGGGAAACGCAGTACAAACTCAATATAAACCCGATCTATTGGTTGAAAAAGGAAAGAAAGTGGGGAATGGGGACAAGTCAGCGAGTAAGTCCAGCACTAGATTTGATAGCCTCACACGGTATAAGGTGGCTATACCAAACAAAAATGGGACCAACCCGGATATCCTGTTACGATGTTTGTTGCCCGAGCCACTCTTATGTAATGCCCTTTGGTAAAATGTAGCAACAAGACGCCTTTGTTAAAAGTAAGGACATATTAAACCAATGTTGTTTTCAATGTAATGCCTCGATAATATGAATCAATGGCACTTCTTTACATGTCCCGCTAAAATTTCCCATTAAGATAAGTTAGTTCTTTTAGTTAGAAATGCAAGCATCTCCTGGTCCGCCTACTCTCCCGTGCCCAAAGTAATGTAAGTATTTAACAGTTGTCATAGTTAATCCTAATGCCCACACTAATATCTAGCAATGCCTTTGCTTTAGAAATTGCTCTTGTCCTTGTAGGATTGCCATTACGATAAGGAACATGCTTCTTTTCATTCGATGCATGTCTCATCACTTGTTAGTCACCCTCCTTTCCACCTTTTTTGTGCAAACAGAGATATACATTTCACGCTTGATCTTAGTTGAACTGCACAAATGATATTCAAATTATAGTTGAGCATTCCAGAGCTTCACAACCAACCTTGATGTTGCTCAATTTTATTGCAACTAATGAAGAAGAAGCTCTGTGGGTTTCGTTTTACGATGGAAATGGAACCGGGGCTGAACCCTTTTCTTAAAAAAATTGAAGAAGAAGCTGCTAGCTAACGGGACATTGCTTCATTTTAGGTGAACTGCACCAAAAGGTCCCATGAATTGAATCATCCATGTTGGTGGTGAAAGAGCCAGCTTGACATCCCGTCTAAGCACCCCGGCCTCCATCCTTGCGGCCTTACGATACACCTCGTTTGCCACCTTTCGACCCTAGTGTCCTTGATAAAATGAAGTAATAATACAGTTAAAATAGAGAGTGTCATCTCTATCATTTCATTTGCAATGTAGATAAAGAAAGTGCTTCTCTTTGTTAAAGTATGTTTCATCAACTAGTCCCATTGTTAATGTTTAAGCGTTTACATTGGGGAGCGTAGTAATTTCAAAAATTCCTACACTCACGCAAGACCATGGTGATGGCATAGCAGAGAGGGAGAGTGTCTGTCCACGTACCCTCGTGACCGAAAGCGAGGCGTTATAACAACGCGGTTGATGTAGTCGTGCGTCTTCACGATCCGACCGATCCAAGCACCGAGCGTCGGCACCTCCGAGTTCTGCACGTTCAGCTCGATGGCGATCCCGGACTCGATCCAGCAAAGTGTCGGGATGAGTTCCGTCAACCGACGGTGTGGTGGCGATGATGATGCTCCACCGGCGCGGGGCTTCGCCTAAGCTCATGACGATATGACTTCTCCGGCGGGGCTTCGCCTAAGCTCATGACGATATGACCAAGTGGAATATGGTGGAGGGGCACCGCTGCGGCTAAGGAACGATCCGTAGATCAACTTGTGTGTCATGGGGTGCCCCCTGCCCCGTATATAAAGGAGCAAGGAGGAGGTGGCGGCCAAGGGGAGGCGCGCAAGGGGGAGTCCTACTCCCAGGAGTAGGACTCCTCCTTTCCTAGTAGGAGTAGGAGAGAAGGAAGGGAAGGGAGGAAGGGGTGCGGCCCTCCCCTAGTCAATTCGGACTAGGCCTTGAGAAGCGCTTGGCCTGCCCTAGGCAGCCCTCTCTCTTTCCTTGAGGCCCAATAAGGCCCAATACTTCTCCCGGCGAATTCCCGTAACTCTCGGTACTCCGAAAAATACCGAATCATTGGAACCTTTCCGAACTCGAATATAGTCGTCCAATATATCGATCTTTATGTCTCGACCATTTGAGACTCCTCGTCATGTCCCGATCTCATCCGGGACTCGAACTCCTTGGTACATCAAAACTCATAAACTCATAATATAAGCATCATCGAAACCTTAAGCGTGCGGACCCTACGGGTTCGAGAACTATGTAGACATGACCTAGAACTATTCTTGGTCAATAACCAATAAGCGGAACCTGGATGCCCATATTGGTTCCTACATATTCTCTGAAGATCTTTATCGGTCAAACCGCATAACGACATCGTTGTTCCTTTTGTCATCGGTATGTTACTTAGCGAGATTCGATCGTCGGTATCAATACCTAGTTCAATCTCGTTACGTAAGTCTCTTTACTCGTTCCGTAATACATCATCTCACAACTAACTCATTAGTTGCAATGCTTGCAAGGCTTATGTGATGTGTATTACCGAGAAGGCCAGAGATACCTCTCCGACAATCGGAGTGACAAAACCTAATCTTGATTCATGCCAACTCAACATATACTTTTGGAGACACCTGTAGTACCTTTATAATCACCCATTTACGTTGTGACGTTTGGTAGCACACAAAGTGTTCCTCCGTAAGCAGGAGTTGCATAATCTCATAGTTGCAGGAACTTTGTATAAGTCATGAAGAAAGCATTAGCAATATACTAAACGATCAAGTGCTAAGCTAACGGAATGGGTCATGTCAATCACATCATTCTCCTAATGATGTGATCCCATTAATCAAATGACAAAACATGTCTATGGTTAGGAAACATAACCATCTTGATTAATGAGCTAGTCTAGTAGAGGCATACTAGTGACTATCTGTTTGTCTATGTATTCACACATGTATTATGTTTCCGGTTAATACAATTCTAGCATGAATAATAAACATTTATCATGATATAAGGAAATAAATAATAACTTTATTATTGCCTCTAGGGCATATTTCCTTCAGTCTCCCACTTGCACTAGAGTCAATAATCTAGTTCACATCCCATGTGATTTAACATCAATAGTTCACATCTATATGTGGTTAACACCAATAGTTCACATCGACATGTGACCAACACCCAAAGGGTTTACCAGAGTACTAAGGTGTGATCATGTTTTGCTTGTGAGATAATTTTAGTCAGCGGTTACATCACATTCGAGCCGTAAGTATTTACAAATTTCTATGTCTACAATGCTCTTGCGGAGCTACTCTAGCTAATTGCTCCCACTTTCAATATGTATCCAGATTGAGACTTAGAGTCATCTAGATTAGTGTTTAAAACTTGCATCGGCGTAACCCTTCTGACGAACCTTTTCACTTCCATAATCGAGAAACATATCCTTATTCTACTAAGGATAATTTTGACCGCTGTCCATTGATCTACTCCTAGATCACTATTTTACTCCTTGCCTAGCTTAGTGGTAGGGTATGCAATAGATCTGGTACACAGCATGACATACTTTATAGAACCTATGGCTGATGCATAGGGAATGACTTTCATTCTCTTTCTATCTTCTGCCGTGGTCGGGTTTTGAGTCTTACTCAATCTCACACCTTGTAACACAGGCAAGAACTCTTTCTTTGACTGTTCCATTTTGAACTACTTCAAAATCTTGTCAAGGTATGTATTCATTGAAAAACTTATCAAGCGTCTTTTATCTATCTCTATAGATCTTGATGCTCAATATGTAAGCAGCTTCACGAGGTCCTTCTTTGAAAACTCCTTTCAAATACTCCTTTATGCTTTGCGAGAATAATTCTACATTATTTCCGATCAACAATATGTCATTCACATATACTTATCGAAATCTTGTAGTGCTCCCACTCACTTTCTTGTAAATACAGGCTTCTCCAAAAGTCTGTATAAAACCATATCTTTGATCACACTATCAAAGCGTTTATTCAACTCGAGATGCTTGCACCAGTCCATAGATGGATCATTGGAGCTTGCGCATTTTGTTAGCTCCTTTAGGATTGACAAAACCTTCTTGTTGCATCATATACAACTCTTCTTTAATAAATCCATTAAAGAATGTAGTTTTACATCCATTTGCCAGATTTCATAAAATGTGGCAATTGCTAACATGATTCGGACAGACTTAAGCATCGCTACTGAGTTGAGAAAATCTCATTGTAGTCAACACCTTGAACTTGTCGAAAACCTTTTTGTGACAAGTCGGGCTTTGTAGATAGTAACACTACTATCAGTGTCCGTCTTCCTCTTTAAGATCCATTTATTTAACATGGCTTGCTGATCATCGAGCAAGTCAATCAAAGTCCATACTTTGTTCTCATACATGGATCCTATCTCAGATTTCATGGTCTCAAGCCATTTCGCGGAATCTGGGCTCATCATCGCTTCCTCATAGTTCGTAGGTTTCATCATGTTCTAGTAACATGACTTTGAGAACATGATTACCGCACCACTCACAGTGCGGATCTTTCTCTGGAAGATCTACGAGGTTTGGTAGCAACTTGATCTGAAGTTTCATGATCATCATCATTAACTTCCTTACTAATTGGTGTAGGAATCACTGGAACTGATTTCGTGATGAACTACTTTCCAATAAGGAGAAGGTACAATTACCTCATCAAGTTCTACTTTCCTCCCACTCACTTCTTTCGAGAGAAACTCCTTCTCTAGAAAGGATCCATCTTAACAACGAATGTTTTGCCTTTAGATCTGTGATAGAAGGTGTACCCAACAGTTTCTTTTGGGTATTCTATGAAGCGCACTTCTCCGATTTGGGTTTGAGCTTATCGGTGAAAACTTTTTCACATAAGCATCACAACTCCAAACTTTAAGAAACGACAGCTTAGGTTTCTTGCTAAACCATAGTTCATACGGTGTCATCTCAGCGGTTTAGATGGTGCCCTATTAAGCGTGAATGCAGCTGTCTCTAATGCATAACCCCAAAGCGATAGTGGTAAATCGGTAAGATACATCATAGATCGCACCATATCCAATAAAGTCTTGATTCTGACGTTCGGACACACCATTAAGCTGTGGTGTTCGGTGGCGTGAGTAGTGAAACTATTTCACATTGTTTTAGCGAAGGCCAAACTCGTAACTCAAATATTTTCCTCTGCGATCATATCGTAGAAACTTTTATTTTCTTGTTACGATGATTCTTCACTTCACTCTGAAATTCTTTGAACTTTTCAAATGTTTCAGACTTGTGTTTCATCAAGTAGATATACCCATATCTGCTCAAATCATCTGTGAAGGTTAGAAAATAACGATACTTGTCGTGAGCTTTAACACTCATCGGACCGCATAGATCAGTATGTATTATTTCCAATAAGTCATTTGCTCGCTCCATTGTTCCGGAGAAGCGAGTCTTTAGTCATCTTGCCCATAAGGCATGGTTACAAGCATCAAGTGATTCATAATCAAGTGATTCCAAAACTCCATCAGCATGGAGTTTTCTTCATCGCTTTACACCAATATGACCTGAGCGGCGATGCCACAAATAAGTTGCACTATCATTGTTAACTTTGCATCTTTTGGTTTCAATATTATGAATATGTGTATCACTATGATCGAGATCCAATGAACCATTTTCATTGGGTGTGTAACCATGTAAGGTTTTATTCATGTAAACAGAACAACAATTTATTCTCTTACTTAAATGAATAACCGTATTGCAATAAACATGATCAAATCATATTTATGCTCAACACCAAATAACACTTATTTAGGTTCCACACTAATCCCGAAAGTATAGGGAGTGTGCGATGATGATCATATCAATCTTGGAACTTCTTCCAACACTCATCGTCACTTTCCCCTTCAACTAGTCTCTGTTTATTCTCGTAACTCCTGTTTGAGTTACTAATCTTAGCAACCGAGCAGTATCAAATACTCGGGGGCTACTATAAACACTAGTAAGGCACACATCAATAACCTGTATATCAAATATAACCTTGTTCACTTTGCCATCCTTCTTATCCACCAAATATTCAGGGGTAGTTCGCTTCCGGTGACCAGTTCCATTGCAGCAAAAGTACTCGGTCTCGGGCTTAGGTCTAAACTTGGGCTTCTTCACTCGAGCAGCAACTTGCTTGCCGTTCCTTTTGAAGTTCCCCTTCTCCTTCTACCATTTTCCTTGAGACTAGTGGTCTTGTCAACCATCAACACTTGATGTTTTTCTTGATTTCTACCTTCGCCGATTTTAGCATCGCGAAGAGCTCGAGAATCTTTTTCGTCATCCCTTGCATACTATAGTTCATCACGAAGTTCTACTAACTTAGTGATGGTGACTAGAAATTCTGTCAATCACTATCTTATCGGAAGATTAACTCCCACTTGATTCAAGCGATTGAAGTACTCAGACAATCTGAGCACATGCTCACTAGTTGAGCGATTCTCCTCCATCTTTTAGCTATAGAACTTGTTGGAGACTTCATATCTCTCAACTCGGGTATTTGCTTGAAATATTAACTTCAATTCCTGGAACATCTCATATGGTCCATGACATTCAAAACGTCTTTGAAGTCCCGATTCTAAGCCGTTAAGCATGGTGCACTAAACTATCAAGTAGTCATCATATTGAGCTAGCCAAGCGTTCATAACGTCATGTATCGCTCATGCAATAGGTCATCACCTAGCGGTGCATTAAGGACATAATTCTTCTGCGCAGCAATGAGGATAAACATCAGATCACGGATCCAATCCGCATCATTGCTACTAACATTTTTCAATACAATTTTCTCTAGGAACACATATGAAAACATAGGGAAGCAACAACGCGAGCTATTGATCTACAACATAATCTGCAAAATACTACGGGACTAAGTTCATGATAAATTAAAGTTCAATTAATCATATTACTTAAGAACTCCCACTTAGACAGACATCTCTCTAGTCATCTAAGTGATCACGTGATCCAAATCAACTAAACCATGTCCGATCATCACGTGAGATGGAGTAGTTTCAATGGTGAACATCACTATGTTGATCATATCTACTATATGATTCACGCTCGACCTTTTGGTCTCCGTGTTCGAGGCCATATCTGCATATGCTAGGCTCGTCAAGTTTAACTGAGTATTCTGCGTGTGCAAAACTGGCTTGCACCCGTTGTAGATGGACGTAGAACTTATCACACCCGATCATCACGTGGTGTGCAGGTACTCTGAACTTTTAGCAGTGCATACTCGAGAGAACACTTCTTGATAATTTTAGTGAGAGATCATCTTATAATGCTACCGTCAATCAAAGCAAGATAAGATGCATAAAGGATAAACATCACATGCAATCAATATAAGTGATATGATATGGTCATCATCATCTTGTGCTTGTGATCTCCATCTCGAAGCACCGTCATGATCACCATCGTCACCGGTAGCGACACCTTGATCTCCATCGTAGCATCGTTGTCGTCTAGCCAACTATTGCTTCTCGACTATCGCTACCGCTTAGTGATAAAGTAAAGCAATTACATAGCTTTGCATTTCATACAATAAGCGACAACCATATGGCTCCTGCCGATTGCCGATAACTTCGGTTACAAAACATGATCATCTCATACAATAAAATATAGCATCATGTCTTGACCACATCACATCACAACATGCCCTACAAAAACAAGTTAGGCGTCCTCTACTTTGTTGTTGCAAGTTTTACGTGGCTGCTACGGGCTGAGCAAGAACCGTTCTTACCTCGCATCAAAACCACAGCGATAGTTTGTCAAGTTGGTGCTGTTTTAACCTTCGCAAGGACGGGCGTAGCCACTTTCAGTTCAACTAAAGTGAGAGAGCAGACACCGCGGTCACCTTTAAGCAACTAGTGCTCGGGCGGTGAAACCAGTCTCGCGTAAGCGTCTGGCGTAATGTCGGTCCGGCGCTTCATCTCACAATACCGCTGAACCAAAGTATGACATGCTGGTAAGCGGTATGACTTATATCGCCCACAACTCACTTGTGTTCTACTCGTGCATATGACATCAACGCATAAAACCAGGCTCGATACCACTGTTGGGGAGCGTAGTAATTTCAAAAATTTCCTCGCTCACGCAAGACCATGGTGATGGCATAGCAGAGAGGGAGAAGAGTCGTCCACGTACCCTCGTAGACCCGGCGGGCGTTATAACAACGCGGTTGATGTAGTCGTCGTCTTCACGATCCGACCGATCCAAGCACCGAGCGTCACGGCACCTCCGAGTTCTGCACCGTTCAGCTCGATGGCGATCCCGGACTCCGATCCAGCAAAGTGTCGGGGATGAGTTCCGTCGACCTGACGGCGTGGTGGCGATGATGATGCTCCACCGGCGCGGGCTTCGCCTAAGCTCATGACGATATGACTTCTCCGGCGCGGGGCTTCGCCTAAGCTCATGACGATATGACCGAAGTGGAATATGGTGGAGGGGGCACCGCACGGCTAAGGCGATCCGTAGATCAACTTGTGTGTCATGGGGTGCCCCCTGCCCCGTATATAAAGGAGCAAGGAGGAGGTGGCCGGCCAAGGGAGGCGCGCAAGGGGAGTCCTACTCCCACGGGAGTAGGACTCCTCCTTTCCTAGTAGGAGTAGGAGAAAGGAAGGGAAGGGAGGAAGGGTGCGGCCCTCCCCTAGTCCAATCGGACTAGGCCTTGAGAAGCGCGCGGCCTGCCCTAGGCAGCCCTCTCTCTTTCCCGCAGGGCCCAATAAGGCCCAATACTTCTCCCGGCGAATTCCCGTAACTCTCGGTACTCGAAAAATACCGAATCATTCGGAACCTTTCCGAACTCGAATATAGTCGTCAATATATCGATCTTTACGTCTCGACCATTTGAGACTCCTCGTCATGTCCCGATCTCATCCGGGACTCCGAACTCCTTCGGTACATCAAAACTCATAAACTCATAATATAAGCATCATCAAAACCTTAAGCGTGCGGACCCTACGGGTTCGAGAACTATGTAGACATGACCTAGAACTATTCTTGGTCAATAACCAATAGCGGAACCTGGATGCCCATATTGGTTCTTACATATTCTCTGAAGATCTTTATCGGTCAAACCGCATAACGACATCGTTGTTCCTTTTGTCATCGGTATGTTACTTACCGAGATTCGATCGTCGCTATCAATACCTAGTTCAATCTCGTTACGGTAAGTCTCTTTACTCGTTCCGTAATACATCATCTCACAACTAACTCATTAGTTGCAATGCTTGCAAGGCTTATGTGATGTGTATTACCGAGAAGGCCCAGAGATACCTCTCCGACAATCGGAGTGACAAAACCTAATCTTGATTCATGCCAACTCAACATATACTTTTGGAGACACCTGTAGAGTACCTTTATAATCACCCATTTACGTTGTGACGTTTGATAGCACACAAAGTGTTCCTCCGGTAAACGGGAGTTGCATAATCTCATAGTTGCAGGAACTTTGTATAAGTCATGAAGAAAGCATTAGCAATATACTAAACGATCAAGTGCTAAGCTAACGGAATGGGTCATGTCAATCACATCATTCTCCTAATGATGTGATCCCATTAATCAAATGACAACACATGTCTATGGTTAGGAAACATAACCATCTTCGATTAATGAGCTAGTCTAGTAGAGGCATACTAGTGACTATCTGTTTGTCTATGTATTCACACATGTATTATGTTTCCGGTTAATACAATTCTAGCATAAATAATAAACATTTATCATGATATAAGGAAATAAATAATAACTTTATTATTGCCTCTAGGGCATATTTCCTTCAGTTTCTGCAAACTGGGGTGCTTAATTTTAGTTGATATGTACAAAAATAGAGATTTGAATGTCTCAAAGGCGCCTCCTTGTACTACTGCTGTACCTGCTGATGTTCATCAACGGCGGAAGGTGTATCACAGGAGACTTGGGGCGATGTCGATCTGGGCGTACCGTATGAGGCGTCATGAGGCCCATCTCGCGCTTCATGACATGGCATACTATGATACTATCGCAATATTTTCTTCTATTTATTTTGTGTGTTTCATCAACTAGTGCCACTATAATGTAATCATGCTTTTCATTATCTCGTGCAAGCAGGGTTATTTAGCTGCAGTTTGGTGGAACTGCACAAATCTCGTATGGAACTGGCATATATGCAGAGTGCGAGTGTGCCAAGTAAAATGCTGACACCAACCATGCTGCATGCGCGCATTGGCATCCACCACCACCCGATGGGATGTGTGGCGCTCTCGTGGACGGATCTTTCTCGGCAGCAAATCCTCTAACCAAATACTAGTAGCTTATATTGGCAGTTTTCTAGGGTACTCTTTTCGAAAGAAGCACCAATCTATTTTTATTTATTTGTACACTGTGTCACAAGTTTGACCCAAAGGTCCAGAGCTATTTTAGGGCGATTGGCGTAGTACTCGGAGACTGATTGTAAGCATGATTTTCATTAGCTGTCACACTGATTGTAAGCATGAGCAGGTGGAAGATTACGTTAGTGCGAAGCTTACCTTAAACCCTAACGCCGCCGTTGAAACGAGGCGAGCGTCGAGGGAACCGTGGAGAACGGCGGGGAAGCGACATCGCACCATCCGACCTCCTCTTGCGGTGGGAGAACGAATACTCCTGTGGCTCCGGCTGGCTCTACACCCTCACGAACGGCACACCATACTCGATCGATTTGTTATCCTCTAGGTGCTCGACCTTCGACCTGTACGCCCACAACCTCCGTCTGACTGTCGCCTCGGGAGAATCTGTCTGCTCCATCGCCCAGAGGAGATACTCGATGAACTCAGAGGACTGCGGCGTGACTGCCGCCGAGGAGTACATGTACATCGCCGCCCTCATCACCTCCGTCTTTCTCTTTCGCATACGTTGCCACATGGCCCTCACCATCCTCGAAATCTCCCACTCATTGACAAACCAACTAAGGATCTCCTTCAACCTGGCTAACTTTGCCTGGTGCCGCATGATGATCTTTGATTATTCTTGCATCCTCTCCATAGATGTCGTTCAGGTGGTCGGTGCTAGCTTTGGAAGATGGGAGGAGGCGGTGGTCTTGCAATAGATAAGAGGGAGAGGAGAGGAGGTGGTTTTGGAATGGAGATGATGGAGAGGAGAGGAGGTGGTTTTGCAATGGAGAGAAGATCGAGAAGAGGAGGCGAGGCGGTGGTTTTGGAATGGAGATGATGGAGAGGAGAGGAGGTGGTTTTGGAATGGAGATGATGGAGAGGAGAGGAGGTGGTTTTGCAATGGAGAAGATCGGAAGAGGGAGAGGCGAGGCGGTGGTTTTGGAATGGAGATGATGGAGAGGAGAGGAGGTGGTTTTGCAATGGAGAAGAGGGAGAGGAGGCGTCTTGCAGCGATTTAGGATTGGCGAGAGGGCGGTAGCGTGTGATGGATCAAAATCAAAATCAATTTACCCTTCAATTAAGAAAGCGACCCCATTAACTAGTCTCCCTTTTATTCGGGTCATAATTGACCATGATTTTCGCACATAAAATATATGTTATCGTTGCAAAAATAATATAATTTGAAAGTACATTCGAATCTGAACCAAGCGATACAATTTATTGTGACATGCATTCACATTTGCTTGTCAAATACTGATCGTGGTCAAACTTTGACCCAAAATCATAAAACAACAAAAAAATACTTCCAAGACCAGCGCCGCTCTTCCGCTCTTCTCCTCTTAAACCACCGCTCTCTCCTATTCCAATCTAAATCCAGCGCCGCTCCTCTCCTCTTCCATTTCAAAACCACCACCCTCCTCTCTGTTCGGTCAAAACCACCATCGCTCCTCTCCGTTCTAATCCAAAACCAGCGCTGCTCCTCTCCTCTTCCATTCAAAAACCACGCCGGTGAGTGAAGGTGATGTGGAGAAGTAGATCGATGGAGGAGTACAACCGATCGTGAGGATCGCAGACGGCAACCACTGTGAAGCTAGCTAGGATGATGGAATCTGATCTTGGTTTGACAACAAGGACCAACTAGCGGCGATGGCAACATCCATGGCCAAATATCTGCAACAGGAAGCGAAAGCGGCGATACTCCCGGAGGAAGTCGCGCCGAGTACATAGAGCTGCTCCTCGGGCCATGGAGCAAACAGATTCACGAATCCGATCGTGAGGAAGCGGTGGTGGGAGTATCGATCCCGGATGGAGCATCCACGAGAGATTGAAGGATCGAGCATCTCTGGTGCCGTTTGTGAGGTGTCTGCGGAGCGAGCGGTGGAGTCTTCGTCGACCGAACCCAACTGCAAGAGGAGAAAAGCAGTTGGCCCGACGATGCTTCCCCGCCATTGTCTCCCTCGCCGTTCACATCGTCTCACGGGGCGGTTGTCTCCCGCCGAGGAATAGGAGGGGGCTGCCCCCCCCAGCCCAATAGTCGGGCAGGTTGTGAATTGTCAGGAACAGCTTAGGGTTGTCAGTATTTCCAGGTTGTGAATTGTGTTATGTGTTGTGTATTTTGAGAGTACTTTCAGATATGAACGTCTTTTGAATTTCAGATTTGTAGTATTGAGCATATGATGAATTTTATGAATTCTAGAGATCTATTTTTAACACTTAAAAAATGTAGTTTCATAGGAGTATAAAAGTGCGAGAGCGAAGAAAGCGCAAGTTTCAATTTCAGATAAGCGCAAGTTCAGTTTCAGAGATAAGCTGCAACTTTCGAGGTAGAGCATTTATATTAACACGGCCTTTTCAAACAGGGTTAACATCATGTTGGAAGTTTTATTCATGGTCGAAAATGGAACTACCAGCCAGTTAACATCATGCTGATCAACATTCATGCATAGCACATCTTCATATGATGCAGTCAAAATGCCCACACAATGTCGAGTGTCACGAAACACATAAAAACGAGGGGCGAAGTTTTGGCAAGTGTTGGGCGTGGTTTTGGGCTGCCCGTCTAGGCTTTCATTTTTAACATGCGCAACCCATGACCTCGGATGGGAGGGCCTGTTTGTATTTTCTTAGGGCCGTCATGTATCGACCGGCCTATGGACCTCCCATCCAGGGTTTTATTTTTGGTAGCCCAATTTATGTATTTTTTTGAAAAAAACACGAGGTCTGTTCTATTTTTCTATATAAGAATAGGGCATGAGGTACAACTTATGTTTCCCTTCTAACTATATTATATATATTTAAATTATTTTATATGTTATTATATATTATTTTATTGTCATCATATATTTAACAGATACTTACATATGTAAGAAAACAATATCCCACATCTTATTAACTTATAAAAATAATTTCTTAACAAATAAAATCCTGGATTGTTTTGTACGAAAATCCTAGTGATTATGTACAAAAGCTTGGTAAGATTTAAGGACGAATGTAATAATATCACTTATTATTTAAATATATTTATAACAAAATGCTCAGCCCTTTTTTTATTTTTTGATAACATTGCTGGCCCAACCCAACATTATAATTAGAATCAGCCCAGCAAAATCGTGTATCTAGATAAAGTGCAAATGGCCTGTAATTTTTTAGGAAATAAAATAAATGGCCGCATGGACACTACATTAATTGTCACCCAGCCCCAGCTAATGGCTGTAATTCAAAAAAAAAGATCAAAGTGACTGTAAATTCTACCACGCAAAAAAAAGACTGTAAATTCTGAAAAAATGGGTTGAATACGTGCCACATTTTGGAGGCTGAAATGTGGGCCAATAGGTGAAGCCAACACAAGTCGTTGTCAATTAGTCAACAAATGATTACGACATGTTAGCCGTTGGATTTACATCCAGCGACCGGCATCCATCTTCAATCTCGTCTTCTTCCTCCAGCGCCGCGGGACCACCTCCGCCTCCTGCTGCTAGCAGCTCTGCTTAGCATGCTTCGCTATGAAGCGCTACTCCACCGTTGGCGGGCCATCCTCCACCCCTCCACACCTCCTGTTCTTCTCCACATTGCCGAACCACCTTTGCACTAGAACGATTAACCCTCGTACACCTCTCCGTCTGCGACTCTACTCCCGCGTCTTCCCATCTCCGGCGCGTTGCTGTCCGGGGCCTCGCCGTCGTCCACCACCTTGGATCTTTCGGCGGCGGCGTGGTCAACATGGTCAATAAACGACACCATCGGAGTAGGCGTGCGTGGAGAGGCGGACAGTGGGTCCTGACCGCACACAAAAATGCCTCCTTATTACCGCAAAATAATGATTCCTCCACGACATCTGGGACCCACGGAAGAACCTCATATTTCACAAAAAAAGTGCCCCGCTGACTTGTCGGACCCACCAGCTATCTTCGCACGCAAGGAAGTGCCTCCTTATTCGCACAAAAATGAATACTCCCCACGACAGGTGGAACCCGGCATCTTTGGGAGGCTGACTTGTGGGCCTACCAAGTTGGAGGGACGGAGGGCTTTGTCAACTTAGTCAATATGAATGATTCTAGCTCCTATTACCGTACGATGTACATCCAACGGTTGTAGTGCTTCTTCAACCTCTGGTCTTATTGCTCCAGCCGCCAAAACCAGCACCGGTCGTGCCGCGTGCTCCTGCCTCCCGTGGCCGGCTGTGATGTCGCGGAGGCCTCACCGCCCCCTACTACTCCCAACGCTGGCCAGGCCATCCCTCTACTCACCCACCCCTGTTATTCTGCGGCGGCAACCCTCGCACCGCAGCCGAACCAGTGAACCCTCGTACTCCTCTTGGCGTGGGCATCCTTTGCTGCGTCTTCCCGGCTCGAGTCGTCCCTTCCTAGGCCTCGCCGTCGTCCACCGCCGTGGTGCTCTCGGCGGCGTGGTCAACATGGTCGAGCGACTTCCATCGGACGTGGAATGTCGTGGAGAGGCTGTCGGTGGGTCCGGCGCGGCACAAAAGTGCCTCCTTATTCGCGAAAATAATGATTCCTCCACGGCGGCGGGGACCCACGGACGGGCCACCGTATTTCACAAAAAAGTTTACCCCTGACTGTTGGGACCCACCAGCTACATCTTCGCGCAAGGAAGTGCGTCCGGGCAAAAAGCGATTAGCCCCACATTGCTGGGACCCACCAGCTACATCTTCGCGCAAGGAAGTGCGTCCGGGCAAAAACGATTAAGCCCCCATGCTTTGGGACCCACCAGCTAAATCTTTACGCAAAGGAAGTGCATCCGGGCAAAAAAAGCGATTAGCCCCTCATTGCTGGGACCCACCACTACATTTTCGCCGCAAGGAACTGCACGACGGTCGGGACCCACCTGGTGAAGCGTCGTGGCGTTGTCATGCGGTGCAAATGTATGCGTTACATATATCTGGTCGATGTAGAAACGCGCCGCGTGTAAGTAGTAAGCGTGCTTGTCGTAGTAGTAGGCGCACCGTAGCATGTACTGCGTCGTCTGGCGGCGAGGTGCAGAAAGAAAATCTGACCCGCGTCACGTTACATCTGGTGGGGTCTCGAACACCTACTCACGCGCTCGTACATGGCTGGGTCGAGCGGAGAAAGCGAGTCGTCGCCGTATTCATGGGGAGAGCAGCGGAATCGTCCTTTTCATGGGAGACAGCGGAATGCGTCGTGTTCGCCGGGAGGCAGCGAAGCGTGAGAGCCAACGGCTTGGGCGGAACAATGCTGAAGCGAGGCTGGCGTGCCGCGAAGCGGAGAAAGCGGCCTTGTGTTCGGCCGGCCCACGTTGAGCGGGGTCTGTTGATCGGGAGGGTGTGGCGTACCGCAAAAGCGGAGAAGCGGACCTCCTACGGTCGAAAGCAGTCTGTTAATCGGGAGGGTGTGGCGTGCCGCCAAAGCGGACGAAAGCGGACTTGTGTTGGGCGCTTCTGGTCGAAGCAGGGTCTGTTCGCCGGGAGGGTGTGGCGTACCGCCAAAGCAGGACTCCACGGGATCTGTTCATCTCACCGTCGACCTCCTCCGGCCTCCACGGGATCCGTCGACCTCCTCCGGCCTCCACGGGCTCCTGTTCATCCAGCCTCCACATGCGCTTCTCCATGGCTCTTGTTCAACCACCCCTCCACGGGCACCCCTCCACCGTCTACTATTCATCCAGCCCTCCACACCACGGGGTCTGTTCAACCACCCTCCACGGCCACCCTCCAGCGTCTCTGTTCATCCAGCCCTTCACACCACGAGTCTGTTCATCGGAGAAAACGCCCTTGCTCACTGTTCATCAACCCCCCCCAGCGCTCCTTTGTTCATCAATCGATCAGCTTGATTAGTAGCGATGGCGAAGAATCGCTCCATCGGGTTCGATTAACGACCATCGATCGATCGCTCGGTTCGATAGCAGCGTAGCCTGCAATGCAATCGCTCGTGTTGATTAGAGCCCAACGCCTCGCTTCGGGTTGATTAGAGCCAACGCCTCGCCGTGTACAAGAAAGCGTGCATCGCTTCGATTGACCTCCCACCGTAACCGGCAACTCCCGAAATTTTCCTCCCCTCGCTTCTAGCGGTTTTTCCGTCATGGGCGGCCCAAAGAATGTCATGCAGCTGCGTCTCCGCCCGCCCGGGCGAAAAGCCCATTTTTGTCATGATTTTTTGTCATAAGTAGGAGCCCACCACATCTATGATGATACGGGTTTGTCACAATTATCGTCATAGAAGTGTCATATGTATGATACAAAAAAATTCATTACCCCAAAATGTCACGGATGTGTCTTTTTTGTAGTGTCTATAAGGAGCACCATCTCCGGCAGCGGCAACTTGGCACCTGCACCAACACTTGCACTTGCATCTACTCCTTCCCGTGCGGTGGCAGCCGAGCGAGCGGTTACTGACAGCAGACTAAGCTCTGATTCGCACTTCATATACCAAAGTCCTTACAAAACCGAGATGTCCACCTTCTTGGTAAGCATTGGCCGCCAAAGTGTTTCATTCTTTTTTCTTTCCATGTTGTTTCACATGATTCACTGTGTTGATCTAACTGTTTGGCTATGTCTTCTTGTTTGCAAACAAAGAATTCCTAAAACAGCGAGAGAGTCGTTCAACAATCAAGACCCGCGCCCAAGTTTCTCTTACCATCGCGCAGCCTTGGTGTGAATGAACCTACTCAATATACCGTAAGTACAAAGGATGGTCGCATGATGATTGATGTTAAAGGATGGTCAAGGTTCAAATCTAAATCATATCTTGCGGTGGGGATGATCTCATAATCGAACTTTCTCGGCAAGAGAGCTGGTCCAAATCAACTTTGAAATTCTTGATGTGTACGCATAGCTGCCAAACCGATATATCCTCCGAGAGATTTTGAGGTAATAATCGGCATGGTGAAACAAGTGTCTGTGTGTATAAATGTCTGACAGTATTATTTACCACATGGTATATCGTTGATACAATTGCAACTCTCATTGCTGGTTAGGAACGTCGTTCGATTTCATTCCAACAACTCATGCTTTATTCAATTTTGTGTATTACGCCTTGCGGCAGCATCTAAAACCAGCGCCGTGCCGATCGCTTACAATTTGAAAAGCGCTGAGGTAGAACACATGGGCCCCCAAACATGCAGGGTGGGCCTGCGGCCCAAAGTCGAACCGTGAGCACATCTGGGTATTATATTCTCAGCTGAACCCCATAATGCATATGCGTTACACGTAACATCAAGATGCATTTGTATGAGTATTTTATCTTGTGAGAGAAAAGGATGAGCGAGTAAGGCCTTATTTGCAAATGTGGAGAGGTGTGTGGGTACCTTTTTGCAAAGTTGCCATAGTTTCCTTCCTATCCGTCAGATATAAATCGGACGGCCTATATTGCAGGATGGGAGGCACACCATCATCACCAACTCGTCTATACTGTGTTAAAAACAACTATGTTTTTATAATTATATATGTTATATATATTCCCTTGATTTTTCTTATGTATAAAGTTGTGATATAAAAGATTTGTATATTTCTTTCTGGAGGAGTATCTACGTGTCAAAAATATATTTTGTGTAACTAGTTACTCCTGTCTTTCTACTTCCTTTCGCTGATATGTAGGGCATCTGACAACGGGGTCCACGTTCCATATGCACAATTTAGAGTGCACAACTGCACGGTAGACACACCTCGGTCGTAGCGCCGCAGTAATGACCAATGAGCCGTCAAATCACAACCCCCCTTTCCAGCTTTAGTAGTAATCTGAATGAACGAGCGGCAATATTTCATGGGCTGAATCCCCTTCTCCCTCGTGCTTGTTAGGAAAACCCCCTCTCGGCGATTGCATAGGGTTTTCTCATGGAGATTCAGGTACAAATTCTTCATCCAACCACGATAAATCCAAGTCCCTTGGTCGCGGGTAATCCTAGGATAGCAGCCGCCGCCGTTGATGCATTTTTCTTCCCTCTTGAATCTAGTGTGTTTCATTTGCGATTGCCCAAAGTCGAGGACCTTACAGGTTTCTGCGCCCTCGGCGAGCGCCACACTTGTTCCTTCTCATCCTAACACAGGATTTTAAAAGCACTACAGTATGTTCCTAGAATCCTCTTTTCTATCCGGGAGGTGGTTTTTTAACATGTTGTCGAATAATTTGGAAATTTGGATTGCTATATTTGGATAAAAGGTACTACCGATCGATGGTCAACAACGGCGTGAAGGAGGAAGTTATTTCTAGATTTGGATAGGGAATACATTGTGTTCTCATATTATTTTTCCTGCGGTGCATTATTTGCTCTGCCAGAACACATGTACTCAAGATGCCCGGCCTTGCCATAACTGAATACACCAGTTTAATAGTCCCAGTGAAGTCAAGCCATGGATACAAGTTCCGAGTTGGGTTCATGAACCAAGAAGATCGCTGCTTTTTTATGGCCGGACTTGGATAAACTTTCTCAAGTGTTACGGACTGAAAGTTGGCGCACGAATGTTGATGGAAATAGCAGAACCTGGTCTCATCTTCACTGCGATCTTCCACCCGACGTCGTTCAATTGTTCATCCATGTTAGTTTTGTATCTGGTTCTTGCTTGTTGCCTCGATTACTTCTTAATCCACCTATTTTGTCTAACTAATCACAATTTAACTTTAGAAGTAGCAATGAATCTCTCACGAAGATGCTACTTCTAACTAATATTCTTTATAATTGGTGGCACGTGTAGGTTTTTCAGAGTTAAGCGGGCTGCTCGTTTGTTATACTGTAACAACTTCGGTATTCTTGATGGCACTGAAGTTGGTTGGGATGACATCCACAAGTTACTACACTTTATTGATCGTCTTGAGGTCCTTGTGGGGCGTTTCAATGGTGGAAGGCCACGTGGGATATGTGTGCCCTTTGCTACACTCGTTGAGCAGGTCCAACTATGTCGAGAAACTTATAGTGCGAGTTGTTTTCGATTATATATGTTGTTCATAAACTATTTCTTATACACAGTTTCTGATTGTGATCTTCTTGAAAGCGAAACTGCCAGTTCTATTGTTCCTATCTGGATGCACGACCATGGTGGGTCGGACTTAACTTGGTCATCACATGATGTTTATGTCGACCTACTCCATTCCCCTTGGAGGAGAAAAGATACTTATTCATGGGTGGTCTCAAATAATGAAGGCCCGTCCATCTTGGAGAATAGGACAGAATATTATGTTCCTGCTTTTCCATGTCTCTAAAGCGAATATCCTGTTTATTGACCATATTGCGAGATGAAGCCGCTTTCAGAAGGTTGTGGATGCATGGGGTGGCGCCTGGGCCTTGTCCTGGGGCTTGGCGGCCTCACCCTTGGTTAGCTGTGAAGCAAAGTAGCCTTTGTTAAGGCGTGCTTTATGCGGTTGAACCTGTATAAGTACTCATCTGCTTTCAGCTATGGTTGTTAAGTTCCCTGCTGGTTTCATTAAGGTTGTTAAGTACTCCTGCTGCTTTTACGATCTGTCGTGTTTCTTGATCCAGTCTTCCTCCGGCCGCTAAAACCAAACCAGCGCCCGGTGAGCACTTGCTTCCGCCTCCACGGTTGGTTGCACCTCGGCGCACATCACGCCCCCATCGTCTCCCTAAATTGTTACGCCGACGTCCGAGGCCTGCGCCCGTAAATCCTCCAGCGGCTTTTAGTGCGCTTCGCCCGCGATGCCGCCCTCTCGCGTTGTCAACATGGTCAACAAACAACGAGAATCGGCGAGAAATGCGTGGAGAGGATGACGATGCAGGCCCACCATGTCGGCGTTTGGAAAAATAAAATGCTTCCTCCTAGTGTTTTCGACATGCGGGACCGATGACATTGTGAGCATATATAGTCAATAGACAAAGAGAACAACACAAGATCGGTGACACACGGGCGTAGCTGCTCGAGCGTATTTTTTTGTTATTATTGAGGCGGAGCGGGGTTTTGAGCTGGGCTGTGGCCCGTCTAGCCAGCTTATATTTTATGTTCACCATGTGACCAGCCCAGCTATTTTTCTTTGTGAAAATGAGCCCGGTTTATTTTTTACGAAGAATACCCAATCGAGGCCTACTTATTTTTCTCCACCACGATGGGCTGCAACTCTTTCAAGGCGCTGCAAATCTTGAAAGTAATATGAAATGGGTTGTAAATATAAAAGCAGATGACAAATTGGCATTAACCTAATTTAAATATATCTTCAAAGTACTTTAAATCTGGCTCGACATTTCGTTATTAAAAATAGTTTGGAACCCACGAAATATCTGGCCAGCTGGCCTGGCTGTGCGCCCCGATTTAATCGTACACTAATCATGCCGCATAAATGTATACGATCAAGATCGAGGCGTCACAGCGAAGCATTATCTTGAACATCTTAGTCTTGTCTTTGGAAAAGCTACGAGCATCAACTCTATGCCAAGTTCTCCAAGTGTGAATTCGGCTTCCAGTAACCTATCTTGGGCATGTCATTTCTAAGGATGGTATTGTCGTCAACCACGAAAGAGTTCAAGCTATTCTCGATTGGACTCCTCCGAAGAACGTTAAGCAAGTCGAAGTTTTCTCGGTCTCTTGACTATTGTTGTCGATTAAATGAGAACTTCTCCAAGATTGCCGGGCCTCTAACTAACTTTGTTGCATAAGGCGTCAAGTTCCAATGGACGAGATAAGTGTCGGGAAAGTTTCCGGGCACTCAAAGACAAGTTGACTTCTGCCCGATGCTAGCTCCTCCACGATACCAAGAAGGACTTCGTCATTTCTTTGCGGCGCTTCTCGTCAAGAGATTAGGCGGTGTCCTAATGCAAGAGCGCAAAGTGGTTGCTTATGCCTCTCGGCAGTTCGCCCTCACGAAGAGAACTACCAGTTCACGACCTCGAACTTCTGCTGTCATTCATGCGCTAAGCGATGGCGACATTACCTTCTCGTGTCGTTGCGAGATCTTCACCGATCACCAAAGTCTGAAGTATCTGTTTACCCAGCCAGACCTGAACCTCCGTCGGCGAGAGATGGATGGAGACTATTGCAGACTTTGATTTGGGTATTTCCTATCGCCGAGCAAGGCTAATGTAATGGCTGATGCCTTGAGCCATAAGTCTTCTGCAACCACCTTGAGTTCACAAAGTTCAGCCCTCACTTGTTGAAGAATTCAGAAAGCTGAACCTCCATATTGTTCCTCGAGATTTTCGCTCCCCTCCTCGGGAGTTCCGCAAGATGAATCTCCGTGTTGTTTCCCGGGGTTCCCTCTATACCTGGCTGTTGAACCCGATCTCGTGGGCACCATAAAGACAATGCAGGGATTTGACTCTGAAGTCTACAAGATTAAGCAAGACCTCAAAGAAGAAATCCCTCATTCTTCACTATTGCTGATGATGGCGCCTTGTACTTCAAAGGCCGCCTAGTGGTGCCGTGTAAGAAGGAAAACCTGAATATGACTCGAGAAGGTTATGAAAGAAGCTCATGATACGCCTCTATGTATCCATCTGGCGGTACAAAGATGTATCAAGACATTAGTCGAGAGATTACGGTGGTCTAATATGAAGCAAGACATTGCTCGCTATGTTCTTTGAGTGTGGCGTTTGCCGTCGTATCAAAGCGAGAACATCAAAGGCCTCTTTGGAACTCGCAACCTATCACTATTCCCGAATGGAAATGGGACCATGTTGAAATGGACTTAATCCTGGATTTCCCAAATCGCGAAAGGTAATGATGCAATTCTTATGCGTCATTGACCGGCTTTCTAAAGTTGCACATTTTACGGCGGTCGAAAAGCGATCCTTTGCTAGCCAGCTTGCAACTCTCTATATGTCGAAATTGTTTCACTTGCGGTATCCCATTGGTTATCGATTCGGACCGTGGCAGCTTATTTACTTCAAGATTCGGGCAAGTTTTCAAGAAGCTATGGGTACTCATTTATCTTTCGATCTGCGTTCCATCCATGATCTCAAGGAGTAAGTTGAGCGTGTCAGCCAAATTCTCGAAGACATGCTTGAGCTTGTGTCGTTTCCTTGACAAGAAATGGGAGAATCTCTCCCATATGCTGAGTTCTCTTATAATAATAGCTATCAAGCTAGTCGAAGATGGCCCCTTGAAGTGTTATATGGGCGAAAGTGCGAACCCCTCTGAACTGGTTAGAAAGCGGGAGCGTCCACTCTTGGTCGGATATTATCCAACATGCGAAGAACAAGTCCGCATTATTCGCGAGAATCTCAAGACTGCTCGATCGCGTCAAAAAGTATGACCGTCATCACAAAGACATGGTCTATCAACTTTGGCGAAAAGGCCTATCTTCGCGTTACACCAATGAAGGGTGCTCACCGCCGGGATCAAGGCAAGCTAGCTCCTCGCTATATTGGCCCATTCACTAATACGGAAAGGCGTGGAAAAGTGGCATATCAAGCTGGAGCTTCCGTCAGAACCTTTCTCGGGTTCACGATGTGTTCCACATGTCACAACTCCGGCGCTGCTTCAAGGACCCAATCCGGCGATGGACCATGAAGTGCTCGAATTACAACAGGACCTCTCCTATAAAGAGCATCCGGTCCGCATTCTCGACCAAGCTGAGCGCCGCACGTCGGAAAGCGATCAAGTTCCTCAAAGTCCGATGGTGAATCACTCTGAAGGCGAAGCCACACAGGAGCGAGGATCGTCTCGAGATGAATACCCGCACTCTTTCCTTCTACCTCCTAAATCTGGGGCGAGATTTCTTGTAATGGAGGAGATTTGTGACACCGGATGATTAAGCAACGATAATCACCTCGGTTACTATGACTAAACTCACGTTGATTCGAACCCGGTCTAAATCAAATTCAAAACAAAAGCAAGCGATAAAAGTTTTCAAAAACTAAAACTAAAATATTCGGGGGTTGTCAAAAATTACAAAGCTAATTATGGTGGAGTGCACACATTTTTGTAAAGTGTTTTGGTATTTTAAATAAACTAAAACAGAAAAGAAGAAAATAAGAAAAGGAAAAATTAAATCAAAAGGAGTGGGGGGGGAAAAACCCCAACAGCCCAACTGGGCCAAGCCCCCCACACAGCCTAATCGGCCACCCATGGGCAGCCCAACCGCCGCCCACCTTATCCACCCCTCCCGTTCGGTGGAACCCTAGCCCTCATTCCCCCGATCCCTTCCTCCCTCCCCCCGATCTAGATCGGGCAGATCCCAAATCGCGCCCCGGCCCGGCGACCCCGCCCGCCCGACCGCGTCGCCCCTCTCCCCTCGCCCCTCGCCGCGCTGATCCCCCCTCCCCACCGTCGCACCACCTGCGAGAGGCCCTCGCCCGCCAGGGTGGCCGCCTCCCGCCTCCTCCTCACCCGGGCGACCACAGCGCCCCGAGCCGCCTCCTAGACCCGCGTTCCCCGGTGAGCTCTCCTCTCCCCCTCGGGCCCCTCGCTCCCCTCTCCCCTCCCGAGCCGCCGTCGCCCGGGCCTCCCGTCGCCGGCTCGGCCCCCCCCTCGCGGTCACCATGATCGCCCGCCAGCAGCCGCCGTCCCCACCTCCTTCTCCGCCTCCTCGCCCGGCGGCGCTCTCCCCCTCCGCCCCGCCGGGCGCCCCAGCGCCCAGAACTCCGCCCGGCGCCCCGGTGACAAGCAGTCACGGGGCGAGCCCGTGTGGCTCGGCCGCCTATAACCCCTCCCGGCCCCGTGCTTACGCCCCGAGCGGAGATCCGAACCTCCTCGCCCGTCTCCGCCGCTTCGCCGCGCCATCCCGGCCAACTCCGGCGAGGCCAACCCGCCGTTCGACTTCATGGCGAGTGCTCGGCCGGACGGTGCCAACCGCCTGCAGCAGCGGCGCGGACGGCGATCCGATGAGGCGAGGCCTCGCCAGCGTCTGGATGCACAGGCGTCAAGCCGCCCGGCAGGCGCTGGTAGCACACAGGCCACCCAGTCATTGCTAGCAGGCCCCCAGACCCCGTTGGTAGGTTGCCCAGTCAGCTGATGACTAAGCAGCCCAGTCACTCACATGAGGCCCCACCTCCACGAAACGTTTAAAAAATAAAAAAAAGGAAAGGAAAATGAAAATTAAATAAATATGAATAAAATGAATAAAACTAATTAATTAATTAATTAATTAAGTAAATAATTAATCTAATTAATCTGATTAATTAACCTAATGACTAATTAACCTAATTAACTATTGTTAATTAAACTAAGCCGAGTTAATTAGTTAACGATTGTATAATGACGGGTCCCACATGTCGGGGTTGACTTAGTCAACCCTGTTGATTCTTGACGTCGGCATGACATCATCTTGGCGTCATAAATATTTTTGAATTAATTAATTAATTAATTAAATTCCGAAATTATTAAAATCTTTTAAAAATCATATCTTTTAATCCGTAACTTCGGTTAAAATATTTTCAACATGAAAGTTGCTCGAGCGGCGAGGCGAATCCGGATCGCGATCCGTTCGTCCGCACACACATCTAACCTATCAGACCTGCAACTTTCCCCTCGCTCCTCTGCTGAAAACACGAAACAGGAATACTTTCCGGATGTTTCCCATAACCGATACCCCCTCATACCACGTTAGGGCACGCCTAGCATCGCTTATTGACATGTCATGCATTGATATGCATCTGTTTACTTTGTATTCATTGTTTCTTCCCCTCTTCTCTCCGGTAGACTACGAGACCGAACCTGCTGCTGCTGGCGGTTCGACTACGGTGTTGTGACCCTCTCTCTTGCGAGAGCAACCAGGCAAGCCCCCCCCTTGATCACCAGATATCGCCTACTCTTATCTACCTGCTTGCATTAGAGTAGTGTAACATATTCTTGCTTTCGGATACTCCTATCTGCTGCATAGCATGTCCTTATTACCATTTGTTGTTACCTTTACGCAATCCTATATGCTTAGTATAGGATGCTAGTACATTCATCTGTGGCCCTACATTCTTGTCCGTCTGCCGTGCTATACTATCGGGCCGTGATCACTCGGGAGGTGATCACGGGTATATCTATATACTTTATACATGATACATGTGGAGACTAAAGTCGGGTGGTGATGGAGCACCAGAGTGGATCTTTGAGGCGGAGGCGGCAGGCGGGTTGAGACCGCCTAGGAGAGGTGGGCACAGCCCTGTTCGGCGTTCGCGGATACTTAACTGCGCTTAACGAGGTCTTGGTATTTGATCTGAGTTGGCTCTGAGCTTATCGCACTAACCATCTCTGGGGGAGTAGTTATGGGTATCCGGCGTCGTGGTATCGGCCGAAATGCTTGAGGCGTCGGCGGCAGGCGGCGCGCCGATTGGGCTGGAGCGCACGCTAGGCTGGAGTGCCTTCCGGCAGCGTCATAGCGTGCAGGTGTGCTTTCAGGCGATGGGCCCGGACCCTGGCGCAAGGTTTAGACCGGCGTGTTGGCCTCTCTGTTGTGCCTAGGTGGGGCTGCGGCGTGTTGATCTTCAGCGGCGGGCATGACCGGAAAGTGTGTCCGGCCAAATGGGATCAAGCGTCTTTGGTAGATGGTGCACCCTGCAGGAAGTTAATCTATTGAATAGCCGTGATCTTGATAGCAGGGGCGAGTTGAGTTGTACCTTGAGCTTATGACAACTAGAACCGGATACTTGATAAAACACACCCTTCCAAGTGCGGATACAACGGTGTTCGCTCTCTCTCGGGGATATGAGCGGGGATCGCGGGTAGGATTATTGCTATGTGATGTTACTTGGAGGACTTGATTGCCCCTCCTACATTGCAAGGCAGGTGTCGAGCGTAGTCTTCGTTAAGACTAACTATCCCCTCTTATTACGGCATTCTGCGATTCGGTCCACGATATGGTCCTTTACATATATCCATGCATATGTAGTGTAGCTCCTTGCTTGCAGTACTTTGGATGAGTACTCACGGTTGCCTTGTTCCCCTTTTCCCCTACCTCTACTCGATTGCTGCAGCAGACTTTGGAGCCGGGGCGACGCCACCGTCGATGGCGACTACTACTCAGGAGGTGCCTACTACTACGTGCAGCCCAGCGCGGCGACCGGGGAGTAGTTAGGAGGATCCCAGGCGGGAGGCACATGCCTCTTCGATCTGTATCCCGGTTTGTGCTAGCCATCTTATGGCAACTTGTTTAACTTATATGCGTACTCAGATATTGTTGCTTCCGCGACTTCGTCTATGATCGAGCACTTGTATTCGAGCCCTCGAGGCCCACAGGCTTGTATTATGATGCTTGTATGACTTATTTTATTTGTAGAGTTGTGTTGTGATATCTTCCGTGAGTCCACGATCTTGATCGTACACATTTGCATGCATGATTAGTGTATGATTAAATCGGGCGTCTGTAACCAACCAAAAACGGACTGCAATAAATTGCATAAGAAGTGCATAATGAGCAATATATAAATTATTAAAAACAGGGAATGGTCGACTTATGGGCCTATTAAGTTGATCGTATGCAAGATTTTTTAGTTATTATATCGTCAACAAGCGATTCTAGCAGGCGTAACGTTGGATGTCAATCCAACGGCCGTCGTCATTCTTCAATCTCGATATTCTTGCTCCGACCACCAAATCCAGCGTACCAAGTGAGACCACCTGCTCTCGCCTCCCATGCAGGCCTCACCGCCCCCTACTACTCCCACCGCTGGCCAGGTGATGCGTCTCCAACGTATCTATAATTTACGAAGTATTCATGCTATTATATTATCCACCTTGGATGTTTATGGGCTTTATTATCCACTTTTATATTACTTTTGGGACTAACCTATTGACCCGAGCCGGTGCAAGTTCTGTTTTTCCCTTGTTTGATGTTTGAAGAAAAGGAATATCAAGCGAGTCGAAGCGGAATGAAATCAAGCTGGAGAAGTTATTTTTGGAAGGAAAGCTACCGGAAAAACTTGGAGTGCATGTCAGGAAAGCTCCGAGGAAGCCACGAGGTAGGGGGGCGCGCCCTCCCCCCCAGGCGCGCCCTCCACCCTCGTGGGCCCCTTGTGGCTCCCTTGACATACTTCTTCCTCCTATATATACCCATATACCCTAAAAACTTCGAAGAACAGAATAGATCGGGAGTTCCACCGCCGCAAGCCTCTGTAGCCACCAAAAACCAATCTGGACCCTGTTCCGGCACCCTGCCGGAGGGGGGAACCATCACCGGTGGCCATCATCATTATCTCGGTGATATCCATGACGAGGAGGGAGTAGTTCACCCTCGGGGCTGAGGGTATGTACCAGTAGCTATGTGTTTGATCTCTCTCTCTCTCTCTCTCTCTCTCTCTCGTGTTCTTGATTTGGTACGATCTTGATGTATCGCGAGCTTTGCTATTATAGTTGGATCTTATGTTGCTTCTCCCCCTCTACTCTCTTGTAATGGATTGAGTTTTCCCTTTGAAGTAATCTTATCGGATTGAGTCTTTAATGACTTGAAAACACTTGATTTATGTCTTTCCGTGTGTATCTGTGGTGACAATGGGATATCACGTGATTCACTTGATGTATGTTTTGGTGATCAACTTGCGGGTTCCGCCCATGAACCTATGCATAGGGGTTGGCACATGTTTTTGTCTTGATTCTCCGGTAGAAACTTTGGGGCACTCTTTGAGGTTCTATGTGTTGGTCGAATAGATGAATCTGAGATTGTGTGAAGCATATCGTATAATCATACCCACGGATACTTGAGGTGACATTGGAGTATCTAGGTGACATTAGGGTTTTGGTTGATTTGTGTCTTAAGGTGTTATTCTAGTACAAACTCTAGGGTTGTTTGTGACACTTATAGAAATAGCCCAACGGATTGATTAGAAAGAATAACTTTGCGGTGGTTTCGTACCCTACCATAATCTCTTTGTTTGTTCTCTGCTATTAGTGACTTTGGAGTGACTCTTTGTTGCATATTGAGGGATAGTTATATGATCCAATTATGTTATTATTGTTGAGAGAACTTGCACTAGTGAAAGTATGAACCCTAGGCCTTGTTTCCTAGCATTGCAATACCATTTACGCTCACTTTTACCGCTTGCTACCTTGATGTTTTTATATTTTCAGATTACAAAAACCTATATCTACCATCCATATTGCACTTGTATCACCATCTCTTCGCCGAACTAGTGCACCTATACAATTTACCATTGTATTGGGTGTGTTGGGGACACAAGAGACTCTTTGTTATTTGGTTGCAGGGTTGTTTGAGAGAGACCATCTTCATCCTACGCCTCCCACGGATTGATAAACCTTAGGTCATCCACTTGAGGGAAATTTGCTACTGTCCTACAAACCTCTGCACTTGGAGGCCCAACAACGTCTACAAGAAGAAGGTTGCGTAGTAGACATCAAGCTATTTTCTAGCGCCGTTGCCGGGGAGGTTAGGTAAGCGGCACTCACTCACACCCCGTCAACTAAGCTCTTTTCTGGCGCCGTTGCCGAGGAGGTGAGTGCTTGAAGGTATATCTTTAGATCTTGCAATTTAATCTTTTTGTTTCTTGTTTTAGCACTAGTTTAGTTTATAAAAGAAAACTATAATAAAAATGGAATTGAGTTTGTCTCATACGCTTCATCTTTTTAATATCTTTCGTGAGTATGATGGAAAGGAAAATTGTGCCAAAGTGTTAGAAGAAGAATGCATTAAAATGTTTGGCACTAAACCCTTGAATGATGAGCATGATTGCAATGTTGTTAGCATGAAATCCTTGAATATCCATAGTACTAATGATGATTGCACTAGTTATGATGAAAATGCCTCCTATAAACATGTCAATTTTGTGGAGTGCATTGGGTTTACAATACACACCAAATAGGGAAGATATATATTGCAAGAGGCATAAGTACTTAGAAACTAAATTGTTGCAAGAAAGTCTTGATGATTCTTGCTGAAAGATTCAATATTTATTGCAGCCCTTGTGAACTTTGCAATGAACATGGTCATTTAAAGATCCAATGCTATTTGTTTCATGATCAAGTCGTGTCCAAATATTGTGATAATTTGATTACCCTTGCACATCATAATGAACTTAGTTTTCTCTTGGGTTATGAAGAAATGAAACGTATAACTAAGGATATTCCAAAATTTGCCCTTGATAGAGTTCTTGATTTTGATATAGAGAAAAATTTATATGTATTGTGCGGTGAATTGTATTGAAAATCCTTATATTGCCAATTACATAAAGAAAAGAAAACAAATAGAAGATGAAGAGAATGCTAACGAAAGGAAGAGACTTTAATATCCTCCTATTATTTCTTATGATGAATCAGGTAAGGAGGAGGAGCTTTATATTCAACCAATCTCATCAATAAGGAGCTCAAAAAAAAGATTGAACCCACATGAGGTGAATAAGAAGAAAATAAAAAGGAAGAGAGGTAAAAAGGTATCTCTCCCAAATAATGTTTCTCCTATTATTGTTGTGCCTCATGAAAATGAATCAAAAATAATTGTGGAAGATGATGCACTTGATGATGATCTTGTTATGCCTATTGCTTGTTGTGATGATTATGATTGGGAAGATAATTATACTTCTTATGATCTTGAAAATCTTTTTGGCACTTGCTTGGAACAATATGATAATTGCTATACTATTGGTGCTATTCATACTATTAATGATGAGAGTGATTATGCTTATGATATGAAAAGGCCCAAGCTTGGGAAGCTATGTTGATGAGGATAACATATTTGAGAATATATTTTCTGAAATTAATGTTTGTCCCAAGCTTGGGGATGCTATGTCTAATAATGATGAAATTTTAGCCTCTCAAGTTTTGATATGCAAAGTTGTTATCATGATAGCATGCCTTCTACCTATGATGATTATATTGATGAAAGTGGGTTTGGAAGAGTTTCAACTTTAGGAAGTAATGATCCGCTATTTTGGAGGATGTTGAATCTTATAATATTTATGAAAGTGGATTTGGAGAGGTCATGACTTTATTTAGTAATGATTCCACTATCTTGGAAGAGGTTTCAATCGATTATGATGAGAACAAAGTTGCTACTTATGATGATTATTGTGATGAAACTTATGCTATAAAAGTAGTGATGATTATATTTATAAAACTTGTCATGATTATGATTACCCTTTTCTGAACATTACTCTTTTAATGTGGAAACAATTTATATTATTCAAGTCTCTTATGATACTCTCACTATTCGAATAAGAAGAATTTTGCTTATGTGGAAGTAATAAAATTTATATGCTTGTAGATCATGAAAAGAATGCTTTAGGTGCTGGTTATATTGTTGAATTTATTCATTATGCTACTGAAAATTATTATGAGGGAGGAATATATGCTTGTAGGAATTGCAATAATATCAAGTTTCCTCTCTATGTGCTTAAAATTTTGAAGTTATGCTTGTTTTGCCTTCCTATGCTAGTTGATTATTGTTCCCATAAATTGTTTGCTCACAAAATCCCTATGCATAGGAAGTGGGTTATACTTAAAGGTGCTAGTCATATTCTTCATGATGCTCTCTTTATGTTTCAATTCTTATCTTTTATGTGAGCATCATTAAAATCATAATGCCTAGCTAGGGGCGTTAAACGATAGCCCTTGTTGGGAGGCAACCCAATTTTATTTTAGTTTCTTGCTTTTTGGTTCTATTTAGTAATAAATAATCCATCCAGCTTCTGTTTAGATGTGGTTTTATGTTTTAATTAGTGTTTGTGCCAAGTAGAACCTTTGGGAAGACTTGGGTGAAGTCTTTATGATCATGCTGTAAAAAAACAGAAACTTTAGCGCTCACGAGATTAGCTAAAACTTTTTACTGGAGAGTGCTATTTAGTTGATTATTTTTGCAGATGATTACAAAGACAAATTCCTCAGGTCCAACAATTTATTTTAGAATTTTTGGAGTTCTAGAAGTTTGCGTTAGTTACAGATTACTACAGAATGTTCTGTTTTTGACAGATTCTGTTTTTCGTGTGTTGTTTGCTTATTTTGATGAATCTATGGCTAGTAAAATAGTTTATAAAACATAGAGAAGTTGGAATACAGTAGGTATAACACCAATATAAATAAAGAATGAGTTCATTACAATACCTTGAAGTGGTGTTTTGTTTTCTTTAAGCTAGCAGACTCACGAGATTTTACATTAAGTTTTGTGTTGTGAAGTTTTCAGGTTTTGGGTAAAGATTCAATGGACTATGGAATAAGGAGTGGAAAGAGCCTAAGCTTGGGGATGCCCAAGGCACCCCAAGGTAATATTCAAGGATAACCAAGAGCCTAAGCTTGGGGATGCCCTGGAAGGCATCCCCTCTTTCGTCTTCGTTCATCGGTAACTTTACTTGGAGCTATATTTTTATTCACCACATGATATGTGTTTTTCTTGGAGCGTCATTTTATTTTCTTTAGCTTTGCTTGCTGTTTGAATAAAGTATCAAGATCTGAAATTCTTAAATGTTAGAGAGTCTTCACATAGTTGCATAATTACTTGACTACTCATTGATCTTCACGTATATCTTTTTGGAGTAGTTTGTCATTTACTCGTGTGCTTCACTTTTATCCTTTGAGTAAATAGTTGAATAATTTCAAAGTCATAAATCTGAAAATATATGTTTCATATGCTTATCCCATGGGGGGTGATGACTTTACATATAAAGTAGAGGTGATAAATTTATTGAAAGTTAGCAAACATTGTATTGGTCACTTGAACAATTCATGAAAGAATATTGAAGGAGAGAGATTTCACATATAAATATACTATCATGGACATCTTTTGTAATTGTGAGCACTCATTAAAATATGAAATGATAAAAGGTTGATGTTGGACAAGGAAGACAACGTAATGGGTTATGTTTTCTTATATCCGAAATAAAGTATATTGTCATGGATCGCCTAACACGTTGAGCTTGCCTTTCCCCCTCATGCTAGCCAAATTCCTTGCACCAAGTAGAGATACTACTTGTGCATCCAAACTCCTTGAACCAAGTTTCTTCCATGAGTGTCCACCTTATCTACCTATATGCGGTATTTACCTGCCGTTCCAAGTAAATTTGCATGTGCCAAACTCTAAACCTTCAAATAATAATCTGTTTTGTATGCCGAATCGCTCATGTAGCGACTACGGTTAGCAGGTATCTTCCATGCTAGGTGGGTTATTCTCACGATGAGTGGACTCCGCTCATCATTCATGAAAAATGGCTGGTAATGCTGGGATGCCCAGTCCATGATCAAAAGATCAAAATCAAATAAAAATAATTGCAAAATAAACTCCCGGGTTTGATGTTAGTTGGAGGCACCCGTTGTTTGGGCAAGCCATAGATTGATGATTGTTGGTGGAGGGGAGTAAAAATCTTTACCTTTCTGTTTGGGAACCGCCTATAATGTATGTAGTATGGAAGATATTGGGAACTCTTGGTCGTTATGTTGACAATGAAAGCATACCTCTCAAAATTATTTTCATCTCTGTTTTTGCTTGAGCTCGGCACCTCTGCAAATCCTGCTTCCCTCTCTGAAGGGCCTATCTTTTACTTTTATGCAAGAGTCATGGTGATCTTCACCTTTCCATTTCCATTTTATCCTTTGGCAAGCACCTCGTGTTGGAAAGATTCTGATATATATATCAAATTGGATGTAAGGCATCATGAACTATTATCATTGACATTACCCTTGAGGTAAAAGGTTGGGAGGCGAATCTATAAGCCCTATCTTTCTCGTAATGCGATTAAAACTTTGAATCCATAAATATCGTGTGAGTGTTAGCAATTGTGAAAGACTAAATGATAGTTGAGTATGTGGAGTTTGCTAAATTAAATCTCGACATAGACTCTTCCTGAAAATAGGATGAATTGTAATTGTTTGATGACTAATAACACGGTTTGTTAGTTTTCAAGAAAGTTTATGATCTATACTTTAACATGTGAATAGCTTGTTACCTGTTCATGAAAAGTTTTATGAGTTGAGCTACTGTTATGACATATAATGATGCAAGAAAAGGTGATTGAAATTATGATTGATCAAACTTATGCACCTGCTAGCATTCACACTTCATAAATTATTTCTTTTATCATTTGCCTACTCGAGGACGAGCAGGAATTAAGCTTGGGGATCTTGTCGTCTCCAACGTATCTATAATTTATAAATATTCATGCTATTATATTATCCATCTTGGACATTTATGGGCTTTATTATCCACTTTTATATTACTTTTGGGACTAACCTATTGACCCAGAGCCCAGTGCCAGTTCCTGTTTTTCCCCTTGTTTTAGTGTTTCGAAGAAAAGCAATATCAAGCAATTCGAAGCGGAATGAAATCAACTGGAGAAGTTATTTTGGAAGGAAAGTTACGAGAAAAACTTGGAGTGCCGTCGGGAAAGCTCAGGAAGCCACGAGTGAGGCGCCCTCCCCCAGTAGCGTCCTCCACCCTCGTGTCTCCCCTGGCGTACTTCTTCCTCCTATATATACCCATATACCCTAAAAACTTTGAAGAACAGAATAGATCGGGAGTTCCGTCGCCGCAAGCCTCTATAGCCACCAAAAACCAATCGGGACCTGTTAGGCACCTGGGAGGGAACCCTCACCGTGGCCATCTTCATCATCCCGGCAATCTCCATGAAGAGGAGGGAGTAGTTCACCCTCGGGGCTGAGGGTATGTACCAGTAGTTATGTGTTTGATCTCTCTCTCTCGTGTTCTTGATTTGGTACGATCTTGATGTATCGCGGGGTTTGCTATTATAGTTGGATCTTATGTTGCTTCTCCCCCTCTACTCTCTTGTAATGGATTGAGTTTTCCCTTTGAAGTAATCTTATCGGATTGAGTCTTTAATGACTTGAGAACACTTGATGTATGCCTTGCCGTGCGTATTTGTGGTGACAATGGGATATCACGTGATTCACTTGATGTATGTTTTGGCGATCAACTTGCGGGTTCCGCTCATGAACCTATGCATAGGGGTTGGCACACGTTTTCGTCTTGATTCTCCGGTAGAAACTTTGGGGCACTCTTTGAGGTTCTATGTGTTGGTTGAATAGATGAATCTGAGATTGTGTGACGCATATCGTATAATCATACCCATGGATACTTGAGGTGACATTGGAGTATCTAGGTGACATTAGGGTTTTGGTTGATTTGTGTCTTAAGGTGTTATTCTAGTACGAACTCTAGGGCTGTTTGTGACACTTATAGAAATAGCCCAGTGGATTGATTGGAAAGAATAACTTTGAGGTGGTTTCGTACCCTACCATAATCTCTTCGTTTGTTCTCTACTATTAGTGACTTTGAAGTGACTCTTTGTTGCATATTGAGGGATAGTTATATGATCCAATTATGTTATTATTGTTGAGAGAACTTGCACTAGTGAAAGTATGAACCCTAGGCCTTGTTTCCTAGCATTGCAATACCGTTTACGCTGACTTTTACCGCTTGCTACCTTGCTGTTTTTATATTTTTCAGATTACAAAAACCTATATCTACCATCCATATTGCACTTGTATCACCATCTCTTAGCGAACTAGTGCACCTATACAATTTACCATTGTATTGGGTGTGTTGGGGACACAAGAGACTATTTTTATTTGGTTGCGGGGTTGTTTGAGAGAGACCATCTTCATCCTCGCCTCCACGGATTGATAAACCTTAGGTCATCCACTTGAGGAAATTTGCTACTGTCCTACAAACCTCTGCACTTGGAGGCCCAACAACGTCTACAAGAAGAAGGTTGCGTAGTAGACATCACTAGGGCATCCCTCTACTCACCCACACCCTATTATTCTGCAGCGGCGGCAGCCTCACACCTGGCCGAACGGTGAACCCTCGTACTCCTCTCTGCGTGGGCATCCTTTGTCGCGTCTTCCACAGCTCCGCGTCGTCCCTTCCTAGAGCCTCGCCGTTGTCCACCGCCTGGTGCTCTCGGCGGCGGTCAACATGGTCAAGGCGACTTCCATCGAAAGAATCTTGTCGTGGAGAGGTGACAGTGGGTCCTGGCAGCCGCAAGAAAGTGCCTCCTTATTACATGGAAAATAATTATTCCTCCCCCTGACAGCAGGGACCCATCGGACGGGCCACCGTATTTGGTGAAAAAACGTTTCCCCCTGACTGCTGGGACCCACCAGATGGGCCACCGTATTTCATGAAAAAAATGTTCCCCCTGCTGTCAGCTCGGACCCACCAGAAGTGCCTCCTTATTACGCACAAAAAATGAAAAGTCCCCCTACTAGTTGGGACCCACCTTGGTGGGAGGCTGACTTGTGGGCCTACTAAGTTGACGGGGACGGAGTGCTTTGTCAACTTAGTCCGTATGAACGATTCTAGCTCCAGTGACCGTACGATGTCTATCCAATGGCCGTAGTGCTTCTTGATACGTCTCCAACGTATCTATAATTTTTTATTGCTCCATGCTACTTTATCTATTGTTTTGGACTATAATGGGCTTTATTTTCCACTTTTATATTATTTTTGGGACTAACCTATTAACCGGAGGCCCAGCCGAAATTGCTGTTTTTGCCTTTTTGATATTTGAAAAAGCAGAATATCAAGCGAGTCCAAGCGGAATGAAATCTCTGAGCGTGATTTTCTCATCGAGATAAGGCCAGGAGACTTGGACCCTCTGTCAAGAAAGACACAAAGCGGTCACGAGGTGGGCGCCCCCTAGGCGCGCCCCTGCCTCATGGGCCCCTCGAGCTCCACCGGCGTACTCCTTAGTCCTATATATACCTCGTGCCCCCAAGCGATCGGAAGAGGCCAAAACCTAATTCCACCGCCGCAACTTCCTGTATCCACGAGATCCCATCTTGGGGCCTGTTGCAGAGCTCATGGGAAGGGCATCCACCACGGAGGGCTTCTACATCAACACCATAGCCCCTCCGATGAAGTGTGAGTAGTTTACTTCAGACCTTCGGGTCCATATCTAGTAGCTAGATGGCTTCTTCTCTCTTTTTTGATCTCAATACAATGTTCTCCCCCTCTCTCGTGGAGATCTATTTGATGTAATCTTCTTTTTGCGGTGTGTTTGTTGAGATCGATGAATTGTGGGTTTATGATCCAGCTTATCTATGAATAATATTTGAATCTTCTCTGAATTCTTTTATGTATGATTGAGTTATCTTTGCAAGTCTCTTCAAATTATCCGTTTGGTTTGGCCAACTAGATTGGTAGTTCTTGCAATGGGAGAAGTGCATGACTTTGGGTTCAATCTTGCGGTGTCCTTACCCAGTGACAGAAAGGGTTGCAAGGCACGTATTGTATTGTTGCCATCGAGGATAACAAGATGGGGTATTTATCATATTTCATGAATTTATTCCTCTACATCATGTCATCTTGCTTAAGGTGTTACTCTGTTTTAACTTAATACTCTAGATGCATCTTTGGATAGCGGTCGATGAGTGGAGTAATATAGTAGATGCAAAATCATTTGATCTACTTGTCTCGGACGTGATGCCTATATACATGATCATACCTAGATAACCTCATAACTTGTGGCGCCCCGATTCAATCGTAGACTAATCATGCGCAAAATGTGTACGGTCAAGATCGAGGACTCACGGGAAGATATCACAACACAACTCTAAAACATAAATAAGTCATACAAGCATCATAATACAAGCCGGGGCCTCGAGGGCTCGAATACAAGTGCTTGATCATAGGCGAGTCGTGAAAGCAACAATATCTGATACTGGACATAAGTTAAACAAGTTGCCATAAGATGGCTAGCACAAAGCGGGATCTGGATCGAAGAGGCGCGGGCCTCTGCACAGGATCCTCCTACTACTCCACAGTGCGTCGTCGTGGGCTGCATGTAGTAATAGGCACCTCCGGGGTAGTAGTCGTCATCGACGGTGGCGTCTGTCTCTGGGCTCCATCGTTTGGTTGCAGCAATCGGGTAAAGAAAGGGGAAAAGGGGAACAAGGCAACCGTGAGTACTCATCAAAGTACTACAAAGCAAGGAGCTACACTACATATACATGGATATATGTGTAGCGGGCCATATCGGTGGGTGAGCTGCGAGAATGCGAGAATAAGAGGGGATAGCTAATCACATCGAAGACTACGCTCAGCAGCCTCCGCCTTCAGCATGTAGCGAGTGGTGAAGTCCTCCAAGTAGCATCACATAGCAATAATCCTACCGGCAATCCCTCCTCGTAACCACGAGAGAGGCGACCACCGAGTTGTATCGGCACTTGGAAGGTGTGTTTTATTAAGTATCCGGTTCTAGTTGTCATAAGGTCAAGGTACAACTCCAAGATGTCCTGTTACCGAAGATCACGGCTATTCGAATAGATTAACTTCACTGCAGGGGTGCACCACATAACCCAACACGCTTGATCCCATTTGGCCGGACACACTTTCCTGGGTCATGCCCGGCCGCGGAAGATCAACACGTCATAGCCCCACCTAGGCTCAACAGAGAGGTCGACCGCGGTCTAAACCTGCGCGCCGCAGTGTCTGGGCCCATCGCCCTTAGCACACACTGCGTTACGTCTGTGACGAGCAGACCTAGCCTAACAGAGCGTTCAGGTCCAATCCGGCGCGCCGCTCGATCGTGACGTCACGAAGTGCCGGTGATACCACGACGTCGAGTGCCCATAATTGTTCCAGCGTAGTTGTTTAGTGCGTATAGACCAAATGGCGGACTCGGATCAAATACCAAGATCTCGTTAAGCGTGTTAAGTATCCATGACGCCGACCAGGGCCGGGCCCACCTCTCTCTAGGTGGTCTCAACCTGCCACAATCGCTCCGCCCTAAAAAGTAACGATCGGGGCCGTGGGAACCCAGGCCCACCTCTACCGGATGGAGCCACTGTCCTTTCAGCCCCATCTCCGAACACTACCACGGGTAATGTAATAGTGTAAAGTATATAGTATATGCCCGTGATCACCTCCCGAAGTGATCACAGCCCGATCAGTATAGCATGGCGGGCGGACAAGAGTGTAGGGCCAGCGATGGAACACTAGCATCCTATACTAAGCGGTAGGATGGCGGTAAAGGTAACAACAGTAGTAGCAAGGACAGGCTATGCAGCGGTATAGGATTAGCGAAAGTAGTAACATGCTACACTACTCTAATGCAAGCGATATAGAGAAGAATAAGCGATATCTGGTGATCAAGGGAGGGCTTGCTGGTTGCTCGAGACAAGGAGGGTCGTCAACTCCGTAGTCGAGCTGAAGTCGCCGGCGGTCTCGGGTCTACGGAAAAAAGTAACGGAGGAACACAATAAATAACAGAGCAATCAAAGCATCACAAAGCGAAAGCGTGTGTCTGCGGTCTAGAGTGACCTAACGCGGTACTAGGTGGTACCGGTGAAAGAAACATCAGGAAAGTATTCCGGTGTTTAGCGTTTTCGAGCGAGAGGAGGCGGAGGGAAAGTTGCGAGTTTGATATGTTAGGGGTGTGTGACGGACGAACGGGCTGTGTATCCGGATTCGTCTCGTCGTTCTGAGCAACTTTCATGTTGAAAATATTTTAATCCGAGTTACAGATTAAAAGATATGATTTTCTAAAGATTTTCTTAATTTCAGAAATTTAATTAATTATTTGATTAATTGAAAATGAATTAATGACATTAGCATGATGTCATCTTGACGTCGGCGATCAACGAGTTATTTGGTAAAAGCGACACGTGGGTCCCGTCATCATAGACACATCACCTAACTAACATATTAGTTAGGTTAATTCTATATTTTAGGTTAACCACGTTTAATTAGTTTAACTAAACGGATTAAGTAAGTTAATTAATTAATTAATTTTATTATTAATTATTTATTTATTATATTTTTAATTCTTTTTTATAAGCGTTTGGGCGTGGGGCCCATCATCATAGGCCCGGGGGCCTTCTGGCTAGGGCTAACAGGTCTTTGGGCGTCGGCGCTAGCCCAGGCAGGCATGCCGTTGTGGCCAGTGCTGCTGGTGGCAACCGCTGGCCTTGCAGGGCCCGGGCGGCGGTGGACTCGGCGCAACTAGAGTGTGGCGGGGCGAGCGGGCACATGACCCAGGCGTGGCATGAGGAGAGATCGCGGCCCGAGGCGGAAGCAGCGAAGCGCGTGAAAGCGCCAGCGCTTGTGTGTGGCTGGCGCGGCGAGGCGTTGAGGGCTCGAGGGTGTACGTCTGTGATCTGGCGGTGGCGCTTTCGGTGCGGCGTAAGCGTGGGCGTTTGGCGGCAAAGAGGAAGAAGAAGCGGTCGGGGCCTCACCGCGAGCGTGGGGGCTGGCGGTGGGGTCGAGGGAGGGCGGGGCGACTATCCGGCGGCGGTGAGGAGCTCCGGCGGCGAGTCCTCGGCGATGGCCGGCGCGTCGAGCAGCGTCGAATCTGGGAAGCAGGCGATTTGGGTTGGTGGAGCGGTGAGGAAGAGGTCGAGGCGGCGGCGGAAGCGGTCCGCGGCGGCGTCGTGGTGGTGGCGGCGTAACGAGGGGTCGGCGGAGAAGAGATGATGGGGCGGCGCGGCGAGGTCAATGGCGCTGGCGTCGCCGGGGCGGCGGTGTATGTAGCGGGGCGCCGGACGCCACGGTCGTTGCCCCGATCCAGAGGGGATCGGGGAGTGGGGGAAGCGAGGGGAGTGGGGATGGGAAGTGGGAGGTGCTGCGGGGTGGGTTAGGGTTACGGGGGATAAGGGGAAGCGGGTGAGCGGCGCTGGCTGGTTGCCCGGCCAGGGCCAACTGTTGGGTCGGTTGGCCCATGGGGGGGGGTTGTTTTATTCCTTTTTTTTTACCTTTTCATATTTTTCTTCTTTGTTTCATTTTAGTTACACATTAATTTGAACTTAGTAAAATAATGTTTCAGAACAATCCACTACTATAAAAAGTTTTACCCTCATATAAAATAGTCTAGTATTTTATAAAATACCAAAGTCGTTCAAATAGCTGTTTTGCTACTGTTTAAATCATTTTAGTGCATTAAATCTTTTTACAAAAATGTGGTTCCTCCACCATTAGGACTTAGGATTTATTTGTCCCATTTTGAACATTTTAGTTTTATCGTTTGACAAATTTACCGTTTGACTTCATTTTGAATTTTGGATTTGAATCGGTTTCGATCTAACACGAGATTAGCAAGAGTAACCGTCGTGACATGGCATCATTAACAGAGGTTTACTGTAGCTTAACTACCCGGGCGTCACAATTCTCCTCCACTTCAAGAAATCGCGTCCCGAGATTTAAGAGATAGTGAAAGGAGGGAAGGTTTGGTAACGAATCTAGAGGGTCTCCTCATTCTGGCTTGCTCTTCTCGAAGAAGTCGATTCATTACATTGACATCTTCATTTCTCTACTTCAGGTCATCATGGTGAAGTCGTCCTTTTCTTCGGGAACTCCAACGTACTTACGAATAGGTAAGGGGCAGCTCTGCTCTGACGAGAATGCTTTTGAGGAACCAATCAGGGTTAACCCATGAATGAGCATAAGAGTATCTCGAGTTGAGCATATAAAATACATCGAGTAAGATGCGAAGGTACAATAAGGGGTTCAAGCGGATAGATAGTTGCTCGAAGTGCGAAGCGAGTGAGAAAGGGTTACGGCGGTGAGAGTAAGTATTGCGTCGATGCGAGAATAGATCAGCGGGCAAGTGGCCCGTGAATTACATAAAAATCAAGCACGAGGAATAACTTTGACATCAGGTTATGCAGGAGAGTCGGGTTTCGATCACGTGGGCTGTGGGTTATGGGCCCACCATGTGGGTTAAAAGTAGAAAGGGGTTGACATCTTATGCGATCACGATAGCAAGGCATGTCGGAGGGTAGCCTATCGGTTATGTCGGCAACAACATCGATACCAAGGAGAGGGCGAAGAGAACCATTTTCACCTTTCGTTGAGCAGGCGGGCCAATAAACAAGGTTCCCATCCATAGGTGGCTACGGAATGTCATCAACAATAATGTGAGGTCTTCTTGTGAGGCGGTACCACGAGGTGTTTACTTAAGCGGAGAATATTACTTACGTAGGTCATATAGATCACAAGAAGGTTAAACCAAACAATGGGAAGGAAAATATGATTATCGGATTAAACAGAACAATGGAAAGGAAAATGTGTTAAAACACATATATCAAGGGTATATCCTCCCCAAAGTCAAGCAGAGGATGATATCCAAGACAAGATATAAAGTAGAAAACCATTTAGGTAAGGGGGGAGGAATCTCATGATATTACCCATACAACGGTGTTAGGATAAATGATAAATAAAATTTAGCATCGTGCTTCAAATGTTCCTGTTTAAAATCGGAGTACCATTGACATGCTTCGAGATAGCATTGACATGGTCATCAGGTGAAGATCAGACTTTGGAAACACAAAGGATCCATCAGGAATAACTTGTAGAATAAGTCTTACAATTTCCTCAGGGAAGAATGGATAACCTTGCTAAAACGGAAACATTAACAATAGGTCCTCCGGCCAGGTGTGCTAGGCATGACATCACTTTACCGAGAGATATATAGACCAATGTTAAAACTCTTGGAAATATGTTTCAACCACCATATCTGCCTGGGATTCAGATCTGATTGGTGTCAGGATACCTCAGACTCAGGATGCCTGAGATGAAAAGGTGCAACACCAAATTGACGAGATGACATTGTAAGTTTCTTGGGAAAAGAATTATGGAAGCGAGTTCCAAAACAAGAGTTCATCATCAAACCCAGGAGAGGTGAGGAGGTGGCTGATTGACTCAGTGACAATTCATTGAGATTTCCAAAAGACGGATTTCCACAGTTATGTGAAGGAGATAACATTAGCCAAATCAAATGACTTAATGATGTATCTTTGGAGGAAAACATACACAATTAAATATTGGTGAAAGGTGCACCGAAATATGGGTTGGGTTGCGACCAACGTCGCAATGGCGATTGAGCAACCAATACACTAAATTGGAATTATCAACCAATAACTACGAAGCGATAGGGTTGCTAGAGATATTAAATTTCATAGCGGAGTTCACTCAACGGGGACCAAGAAAAGAATGGTGATGGCGAGAAGCATCAACTGTACCACAAATCCTTAAGAGGTGGTGAAATTCTCACAACATTGATGACATAAGAGATGGTAATGTTCCAAGGTAAAGAAGAACAATTGCTGGATAGCAAGGAACTCAAGGTATAACACCAAACACGAACAAGCTTGTGTTGGTGGGAAGGCAATAAAGTGGTCGATGACAACACAAATCAGCGAGGGCAAGGATGGTATTTCTCATCATGAATTCAATTGATATCCTGAAAGAGCTCATAAGGTTGATGATGATCACGACACATTTGTCGAGAGATTTCATGAAGATGTAATCCATCAGTGACGACATCGAGTCAAAGGAATGATGAAGCGAAAGGTTATTGGAACCATGGGTACGACACAAACTCAAAATAAAGTCTGTTCAAGGAGAAATGATATGACGAGGAAGATCACGGAAGATTTGCTTACCATCTAAATCTGTGCTCCGGAAAGAGGCGCCAGGTAGCACAGTTAAAAAGTTGCACGATAATGATATAGCCGACCAGGTTAGCAATGACTTGAAGGATTAATAAACTCATAAGCAATGAAGAATACTTAGAGTTATCGAATCTAAGTGCGGAATTGATTCACTTATCAGTGTTCTCGGTTGACGACAACCCACAACCCAGGAAAATTGGAATCGGTGAGAAATAACAGTTGATGAAGAACCCATAAGAAGTTATGTAGTTCCATGATATTCTCGCGGTACCAGAGGTATATTCAAGGGTGGAGCGGGATAGAGGTTGGACAAGTGAAATCATTGCGAAAGGCAAGCACTTAAACTTGTCAAGAAATGGGATCAAGAAGAACAATATGGTGAAACCACGGTGCAAAAGACCAAGCATAGATAAGAGAAGAAGTTATAACAAGGGATTATTATTACTACGAGAAGCTTCCATGATAAGTTCCACCTCGGGTCCATGGGCATGAACACAAAGTTCAAGGTCCACTCCCACTTCTCCAAAGCATAACCTTACATTCACTTCTCGTTTCGATAATGGCATTAGTGTTGAAAGTTTTACCTGGTGAAATACCAGATGAGTATGACCCGTGAAAACTTCCGAGTTCACACATAGTAAGGAAGGCATAGGTGTTGGGAAACGTAGTAATTTCAAAAAAATTCCTACGCACACGCAAGATCATGGTGATGGTATAGCAACGAGAGGGGAGAGTGTATGTCCACGTACCCTCGTAGACCGTAAGTGGAAGCGTTATGACAACGCGGTTGATGTAGTCGTCGTCTTCACGATCCGACCGATCCAAGTACGAGCGTCGGCACCTCCGAGTTGAGCACCGTTCAGCTCGATGGCGATCCCGGACTCGATCCAGCAAAGTGTCGGGGATGAGTTCCGTCGACCTGACGGCGTGGTGGCGATGATGATGCTCTACGGCGCGAGGCTTCGCCTAAGCTCATGACGATATGACCGAGGTGGAATATGGTGGAGAGGGCACCGCTTTGCGGCTAAGGCGATCCGTAGTTCAACTTGTGTCATGGGGTGCCCCCTGCCCCGTATATAAAGGAGGGAGGGGAGGTGCGGCCGACCCCCAAGGGAGTGCGCTGGAGGAGTCCTACTCCCAGGGAGTAGGACTCCCCTTCTGCTTGTTGGAGAAGGAAGGGGGAGGGAAGAGGAAGAGGCGCGCCCCCTCTCCTGTCCTATTAGGACTAGGGGAGGCGCGCGGCCTGCCCTTGCCGCCCTCCTCTTCTCCCTCATGGCCCACTAAGGCCCATTATCCCCGGGAGGTTCGGTAACCCCGGTGTTAGATAAAATCGATTTCACGGAACCATTCCGATATCAAATATAGGCTTCAATATATCAATCTTTATGTCTCGACCATTTGAGACTCCTCGTCATGTCGTGATCACATCGGGACTCGAACAAACTTGGTACATCAAAACTTATAAACTCATAATAAACTGTCATCATAACGTTAGCGTGCGGACCCTACGGGTTCGAGAACTATGTAGACATGACCTAGAACTATTCTCGGTCAATAACCAATAGCGGAACCTGGATGCCCATATTGGTTCCTACATATTCTCGAAGATCTTTATCGGTCAAACCGCATAACGACATCGTTGTTCCCTTTGTCATCGGTATGTTACTTGCCGAGATTCGATCGTCGGTATCAATACCTAGTTCAATCTCGTTACCGGCAAATCTCTTTACTCGTTCCGTAATACATCATCTCGTAACTAACTTATTAGTTACAAGCTTGCAAGGCTTATGTGATGTGTATTACCAAGAGGGCCGAGAGATACCTCTCCGACAATCGGAGTGACAAAACCTAATCTCGAAATCGCCAACCCAACATGTACCTTTGGAGACACTGTAGTACTCCTTTATAATCACCCGATTCGTTGTGACGTTTGGTAGCACCAAAGTGTTCCTCCGGTAAGCAGGAGTTGCATAATCTCATAGTTACGAGGAACATGTATAGGTCATGAAAAAAGCAATAGAAATACACTAAGCGATCAAGTGCTAGGCTAACGGAATGGGTCATGTCAATCACATCATTCTCCTAATGATGTGATCCCATTAATCAAATAACAACACATGTCTATGGTTAGGAAACATAACCATCTTTGATTAATGAGCTAGTCAAGTAGAGGCATACTAGTGACTATATGTTTGTCTATGTATTCACACATGTATCATGTTTCCGGTTAATACAATTCTAGCATGAATAATAAACATTTATCATGATATGAGGAAATAAATAATAACTTTATTATTGCCTCTAGGGCATATTTCCTTGATCTCCCACTTGCACTAGAGTCAATAATCTAGATTACAGTAATGATTCTAACACCCATGGAGTCTTGGTGCTGATCATGTTTTGCTCGTGGAAGAGGCTTAGTCAGCGGTTACGCAACATTCAGATCCGTATGTATCTTGCAAATCTCTATGTCTCCCACGGACTTGGTCCGGATGGAATTGAGCGTCTCTTGATATGCTTGGTCCTCTTGTGAAATCTGGATTCCTTTGCCAAGGCAATTGCACGATATTATCACGAAGATCTTCATTGGTCCCGATGCACTAGGTATGACACCTAGATCGGAAATGAACTCTTTCATCCAGACTCCTTCATTTCTTTGCTTCGAAGCAGCTATGTACTCCGCTTCACATGTAGATCCTGCCACGATGCTTTGTTTAGAACTGAACCAGCGGCAGCTCCACCGTTTAATAAAAACACGTATCCGGTTTGCGATTTAGAATCGTCCGGATCGGTGTCGAAACTTACATCGGCGTAACCATTTCGACTAGCTCTTTGTCACCTCCATATCTGAGAAACATATCCTTAGTCCTTTTCGGTATTTCGGGATGTTCTTGACCGCTGTCCGATGATCCACTTTTGGATTACTTTGGTACCTTCCTGCCAAGCTTATTGCTAAGCATCGTCGGTCTGGTACACAGCATTGCATACATGATCGAGCCTATGGCTGAAGCATAGGAACATCTTTCATTTTCTCTCTATCTTCTGCTGTGGTGGGGCATTGAGTCGACTCAATTTCACACCTTGTAACACGGTAAAAATCCTTTCTTTGCACGATCCATTTTGAACTTTTCAAAACTTTATCAAGGTATGTGCTTTGTGAAATTCAATTAAGCGTCTTGATCTATCTCTATAGATCTTGATGCCCAATATATAAGCAACTTCACGAGGTCTTTCATTGAAAACTTTTATTCAAGTATCCTTTTATGCTATCCGAGAAATTCTATATCATTTCCAATCAATAATATATCGTCCACATATAATATCGAAATGCTATAGAGCTCCCACTCACTTTCTTGTAAATCTGAGGCTTCTCCAAAAGTGCATATAAAACCATATCTTTGATCACACTATCAAAGGTTTATTCCAACTCGAGAGGCTTGCAGGACCATAAATTGATCATTGGAGCTTGCACACTTTGTTAGCACCTTTTGGATCAACAAAACCTTCGGTTGCATCATATACAACTCTTCTTCTAGAAATCCATTCAAGAATGCAGTTTTGACATCCATTTGCCAAATTTCATAATCATAAAATGCAACAATTGCTAACATGATTCGGACAGACTTAAGCATCGCTTCTGGTGAAAAGTCTCATCGTAGTCAACCCCTTCAACTTGTCGAAAACCTTTACGCAACAAGTCGAGCTTTATAAACGATTACATTACCATCAGCGTCGGTCTTCTTCTTAAAGATCCATTTATTCTCAATGGCTTGCCGATCATCGAACAAGTCAACCAAAATCCATACTTTGTTCTCATACATGGATCCCATCTCAGATTTCATGGCTTCCAGCCATTTTGCGAATCTGGGCTCACCATCGCTTCTTCATAGTTTGTAGGTTCGCCATGGTCAAGTAACATGACTTCGAGAATAGGATTACCGTACCACTGGTGCGGATATTACTCTAGTTGACCTCGTGATTCGGTAGAAACTTGATCGAAGTTTCATGATCAATATCATTAGCTTCCTCACTAATTGGTGTAGTTGTCACGAGGCTGGTTCTTGTGATGAACTATTTTCAATAAGGGAGCGAATCTGATTATCTCATCAAGTTCTACTTTCCTCCCTCACTTCTTTCGAGAGAAACTCTTTTCTAGAAAGGATCCGAATTTAACAGCGAAAATCTTGCCCTCGGATCTGTGATAGAAGGTGTACCCAATAGTCTCTTTTGGGTATCCTATGAAGACACATTTCTCGATTTGGGTTCGAGCTTATCGGTTGAAGTTTCTTCACATAAGCATCGCAGCCCCAAACTTTAAGATAGACAACTTTGGTTTCTTGCTAAACCATAGTTCATAAGGTGTCGTTTCAGCAGTTTTGATGGTGCCCTATTTAGCGTGAATGCGGCCGTCTCTAAAGCATAACCCCAAAGCGATAGCGGTAAATCAGTAAGAGACATCATAGATCGCACCATATCTAGTAAAAAATGCGATTCTGACGTTCGGACACACCATTTCGATGTGGTGTTCGGGTGGCGTGAGCTGCGAAACTATTCGCATTGTTTCAAATACAAACCAAACTCGTAACTCAAATATTCTCCTCCACCATCAGATCGTAGAAATTTTATTTTCTTGTTACAATGATTTTGCACTTCTCTCTGAAATTCTTTGAACTTTTCAAATGTTTCAGACTTATGTTTCATCAAGTAGATATACCCATATCTGCTCAAATCATCTGTGAAGGTGAGAAAATAACGATACCCGTCGCGTGCCTCAACATTCATTGGACCACAAACATCGGTATGTATGATTTCCAACAAATCAGTTGCTCGCTCCATAGTTAGGAGAAGCGGCGTTTTAGTCATCTTGCCCATGAGGCACGGTTACATAAGTACCAAGTGATTCATAATCAAGTGATTCAAAAGCCCATCGGTATGGAGTTTCTTCATGCTTTTACACGATATGACCCAAGCGGCGATGCCACAAATAAGTTGCACTATCATTATCAACTCTGTATCTTTAGGTTTCAACACTATGAATATGTGTATTACTACTATCGAGATTCAATAAAATAGACCACTCTTCAAGGGTGCATGACCATAAAAGATATTATTCATATAAATAGAACAACCATTATTCTCGACTTAAATGAATAACCGTCTCGCATCAAACAAGATCCAGATATAATGTTCATGCTTAACACGGCACCAAATAACAATTATTTAGGTCTAAAACTAATCCCGATGGTAGATGTAGAGGTAGCGTGCCGACCGCGATCACATCGACTTTGGAACCATTTCCCAGCGCATCGTCACCTCGTCCTTAGCCAATCTTAAGCAATCCGTAGTTCTGTTTGAGTTACAAATATTAGCAGAACCGATATCAAATACCGGTACTCTGCGAGTATTAGTAAGGTACACATCAATAACATGTATATCACATATACCTTTGTTCACCTTGCCATCCTTCTTATCCGCCAAATACTTGGGGCAGTTCGCTTCCGATGTCGATCTTGCTTGCGGTAGAAGCACTCGATTTCAGGCTTAGGTCCAGACTTGGGTTTCTTCTCTTGAGCAGCAACTTGTTTGTTGTTCTTCTTGAAGTTCCTTCTTCTTCCCTTTGCCCTTTTTCTTGAAACTGGTGGTCTTGTTAACCATCAACACTTGATGCTCCTTTTTGATTTCTACCTCCGCGGATTTTAGCATTGCGAAGAGCTCGGGAATAGACTTGTCCATCCCTTGCATATTATAGTTCAACACGAAGCTCTTGTAGCTTGGTGGCGATGATTGAAGAATTACATTAATGACACTATCATCGGGAAGATTAATTCCCACTTGAATCAAGTGATTATTATACCCGGACATTTTGAGTATGTGTTCAGCGAGAACTATTCTCCTCCATCTTGCAGCTATAGAACTTATTGGAGACTTCATATCTCTCAATCCGGGCATTTTCTTGAAATATTAACTTCAACTCTGGAACATCTCATATGCTCCATAGCGTTCAAAATGTCGTTGAAGGCCCGTTCTAAGCCGTAAAGCATGGCACCTTGAACTATCGAGTAGTCATCGACTTTGCTCGCGAGACGTTCTTAACGTCGTCGGTTACATCGGCAGCAGGCACTGGCACCCAGCGGTGCTTCGGGGCGTAATTCTTACGTGAAGCAATGAGGATAATCCTCGAGATTCGGACCTAGTCCGTGTAATTGCTACCATCATCTTTCAACTTTGCTTTCTCAAGGCGCATTAAAATTCAACGGAACAACGGCCACGAGCCATCTATCTACAGATAAACATAGACAAGCAAAATACTATCGGTACTAAGTTCATGATAAATTTAAGTTCAATTAATCATATTACTTAAGAACTACCACTTAGATAGACATCTCTCTAGTTATCTAAGTGATTACGTGATCAAATCAACTAAACCATGTCCGATCATCACGTGAGATGGAGTAGTTTCAATGGTGAACATCACTATGTTGATCATATCTACTATATGATTCACGTTCGACCTTCGGTCTCCATGCTCCGAGCCATATCTGTATATGCTAGGCTCGTCAAGTTTGACCTGAGTATTCGCGTGTGCAACTGTTTTGCACCGTTGTATTTGAGCGTAGAGCCTATCACACCCGATCATCACGTGGTGTCTCGTACGAAGAACTTTATAGCGGTGCATACTCGGGAGAACACTTCTTGATATTTAGTGAGAGATCATCTTATAATGCTACCGTCAATCAAAGAAAGATAAGATGCATAAAGGATAAACATCACATGCAATCAATATAAGTGATATGATATGGCCATCATCATCTTGTGCTTGTGATCTCCATCTCCGAAGCACCGTCGTGATCACCATCGTCACCGGTAGCGACACCTTGATCTCCATCGTAGCATCGTTGTCGTCTAGCCAACTATTGCTTCTCGACTATTGCTACCGCTTAGTGATAAAGTAAAGCAATTACATGGCGTTTGCATTTCATACAATAAGCGACAACCATATGGCTCCTGCCGGTTAGCCGATAACTTCGGTTACAAAACATGATCATCTCATACAACAAAATATAGCATCACGTCTTGACCATATCACATCACAACATGCCTGCAAAACAAGTTAGGCGTCCTCTACTTTGTTGTTGCAAATTTTACGTGGCTGCTACGGGCTGAGCAAGAACCGTTCTTACCTCGCATCAAAACCACAGCGATAGTTTGTCAAGTTGGTGCTGTTTTAACCTTCGCAAGGACGGGCGTAGCCACACTCAGTTCAACTAAAGTGAGAGAGCAGACACCCGCCGGTCACCTTTAAGCAGCGAGTGCTCGCGGCGGTGAAACCAGTCTCGCGTAAGCGTCTGGCGTAATGTCGGTCGGGCGCTTCATCTCACAATACCGCCCGAACCAAAGTATGACATCTTTGGTAAGCGGTATGACTTATATCGCCCACAACTCACTTGTGTTCTACTCGTGCATATAACATCAACGCATAAAACCAGGCTCGGATGCCCTTTGTTGGGAAGCGTAGTAATTTCAAAAATTTCCTACGCTACGCAAGATCATGGTGATGGTATAGCAATGAGAGGAGAGTGTATGTCCACGTACCCTCGTGACCGTGGCGGCGTTATGACAATCGGGTTGATGTAGTCGTGCGTCTTCACGATCCGACCGATCCAAGTACCGAGCGTCGGGCACCTCCGAGTTCAGCACACGTTCAGCTCGATGGCGATCCCGGACTCCGATCCGGCAAAGTGTCGGGTCCATCGGCCTGACAGCGTGGTGGCGATGATGATGCTCTACCGGCGCGAGGCTTCGCCTAAGCTCATGACGATATGACCGAGGTGGAATATGGTGGAGGGGCACCACACACGGCTAAGGAGCGATCCGTAGATCAACTTGTGTCATGGGGTGCCCCCTGCCCCGTATATAAAGGAGGGAGGGAGGTGCGGCCGGCCCCCAAGGGTGCGCTGGAGAGTCCTACTCCCATCGGAGTAGGACTCCCCTTCTGCCTTGTTGGAGAAGGAAGGGGGAGGGAAGCAGGAAGGGCGCGCCCCCTCTCCTTGTCCTATTCGGACTAGGGGAGGGGCCTGGCCTGCCCTGGCCGGCCCTCCTCTTCTCCCTCATGGCCCACTAAGGCCCATTATCCCCGGGAGGTTCGGTAACCCCGGTGTTCGGTAAAATCGATTTCACGGAACCATTCCGATATCAAATATAGGCTTCAATATATCAATCTTTATGTCTCGACCATTTGAGACTCCTCGTCATGTCGTGATCACATCCGGGACTCGAACAAACTTTGGTACATCAAAACTTATAAACTCATAATAAACTGTCATCGTAATGTTAAGCGTGCGGACCCTACGGGTTCGAGAACTATGTAGACATGACCTAGAACTATTCTCGGTCAATAACCAATAGCGGAACCTGGATGCCCATATTGGTTCCTACATATTCTCTGAAGATCTTTATCGGTCGAAACCGCATAACGACATCGTGGTTCCCTTTGTCATCGTATGTTACTTGCGAGATTCGATCGTCGGTATCAATACCTAGTTCAATCTAGTTACCGGCAAATCTCTTTACTCGTTCCGTAATACATCATCTCGTAACTAACTTATTAGTTGCAATGCTTGCAAGGCTTATGTGATGTGTATTACGAGAGAACCAGAGATACCTCTCCGACAATCGGATGACAAAACCTAATCTCGAAATCGCCAACCCAACATGTACCTTTGGAGACACCTGTAGTACTCCTTTATAATCACCCGATTCGTTGTGACGTTTGGTAGCACCAAAGTGTTCCTCCGATAAGCAGGAGTTGCATAATCTCATAGTTACGAGGAACATGTATAGGTCATGAAGAAAGCAATAGCAATACACTAAGCGATCAAGTGCTAGGCTAGCGGAATGGGTCATGTCAATCACATCATTCTCCTAATGATGTGATCCCATTAATCAAATAACAACACATGTCTATGGTTAGGAAACATAACCATCTTTGATTAATGAGCTAGTCAAGTAGAGGCATACTAGTGACTATATGTTTGTTTATGTATTCACACATGTATCATGTTTCGGTTAATACAATTCTAGCATGAATAATAAACATTTATCATGATATGAGAAATAAATAATAACTTTATTATTGCCTCTAGGGCATATTTCCTTCAATAGGTTCAACCCATCAGGGCATCTTACGAACATATACCACAAACTTCGGGGTAAATAATACAAGCTCGAAAGTAGAGCATTGTTCAAAAGCAGATGATACAATTTACCAAAGGCATTATATACCCATGGAAAGGCTGTCAAGGCTATTCAATATGAAGGACACTATCGGATAAAATCCAACAAAGGAACCAATGGTCCACAAGGGATCTGATGTGAGCATCGGTACTCAACCAGAGGAACAAGAATGCACGGGCATCATATTATAGAACATCGGAATAATTCGATGCTTAGATAACAAAGGAATTTCAATTTCAAAACAAAGGATCGAAGCGATCGCTCGATCAAGGATGAATAAGTTGGATATACGGAGGCACAATTGACGACAAATAGTTTGGTGAGAACCAGCTCATGTTCAAAAATGATGTACGAGCGGAAAGATAATTTAGAAGAGTTGATAGATGATTGTGTGCATTCGCACACATGCTGAATCAATAGGATCAAAATGGCGGTGTCAAAAGATACTAGTGAATCTTGCCGGATATATGGGAAGCATCCATAATGCAAGTAGACAAGTATTTGCGAGCAATAAACCTGCTAAGGATTTTGGAGGATCAAATAGTATTTGAAGACCATTGTGAAACACATGAACAAGCGGGGATGGCGAATACTCGATAAGTCGAGAATTAACCGTAGGGGTATTCGGTGACAAGGAACAACCGCGGCGATAAGCTCAAAGGATTATCAAAACAACGATGAGTATTTCGGGTATCTTGTAATAACAAGACTAGCGGGGATGAATGTAAGAATAACAAGCGCAAGTAGTTATCCATAAGGGTTGACGATGGAAGGGAATTGCAAGCCTTGATTGGCACAAGGTCTCAAGAGAATATCGGAAGGTATCTTGAGAATCCTTGGTGCACAAGTAATCATCCGGATGAAGAGGCTCTCCGGGAGAAAGTATTATCGAGAACCTAGAGTCGAGTTAGTAAAAATCATTTAACCCGAGTAGAAGAGTTCGAGTCCTAGAGTAAAGGTCGAGGTAAAAGATCCTAGTACCACCCAATGGCGGCGTGGGCCCGTAAGCCGCCTGACCATGTTAGTAAAAAGCTTTGCAATGACTAGACTCAACTTGGCCAAGGAGTTGGAAAGGGATTCCATCTCATACAACAAAATATAGCATCACGTCTTGACCATATCACATCACAACATGCCCCGCAAAAACAAGTTAGGCGTCCTCTACTTTGTTGTTGCAAATTTTACGTGGCTGCTACGGGCTGAGCAAGAACCGTTCTTACCTACGCATCAAAACCACAGCGATAGTTTGTCAAGTTGGTGCTGTTTTAACCTTCGCAAGGACCGGGCGTAGCCACACTCGGTTCAACTAAAGTGAGAGAGACAGACACCCGCCATCACCTTTAAGCAGCGAGTGCTCATGGCGGTGAAACCAGTCTCGCGTAAGCGTCTGGCGTAATGTCGGTCCGGCCGCTTCATCTCACAATACCGCCCGAACCAAAGTATGACATCTTTGGTAAGCGGTATGACTTATATCGCCCACAACTCACTTGTGTTCTACTCGTGCATATAACATCAACGCATAAAACCAGGCTCGGATGCCCTTTGTTGGGAAGCGTAGTAATTTCAAAAATTTCCTACGCACGCGCAAGATCATGGTGATGGTATAGCAATGAGAGGAAGTGTATGTCCACGTACCCTCGTGAGACCGTGGCGAGCGTTATGACAATGCGGTTGATGTAGTCGACGCGTCTTCACGATCCGACCGATCCAAGTACGAGCGTCACGGCACCTCCGAGTTCAGCACACGTTCAGCTCGATGGCGATCCCGGACTCCGATCCAGCAAAGTGTCGGGTCCATCGGACGACGGCGTGGTGGCGATGATGATGCTCTCATGCGCGGGCTTCGCCTAAGCTCATGACGATATGACCGAGGTGGAATATGGTGGAGGGGGCACCACACACGGCTAAGGAACGATCCGTAGATCAACTTGTGTCATGGGGTGCCCCCGCTGCCCCATATAAAGGAGGGAGGGAGGTGCGGCCGCCCCCTAGGGTGCGCTGGAGAGTCCTACTCCCATCGGGAGTAGGACTCCCCCTCTGCCTTGTTGGAGAAGGAAAGGGGAGGAAAGCAGGAAGGGGCGCCGCCTCTCCTTGTCCTATTCGGACTAGGGGAGGGGCGCAGCCTGCCTGCCGGCCGCCCTCCTCTTCTCCCTCATGGCCCACTAAGGCCCATTATCCCCGGGAGGTTCCGTAACCCCGGTGTTCCGTAAAATCCGATTTCACCCGAACCATTCCGATATCAAATATAGGCTTCCAATATATCAATCTTTATGTCTCGACCATTTCGAGACTCCTCGTCATGTCCGTGATCACATCCGGGACTCCGAACAAACTTTGGTACATCAAAACTTATAAACTCATAATAAACTGTCATCGTAATGTTAAGCGTGCGGACCCTACGGGTTCGAGAACTATGTAGACATGACCTAGAACTATTCTCGGTCAATAACCAATAGCGGAACCTGGATGCCCATATTGGTTCCTACATATTCTACGAAGATCTTTATCGGTCAAACCGCATAACGACATCGTGGTTCCTTTGTCATCTGTATGTTACTTGCCCGAGATTCGATCGTCGGTATCCAATACCTAGTTCAATCTCGCACCGGCAAATCTCTTTACTCGTTCCGTAATACATCATCTCGTAACTAACTTATTAGTTGCAATGCTTGCAAGGCTTATGTGATGTGTATTACCGAGAGGGCCCAGAGATACCTCTCAGACAATCGGAGTGACAAAACCTAATCTCAAATCGCCAACCCAACATGTACCTTTGGAGACACCAGTAGTACTCCTTTATAATCACCCGATTCACGTTGTGACGTTTGGTAGCACCAAAGTGTTCCTCCGTAAACGGGAGTTGCATAATCTCATAGTTACGAGGAACATGTATAGGTCATGAAGAAAGCAATAGCAATACACTAAGCGATCAAGTGCTAGGCTAACGGAATGGGTCATGTCAATCACATCATTCTCCTAATGATGTGATCCCATTAATCAAATAACAACACATGTCTATGGTTAGGAAACATAACCATCTTTGATTAATGAGCTAGTCAAGTAGAGGCATACTAGTGACTATATGTTTGTTTATGTATTCACACATGTATCATGTTTCCGGTTAATACAATTCTAGCATGAATAATAAACATTTATCATGATATGAGGAAATAAATAATAACTTTATTATTGCCTCTAGGGCATATTTCCTTCAATAGGTTCAACCCATCAGGGCATCTTACGAACATATACCACAAACTTCGGGGTAAATAATACAAGCTCGAAAGTAGAGCATTGTTCAAAAGCAGATGATACAATTTACCAAAGGCATTATATACCCATGGAAAGGCTGTCAAGGCTATTCAATATGAAGGACACTATCGGATAAAATCCAACAAAGGAACCAATGGTCCACAAGGGATCTGATGTGAGCATCGGTACTCAACCAGAGGAACAAGAATGCACGGGCATCATATTATAGAACATCGGAATAATTCGATGCTTAGATAACAAAGGAATTTCAATTTCAAAACAAAGGATCAGAAGCAGTCGCTCTGATCAAGGATGGATAAGTTGGATATACCAGAGGCACAATTGACGACAAATAGTTTGGTCGAGAACCAGCTCATGTTCAAAAATGATGTCTGAGCCGGAAAGATAATTTAGAAGAGTTGATAGATGATTGTGTGCATTCGCACACATGCTGAATCAATAGGATCAAAATGACGGTGTCAAAAGATACTAGTGAATACTGCCAGATATATGGGAAGCATCCATAATGCAAGTAGACAAGTATTTGCAGAGCAATAAACCTGCTAAGGATTTTTGGAGGATCAAATAGTATTTCAAGACCATTGTGAAACACATGAACAAGCTGGGGATGAGCGAATACTCGATAAGTCGCGAGAATTAACCGTAGGGGTATTCAGTGACAAGGAACAAAGCGCAAGAAGCTCAAAGGATTATCAAAACAACGATGAGTATTTCGGGTATCTTGTAATAACAAGACTAGCGGATGAATGTAAGAATAACAACTGCAAGTAGTTATCCATAAGGGTTGACGATGGAAGGGGAATTGCAAACGCGATTGGCACAAGGTCTCAAGAGAATATCGGAAGGTATCTTCAGAATCCTTCGGTGCACCAAGTAATCATCCGGACTGAAGAGGCTCTCCGGGAGAAAGTATTATCGAGAACCTAGAGTCAGAGTTAGTAAAAATCATTTAACCCGAGTAGAAGAGAGTTCAGAGTCCCAGAGTAAAGGTCGAGGAGTAAAAGATCCTAGTACCACCCAATGGCGACGTGGGCCCGTAAGCCGCACAGCCATGTTAGTAAAAGCTTTGCAATGACTAGACTCAACTTCGGCCAAGGAGTTGGAAAGGGGGATTCCTACAGGCAGTCGGCTCTGATACCAACTTGTGACGCCCACGATTCAATCATACACTAATCATGCACGCAAATGTGTACGATCAAGATCAGGGACTCACGGAAAGATATCACAACACAACTCTAAAACATAAATAAGTCATACAAGCATCATAATACAAGCCGTGGCCTCAAGGCTCGAATACAAGTGCTCGATCATAGACGAGTCAGCGGAAGCAACAATATCTGAGTACGACATAAGTTAAACAAGTTGCCATAAGATGGCTAGCACAAACCGGATACAGATCGAAGAGGCGCAGGCCTCCCGCCTCGATCCTCCTAACTACTCTGAGTGTCGCTGCCGGCTGCATATAGTAGTAGGTACCTCCGGTAGTAGTCATCATAGACGGTGGCGTCGCTCCTGGCTCCATCGTGCAGTTGCAGCAATCGGAGTAAAGAAAGGGGAAAAAGGGGAACAAGGCAACCGTGAGTACTCATCCAAAGTACTGCAAGCAAGGAGCTACACTACATATACATGGATACATGTGTAAAGGGCCATATCGGTGGACTGAATGCAGAATGCCGTAATAAGAGGGGATAGCTAATCCCGTCAAGACTACGCTCGGCAGCCTCCGCCTTGCAGCATGTAGCGTAGAGTAGACTGAATTCCTCCAAGTAGCATCACATAGCAATAATCCTACCCGCGATCCCTCCTCGTAACCCCCGAGAGAGGCGACCACCGGGTTGTATCTCGCACTTGGAAGGGTGTGTTTTATTAAGTATCGGTTCTAGTTGTCATAAGGTCAAGGTACAACTCCAAGTCGTCCTGCTATCAAGATCACGGCTATTTGAATAGATTAACTTCCTGCGGTGCACCACATAACCCAACACGCTTGATCCCATTTGGCGGACACACTTTCTGGGTCATACCCGGCCGCTGAAGATCAACACGTCGCAGCCCCACCTAGGCTCAACAGAGAGGTCAAGACGTCAAAACCTAAGCACAGGTGCCGGGCCCATCGCCTGAGCACACCTCAAGACGTTATGTCACGTGGCCGAAGCGACCTAGCCTAACAGGCGTTCCAATCCAATCGGTAGCGCGCCCTTCGTTCGACGCGTCACGGCGTGCCGGCGATACCACGGCGTTGAGTGCCCATAATCGCTCCCTGTAGTTTGTTAGTGCGATAGACCAAATGGCCGACTCGGATCAAATACCAAGATCTTGTTAAGCGTGTTAAGTATCCGTGAACGCCACCGGGGCAGAGCCCACCTCTCTCTAGGTGGTCTCAACCTGCCTGCTCGCTCCGCCACAAAGTAACGATCGGGGCCGTCGGGAACCAGGACCACCTCTACCGGGATGGAGCCACCGTCCTTTCAGCCCCCATCTCCGAACAGAGATCACGTAATGTAATAGTGTAAAGTATATAGTATATGCCCGTGATCACCTCCCAAGTGATCACAGCCATGAGTATAGCATGGCGGCATTTGACAAGAGTGTAGGGCCACCGATGGAACACTAGCATCCTATACTAAGCAAGAGGATAGCGAGTAAAAGGTAACAACAATGAGTAGCAAGGACAAAGCTATGCAGCGAAGATAGGATTAATCGAAGCAAGAATATGCTACACTACTCTAATGCAAGCAAGTATAGAGAAGAATAGGCGATATCTCGGTGATCAAGGGAGGGCTTGCCTGGTTGCTCGAGACAAGGAGGGGTCACAACTCCGTGGTCGAACAGGGTCGCCGCAGACTCGGGGTCTACCGAAAAGAAGTAACGGAGGGGGAACACAATAAATAACAGAGCAATCAAAGCATCACAAAGCAAAATGTGGCAATACGCGGTCTAGAGTGACCTAACGCGATACTAGGTGGTACCAGTGAAAGGGGGGAAACATCCGGGAAAGTATTCCCGGCGTTTCGCGTTTTCGGGCAGAGGAGCCGGAGGGGGAAAGTTGTGAGTTTGATATGTTAGGGGTGTGACGGACGAACGGGCAGGGTATCCGGAATCGTCTCGTCGTTCTGAGCAACTTTCATGTTGAAAATATTTTAATCCGAGTTACAGATTAAAAGATATGATTTTCTAAAGATTTTATTAATTTACGGAATTTAATTAATTCGAAAATGAATTAATGACATCAGCATGATGTCATGTCGACGTCGGCGAGCCAACAGAGTTGATCGGGTCAAACCCGACACGTGGGTCCCGTCATCATAGTTACATCACCCTAACTAACATATTAGTTAGGTTAATTCTATATTTTAGGTTAATCATGTTTAATTAGTTTAACTAAACCGGATTAATTAAGTTAATTAAGTTAATTAATTTTATTATTAATTATTTATTAATTATATTTTTAATTCTTTTTATAAACGTTTTGGGCGTGGGGCCCATCATCATAGGCCCGTGGGGCCTTGCGGGCGCTGGTTAACGGGGCGTCAGGCGCTAGCGAACAGGCATGCCTGTTGGGCGCGGATCTGGGCGGCGACCGCTGGCGGCAGGCTCCAGGCGGCGGTGGACTCGGCGCAACTAGTGTCTTGGCGAAAGGGCACATGACCCGAGCGTGGCATGAGGAGAGATCGCGGCCCGAGGCGGAAACGAGCGCGGGGCGCGTGAAGGCGCCGTGCTTGCCAAGGGTGGCGCGCGGCGAGGAAGCGTCGAGGGCTCGAGGGTGTACACGTCTGTGATCTCGGCGGTGGCCTGCGCTTCGGTCTGGCGTAGACGTGGGCGTTCGCGACGGCAAGGAGAGGGGGAAGAGAAGCAGAGGTCGGGGCCTCACCGCGAGACGTAGGGGACTAGCAGTGGGGGTCGACGGGGAGGACGGGGACGACTATCCGGCGAGGTGGTGAAGGGCTCCGGCGGCGAGGTCCTCGGGCGATGGCCGACGCGGTCGGGAGCGACGCGTCCAGATCTGGGAAACAGGCGGTGAGGGTTGGTGGAGCCGGCGAGGAAGAGGTCGAGGGGGCGACGGCGGAGCGGTCCGGCGAGGCGGCATCGTGGTGGTGGCGACGTAGCTTGAGGGGGTCCGGCGGGGAAGAGATGATGGGGCGGCGTCGGTGAGGTCCAGCGAGCGCCTGGCGTCGCCGGGGCGGCGGGGTAGGTAGCGGGGCGCCGGACGCCACGGTCGTTGCCCCGATCCAGAGGGGATCGGGGAGTGGGGGAAGCGAGGGGAGTGGGGATGGGAAGTGGGAGGTGCTGCGGGGTGGGTTAGGGTTACGGGGGATAAGGGGAAGCGAGGGTGGGCCGGCCGCTGGCCTGGTTGCCCGACTGGGCCAGCCTGTTGGGTCGGTTGGCCCATGGGGGGGGTTGTTTTATTCCTGTTTTTACCTTTTCATATTTTTCTTCTTTGTTTCATTTTAGTTGCACATTAATTTTAACTTAGTAAAATAATGTTTCAGAACAATCCACTACTATAAAAAGTTTTACCCTGATATAAAATAGTCTAGTATTTTATAAAATACCAAAGTCGTTCAAATAGCTGTTTTGCTATTGTTTAAATCATTTTAGTGCATTAAATCTTTTTACAAAAATGTGGTTCCTCCACCATTAGGACTTAGGATTTATTTGTCCCATTTTGAACATTTTAGTTTTAACGTTTGACAAATTTACTGTTTGACTTGATTTTGAATTTTGGATTTGAATCGGTTTCGATCTAACACGAGATTAGCAAGAGTAAACGTCGTGACATGGCATCATTAACAGAGGTTTACTGTAGCTTAACTACCCGGGCGTCACATAACTATGCTCAATTCTGTCAATTGCTCAACAGTAATTTGTTCACCCACCGTAGAATACTTATGCTCTTGAGAGAAGCCACTAGTGAAACCTATGGCCCCCGGGTCTATTCTCATCATATCAATCTCCATCACTTTTATACTTGCTTTGTTTTACTTTGCCTTTTACTTTTTACTTTGCATCTTTATACCAAAAATACCAAAAATATTATCTCTATCATATCTCACTCTAAGTAAGTGACCATGAAGGATTGACAACCCCTAATCGTGTTGGTTGCGGTAGCTATCGCTTTGTGCAGGTACGAGGGACTTGCGCGTGGCCTCCTATCGGATTGATACCTTGGTTCTCAAAAAGCGAGGGAAATACTTACGCCATCGTGCTGCATCATCCTCTCCTCTTCGGGAAAACCAACGCAAGCTCAAGACGTAGCAAGAAGGATTTCGGCGCCGCTGCTTAGGGAGTCTACGCAAAAGTCAACATACCAAGTACCCATCACAATCCCTATCTCTCGCATTACATTATTTGCCATTTGCCTCTCGTTTTCCTCTCCCTCACTTCACCCTTGCCGTTTTATTCGCCCTCTCTTTCCCAATCTCCTCCTCTTTTTCCCATTGCCTTTTCCTCGTCCGTTTGTTTGCTCGTGTGTTGGATTGCTTGTTTGTCGCGATGGCTCAAGATGCTACCAAATTGTGTGACTTCACCAATACCAATAATAATGATTTCCTTAGCACTCCGATTGCTCCTCTTGCCAATACTGAATCTTGTGAAATCAATACTGCTTTGTTGACTCTTGTTATGAAAGATGCTACCAAATGTTTCCCCCCTGACTGCTGGGACCTACCAGCTACATCTTCGCACGCAAGGAAGTGCATCCGGGCAAAAAAACGATTCGCCCCCCTGACTGCTGGGACCCACCAGCTACATCTTCGCACGCAAAGAAGTGCCTGACAGTCGGGACCCACCTGGTCGAAGCGTATGTAGCGTTGTCATTCTGGTCGCGAACATGTACGTACATACTGGTCGATGTAGAGCGTGCGATATCGTAGTAGAGGCGCCGCACGTAGCATGTGCAAGAAAGTAAATCTGACCCGCGTCACGTGCATCTGGCGGGTCTCGAACGCCTACTCGCGTGTAATGTGCGGCGTGGCTCGTGTACATGGCTGGGTCAGAACGGAGAAACTGCGTCGTCGCGTGTTCATGGGGAGGCAACGGAATGCGTCGTGTTCATTAGGAGGCAATGGAACGCGTGGGAGCCAACCGGCTTGGACGGAACAGCCGATGGAAACGAGGCCTGGCATACTGCAGAACGGAGGAAACGGCCTTGTGTTCGACCAGCCATGTTCAAACGAGATCCTGTTCATCGGGAGAATGCGGCGTGCCGCAAAAACGGAGAAACGGACCTCCTACGAAAACGGGGGTCCCGCTGATCGGGAGGGTGTGGCGTACCGCAAAGCGGAGAAACAGACTTGTGTTGGAGCACTACGGTCGAAACAGGGTCATGTTCGCCGGGAGGGTGTGGCGTGCGCAAAACAGGACTCCACGGGATACTGTTCATCTCCACCGTCGACCCCCTCCAGCCTCCACGGGCTATTGTTCATCCACCGTCGACCTCCTCCAGCCTCCACCTGCGACTGTTCATCCACGAGCTCCTGTTCATCCAGCCTCCACCGCGTGCTACTCCACCGGCTACTGTTCAACCACCCCTCTCCACGGGCTCCTGTTCAACCACCCCTCCACGGGCTATTGTTCATCCAGCCCTCCACCATCTACTGTTCATCCAGCCCTCCACGGGGTGGTCCTGTTCATCCAGCCCTCCAAGGGGTCCTGTTCATCCAGCCCCAACCGGCTCGATCTATCGGGGTCCAATTCATCCAGAGGCAACACCATGGGATCCTGTTCATCCACCCCACCGAGAACTATTCATCCAAACCCCCCCCCCCAGCAACGCTAACTGTTCATCCAGAGGCAGCATCGATCGGCTTTAGTTAGCAGCAATAGCGAAGGAATCGCTCGATCGGGTTCAGTTAACAGCCATCGATCGATCGCTCGGGTTTAGTAACGCGTAGCTGCGGTCAATCGCTCGAAAGTCGATTAGAGCCCAATGCCTCGCCGGGTTCGATTAGAGCCCAACACCTCGCACCCACGCGCGTGCGTGTACGAGACAAACGCACATCGCTCGGCCCCGACCACCCACCGTAACCGGGAACACCCCGATATTTTCCTCGCCCTCGCTTCTACCACAGTTTTTTCCGTCATGGACGGCCCAAAGAATGTCATGCAGTTGCATCTCCGGCCCGCCCAGGACGAAAACCCCATTTTCTGTCATGATTTTTTGTCATAGAAGTAGGACCCCACCACATCTATGATGATACTGGGTTTTGTCACAATTATCGTTATAGAAGTGTCATAAGTATGACCGAAAAAAATTTCGTTCGGCCCAAAATGTCACGGATGTGTCTTTTTTTGTAGTGACTCCTGTTATTCTATGTTGACACGAGAAAAAAATTGAAAGCAATAAGAGGCAATGGGTATCGTTTCGTCCCCAAAGTTGGGATGTTCCCTACCGAAAACCATCATGCTTGTTGTGAGAAGCTCCGGATTGTGAGAAGCATATACCCAAACCTGCCCCAAACAGGACAACATTGGCAAGTTGATGCCGCTCCATGATAGCATGCCAAGTTTAATGAATTTCAGACGAGTTTTGGATTTCCTAGAATTTAAAAACCAGGCATCTCAATGTTTTGCCGGCAACCATCGGTGCCCTGGTGTTTGAAATTCATTCCCATTTCTTGCATGGGACCTAAGAATGCACCCAAGGACACAGATTTGATTTTTCAACCAATTTATATGCACTGGAGCATGTGCATGTAGTTCAAATTTGAATTATGCACATAAATGCATTGAAAACTCAATTGATGCATAAAAATGTCCAAACGAACCCTGAAAAATCACAAAAATTCACACAACACTCCTGTTGTTCTATGTTGACACGAGAAAAAAATTGAAAGCAATAAGAGGCAATGTATATCGTTTCGTCCCGAAAGGTGGGACGTTCCCTATCTAAAACCATCATGCTTGTTGTGAGAAGCTCCGGTTTGTGAGAAGCATATACCCAAACCTGCCCCAAATGGGACAAAAAAATTACCACAGCATGTTGATGTCGGTCCATGATAGCATGCCAAGTTTCATGAATTTCAAATGAGTTTTTGATTTACTAGAATTTAAAAACCAGGCATCTCAATGTTTTGCTGGCAATCAACGGTGCCCTGGTGTTTGAAATTCATTCCCATTTCTTGCATGGGACATAAGCATGCACCCAAGGACATAGATTTGATTTTTCAACCAATTTATATGCACTGGAGCATGTGCATGAAGTTCAAATTTGAATTGTTCACCTGAAATGGCTAGAAAACTAATTTAATGTATAAAATGTTCAAACAAACCCTGAATAATTCCAATTCTTTTACGACACACATATAGTTGCATGTTCACTCCAGATAAAAGTTCTAGCAATTCAAACACCGTCCATTGCCGCTGTGACCCCATTATGTAATTCAAATCAAGATGAAAAATCAAGTAGATCGCACACAGTTTATTATCAGCAACCGTGTGAGATGCAGCACAAAATATCCTGGAGCACTGTCGGTGTATAGTACACCAATGGCTTACGTGAGAAGGTGCGTGGGCTACAGTCCACAGCCGGCGTCTCAAGCACACTAGCTCGCTCCCCAAATAGCATTTCATTGTTCAACCGTCGCCGGTGAAAGATGGGCACGTGGACTCGCGTCGCGAGGGCAACTTTGGTGGCCCACTCCGGTGAGAGCGCAGCCGCAGCCGCCATGCGCGTGCTGACAAGGTTCATGAGCGCGGCTGCAATCTGCGACCGGGCGGCAAAGGTAGCCCAAACGACCGTTGTTGCTTCTCAGGTGGGGGAAGCTACATCTGCCTCAGGGATAGCAACTGGCGAGAGCGGCACAGCAGTTGTCCATTCCGCAGCGGTGGCCTTAGCCCTGATGGAGGCTGTCGGTGTCAAAACCGGCGGATCTCGGGTAGGGGGTCCCGAACTGTGCGTCTAGGCGGATGGTAACAGGAGACAAGGGACACGATGTTTTACCCAGGTTCGGGCCCTCTTGATGGAGGTAAAACCCTACGTCCTGCTTGATTGATATTGATATTGTGGATGTTTACAAGAGTGGATCTACCACGAGATCAAGGAGGCTAAACCCTAGAAGCTAGCCTATGGTATGATTGTAAGGGTTGTTGTTGTGTCCTACGGACTAGAGCCATCCGGTTTATATAGACACCGGAGAGGGCTAGGGTTACATAGAGTCGGTTACAATGGTAGGAGATCTACATATCCGTATCGCCAAGCTTGCCTTCCACGCCAAGGAAAGTCCCATCCGGACACGGGGCGAAGTCTTCAATCTTGTATCTTCATAGTCTTGGAGTCCGGTCGATGATGATAGTCCGGTGATGATAGTTCGGTGATGATGGTAGTCCGCTATCCGGACACCCCTAATCCAGGACTCCTCGGTAGCCCCTGAACTAGGCTTCAATGACGATAAGTCCGTGGCGTATATTGCTTGGCATTGCAAGGCGGGTTCCTCCTCCGAATTATAGAAGATTGTGAACACCAGATAGTGTCCGCTCGCAAAATAAATTCCACATTCCACCGTAGAGAATAATATATACACAAGTTCAATCTGCGACGTTTTTGTGGCATGACGTCACACCACTACCAAGCCATTACTTGAATTGTTTTTACTTTACCACCTCGGCGCATTTAGCGAAGCGGTTTCCTTGGCACGTCTCATCGAGCGGAGATCGTGTTTCCCTTAATCCAGGATTCTCATCAATACGGACGTGGGTAACCCAACCGCGCCATTGATGGTGGCGCTTGGGGATAAGCGAGTTTTACCAGGCGGGGGGGGCGCGCTTCACCCGTCCGCCTATATAAGGGATAAGGATTCGCCTTTTCACCTACGCCTTCTTCCTCCTTTGCTTATCTATCTCCGCGCACTCGAGCTCCAGCGCCCAAGTTCGCGCATCTCATCTCAACCTTCTTCGACCATGTCCGGAGCGGGAGGTAAATGGTTGGCCTCCACCGTTAAGGAGGAGCACATCGCCAAACTGCGCGGCGCCGGATACCTCTCCGGCGACATCGCGCACTAGCTGCCCGACGAGGGGCAGCTCATCCCCACCCCCAGGCCCCATGAGAGGGTCGTCTTTCTTCCCCACTTCCTCCGCGGACTGGGCTTTCCACTTCACCCCTTTGTCCGGGGGCTCATGTTCTACTATGGCCTGGATTTCCATGATCTGGCGCCGAACTTCATCCTCAACATCTCGGCGTTTATCGTCAGAGCATCGAGGCCTTACTCTGCATCCAGCCCCACTTCTTGTGGCTCAAGACCTTCAATGTCAAGCGAAGGTAGTGAAGGGCACTCAAGCGGAGTGCGGAGGCGCCATGTTGGGAAAGATGCCCAACGTCCTTTGGTTCAAGGGCCTTCGTGGAATCCATCAAGGGTGGCAATCGGGTGGTTCTATATCACCGAGCCGCGTGACCCTACATGGGCGGTGGCCCCGAGTTCAGATCTGGTATCCCCACGCAGCTCACCTCCCGGAAAGAGAAGGGCTTCTTGTGGGGTAGTTCGGAGGAGCCGGGACTCAAGCCCGTATCCGAAGCTGGTGAAGAAGCTCGGGCTGGTTAACGTGGTCCAAGTCATGCTCGTCCGCGGATTCTCCCTTGCCAAGAGCGGGCATTCAATCTGTGGGAGTTCAATCCGGAACAGCACCAGCGCTAAGCGGGCTCTTGACCTGACGTCTGGGCGCTGGAGGTGTTGTTCAAGGCGCGAAGCCCCGCATCCGCGGCGAAGATCGCGATTTCGCTCGCAGCGCCAAGCCGGCGAGGTAAGTGATTCTACCCCTTACGGGACACTTGCTTTTCATAGTTTGACTCTATCGGGGTTTAATTTCCCTTTTCCTTTGACAGACTGGATGAGGAAGGCGGAGCAGATTATCTGCCCGGCTCATATGCCAGAAGATCCGGTAGACGCCCGTCTAGCGAGGCTGCTGGTTCCGGCACCGCACATGGTGCCGGAGAAGAAGGCCAAGAAGGAGGCCACGGGTGCTCGAAAGAGTTCCCGTTTTCAAGTGTCCGAAGACTCCGGGGCGGACTCCTCCCAAAATGAGGAGGAGAAGAGGACTCTCTCCTGAGGAGGGAGAGAGGAAGAGAAGGCTTCCCCAGGGGGGAGGCCGAAGGTCCAAGAGGGGAAGGACTATTCCCCCGGACAGCTCCGCCAACATCAACGTTGGCGAGGAAGAATGGCCTTCAAGGGCCAGGCCTCCGGCGAGATCGTAAGTATCCGGATTCCTGAATGATTTATAATTTCTTTTTCTGCGTCACATAGTGTCATTCTGATGCCGCATGCTGCCTGTAATCCGGCCAGTGATGATCTCCCCGCTTCATCGAGCGGGTCGTTGGCTCCGTCGGATGTAGACTCCATCCCGACCGCCTCCACCAATCGCGACATCGAGGACGCCGAGGTGGGATCCCAAGAAGGGACCCATCGGGGAGGCTCGGGGCGCCACAAGGCGTCCTCCCGGACTTTGCGCCGGACTCCATATCGAGAACCCGCAGTGGTTCCGGGTCCGTCGGCGGCCCTTCAATGAAGGGCAAGACCGTGGCGCCGGGCGGCTTCCGTCCCAACCGGGCGCGCCGGCAATTTGTTGAGGCGCTGCAATGCGCTTCCATCGAGGAAGAACACCGCACTATTATGAGTGCGGTGATTGAAAAGTGCAGCTTGCTAAGAGCGAGCTGACCGAAGCTCGCAGATAGCCTTCTATCGAGGCTTTGGGTAAGAAGTTAAAATATGCAATGTAATACCGCATAGACAGTAGCCCTCGATGCTCGGTTCGGTGTTGGGAAGAAAAGCGGACCGAGGATCTGAAAAAAGAAGATATCACGAGGGTTGCTAAAAATTATGTCAATATGGGTTGCAGGCTGCGCTGCCGACCTCTACCGCCTTGACTGCGGAGGTCGGTGCTTTGAAGCAGAGGCTCGGCGGTCCGAGCAAGAGCTCGGCCGCCAAGAAGCAGCTCAGGACAAAGAAGGTGAGTAACACCACTTTGAACTTGTACCTTCTGAGAAAAGGATTTAGGTTGCAACAAAAATAACAAGGATAACATGGAGTACTGCAGGGCCCACGAATGAGGTGGCGACCGGAAGGAGGCCGTGTCATGACCGAACGCATAATCTTGACAGCGAACAGGCGAGCGAGAAAAGCAGGAGGCGCGGGTGGCGGTGGTTCAGCAAGAGCTCTAGGCTCCCATGGAAAAGCATGAGAGTTTGGGCGTGACTCAAAGACTCGAGAGTCCGAGCTTGCCTCGCTCTCGAAAGTGCCAAACTTGCCAAGGCCGATGCCCATAAGTCCCTTCAGGAGATTGAGTTGGTGAGGAAGATAGCGGCGGGTAAGGCATTTTTCATGCAAAGCAAGCATGTGAATGTAAATTACGTGTTACTTACCCGAATTCGAGCTCTCGAGGCGTTTGCAGATCTGCCTCATGGCGTGTCGATGCCGCCGCATTCTACCGAGCCGAGGAGGGATCTCAGCGGAGAAGGTCGTGCGGTCTCGAGTATCTTGAGGCCGGCCATCCGGTGCCCCTAGCGACCAGTGAAGCAACTGGTCGAGCTCCACAAGGTGGCCGAGCAGGCCATGAAGGGCCTCATAGTCCGGCCAGGGCCTGGAGAGGCCATGCACAGGAGCTACTTCGGCCTCGTCTGACGGTTGGTGGATCGTGCCCTCGGGTGGAGGTTATCAAGCGCTCCGCCAGTATTGAAGGTGCTCGTCGGGCCCTTGCCAGCGCAAAGGTGCATTGGGCAAGCTGGATGCGGAGAAGCTAATCAGCGACGCGCCACCAGCGGGCAAGGAATATCGTACGCCCGAAATGTACTCTAAGACTTTCCTAAAGGGTGCCCGCAAGATTGCGGATGAGTGCCCGAGGATGTAATTATTGAGTAAATTCGCAATGTGTTATCCTCGTCGCGCTGAAAACTTTGTTCATATCGCTAAGCAACGCTTGTTAATTTAAAATATTACCTTCTATGCGGCCGTTTATTAAATCGAGAGATGGCAAGTCGTCGGCTTCAGCCCCATGCCACGAGTCTTTGGGGTGTTCGGGATAAACTTGAGCACTCTTGTTCCCATTTTGGGTCCATCTAGGGAGGCGCTCAACACAACGAACAAGGCAACCAGACTTATAGTGCTTGAACACTCTCACTTAGCCATAGAATTCTATAATTTTAAATTTCGCAAAGCCCCTAGTATTCGAAGACCGAATTAGGGCGCTATCCACGCCTTCGCCGGACATTATCCGAACTTAGCTCGGCGGCGTAGGTCTTTAAGGACCCGAAGGACCTCTCGAACAGCGACCATCTCTCGCCTTATCATGACAATCAGTTTTAGCTTTCTCCATCGAGGCATTAACCCGGCTCAACCGGGCGCAATCGCAGTGGTTCTCCAGTCTACCTTAGCCGATAGAACGGAACGTAAGGTGCCAAACATGGGAGCCGGGCAAACCCAACTATTGACCCAAGACATGATTCGAGCTGACTCATATAATGCTATAAGTTCGGGTGCCGCACTTGTGAAAGTGTTCGACTTTATCACACCATAATCACGGAGAACATAAGCCCTCGTGTATTTGTCCGTACCAAAATGTACGGGTGCAACATGTAAATAAATGAACATATATATATATAAGGTAATGCAATTATGGGCAAAAAGTGCTGCATTTTATTAGAGAAGATATACTATGAGTGCGGAATGATACAAATAGTGCGGAAAGCAAGGGATTGGACGAATTAAAGGCGTCTCCCTCCGAGGGTAGGCAGCGTAATGTTGTATTTAACAATTTTAATGCTCGTGATGGAGACCACACGAGTGTTAAATGCGCCTCTGTCCTTCCTGGCTGTTGCATCATGAGTTCGACAGAGTTCGCCACGACGTAGTTCTGTAAAAAGAGAGAAATAAAAGATAAAAAGAGCAACACACTTGGGAGCCCCCGTGTGGTCGAACCGCACTGGGTCTGTTGTGGTTGTGCCTTTAACCCTATGCCCATGGTATCTCCAGGCGTAATTATGTACGGAGAGTTTGTCGTTACAATTTTGCGAGGGCTGGGGTTGAGGCCGCATTACTCTGCGTGCTCGGACGTGCGGTGGTCTTGGTTGATGTTGCTCCGGGCGCGTTTGGCCGTGTCCGGTCGTTTAACAGCCGGACTCGAAAATTTCCTTAAAAGGCTGCTCTGTACTTCTATCGCGAGAGCCGCTGTATGTTCCTCCGTTCGGAGGGAGCGTTCCGTGTTTCCATTGACCATGATGACTCCACGAGGGCCTGGCATCTTGAGCTTAAGGTATGCATAATGCGGCACCGCGTTGAATTTTGCGAACGCGGTTTGTCCGAAAGCGAGCGTGATAGCCGCTGAGCGGGACTATGTCAAGATTAACTCCTCGCTCGAAATTATCCGGGATCCAAGACCACTTCGAGTAATCGAGCCTGCATAACTGGCCTCGACACCGGTATGGCGCTTTGAAGGTTGTCTTTGTAGGTTTAATCCTTGAAGGGTCTATGCTCATCTTGCGCCTTGTATCACGATAAAGCAGGTTCAGGCCACTACCGCCGTCCATCGGGACTCGTGAGGTGAAATCCATCGACGATTGGGTCTAAAACCAATGCGGCGAATCCGCCATGGCGGATATCGGTCGGATGGTCTCTTCGATCGAAAGTGATCGGGCAAGAGGACCATGGGTTGAATTTTGGGCGACCGGATCCATCGCGTATACGTCCCTTAGTGCACTTCCGCTCCCTCTTGGGAATATGTGTTGCGTATATCATGTTTACCGTCCGAACTTGAGGGGGAATCCTTTTGTCCTTTGTTGTTCGGGCGGCGGGTCTCTTCCTCGTCATCATTGGGTAGCCCTTGTCACTGTTTTTGATTAATTTGCCTGCTTGCTTGAATACCCAACAATCTCTGTTGGTGTGGTTAGCTGGCTTTTCGGGGTTCCATGTATTTGACAGAGCGGTCGAGTATTCGGTCCAAATTGGGCGGGCCCGGAGTGGTTCTTGTGAATGGCTTCTTCCGTTGACGGGCTTGGAGCCTCGGAATCCGCGTTGACCGTATCCTCATTCTTGTCGCCGTTAATCGGCGTTTGTTTTGTTTCGACGCAACCTGCCATTGCGGTCCTTGGTATCCGGACTGCCAGCGTTTTTCTGAGGTTGTTGCTGCGAAGCTAGCCAGCTATCCTCTCCGCGAAGCGGGTCATGAGTGATGTGAGGGCTGCCATGGATTTCGGCTTCTCCCGTCCTAGGTGCCGGGCCAGCCACTCGTCGCGGATGTTATGTTTGAAGGCAGCGAGTGCCTCTGCATTCGGACAGTTTGACGATTTGATTTTTCTTTGTTAAGAACCGTGTCGAGAATTGCTGGCGATTAAATGCGGCTGCTGGATTATGTGGCTTAGGTCATCTGCGTCGGTGGTACTTTATCGTGCCACTGTATGTTGTCGAGGAATGCGGCTTCCAGGTCTTCCCAGCATCCAATTGACTCTGCGGGCAGGCTGTTAAGCCAATGCCGAGCTGGTCCTTTAAGCTTGAGTGGGAGATATTTGATGGCGTGAAGATCGTCGCCGCGGGCCATATGTATATGGAGGAGATAATCCTCAATCCAAACCGCGGGGTCTGTTGTGCCATCGTAGGATTCGATATTAACGGTTTAAACCCTTGAGGATTTGATGATCCATTACTTCGTCGGTGAAGCATAGTGGGTGTGCGGCGCCTCAGATTGAGCAATATCGCGGCGTAGCTCGAGAGGCGTTATCTGCTGTGTTCGCCCGGCGGAGTAGTTGTATCCGGCGCGACGGTATTCGCTCGTGGGTCTTGGGGCGCTCGTGTGATCCATAGATAGATCTGGATTGTCTTGCCTTGTCCTCCAATATATCCCGCAAGTCCGCGCGTTCCCCGTGAGCTTCATGCTTTTTGAGCGATGCCGGGTGCGGTTTTGGTGGAGGGCTTGCACGCCTCTCTCGCGCCACGAGGTGGTCGGTCTGCCGTACAGTCGCTGGTGATGCAGGTTTATACGCTTCCTCCTCTAGTCGGGGGAGCAACTTGCGTTTTGGGTAACTTTTGGAGGGGCATTCATACTCTTCGGCCGCGAGGACCTCGGTCCATCTATCGGCCAGTAGGTCTTGATCAGCTTGAAGTTGTTGCTGCTTTTTCTTTAGGCTGTTTGCCGTGGCCATTAGCCTGCGTCTGAAACGCTCTTGTTCGACGGGATCCTCGGGCACGACAGATTAAATCGTCGTCGAGGCTTGCCTCGTCTCCGGAGGAGGTAAGTAATTGTCATCCTCGACCTCTTCGCCCGCCGCCCTCTCGTGAGGGCTTGCTTCGCCTCCTCCTCGCTGGATCGTCTTTGGAGGGGTTGTCTTCGACACTTTCTGGGTGTTATTATCTCCTGTGCGGAATCTCCATTCTTACCGTGGCGGGATTTAGAGCGGCGCCGTTGACGTCGGCGCTTGGGCTGTTTCTTTAAGGAATCGGCCTCCGTTGCTTCTTCGCCGTCCCCATCTTTTGGGGTGTCCACCATGTATATGTCGTATGACGAGGTGGTCTTCGGTGTCCTGTGGGCACTGGTTCTTAATAGTCTCGGCATCGTCGTCCATACCGTCGATGTCTTGAGTCGTGGTCGAGCACGCCGGTTAAATCGCCGACGGTGGCTATGAAGTGGGTGGTGGGTGGGCTCTGAATTTCTTCGCCGTCGCATCCCAACCATCCTCGGCCGTAGTTCGCCAGGGTTCTCCGATAGCGAGAGATGCTTGATGAATTTATGATATCGCCAAGGGCGAGTCTTTGAAAAGATGTCCGCATCGGTGAATTCCATGATCGGCGCCAATCGGATTCGACCGCGGGCGCAGGAGGTTCGAGTCCGCAGAGTCCGGCACCTCGGAGTCATGAGCTTTATGCGGGACAAGGTAAGTGTTCGCTCCATCGCCGTAGAAGTTGCAGCCGAGGCGGTGTCCAGCCATCCGCCCTCGATCCGGCGATCGGCTCCGGACTATGGGTCGGAGGATTCGTGTCTGACCTCAAGGTGCTTGTCCGCGGCGAGTTAGGTCATGCCCATCGTGACAGCCGCGCACGCTTCGGCGTGGCTCAGATCCATCGAAGATCAAGTCCCCGGGATATCGGCCGTGAAGTTTAGGCTTCAAACCTGACGTGACGGCCAGGGGCGAAGCTTCGATCTGCTCCAGATGGCCAAGTGAGTTGGCTGCGCAAGGCGGCCGAATCGAAGATCTATCCGGGAGAAAAGTCTCACCCAGACTGCGTCGTTGTCGATTGAAGAGGCCATCAAGCCTATCGGTGACGACACGGGAACTCTCAATGAAAGCACCAATGTCGGTGTCAAAACCGGCGGATCTCGGTAGGGGGTCCCGAACTATGCGTCTAGGCGGATGGTAACAGGAGACAAGGGACACGATGTTTTACCCGTGTTCGGGCCCTCTTGATGGAGGTAAAACCCTCGTCCCGCTTGATTGATATTGATATTGTGGATGTTTACAAGAGTGGATCTACCACGAGATCAAGGAGGCTAAACCCTAGAAGCTAGCCTATGTTATGATTGTAAGGGTTGTTGTTGTGTCCTACGGACTAGAGCCATCCGGTTTATATAGACACCGGAGAGGGATAGGGTTACATAGAGTCGGTTACAATGGTAGGAGATCAACATATCCGTATCGCCAAGCTTGCCTTCCAAGCCAAGGAAAGTCCCATACGGACACGGGGCGAAGTCTTCAATCTTGTATCTTCATAGTCTTGGAGTCCGGTCGATGATGATAGTCCGGCTGATGATAGTTCGGCTGATGATGGTAGTTCGGCTATCCGGACACCCCCTAATCCAGGACTCCCTCAGAGGCCATCCACGACCATGTCGAGGCCGCCCATGCCCAGCTCCTGGCGATCACCGCACAAATCGAATGAAGCTTCTCCGACAACGGTCGGCAGCCCACGGCCGAAGAGCTGGCAATCGTCGAGAGCGTTTGATCAGCCGTCCGTTCCTCCGTTGCATACCTTGCGACGACGGAGCCCGTCCAAGCCCAGATCGCGTCCGCCCACGCCCAGCTTGTGGCGGACTTTTCCAAAGAGATGGCTGACGCGGATGGCGAGATGCTTGCCGAGTATGGTGCGATGGATGCCATAGAGCCCCTTCCCCAGGAGACCGTCGGGCGTGAGCTGGAGATGGAGGCGGCAGCGGAGATCAACGAGCACCAGCCGTAGTAGTACTCTTTGTTTTGTTTAATTAAAAGCGCCGATCTTTAATTTGTTAGATTAATGTTTAGGTCAGCTAGCTCTGTTTAATTGCTGAACTTGCTTGATTAAGAAGTGTGGGTGTGTTGTAGTCTCCTTTGTGTACCCAAATTATGCAATGACATGGATGACCACTGTAACCATGGAAATTCGAACCAAAACTTTTGACGTTCAAACTCATCACACACGGGTTAAGCTATCTAAATCGTTTGTGATGTACATATCGTACACAGTTCTAAATGAGGGACCGTGTCTGATGACACTTTGCGCGCTAGTTTTTTCGGTGAAGCGATTCCAAATTTTTGGCTTCCACGGAAATATCTACCTCCCTGCCCCCTCCCCCTTACCAAAAGCCACATTTCCCCTTTTTCCGCCTTCCTTTCCAAGTTGAAACCTTCAATCCTTGCTTGCAGCGCCGCCTCCTCGTTGGCGACCCTCCTTCACGCTGCTCGGCCTCCTCTATCCAGGCAGGTAATCCACACCCGACCCCCATCCTCCTCCTCCTTCCACATCCCACATGCCCCGACCGCCGGTGCAAGCGCGACACCTTCCACCCAAATCACCGACCCCTCCACCAAATAAGCGTCGGCCTAAGCCATGGTGCACGCAGTATAGCCAGGACCTCAGGGAGCATTTGGCAGCGGAGAAGCAAATCGCGGCCGCACGCGCGGATGAGGTCGCGATGGCTGCCATCCGTGCCGACCCCCAGATCTTGAAGGAGCACCTTGCCATTTGCTAGCTACACCGGTTAAGCATGCTCGGTTTACCTGTTGCATGTGTTGCTCCTGCCTTTCCTTCACAAATTCTAGTGAATTGTGCTATCTAATTTTACCATGCAATTTGTTGCTCTAGTGTATATGTTCTATATGTCGTGCAGTGTGGTGTTCACTTATTAACTGTTTGGTTAATTAGTTGTCGTCTTCAGTTAACAGCTTGGTTCAATTCTGCAAATGTGATGTTCAATTCTTCAGGCTGCAATTTTGTATTGTCTTCCATGTGAGAAATAAATCAAATTTATCTTAACAAAATTGTGGGTGCATTCTGTTATTGTATACCATGTGAGGAATAAATTGAATTTGGCTGTAGTAAATACATGAGAAACAAATACAATTACTACAATTGGATGTAGTTAACTGTTTGGTTAACTGTCTGACCTTCTATTAGGAGTATGTTATATTGTGCAATGTGGTGCTCATTTAATGTTTGTTTCATTTGTTGTGGTGTTTAGTTAACTGCTTGGTTCAATTCTGCAATGCGATGTACAATTATCGTCGGTAGAATTTTGTATTGTTGTGCATGTGAGGAATAAATCGAATTTGGCTGCACTTAATACATGAGAAACATATACAAGTGCTATATTTCCTAGTTCTTAATCATGCTTGGTTTGGGTAAATGGGTTTTCCGTGTGGCTTGAATTAATCTGATGAATCTGCAATGTGCTTATTTTTCATCAACATATTTTACTGATAGCATGCGAACCCTGACTTAACCTGATGACTAACTACCTTATATGTGTTGCAGGGAAACAATGGGAAGCACTGAGGTTTACAATCGAGGTTAGCACGTGCATGGTCCGTTGTCTAATAGCACATTATTGTGCAATTGCAGGAACCATTCTAATATTTTGGTTTTTAACAATTTGGTCTTGCACATGTAGGTCCTGCTGTCAGAGGTTTTGACCCATTGTTTGACCCTTTTGCATATGGGCAAATGAGTTGTCCATGAATATCAATAAAATCAAGAAACTCAGAAAGATTGTTAGGATAAAGAAATTAGCGACAAAAAACAACAAGATCTTTGTCTGCACAATGAAGAAGACATCAGTTCACTACAAGATGGTACTAACTATTATACCTTGCCTTTTTTATTCCTTTGGCCCATTTCCAATATAGAGAAGATATTTATGCACATCCTTGTTTTCAGGCCTTTCCAAAGCAGTTCACTGATGATTACCTCTCAAACCACTTCTATGATCAGGAGGCAAGGAAGGTTTTCATACAACACCCACGGTTCAATATTGAAGTGTTCCTGAAGAGGACGAAGGACGGACGGTCAATCATCCACAGGCACTGGCCTAAAGTTGCAAATACCTTCAACATGAATGAAGGCTCAATATTCGCCTTCCGCTTCAGCAGTTTTCCAGATAAGATGCATCTGTCTATATACTGTCTATGATGCTAATTTCGAAAGGTTCTACATGTTGCATGTGGAACTTGCTGCTGGTGCAGTTGTGTAATGGGGTAGCTGATTGCTGAAGCTATATCATGTTGTACTCTAATGTATTTCAATTATGAAATTCTGCTTCCTTAATATGGAAATGAAATATATTGTGTGCTTAATATGAAATGTCAATTAGATTAATACATGGATTATGAATAATCGGATAATTAGCCTGGTAATGGCGAATTTGCCAGCTAATTGGGTTTTGCTATTGCAAATGGTGGTTAAAAAATACCGTGGGCGATGACCTCAGGCAACGCACACAGTTTCTGGAATAAACCGTATTGGATCAATGAACAATCACACACGACTTTCTCTTGAAAACTGTTTGCGTTAGGCCACCTTGCACAAACGTTTACCACATAAAAAATGTGTGTGATGGACAGCCTTTGCCGCACAGTTTCTTCTATGGACCGTGTGTGATACGTTCAATAACGCAAACGATTTAACAGGAAAAATTGTGTGTGATGTACCTGTGAACGAAAACGTTTTCCTTGGAGCGACTGTGTGGGATGTACATATGAACGGAAATGTTTAGCGGGGACTGACTGTGTGGGGTGTACTTGCGACCGGAAACAATTTCTCCATATAATTGTATTTTTTAGCTCTATTGTACGTATTTCCGTATTTGAGCGATCGCCGGTCGCACACGACCTCATTTTGCCGAACGTGTGTGCCAGGAGGGCATATCCCTGACGGTTTCTGGGTCGTGTGGGAAGGACCCCCCCCCCCTCTATCACCCACACTCACTTGGCGACGGTTCCAAATGCCATCGCGGAAAGGGGTTAAAAACCGGTTGTTTAGGACTGACGCGTACCAGTGGCAAGCCATTAAGAATAAATGGATCTTCAAGAGGAAGATGGACGCTGATGGTAGTGTTACTATCTACAAATCTCGAATTGTCGCAAAAGGTTTTTGACAAGTTCAAGGTGTTGACTACGATGAGATATTCTCACTCGTAGCGATGCTTAAGTCTGTCTAAATCATGTTAGCAATTGCCACATTTTATGAAATCTGGCAAATGGATGTCAAAACTGCATTCCTTAATGGATTTCTTAAAGAAGAGATGTATATGATGCAACCAGAAGGTTTTGTCGATCCTAAAGGTGCTAAAAAAGTGTGCAAACTCCAGCGATCCATCTATGGACTGGTGCAAGCATCTCAGAGTTGGAATATACGCTTTGATGAGTTGATCAAAGCATATAGTTTTATACACACTTGCGATGAAGCCTGTATTTACAAGAGAGTGAGTGGGAGCACTACAACCTTTCTGATAAGTATATGTGAATGACATATTGTTGATCGAAAATGATGTAGAATTTTCTGGAAAGCATAAAGGAGTGTTTGAAAGGAGTTCTTCAAAGAAATACCTCGGTGAAGCTGCTTACATATTGGGCATCAAGATCTATAGAGATAGATCAAGATGCTTAATAAGGTTTTTCAATGAGTACATACCTTGACAAGATTTTGAAGTAGTTCAAAATGGAACAGTCAAAGAAGGAGTTCTTGCCTTTATTGCAAGGTATAGAGTTGAGTAAGCCTCGAAACCCGACAACGGCAGAAGATAGAAAGAGAATGAAAGTTATTCCCAATGCCTCAGCCATAGGTTCTATAAAGTATGACATGTTGTATATCGGACCTATTGTGTACCTTGCCATGAGTTTGGCAAGGGGATACAATAGTTATCCAGGAGTAGATCACTGGACAGCAGTCAAAATAATACTTAGGTACCTAAAGAGGACTAAGGAAATCTTTCTCGATTATGGAAGTGACAAAGAGTTCGTCGTAAAGGGTTACGTCGATGCAAGCTTTGACACTGATCCTGATGACTCTAAGCCTCAATCTGGATACATATTGAAAACGGGAGCAATTAGCTATAGTAGCTCCATGCAGAGCATTGTAGACATAGAAATTTGTAAGTGCATCTAGTGCCCCTTAGTGATTTTAGTGTATTGAAGACTTATAGGTTAAGGGACTAAAGTGTTTATGAGTGTACGCAGGTCTATAAGTCTATGAGGAGTTTGATATTTACAGAGAAAGTCGACCCCTAAAAATGAATGTCTTCGACTGAAGACTTTGGATTTCTGAATACTTTGAAAGTGAAGAAAATGGTGTGACCTTGAAGACTTGGCATTCATTCGAGGAACATGAAGACTTTTGTTTTCGTAGTTTCATTTTCTCTTTCTTGAGTCACAGGAAAGACCGTACTGTTAAAGGGGGTCGAGGAAATACTCAGGAAAAATTTCCAAGTGATGCTCAACTCAAATCCTACACCTACCAATCCCTTCGAGTGAAGCCATTGGAAATCTCATACAGCTCAGTCAATTTCTTCGGAGACAGAGACGAAGTTCTTCTGGTCTTTGAGGAATTTGTTCTAACTGAGGAGTTAGGAATTCGCCAGTGCGGATTGCCTACACAGTGAGGAACATGATAGCCCTGAGGAATTTGATACTCAAAATTCGATTGTTCTGCTTCTGCTACCAACTGTCCCAAAATATCTACCCACCTAACGGTCATATCATTGAAGGGCATTTATGTCTTATCATGTCGGGCTGCTCCCTAGGCTATAAATAGCCACCCCCTACAACCACTAGCTGGTTGGCTGCCCCGACAGAAACTGGCACTTGTCATTTGAGAGCATCCCATCTTCCGAGGACTTTGAGCGAAAATCATCAAGTGAGGAAACCCAAACCCAAACACCTACAAAACCAAAGTGATTGAGCATCACTGAAGAGATTTATCTTGCATAGATCTGACGCTTGTTACCTTTGAAGACTGTGCTTCTTCCATACGGTTAGGCGTCATGGTCTGAGCATCCAAGAGGAAATTGTGGATCGCCGTGTGACCGAGTTTGTGAAGGTTTGGAAGTCACCTGGAGACTTACCACGAGTGATTGGGCAAGGTCTGTGTGACCTTAGCTCAAGGAGAATATGGTGAGGACTGTGTGTCCGGGACTGTGTGTCCTCAGGTTTAAATACCTAGCTGCTCCAACCAAACGTACAACTATCATAGCAGTTGGAACTGGTCTACCAAATCATTATCTTCACCAAGCCTACTGGTTCTGTTTCCTCAACACTTTCCTTTCCTCATTACTGTGTTGTGTGCTTGTTCATATCTGTTTGAAGACTTTGACTAAAGACTTTCTCAATGTCCTCAGTTCAATTTCTTCAGGCTGTTTGTCTTCTTCCTATTTTATCATGTGCTTACGCTTCCTGTACTCTGTGCGTGTTTAAATTTCTTCGTGATGACCATGCTTATGTTTTGTTATGTTTGCATTTGAGTACTTATTCCACTGCAAGCAGTTCTTTGCTGAGGAAATTCCTCAGCGAAGAATTCATAAAAATCGCCTATTCACCCCCCTCTAGTCGATATAATGCACTTTCAATTGGTATCAGAGCAAGGTACTCCCTTGTTCTGTGTGATTTTGGTTTAACCGCCTGGAGTTTTAGTTATGTCGACCGCAGGAATGAAGACCATGCCATGCCCCATATTTGACGGTCACGATTATCCCAAGTGGAAGGCCATGATGAAGAAGCGCTTCATGGCGATGAACAGCATGTTGTGGACCATCACTGAGATTGGTCTTACCGATCTGTGCAAGATGGCAGAAGCTGATGACATTCGCAAGTACACTCTTCTCAACCTCACGGCGAAGGACGTCATTTGCTCCTATTTGTCTCAAAATCAGTTCAGGAATATCATGCATCTCAATCATGCGAAGCTTATCTGGGACCATCTCTCTGAGGTCTATGAAGGTCATCGAACCCGTCATGATCCTTGGTTTGAGGATTTCAAGGAATCTCTCAAAGCGATGACATTCGAACCAGAATCATCATCTTCTACACCATGCCTTATGGCAAAAAGTGTTAAGGTAACCGAATGCTACCTATCCGAGTCCAGTGATGATGAATTTGGACCCAGTTATGTCAAACTTGCTTCCCTTTCCACTAAACAACAAAGAGCTTTGGAAAAAGTTCAATACATGCTGGATAAGAGTGATGATATGTTGGGTGAAGAAATGGATCAGTCAAAAGCATTGGCTGAAAGTCTTCAGAGGCTTGAGTCTGAGTTTGACACCCTTCAAGCTCATCATAACACTCTCTTATCTGATCATGAGAAGCTTTCTTATGAATTTCTTCAAAGAAAGCAAGATCTTGAAAAGCTAAGGGTGAGTTATGAAGATCTTCAGAAGGAGTGCGATTCATTACTTGCTCAACATATCAGCGCTACCCAGGAATAATTTGTTCCTCCATGTTTGATGTGCATTGAACGAGAATATGCTAATTCTTCATCTGGATGTTCAAATGCTTCTAATGTTACAAATTATTCACCTGTCTCTGTTGTCACTAATTCTTCATCTGAGGACATTGCTAGTATAACTGATGATGCAGGGCTGAAGGAATTTTATATGACAGGCATGTACAAAAGCCTCAAAGGGCATCAGACTTTTTGTGATGTGCTTAAAAAGCAGATCCTCAACAGAACCCTACGAAAGAGGTATTGCCTTTGAGAGGAAAATCAATGATGATGGAACATATTGGAAGCTTTGAAGCAGTACCCCAAAACCTCATGGGTTGCTGCAAAGGGACCTCCAGTAGATCCATCTAATCTATCTGGCTTTACATGTGAATCTCCTCATTCTTCTGATGAGTCATTTGAGTCTAACTATAAACTGTTCAAAAATCAGAATGGTGAAGTATTTGCTAGATATGTTGGCACTAACTGCAGGAACGGTTCCCCTATGAAGAAAATCTGGGTTCCCAAAAGGTGCCTTGAAAATCTTCAGGTGAATGTCCTCATGACACCACCTGTGAAGAATAGGAACCCTAGATCAAATTCTTCATATGGATCCAAGTCCTCATATGTACCAAATTCCTCACGTGGATCAAAGTCCTCATATGAACATCATCGTGCTAACACCTCTGTTTCGCAGGGAAGAGCTAAGGGCTATGAATATGAGCATTACTACTCTAACCATTATGTTCATAAGTCCTCAAAGAATTTCTCTGCTTATTCATATGCTTATCCTAACTCCTCTTATGTGAAACGAAGTGGAATGGCTTCTATGCCACCATTCTCTTATGGAGCTCGTAGAATGATGAACTCTTTGCCACCCCTTCAGATGTGGGTGGTGAAGAAAAAGAACTAATCTCTTATGCAGGGTCGGGTCTCCAGACGAACTTAAACGTCTGAAGAATTTGCTGGAGACCTGTATATGCCTGAAAGGACGCAGGCTAATCATGAAGAAATGAATCTTCATTTCTCACGTCCTCATACTGCTTTATCTGTTTTATTGCTTGATGAAATTGATCTGATGAAATTGATGTCATATTCTTCACTGATGAAGTATATGGGTTTGTAAGCTACACTAATTCATCTGCAGGATGATCAACCCAAAGCAAATGAGTGGGTCCTCGATAATGGATGTACAAAACACATGACTGGTGACAAGAATCTATTGATGGATGTTCCCTTATCTCCATCGCATCTGAAGCATATCATATTTGCTGACAAAGGCAAAAGCAAGGTATTGGGTCTAGGTAAGATTGCGATCACAAAGGATCGGCACATGGACAAAGTCATGCTTGTCGAGTCCTTAGGATACAACCTGATGTTTGTCTCAATGCATTGTGATCTTGATATGGTTGTTGTCTTTGGCAAGTACCATTGTGTTGTGATCATGGAAGCTGACAATTCCAAAGTCTTCGAAGGCTTTAGGAGAGGAAATTTGTATATTGTTGATTTCTCTACAGGACCTCAACCAGCTGTATGTCTACTTGCAAAAGCCTCAGAAGGCTGGCTATGGCACCGACGACTTGGTCATGCTGGCATGAGGAATATGCACACGCTCGCGAAGAAGAAGCATGTCATTAGCATTGAGAATGTCAAATTCCTCAAGGATCACTTATGTGGAGCCTATGAAGCTGGAAAGATGACCAAGGTCAAGCATCCAGCAAAGACTATCATGACTACTACTCGACCATTTGAATTGCTTCACATGGATCTCCTTGGTCCTAATCATTATTCAGCAGTTACAAATGATGCATCTCTATATGGCTTTGTTATTGTTGATGATTACTCTCGTTACACAGTGGTGCATATTGTCACTTACAAACATGAGGTGCAGGAAGTATTCAAACGATTTTCCTCGAGGGCTTCAACCAACTTTGGTGTGAAGATCAAGCACATCAGAAGTGACAATGGAACTGAGTTCAAGAATTCTGGTCTTGATGACTATCTTGATGAACTTGGTATTACTCATGAGTTATCTGCTCCTTATAATCCTCAGCAGAATGGCGTCGTGGAGCGCAAGAACAAGACTCTTGTTGAGATGGCTCGCACTATGCTTGATGAGTACAAGACGCCTCGTCGTTTCTGGATTGAGGCAATTGATACTGCGTGCCACATCATCAATAGGGTATATCTTCACAATTTTTTCAAGAAGACTGCATACGAACTCCTCACTGACAAGAAACCCAATGTGAGTTATTTCAAAGTCTTCGGTGCTAAATGTTGGATTAGAGATCCCCATCACAACTCTAAATTTGCATCGAAAGCACATGAGGGTTTTATGCTTGGTTACGGAAAGGACTCGCACACCTACAGAGTCTTCAACAACGTCCACCCCAAAGTTGTTGAAACTATAGATGTGCGGTTCGATGAAACTAATGGCTCGCAAAGAGAGCACCTACGTTCTGTGTTAGATGAATAGTCACCTGAGGAAACTATCAAGTTCAAGGCTACTGAGCATGTCATTCCTACCGAAGAATCTGTTGAAGAAATCATTCCAGAACATGAAGAACGTCATGCTGATGCACCTGAAGAAAATGGTGCTGAAGAAAATGCTGATCAAATTCCTCGATGACAACCCGCTCATCCTCGCGTTGCAAACGAAGTGCATATTGAGAAAATCATCAACGACATCAACATTCCAGGTCCTCTCACATGCTCAAAAGCTTCACATTTGTCTAACTTTTTTGGGCACTTTGCTTTCGTCTCTATCACAGAGCTCACTAAGGTAGATGAAGCATTTCTGGAGCCTGAGTGGATTCAAGCTATGCAAGAAGAATTACATCAGTTCGAGCTCAACAACGTCTAGGAACGGGTCAAACATCCAGATCCTCGCAAGCACAATATCATCGGCACAAAGTGGATCTACCGCAACAAGCAAGATGAAAATGGCCTTGTGGTGAGGAATAAGGCACGACTTGTAGTTCAAGGCTACACACGGGTTGAAGGAATTGATTTCGATGAAACTTTTGCACATGTAGCTAGACTTGAGGCTATCTGCATATTACTTGCTTATGCAAACCATCATGATATCACTTTATATCAAATGGATGTGAAAAGTGCATTCCTCAATGGTAAGCTTGAGGAAGAAGTATATGTTGCTCAACCCCCAGGTTTTGAAGATCCAAAGCATCCTGACAAAGTCTTCAGACTCAATAAGGCCCTCTATGGCCTCAAGCAGGCCCCTCCGGCATGGTATGATACTTTGAAGGAATTCCTCATGAAGAAAGGCTTCAAACCCAGTTCACTTGACCCAACTCTTTTCACTAAATCTTATGATGGTGAATTGTTTGTGTGCCAAATTTATGTTGATGATATCATTTTTGGCTGTACTGACCAACGTTACAGTGATGAATTTGCCTATATGATGAGTGAAGAATACCAAATGTCCATGATGGGAGAATTGAAATTCTTCTTAGGTCTTCAAATTCGTCAACAACGCAATGGCATATTCATATCTCAAAAGAAGTACCTCAAGGATGTATTGAGGAAATTCGGCATGCAAGATTGCAAAGGCGTCAAAATCCCTATGCCCACAAATGGCCATCTATGCACTGATGAAAATGGTATTGACTTCGATCAAAAGGTATACCGCTCCATGATTGGTTCTTTATTGTACTTATGTGCATCTAGGCCAGACATTATGCTTAGTGTTTGCATGTGTGCCCGATTTCAAGCTACACCGAAGTAATCACACCATAAGGTTGTGAAACATATTCTTCGATATCTAGCTCACACACCAACACTTGGATTATGGTACCCCAAGGGCTCGGCTTTTGGTCTCATTGCATATTCAGACTCTGACTATGCTGGTGATCATGTGGACCGCAAGTCAACATCCGGCACATGCCATTTCCTCGGACGTTCCTTGGTCTGTTGGTCCTCGAAGAAACAGAACTGCTTATCACTGTCTACTACTGAAGCTGAGTACATTGCTGCTGGTTCTTGTTGTGCTCAACTACTATGGATGAAGCAAACTCTCAAGGACTACGGTGTCAACATGAAGAATGTGCCACCCTACTGTGACAATGAGAGTGCCATCAAGATTGCTCATATCCCAGTTCAGCAATCAAAGACAAAGCACATTCAGATTCGTACTCATTTTATTCGTGATCATGTGTTGAAGGGCGACATTTCTATTGAGCATGTGAGGACTGAAGAACAGCTAGCCGATATCTTCACAAAACCCTTGGATGAGAAGAGATTTAGCAAGTTGTGGTGTGAGCTAAATATCCTAGAATCTTCGAATGTTCTTTGAAAAGGACACTCATCCTAACACTTATGCAAAATTGATGACTTAGATGTGCAACACATGAAGAAACGTTTTTCTTCAATCAATGAAGACTAACACTCTAAGTGTGAAGAAATTAACAAAGAATTTGATTCTCAGAACCCTACGACAATTGTACGCGGTGTCGGAAATCATCATTCTTACACGGTGGGTTGATACGTCTCCGTCGTATCTACTTTTCCAAACACTTTTGCCCTAGTTTTGGAGTCTAACTTGCATGATTTGAATGGAACTAACCTGGACTGACGCTATTTTCAGCAGAATTGTCATGGTTTTATTTATGTGCAGAAACAAAAGTTCTCGGAATGACCTGAAACTCCACGGAACTTATTTTTGGAAAACATTAAAAATACTGGAAGAAGAATCCACGTCAGGGGGGCCTCCACCTGTCCACGAGGGTGGGTGGCGCGCCTGCCCCCCCTGGGCGCGCCCCCTGCCTCGTGGGTCCCCTGTTGCTCCACCAACCTAAACTCCAACTCCATATATTCGTGTTCAGGGAGAAAAAAATCAGAGAGAAGGATTCATCGCCTTTTACGATACGGAGCCGCCGCCAAGCCCTAAAACCTCTCGGGAGGGCTGATCTGGAGTCCGTTCGGGGCTCCGGAGAGGGGAATCCGTCGTCGCCGTCATCATCAACTATCCTCCATCACCAATTTCATGATGCTCACCATCGTGCGTGAGTAATTCCATCGTAGGCTTGCTGGACAGTGATGGGTTGGATGAGATTTATCATGTAATCAAGTTAGTTTTGTTAGGATTTGATCCCTAGTATCCACTATGTTCTGAGATTGATGTTGCTATGACTTTGCTATGCTTAATGCTTGTCACTAGGGCCCGAGTGCCATGATTTGAGATCTGGACCTATTATGTTTTCATGAATATATGTGAGTTCTTGATCCTATCTTGCAAGTCTATAGTCACCTACTATGTGTTATGATCCGGCAACCTCGAAGTGACAATAATCGGGACCACTCCCGGTGATGACCGTAGTTTGAGGAGTTCATGTATTCACTATGTGTAATGCTTTGGTCTGGTACTCTATTAAAAGGAGGCCTTAATATCCCTTAGTTTCCATTAGGACCCCGCTGCCACGGGAGGGTAGGACAAAAGATGGCATGCAAGTTCTTTTCCATAAGCACGTATGACTATATTCGGAATACATGCCTACATTACATTGATGAATTGGAGCTAGTTCTGTGTCACCCTATGTTATGACTGTTACATGATGAACCGCATCCGGCATAATTCTCCATCACCGATCCAATTCCTACGAGATTTTCACATATTTTTCTTCGCTTATTTACTTTTCCGTTGCTACTGTTACAATCACTACAAAACCCAAAAATATTACTTTTGCTACTGTTACCGTTACTCCCATATTACTTTGCTACTAAATACTTTGCTGCAGATACTAAGTTATCCATGTGTGGTTGAATTGACAACTCAACTGCGAATACTTGAGAATATTCTTTGGCTCCCCTTGTGTCGAATCAATAAATTTGGGTTGAATACTCTACCCTTGAAAACTGTTGCGATCCCCTATACTTGTGGGTTATCAAGACCATTTTAAAGCGCCGTTCTTTGGGAGCATAGCTCTATTCTTTGAGTCACTTGGGATTTATATCTGCTGGTCATTATGAGGAACTTGAAAGACGAGAAAACAAAAATTTATCCCTCAACTACGAGGGGAGGTAAGGAACTGCCATCTAGCACTGCACTTGATTCACCTTCTATTTTGAGTAAGCTTGCGACACCTAAACCTGCTTCTGCTATTAATTCTAATATGTCGCATGTTATTGATGATGCCACTACTGCTATGCATGATACTTATGATGAAACTGCTTCTATGCTTGATACTATTGTGTCACTTGGTGAATTTCTTGATGAACAACTTGCTAGGGCTAGAGAGAATGAAATTATTGAAACTGATAATATTGATGATAGTGATGATGAAGACTCTCCCCCTAATAAATATGAATTACATGTTGTTCCTGAGGGTTATGTTATGGATAAAGAAGCTGCTAGAGCTATTTTAGCTTGCAATGATAGATATGATCTTAAGAAGTTATTCGCTAAATGGAAGCAGCAATCTCTTAATGCTAGAATGAAACCTGACCCTGCTTTTGCTACTTCACCTATATGTGTTACTGATAAGGATTATGAATTCTCTGTTGATCCTGATATAATTACTTTGGTTGAATCTGATCCTTTTTATGGCTATGAATCTGAAACTGTTGTGTCACATCTTACTAAATTAAATGATATAGCCACCTTGTTCACTAATGATGAGAGAACCCGCTACTTTTATATCCTTAAAATATTTCCGTTCTCATTAAAGGGTGATGCTAAGATATGATTTAATTCTCTTGATCCTGGTTGTGTGCGTAGTCCCCGGGATATGATTTATTACTTGTCTGCTAAATATTTCCCTCCTCATAAGAAACAAGCTGCTTTAAGGGATATATATAATTTTGTGCAAATTGAAGAAGAGAGTCTCCCACAAGCTTGGGGGAGGCTTCACCAATTACTTAATGCTTTGCCTGATCATCCTCTTAAGAAAAATGAAATACTTGATATCTTTTATAATGGACTAACCGATGCTTCCAGAGATTACCTGGATAGTTGTGCTGGTTCTATTTTCAGGGAAAGAACACCGGATGAAGCTGAGATTCTATTGAATAATATGTTGACAAATGAAAATAATTCGACACTTCCTGAGCCAACTCCTGAGCCTATTCCTAAACCAACTCCGAAGAAGAGGGGTGTTCTATTTCTTAGTCCTGAAGATATGCAAGAGGCAAAGAAATCTATGAAAGAAAAAGGTATTAAAGTTGAAGATGTTAAGAATTTACCTCCTATTGAAGAAATACATGGTCTTAGTTTACCGCCTGTTGAAGAAACATATGATCTTAATCCGTCACCTATTGAATAAACTCATGGTCTTGATAACCCGACACAGGTAGTAAAGGTAAATTCTCTCTATAGATTTGATGAAGGTGATATTCCTTGTTATAAGTCTGCTAGACAATGCATAGATGAGTTTGACAATTTTATTGTTAAACAAGAAAACTTCAATGCTTATATTGGTAGATAATTGAAATATAATTCCGATACGCTTGAATACTTGGGTGATTATATGTCCAGAGTTAAAGGTGAACTTAAACTCATTAGTAAACATGCTTCTATGGTTACCACTCAAGTAGAACAAGTACTTAGAGCTCAGAATGATTCGCTCAATGAATTGAATAGTAAGAAGAATGTATTTGCTGTTAGAGTGGCTACTAGAACAGGTAAAATGACTCAGGAACCTCTGTATCCTGAAGGCCATCCTAAGAGAATTGAGCAAGATTCTCAGAGAAGTAATTTAGATGCACCTAGACCTTCTAAAAAGAAGAAAAAGAAAAATGATAGGACTTTGCATGCTTCTAGTGAACCTATTGCTGAACCACCTGAGAATCCAAATGATATTTCTATTTCTGGTGCTGAAACACAATCTGGTAATGAACATGAACCTAATGAAAATGTTAATGATGATGTTCATGTTGATGCTCAACCTAGCAATGATAATGACGTAGAAATTGAACCTGCTGTTGATCTTGGTAACCCACAATCAAGGAATCAAATTTATGATAAGAGAGACTTTGTTGCTAGGAAACACGGTAAAGAAAGGGAGTCATGGGTTCAGAAACCCATGCCTTTTCCTCCCAAACCATCCAAGAAAAAGGATGATGAGGATTTTGAGTGCTTTGCTGAAATGATTAGACCTATCTTCTTGCGTATGCGATTAACTGATATGCTCAAAATGAATCCTTATGCTAAGTATATGAAAGAAATTGTTACTAATAAAAGAAAGATACCGGAAGCTGAAATTTCCACCATGCTTGCTAATTATACTTTTAAGGGTGGAATACCAAAGAAACTTGGAGATCCAGGAGTACCCACTATACCATGCTCCATTAAAAGAAATTATGTTAAAACTGCTTTATGTGATCTTGGAGCCGGTGTTAGTGTTATGCCTCTCTCTTTATATCGTAGACTTGATTTGAATAAGTTGACACCTACTGAAATATCTTTGCAAATGGCTGATAAATCAACTGCTATACCTGTCGGTATCTATGAGGATGTGCCTGTTGTGGTTGCAAACGTTACTATTTTAACGGACTTTGTTATTCTTGATATTCCCGAGGACGATAGTATGTCTATTATTCTTGGAAGAACTGCAGGGGCTGTTATTGATTGAAACAAAGGCAATGTCACTTTTGATGTTAATGCTAATGAGCATATGGTACACTTTCCGAGGAAACAACCTCAAGTTCATAGTATCAACTCTATTGGAAAAATTCCATCGATTATATTTGGAGGTTTTGAATTTCCTCTTCCTAGTGTCAAGAAGAAATATGTCGGGGAAGCTGATCGTGGCCCACGAACACCTATGGGACCTGGGTCCCTTGTGGTTCGGAGGGGGGCGGAGACTGCACAAAGAGCGGATCGAGGCGATGCACACGAGCAGATTTACCCAGCTTCGGAGCTCTCCGGAGAGATAATACTCCTACTGCTGCTTTGTGGATTATCTTGTGTTCTTGCTAGGGAGCAATGAGGGCTACAAAACCTAGCTTGAGTGTATGTGTGAATAGGATGAACTAAGCTAGAGCTGAACCGAACCCTTTCTACGTTGCACTCGGGCTTCCTTTTATAGGCACAAGGGGTCACCACAGGTGGCAAGTAGAAAAGGGTAAGATAGTAAAACAGAGGTTGGTACACGCTTTATGCAGTGTCTGATGATCTATACCTAACTCGACGGCAAGGGACAAGAGTCATAAATGCCCGTCTCGATCGCTGAAACGATTAACAGGGACCGTCAAGTGCGCCTCCATTTGCCACGATGGTAGCTAGTCAGCGCCGCTTATCGCTGCTCCCGCTGCTGCACAGCCCGTCGACCGCGTGCTTGGGAGAGCCTGTGGTGACACGTTGGCGGATGAGCTGGAGCGGAGATGAAGAGAGGTTACTTGCATGGCGAGCACCTTGCAGCGGCAAGGTTTTTGTCGCGCTCGGGCTTATCGCTCACCAAGCCTTCCCGCAAGCTCCTTGCCGGGCCTTATTTCGCCGTGCCTGAGTGGCCTTCGGCAAGCTCCTCCTGCCGGGGCCTTGATTACTTTGTTCTTAAATGGCTCCAAAGGAGCCGCTGAGGATCTTGGTGGTCATCAGGCCAGCCCTGCCATGAGGTGCTGCAACTGCCCGTGCACGAGTTCGGGGTGCTAGGGTACCCTACTCTAGTACACCGGCAGAGCCCGGGCTCGGGCCACACGGCGCTAAGCTCTGTTTGGCGGGCCCAAAATAGTGCACGGACGCGCGTGGTCTTGATTACGCCGTTACTGCCTTGGACCCACCACCTCCCACGAGCGTCACGCACGGGACGTGGCGTCGTGGGGAGTGATCGTGGGGCTTTCTTTAATGGGAAAAATCGGACGCCTGTCCCTCTCCCTTTATAGCGGGGCAGGGGCAGGGCGCCCACTTGCCCTTCTTGTCACATCGAAAAACCCCGCTGCCTCCTCCTTTCTTCTCGAGCCCAAAGAGAGCGACGCTCCGCCCCTCCATTGCCACCGGTGCCTGCAACCCGTCGACCTCCTCCACCACCTCTCCACATGGCTCAAGGCCGATAAGGGAAAAGCGTGAAATCGGCCGGCGGCGCAGCGGCTCATGGCCTTGGAAGGAGCGGGCCCTCTTGACCCCTCGCTTGCAGAAGGAGCTGCGGGAGCTGTACTATCTCTTCTGGTCGACGGAGACCCGGGCGCATCCGCGCACGAGAGTCATCTCCGCCGCCACATCCGAGAAGGTTTCCATCGGGTACCCCTTCTTCGCGCTTTTCTTCCACTGCGGGCTCTGCCCGCCCTTTTCTGAATTCTTCTGTGATGTCATGAACACTTATGGCCTCCGCCTCCTTGATTTCACCCCCAACGCCGTCCTCACCTTGGCCGTTTTCGCACACCTCTGCGAGAACTTTGTCGGGGTCCACCCAAACGTAGCACTCTTCCGCCATTACTTCATGCCCCGCGTAGAGAGAGGAGAGCCGCTTGCCGGGGGGGTTGCATGGGTCTCTAGGATCGGCAAGAAGGAAGTGTATCTTGACGGAGAGTTGCGTAGCAAGTGGGAGGAGTGGAGAGCTGACTGGTGTTGGATCTTAGAAGAGGAGCCACAGACCTTTCACCGCCTGCGCCAGACTCCCATAGTCTTGCGGCAATGGTGGAGTAACTTAGCGGAGGGCGACAAGTTGAAGATTGCCGTGACTAGGATCTTGCGTCTCCGGCAAGCAGGGCTTACCGTGGGAAGCAGTTGGCGCGGACTTCCTTCGCCGTCGCATTGCGCCCTTGCGAGGAGAGGAGGAGGCCTGCTTGGGAATTCCAGTCGGCGGACATCATGAGGCTGCGCCGGGTCTGAACTGGAATTTTACTACCTTGGAGCTGGACGGCATGCTGCGGGAGTTGTTCAAGCCTGATGCGGATCACCCAGTGGTGCATGTTGCGAGGGAGTCGTGCCCTTGTGCAACAACTGCGTCGCAGCGACATCCGCGATGATGCGTTGTGCGATTCCCATGGAATCGTTCCAACTTGGCGAGAGCCCGCCGACGACGTCATTCAGCAGTTCTTCGACAATTTGGTGGAGGTGCCGATCCGCGCCGACGAGCAGAGACGGCTCACCCGCGACACCACCGATCAGGAGATGGCGTGCATCACCACAAGGTTGGAGGAGGCGGCAGAAGCTGCCGCTGCCGGCGTGTTTGGGTTTATCGTCGAGGAGGCGGAGACAGCCGAGGCGGCGAGCCTTGCCGACCGAGAAGAGCTTGTCGGTGAGGAGGAACAGGCCGAGCCCGACGTCGATCCAGAAGAGTCGGCCGGTGGCGCTTCCCCTCCGCCGTCAAGCAGCTTGCCGCAGGAGGAGCCCGCGGCCCCGCCAAGGAGACGCCTCCGCAAGACCGGAGAAGTGGCGGGGCGATAGACGGCCCAACAGCCGCCTCGCCGCCCGACGCGCTCCACCGCGGCAAGCACCGTTGCCGCAGGAGCGCCTCCTGCCGCCACAGCAATGGGAGCGGGGTCTTCGGAGTCGCGGCCCTGCATCCGTAAGCGTCAGGGAATCTTCTCCCCGATTAAATGGCGCGGGCGGAATTTGATCTCTCGCCCTCAGCTCACGAGGAAGAGGAGGAAGAGTAAGATCTTGTCGCTGCTACTTGCAATCCTCCAATTTATTGCTTTTCTTATATCGTGGCTTCACTCTCAACCTTCTCCTTCTTGGGACACTAGCTCGGAGGGCGTCGAAGAGGGCCAAGACCCGGTGGTTGTTGTCTCGGATGACTCCCACAATGGCGGCAGGGGCACGTCTGGGACTCCTTGCGGACCGGCAACCCTTCAACAGAACAGCCCCCAGCACAGCCCCCACCGTAAGTGTTTGGTTTACTTCTCGTGGTTAGGTGTGCTTGGGTGTTTCTCCGTTACTGATATCTGGTTTGTTGAATCATGTAGGAGCAGAGCAGCCACATCAGGAAGCACCGGAGGTCACTCCCGACGTTCTGCTTACTTTACACCGCCAAGGGAGAACTCTCCGCCAAGGGAGCGCTCTCCGGCAAGGGAGGTCTCTCCGACAAGGGGAGCTTCCCCGACAAGGACCAGCGCCGACGACCCTCCGGTTGTGGAGACCGCGGCAACAGATCCCATTGCAGGTAATTTTCTTGTTTCAAAATCTCCCTTGGACTCTCTTTTCTTCTGTTCTTCTCTTTTGAACATTTGCTTGACTTATTCTTTCTACTTCTGACCATCAGATCCATCTGCCGGAGACCCGATGGTGGCCCGAGGCTGCGGCGGAGAGGACGTCCATGATGTCAATGTCGACGCCGTCAACATGGAGGAGGAGGCTGGCGGCAGACAGGCCCGCCGGCGAGGAGGCCGCCAAGGCTGCTTTCAGCAGAGGTGGGAGGAATCTGCGATCGTGACCGACGGCCACGAGGCAGCAGAGCGCCAGGCGCTGCACCGACCGCTGATCCTCCCGCCACCGATGCCGCACCGGACTCAAAGAGCCCCAGCCAGCGCCTATCGAAGGCGGCGAGGTGTCTTTATCAAGCTCCCAGGCATCAAGCTCCGGGCACCGCCGAGGGGAGACCTTCGATGCGGAACTTGCCTCCGCGCCGAACTATCGCTGGTCGATGCTCGAAAGCAGCAGCAGGCGAGCTTGAGGAGGAGCAGCTGCTAAGGAGGTTCTTTGTCGCTCTACCGCGCCCGACAAGCCAAACCGAGGAGTCGAGGCGCTTGTCGCGGGGCGGAGCTGACTTGGAGAAAGCGCGGAAGAGCTCCAGCGCCAACAAAGAAACTCTCCGGGATATAGCGAGGCGCGGGAGCAGCTTCTTGAGGCGCCACGGCCTTCATCTTGGAGAAGAGGCGAGGTCGAGGAGCAGCAGAGGCTTGCCGTGAGAAGCTCTCCAGCGAGAAGGTGGCTGGCGCAGCGGAAGATCAACCTCGACAGCTATGAGGAAGATCTTGCCGTCTTGCGTAAATGATTGGCGGGCCGCTTCAGAGGCAAAGGATGCTTTGTTGCGGCTGCCGAGGCCGCCAAGAAGGAAGCTGGAGGCGAGGTGGCTCAGCTGGAGTCCACCCTCCGAAGAAGCGCCGAGGAGGTCATCGGATTGAAGCGGCGTGAGAAGGACGCCTACACCCTCGGTGAGTTGCAGGGCGCCTCGAGAAGATCAAGGAGATCGGCGCCGCCAAGGACTCAAAGGCGGATCTGGGCTGAAACCGACCACCTTGATGGAGCGTTGGAAGGCGCCAAGGAGCGGAAGCGGGCTGCTTGGAGAAGATCAAGGCCAACGAGGAACTGCTGTCGGCAGGTGTGGCGCCGAATAATCTTAGAGACAACATAATGCCTTTGGATGAGAAGGTCTTGTGGACCTTGCCGCGGCATCCATAATGAGTTGATGGGCTGGGGATGGTGGATCTTGGGTACTCCACCGCGAGAACCTCCAACCCAGCGTCAAGCTCAGCCTGTTCTTCAAGGCGTCTTGACGGGTCTCCAGCTGACTCCGGAGGAGATCCCAAAGCAGTGGCGGAGGAGTCGCGCCAAGTTCTTGCGCTGGGCTCTCGAAAGGTCTTGATGAAGGTGGCCTTCCGCAACCCAGGCGTCGATTTCACCAAAGTCCTCAAGTCTCTGCCTCCATCTGCCGCGTCGAGCGCTCAAAACCCTTATCGCACCCATTGTGGGCAGGGTGGCGGAGTCAAGAGGCTCGATGGCGACCGCGTGGACTAGGCCGCCAAGTTTATCTTTCTCTTGTCGCTGTAGATCATGTTTAGGCGAAAAATCTATTAGATCGGCGACAAGTTATCATGTAATATACACTATCTTAGGCAATCGAAAGCAATGTTATTTCCTTTACTCGATTTCTTTCCTTGTATGTTTATGCCCTACGCTTTTAGGGAACTTGTCGGTGCGAACACCTTTGCTGCGAGCGCTGAGTGCGGAACTTCAGCAGCCTGCTAGCGATGCCGCCTCCGACAAGCAACCTTGTCGCAACTAGTTGCAGCACACTTAAGTTGTTGAGCGGACTCGAAACAAAGTAAGGGCGCAAGCTAGTCGTGAGTCGGTTCCTCCGCGCTGGTTTTTCCATACAAAGTACTATCGTTCGAGGAAGATAACTTTAAAAATTTAAAACTGGTCGTTTAAACTTAGCAACTTAGCTTCTCTGTTGTTCATTTCCGGCAAAGCGACCGTTCCTCGGCGATGCTTGGCGGCTCACACCATTATCTTCTCCTCCCCGGTTAACTTGTGGGCGGATGAACCTTCTTCTTGTTTGAGAAGAAAGAAGAAAATAAAGTTATGGAGCCTAGTGGCTCGTTATAAACTTACGGGTGTGGATGCTGCACAAAATGTTAGTAAATACATGCATATAAGATTATGAGAGCATGTATTGACAAGTTGTCTTGTAACACATAAACTTCTTGATGCAGAGGGTCTGCGCCCGACTTTGTACAAAGGATTACATGCAACAGCGGCAAGACTTGTACAAAAGGGTGGTTGCTTGAGCAGGTTCCGGCAACCGCGCCTATATGGGTAAAACTTGCGAAGATGCTCTATATTCCAGGAATTGCTCACGAGAACACCATCTTGGTCTCAAAGGCGGACAGCGCCGGGCCTAGTGACTCATTTCACCCGATAAGGGCCTTCCCACTTCAGCGTCAACTTGTTGGAATTCTTGGCGGACTGAGCGCGCCGAAGAACAAGGTCGCCTTCCTCGAAGCTTACGGCGTTAACTGCGGCTATGATAGCGGCGCAAAGCTTCTGGTAACGAGCAGCTCGTCAAAGCGGCTGAAGGCGATCTTCCTCGAGGAGCAGCGTCATCTTGTCGCAGCTGCTCTTGCTCAAACTCATCATAGCGAGCACTCTAGGTGACCCGTATCTGAGTTCCGTGGGGAGAACTGCCTCTGCTCCATAGACTAGGCGAAAGGTGTGCGGCGGTGGCTCGATTTGGCGTCGTCTGATCGACCAAAGAACCACCGGCAGCTCCTCGATCCGATTTCTTCCGCACTTGCGCAGCACAGTCGAAAGTTCGGTCTTGAGTCCCCGCAGCACTTCAGCGTTTGCTCTCTACCTTGACCGTTGCTTCTCGGATGAGCAGCGAAGCAAAGCAGATCTTGGCGCCAAGATCTTGGGCGTCTTGCATGAAGGTGCGGCTCGTGAACTGTGCCGTTGTCGGTGATGATCCGGTTAGGAATCCCAAAGCGGCAAACAATTGACTGAAGAACTTGATTTGCCGATTTGTCTTGTCACCTTCCTCACTGGTTCTACTTCGGCCACTTTGTGAACTTGTCGATTCGACGTACAAGTACTCAAAGCCCCGACGGCTCGGGGAAGGGGCCAGGATGTCGAGCCCCGGACGAAAGGGCCAGGATAAAGGGATCGTCTGGAGAGCTTGAGCTGGTTGGTGTATCTGTTTGGAATGGGCCTTGCGCTTCACACTTGGTTACTTGTGCGATTGCATCTGGAGGGCTTCGGCGGAAGAATCCTTGCCGGAAAGCCTTGCGGCAAGTGCTCTTCGCCAATGTGGTGACCACATATGCCTCCATGTATCTCGCCAACAGCTTCATCCATCTTCCGGCAAATGCACTTCAATTTCACTCCGTTGAGTCTTCTTACATGCAGGATGTTGTCAACAAACTGGTACATACTTGACTGCCGGGCTACTTTTTTTGCTTCTTCTTGCTCCTCGGGAAGTTATCCTGTCTGAAGGAAATGGACGATTTGCTGTGCCCATGTTGGAGCCTGTGGCTCGACAACAAAGACTAAAGGCTCGTCTACCACTTCGGGAAAATTAGCTTCCACGGCAAGAACCCGCAGTTCTGCCGGAGCTTGATGATCCCCGGCAAGCTTGTCGGAACAAAGCTTGTCGGGAGCGTCTGCTTCAACGAAACAAACCGCAAGGTTTGTTGGAGCAGACTGCTCCTCAGTGATATTTGCATTGATTTTAGGGACCTTCTTGGCGGCGGCTCCAGGGAGCTCTGCCGGAAAGTAGTCGCTGGAAATCAATTTTCTCTTCTTGTTCTGTCCTGTTGATGGTGTTACGGTTGGCTGAGTCAGCTTGAGCACAAAAATTCCTGGTTCCACAGGTAACTTAAGTGCGGCACATTTGGAGAGGCCATCAGCAATATCATTCTGAACTCTTGGAACATGTTCCATTTGCAGGCCCTCAAAGTGCTCTTCTAGCTTTCTCACTTCATCGATGTAGGCTTCCATCAACGGACTCTGATAATCTTTATTTACTTGGCGGACGACAAGTTGCGAGTCCCCCCTGACAATGAGCTTCTTGATCCCAAGGTCTACCGCAATCCTGAGACCGGCAAGCAAACCTTCATACTCTGCAGTATTATTTGTTGCTTGTTCCTTGGGAAAGTGCACCTGGACTATGTACTTGAGGTGCTCTCCGGTGGGTGCGATGAGCAGCACGCCGGCACCGGCGCCTTGCAGCGAGAAGGCACCATCAAAGTACATCAGCCACTCTTTGTTTGCCTCCTTGACGGGGATGCTTGTCTCTGGTATTTCTTCATCTTGCGTTGGTGTCCACTCTGCTATGAATTCTTGGCGCTCCACTGCTTGTTTCCTAACTTTTTGCTTGACGGGCCGCGCGTGAGGACAGACAGCTAGGTGGTGCTCAATCACTTTCCTGGGAACACCGGGGATGTCATATGGTTGCCATGTAAACACATCGACATTACGCCCGAGAGAAAGCAACGAGCTCGCCTTCCTATTTAGGGTCAAGCGTGGCAATCGATGGTGAAGGTACCACCAGGCCGTCCTCCTTAGCGGCACCTTCTTGGTCTTGGCGGAGCTGCCATCGTCTTCTTGCACTTGCGGTGGAGCTCGATGGTGCGTCCTCAGCGGTAGCGCAGCACTCGAAGAGGTGCGCTTGCGGAGTGGGCATCGAGCTCTTGCGGACTTGGTGGTCTTCTTCTTCCCCGGGAGCTTGATGGCAAGTGTTTTGCTATCTGTTGCGGCTGCTGCATCGGTAAATCTTGTCGGCGCAGATAAGCGCATCCTTCTTATCGCCATGGACAGAAATGGCGCTTATCGGGCGGGCATCTTGAGTAAGTTGTAAGCATAATGAGGCGGCCATGAACTTGGCGAGTCTTTGGACCGCCAAGTATGCCATTAGTAGGGCAATGGGAAATCGGCAGCGTCAAGCGTGACCCTCTCGGTTCTGAAATTGAGCTCGCTGCCAAATGTTACCGACAGCGTGATCTTCCCTTTGGGCTTGCTCCTTCTGGGTTGATTCCTTGGAAAGTACCAGTCTCTTGAGCTCCTTTGTCGAGGATTTGAAGCTTACGAGTACTGCAGAGGAGATTAGGTTTAGGCCGGCCCGCCGTCAACCAACATCTTTGTGACCTTGAGGTTGCGGATAGTTGGTGATACCAACATCGGCAAGCACCGACCATGTGATGCGATCAGGATGATCCTCAATGTCAAAGATGATGGGCGTGCTGGACCACTTGAGGTTTGCGTGACTCTATGGATGGTTCTGCTGCATTGACCTCACGCATCCATTGCTTGAGTTGGCGGTGCGAGGTATGCTGAGAAGCACCACCGTCAGCGCAAAGGACCTCCGTTGCCTTCGAAACTCCTGTTCATCGGCTTCATCGTCTTCCATGTCTTCGTCATCTTCATCTTCGTCTTCTTCCTTGTCGCGGCAGCGGGAGGTCTGTCTCCTTGCCGCTGCTTGTCCTTGCATGGCGTCCTCCCGACCGGTCTCTTCTTACTAGCTGCACCTGCACCTTCTGGGCCTTCTCCTTGTCTACTTCGCTCGTATTCAGCTCTCTGTAGCTCAACAAGCTGCTCGACTTTCTTGCAGCTCTAGAGATCGTGGCCCTTAGTGCGGTGGATCTTCTGATCTTGCTTGTTGGAGCTGTCGGGCTTGTCGGCGGCCGCCACAGCTTAGCGATCGGTGTCGTGACAACCTCTTTGCGGAGCCGCTAGCCTTAGCCTTTCGGCGCCACCTCCGTTGCGGACTGCTCGACAACTAGTACTTCTTGGTTTTCTTCTTTACATTGTTTAGCCACGGCTCTTCCTTGCCGGCGATCTCCTCACTTGTCGACTCTGCTCCCACATTCTCTCCTGGAGTCTTCTTCCTTCTTCAGCGCGTGCACACTTGTCGGCCGTATGTAGAGCTCGTTGGCGTCTTTCACTTTGCACATCGCCATCTCCTCCCTCATCCTGCGGTTTCGTACATTACGATGAAATGCACCGATCACCACGGCAGGGTGGGCGTGCTGGGATGTTGTAGTGCACTCGATTGAATCTCTGGATGAACTTGCGCAGGATTCTCCTCCTACGGGCAAGCAGGTGGAGATCACTCTCCTGGCCATGAGGCTTGTGGTCGCTGTGAAGGCGCCAACAAGCTGGTGGCACAAATCTGCCAAGAAGAAATAGAGCCATCCGGCAAGTGCATGAGCCAAGATCGGCGTTTGGCTTGAGCACCGGGGAAAGTAGTTGGCGAGGATCTTGTCGTCTCGTCCCCCGCAGCCTGCACGCGATGGTGTAGATCTTGAGGAACTCCGATGGGTGTGTCCTGCCATCATACTTCTCCGGCACATCGGCTTGAAGTTTTTCTTGTCAGACCACGGACTTGCCGCAGCTCACGAGTGAGCGCAGGGCAACCTACACAGTCTGATAAGTCGCTTGGTTCCCCTGGCGTATGCATGTCGACGATGGGCGGCGCGCTGGTCGGATTGACGGCGCTTCTCTTGGCGCTCAATTCGGGTTCGGCGTCTTCTTCTTGCCGTTCTCGAAGAACTTGGCGCTGGTCGCGACGAGCTCGCGGATCCGGCAACGCTGTGGAGTCGCTGTCGAGGTGGATCCGGCGATTCGGCGATCTTGGCCTTCGGGAAGGGAGTGTACGGTGGCTGCACCCCGCAAGTCTAAATCGCCATCGGCTCGTGCCTTACCGCCTTGCAGCGGCGCGGCGCTTAGTTGCCGTGGGAGTCGCCGTTAGCAAAGCCGATGAGGCTCGGATTGTGGCCCTCCATTAAATGCGACCTTGTCGGCTGTTGGAGGGTAGTCTAGAAGTAGCTGAGCTCTTGCTAAGGCTTCTGCTGGAGTAGTGGGTGGCAATGGCGTACGTAACGAGGAACGGGATGTGCTCGGACTCCTAACCAAGTTAGGAGGAGCAGCATCCCGCCCGACCGTACTCCACTTGTTCCGCATCTTTGGTGTGCATCTTGGTCTCGAGGGCCTCTGGATCCTCCAGCAGGCCTTGATCCAACGGCGTATGGTGCCGCGAGCATCATGACGCTGTCGGTCCCGCGCCTCTGAGAAGGGCGCTGTGCGGACTCGGACGGCGGCGCTGCGCCGCCTTGTCCTTGAACTGGCGGCATTGTGGGCTCTCGGCGGCGCCCGTTCCTCCGCCAGCGTTTCCTCCACCACCGACAGCTCCGGTGGTGGTGGGTTCGACAGCAGACGGCTCTGCTGCTGCCAAGACTTCTTCTTGGCGCCATGTTAACGAAGATGTTGATGAAGAAACTGCTCGTGTGAGCGCCGGATCGGGTTCACACAGCCTCGACGCCCCCTACCTGGCGCGCCAAAGATGTCGGGGAAGCTGATCGTGGCCCACGAACACCTATGGGACCTGGGTCCCTTGTGGTTCGGAGGGGGCGGAGACGCACAAAGAGCGGATCGGCGATGCACACGAGCAGATTTACCCAGCTTCGGAGCTCTCCGGAGAGATAATACTCCTACTGCTGCTTTGTGGATTATGTTGTGTTCTTGCTAGGGAGCAATGAGGGCTACAAATCCTAGCTTGAGTGTATGTGTGAATAGGATGAACTAAGCTGAAGCTGAACCGAACCCTTTCTACGTTGCACTCGGGCCTCCTTTTATAGGCACAAGGGGTCACCACAGTGGCAAGTAGAAAAGGGTAAGATAGTAAAAGCAGAGGTTGGTACACGCTTTATGCAGTGTCTGATGATCTATACCTAACTCGGCGGCAAGGGACAAGAGTCATAAATGCCCGTCTCGATCGCTGAAACGATTAACAGGACCGTCAAGTGCGCCTCCGTTTGCCACGATGGTAGCTAGTCGGCGCCGCTTATCGCTGCTCCCGCTGGCTGCACAGCCCGTCGACACGCGTGCTTGGGAGAGCCCTGTGGTGACACGTTGGCGGATGAGCTGGAGCGGAGATGAAGAGAGGTTACTTGCCGCGGCGAGCACCTTGCCGCGGCAAGGTTTTTGTCGCGCTCGGGAGCTTATCGCTCACCAAGCCTTCCCGCAAGCTCCCTTGCCGGGGCCTTATTTCGCCGTGCCTGAGTGGCCTTCCGGCAAGCTCCTCCTGCCGGGGCCTTGATTACTTTGTTCTTAAATGGCTCCAAAGGAGCCACTGAGGATCTTGGCGGTCATCAGGCCAGCCCTGCCGCGGGGTGCTGCAACTGCCCGTGCACGAGTTCGGGGTGCTAGGGGTACCCCTACTCTAGTACACCGACAAAATATGATACTCTTATTATTGGGGATGTGCATATCCCCATTGAGGTAACATAGTATTATTTGAAATTTCTCCGGTTCCATGTTATTTGCAATGAGTTTGTTAACAAGACTTGATCAACCTTGTTAGTCGATTCCTTTTGATGAACATGAGATGGATGAAACTAGAAAGCACAACCTTCTGTACCCTTCCCCTACTTTCTGTTATTTAGTTGAAATAAAGTAAAAATAGTATTTTCTGTCAGTTTTCTATATTTTCCGTGCAATATAAAAATATCCCAAAAATAAAAGTTCTCCAAATGCCCTGCCAATTTAATATGATTTTTTCTGGAATATTTGAGAATATCTGGCACTGAGAACACAGCAGGGGGAGCAAGCACCTGGCCACGAAGGTCCAGGGCACGCCCACCCCTACAGGGCGCGCCCCCCTGCCTCGTGGGCCCATGGTGGCTCTCCTCCACTTATTCCGGCACCCACACACTTCTTCTTCCTCCCAAAAAAATCACCATCCAGCTCAAGCACGAGTCCTAGCTCATTTTGCTGCGATTTTCGATCTCCTTGCTCAAAGCACCTCTCACAAAACTGCTTTAGGGGATTGTTCCTTGGTATGTGACTCCTCCATTGGTCCAATTAGTTTTTGTTCTAGTGCTTATTCATTGCAAATTTGTGCTTCCTAGGTGACCATGTTCTTGAGCTTGCATGTTAAATTTATATGGTTCCAAGTAGTTCTAATGCATGATGTAGGCTCTAGGCACTTGTAGGAGTAGTTGCTATCAATTTTGTTGAGCTTGGTTCACTTTTATTTGAAGGTACTAAAAACTTCAGAATTTTCAGAAAATAATGAAGAGATTTTTTAGGGGCTCATCGAGCCGAAGCTCGAAGGAAAAGCAAAGTGAGGAAGCAGAGAGGCCCAAATATAATCTGCCTCGCACCACGGAGGTTCGGCCGTGTGAATGGCCTTCCAATGATTTCTTGAGAGCAGCTGCGATTTATGATGATTTTTATGAATTGGCTGAGAATGTAGGCCTCACTGACTTCCTCCGCGACCAACGTGAATAGTATCTCTTACTCACCAATACTTTTGTGCAAAACTTCTACTATTATCCTAAGGAATCACCTCCTTCAGTAGAGTTTCATTTATATGATGTGGTTAAGAAGATGTCACTAGATGAATTTTGCAAGGTTTGCAAAATACCTTTCGAGGGTAGTTTAGAGGAACCACATCGTAAAGATGTGGAAGGGTTTATTGATACTATTACTGTAGGGGAAACTAGGAAGGTTTCCGATGCAAGAATCACTAGCATACATTTTCCTGTTTTATGCTACTTCGCAATATTTGCTAGTCGTTGCTTAATTGGTCGCAGAAACTGTGGAAACCTTAGTGTTCCTGATATTATTATTTTGTTCCATGGTTTATTTTGTGATGACTCTGTTAGTATGGGTGGTATTATTGCTAAACGGTTAAGTCTGAACCGTACAAAGGGCCCCATCTTTGGAGGTGTCTATGCTTCACGCCTTGCTGCATATTATAATATACCTATTAGGCACTATGAAAAAGAAGAAAAATTGCTGCCCACTGTTTATTTAGATTATAAGAGTATGGTAGCGCATGATTTTATTGTAAAGAATAGGGAAGGGGAGCTTAAATACAAATTGTTCTTTGATAAACATCATCCTGAGACTATTACCTTGCCTGCTCCTTCCTTATTTGATTTATCTGCAGGTCCGTATATCGTCCCGTTGGCGGCCATTCACGCCTACTGAACCCTACATCAGCCACAGAGCCGGAGCCGGAACCACAATTTGATCCTCCACGACAATCTAATTACCAGTGGGATCTAGAGATGATTGCCAACCAGTGGCAATCAGAGTCTTCTTCATCTCAGTACGACACCAACTACAACTTTGGATATCCGCCAGGCCATCCGTGGCAATAAACCAACTTAGGCCAAAAGCCTAAGCTTGGGGGAGTGCGTATTTCTCACCGACATTACATTTATGTTCACACACTCATTGCTAGATGTCGGTGATCATACTTTTTCACTGTAATATCCATGCTAGTTTACTTTCTTTTTCTTGCTTTCTTCTTGTGTGTTTTAAAAACCTTAAGAAAAACCAAAAAAATTAGTAATAGCTTTTAGCTAGTTTACTTTCTTGCTGTAGTAATAATAATTAAAAAGAAAACCCAAAAATATTTCCCGTTCTTCTTTTGCTTGTTGGGAGCTTTCCCGTGTAAATAGTTTTATTTCTTTTCTTTTCTTTGGGGGTCGATAGGAGAAGACCATAATTGAAATTGTTGAAGTGGCTCTTATATGCATTATTGTTGATTTAACCAAGAGCCCATTTGCCTTGTCTTCTCCTGTTTATTGAATGCTTGCAGATTCCAACTTAGTCCAATGCACGTGCACTGTTATTATTATTCACATCATTTGGTCGTGCAAGTGAAAGGCAATTATGACGATATATGATGGACTGATTGAGATGAGAGAAGCTGGTATGAACTCGACCTCTCTTGTTTTTGTAAATATGATTAGTTCATCGTTCTTGATTCAGCCTATTATGAATAAACATGTTTGCGATGACAATTAGAGATCATAGTTGCTCGTGCCATGCTTAATTAGCTAGGAGTTTATAATGGTCTACCTTGCGTGCCAACATGCTATTAAAATGGTTGTGGTGTGGTATAGTGGGGTGGTATCCTCCTTTGAATGATTTAAGTGACTCGACTTGGCACATGTTCACACATGTAGTTGAAACAAATCAACATAGCCTTCACGATATTTATGTTCACGGTGGATTATATCCTACTAATGCTTGCACTTAATGTTTATTAGTTTTAATGCATGTTCACAACTGTTCTCGCTCTCTAGTTGGTCGCTTCCCAGTCTTTTGCTAGCCTTCACTTGTACTAAGCGGGAATACTGCTTGTGCATCCAATCACTTAAACCCCAAAGTTATGCCATATGAGTCCACTATACCTTCCTATATGCGGTATCTACCTGCCATTCCAAGTAAATTTGTATGTGCCAAACTCTAAACCTTCAAATGAAATTATGTTTTGTATGCTTGAATAGCTCATGTATCAACTAGGGTTGTCCTTATCTTCCATGTTAGGCGGGTTATTCTCAAGAGGAGTGGACTCCGCTCCTCACTCGAAAAACGGCTGGTCACCGGATGCCCAGTCCATGCTTTATGCAAATCAAATCAAAATAATTGCAAACAAAACTTCCCACAGGACTGTTGTTAGTTGGAGGCACTTTCGTTGTTTGAGCAAGCCATGGATTGATGCTTGTTGGTGGAGGGGAGTATAAACTTTACCATTATGTTTGGGAACCGCCTATAATGTGTGTAGCATGGAAGATATCGCCATCTCTTGGTTGTTATGTTGACAATGAAAGTATACTGCTCAAAATATTATTTATCTCTTCTTTAAAATCGAGCTCTGGCACCTCTACAAATCCCTGCTTCCCTCTGTGAAGGGTCCATCTATTTACTTTCATGTTGAGTCATCACCCTCTTATTAAAAAGCACCAGCTGGAGAGCACAGCTGTCATTTGCATTCGTTATTGTTAATTTATATTGGGTATGACTATGACTGGATCTCTTTTACCATGAATTACAATGTCTAGTCAGTCCTTGATCTTTAAAGGTGCTCTACTTTTATGTTTTGCGGTCTCAGAAAGGGCTAGCGAGATACCATCTTGTTATATCATATTATGATTGTTTTGAGAAAGTGTTGTCATCCGAGATTTATTATTATTGCTCGCTAGTTGATTATGCCATTGATATGAGTAAACATGAGACCTAAGTGTTATTGTGAATATGGTTAGTTATAATCTTTCCTGAAAACTTGAATGCTGGCTTTACATATTTACAACAACAAGAGCAAACAGAGTTTGTAAAAGTTTTTCTTTATCACTTTCAGTTTATCAACTGAATTGCTTGAGGACAAGCAATGGTTTAAGCTTGGGGGAGTTGATACGTCTCCGTCGTATCTACTTTTCCAAACACTTTTGCCCTTGTTTAGGACTCTAACTTGCATGATTTGAATGGAACAAACCCGGAATGACGCTGTTTTCAGCAGAACTGCCATGGTTTTATTTATGTGCAGAAACAAAAGTTCTCAGAATAACCTGAAACTCCACGAAACTTTTTTTGGAAAATATTAAAAATACTGGAAGAAGAATCCACGTCAGGGGGGCCTCCACCTGTCCACGAGGGTGGGGGGCGCGCCTGCCCCCCTAGGCGCGCCCCCCTGCCTCGTGGACCCCTGTTGCTCCACCGACCTCAACTCCAACTCCATATATTCGTGTTCGGGGAGAAAAAAATAAGAGAGAAGGATTCATCGCGTTTTATGATACGGAGCCACCGCCAAGCCTAAAACCTCTCGGGAGGGCTGATCTGGAGGCCGTTCGGAGCTCCGGAGAGGGGAATCCGTCGTCACCGTCATCATCAACCATCCTCCATCACCAATTTCATGATGCTCACCGCCGTGCATGAGTAATTCCATCGTAGGCTTGCTGGACGGTGATGGGTTGGATGAGATTTATCATGTAATCGAGTTAGTTTTGTTAGGGTTTGATCCCTAGTATCCACTATGTTCTAAGATTGATGTTGCTATGACTTTGCTATGCTTAATGCTTGCCACTAGGGCCCGAGTGCCATGATTTCAAATCTGAACCTATTATGTTTTCATGAATATATGTGAGTTCTTGATCCTATCTTGCAAGTCTATAGTCACCTACTATGTGTTATGATCCGGCAACCCCGAAGTGACAATAATCGGGACCACTCCCGGTGATGGCCGTAGTTTGAGGAGTTCATGTATTCACTATGTGTTAATGCTTTGGTCTGGTACTCTGTTAAAAGGAGGCCTTAATATCCCTTAGTTTCCATTAAGACCCCGCTGCCACGGGAGGGTAGGACAAAAGATGTCATGCAAGTTCTTTTCCATAAGCACGTATGACTATATTCGGAATACATGCCTACATTACATTGATGAATTGGAGCTAGTTACATGTCACCCTATATTATGATCGTTACATGATGAACCGCATCCGGCATAATTCTCCATCACCGATCCAATGCCTCGAGCTTTTCACATATTGTTCTTCGCTTATTTACTTTTCCGTTACTCTTGTTACAATCACTACAAAACCCAAAAATATTACTTTTGCTACTGTTACCGTTACTTCCATATTACTTTGCTACTAAATACTGTGCTGAAGATACTAAGTTATCCAGGTGTGGTTGAATTGACAACTCAACTGCTAATACTTGAGAATATTCTTTGGCTCCCCTTGTGTCGAATCAATAAATTTGGGTTGAATACTCTACCCTCGAAAACTGTTGCGATCCCCTATACTTGTGGGTTATCATGGGTCTACGCCAACACCAATAGTTGAAAATCTTCAATTTGAGTTTTTTTTAAATTCCTCAGTTGTTCATATTCTTCAACTTTGCTATGTCTTCACCATTTCCGTCGTTTTTCTTCATTGGCTATATATATATATACATACATACATACATATATATATATATATATATATATATATATATATATATATATATATGAGTTTAAGTCCTCTACAGGATTCACTTATTGCTATTTCTTCAAGTTGCCTTTTCTGCTAAGTGAATGTGATCGGACCCTTCCCCCTCTATGCTAAACTCAACCCAAACTATTCAAAATTCTTCATGTGCATTCTATTTGAAACTCGTTCAAAATCTTCAATGTGTCCTTGTCAGCTGAAGAATTTGTGAACAAAACTTTAAAACTTATCTTATCTAAATTTTCGACCTTGCCGCTCAAACAGTTCCGCATTCTGTGAAATGTTTATCTATTCACCCACGATCTCACACGATCGCCACCTCTCAGTATGTTGGTGACACATGTCAAGCGAATGAGAAGGGCCAGGGGCACGTTCGTCCAATTTCTTCGGGCAAACAGTTTTTCACTACGACTATAAATACCCCTCCCCTTCCTCACTTCGCTTTTACCCGGCTCGACCTCACTCCCACTCGAGCTTCCCAAAACCTATCGCCGCCGCTACTTCATCATCGCCGGTGAGGAAGAGCTTCACTGCGTCGACCTTGTCGCCGTCGTACTCGCGCCAGCTGCAGCTTTCTTCACTCCGCCGCCACCGTAGTTGTCTTCCTCTGCCAAGTTAGGGTGTGGAAGATCTGAACCGACGAGCTTCACATCTACACTTCCCAGTTCGTCGTGTTCTTCGTCCAGGGTAATTAAAACTTACTTTTACTGCCCTCTTTGATTCAAATGTTTTCTACAAAATCTTCAAAAGGTGTTTATTCTTCAAATCTTCACACACTGAACACCTCACATAACATATGTTCTTGATCTGTTTCTCTAAGCAACATTTTTTCTTCAAGATTCCTCAATTGTGTGGATTTTTCAATCTATACAACTCTGGAACCTAAGTCAAAGAACGCTTAGTGAAATTCTTCAAGACTCATCTGGTCAAATTCCTCAAACTTGTTCTTATTGCAAAACATTCTGAGAATGCATATGACCTCTCCAAATTCCTCGCAACTATAATCTGTTCATAGGTACACATGTCCGCTGTTGAATCTCTAGGTTCTCATCAACTTAACTCATTTGCAGCGTTCCTTGAAGAAAAGTTGCACACCTCTTCAGAGAATTCCATTGCTCAAATTCCTCAGCTGAAGAAAATGGCTGACGGTAAGAAACCACAGAAGGGAGGAAAGAGGCCTGAGGTCAATACTGCTTTCGAGATTCCTGATGACATATACAAGGATTACTGCACTCCTGATGAGGCCAAATTTGGCAAGGAGGACAAAAATCAGCGCAAGGTGCACATACAAAGGATAGAGAGGAGATTGGCACGGGAATGGAGGGAGTACAGATATGTTACTCCCAAGTATATGAAGAAATTCGCTCTTAATCCTCCATGCCGAAGACCTCCATTGGCACCTGGCCAAGAAGCTGATCCCACCAGCCTCAAGCGTGGTGAGGACTATCCTGATGAATGGGCCAAGCGCTAGGCCAAGCTAGCCAAAATGGCTAAGGAAGCAGTGAGGAAATTTAATGAAGACTCTGCTACTGCTACTACCACTGTTGAGGCCTCTGCAAGCAAGCCAAAGAAGGCCATGGCAAAGAAGCCTGCTCATAAGCCAAGTGCTTCACTCCGAATGCCCTCACAGCCAAGTTCCTCAGCAATGCCCTCACGGCCAGATTCTTCAAAGCCCTCACGGCCAATTCCTCAAGCTGCTCCAGCTCTTTCAAAGTCCTCAGCTCCTCCGTCAAAATCCTCAGCACATGTGCATCTCGCCACATGCCAAAGGACAAAAGGCATCTCTATTGCCTCAGGAGCTTCTGCTAGTTCTTCAGCTCCACCAAATTCATCAAATGGCCCCTATCTGCTAAAGAAAAAGGCTACGGCTGGACGAGGCTCTCGACCAAGTCCTCAAAAGAAGCAGGTCGCCTTTCAAGTACCGTCCGATGACGAAGTTGATGATGAGGAACTCACCGAAATCATCAGAGACAGGCATCTCAGGGCTGCTAGAGCCAAATGCAGCAATGTGCCATTGATACTGGATCCGAAGTTGATCCTAGACTTCATCGACCTATGGCACAAGGATCCCGACACACCTTTGTCGGAGATGAACCTCACTCCTGGTCAAAGTCATGTATTGACTGCCTTCATTGATGAAGAAAAATGGAAATATGAACAGGGAAGGAGGGTGAAGAAAGCGCAGTACAAGAAAGAGCGCTTTCTAAAGCAAAACGTTCTGAAGCTTTCACCTGAAGAACTTGTTGTTCTTCAATCTGAGATCAAGCAACTAAGTGATGAATTTGATTGCTACTATGTTGACTGGCTTGGTGCTAAGGTCATATTTGTAAAGATAATTGAGAAGTTCACTTCCAATGTTGCAGCCCAACGCAACAAGAAAATCCTCAAGCTGAGGCATTAGCACAGCCTACTGAAGAGCATGCCAGCACCGCTGATGAAAATCAGGCTGCTGAAGAAACTCAGAGTACCAGGGCTGATGACTGCATTCCAGCCACCGAAGAAATTTCTAGGACAACCACTAGTGTTGCGCCTGAAGAAACTGAAGAAGTTAGAGCAACTGCATTAGTTGTGCCTGAAGTTATTGAACCAAATTCCTCTACTCCTCTTGCACCTACCCCAACTCCGATCCTTCCGTCTGCATCAGATGTGAAGAAGACCAAGGCTGCAGAGCGTGCAGCTGTGAAGAAAAGGTAGGCATCAACTGCATCAGATTCTTCAGCTCTGAAGAAGATGAACCGCTGACTAGCTCTTTTGACAATCCAATTGATGATGTTCCTATCTCATCCATTCCATCAAAGGACCTTGTTCCTTTTGATGAAGAATATGAGATCCCAACTGGATCTGATGATGACATTCCTTCTGCTGCTTCTTCAGAGCAGTTGGATGAAGAAATTGAAGCGGATGCAATCCCTTCAACCCCAATAGTCTCATCGCCCATGCCTCAATTCACTGCTGAAGAGGCCGGCGTTGAGGAAAAGAGTGAAGAAGAAGATGTTGTCGGATCTCAGGTTCTGGCAAAACCCTCAAGGTTCGAACACTGGGGTGCGCACGAAGATCTCCCCCTACCGAACCATGCCCTTAACCTCGCTACGATCTCTAAGGCTAGCTTGGAGAACTCGCAACACAGGAGACACAAGATTTATACTGGTTCGGGCCACCGTCGTGGTGTAATACCCTACTCCAGTGTGTGGTGGTGGATTGCCTCTTGGGCTGAGGATGAACAATACAAGGGGAAGAACAGCCTCCTGAGGCGAGGTGTTCTTGTGCTTGGTGAACTTGTGTGGGTGAGGATTACTCAAGATGAGATGCCTCCTACTATGGTGGCTAGTCCTATTTATAGAGGCCCTGGTCCTCTCCCCAAATATTGAGCGGGAAGGGAGCCAACAATGGCCAATTTGAAAGGGCACATCTAGTACAAGCTATCCTGACAAAAGCAGTCTTCGCCTGCAAAAGGATCTGGCGGTGACGCTGCCTTGGGCTCCATGGTGACCTCCGTCTTGCCGTCTTGCTGGTCTTGGTCTCGTTGCACCGATATGGAAACCTTTCCTTGACGCCTCGGTACTCCTCGCCTACGCTTGCCTCCTTAGCACCAAAGAGGAAATAAGGACACTATGCGCGCTGGCGCCCGCCTGGTCTCGATCGTCACGGCTCGTGTCACTAGATCGCGAGGTTTGCCCTGCCTTGATCTTTCCGCCCCTCGCGAGCTACCCTGGTGAGGCCGCTCCCGAGGAGGTCTTGTGTCGTCCGCCTCGCGAGGCTTGGCCCCTCGCGAGGGTCTTGAATGCTTGTTGGTGAAGATGGGTCGTACGGGCCCGCTCGCAGAGCCACGCCGTGGGCCGCAGGCAGGCAAGTCTGGGGACCCCCGTTCCTAGAACGCCGACAGATGTGGACATTGGGTGCACAACTCTAGTGTTGAACGATGACTTTTGGGAAAGTCAGCAGCCCAATTCTCCTCTGTTCACACCCCTACAACAAATTCCTCAGTCCCCTGTGAGTACTGAAGTACAGATGGGATCTGAAGAACCTCATGCCACACCGTCTGTTCATGAAGAGATTCCAGCCACTGGTGCTGAAGAAAATGTTAATGAAGAATTAAAGACCCTGGCTGCCACTGAAGAAGAAGCTGAAATTCCTCAGCCTGTTGATCCTGAGATTGCGATTCCTGAGGTGGTGATGCAATTGACCAATACCCCTCAGCCCAAGCCAAAGGATCCCTTCTCGAAGAAGCAGAAATTCAAGGTTGATGACTTCTTTGGCGAGCATGTGTTCTTCACAGACTATAATCCTTATGACTCTGCTCGTCTTAGAAGGAAGCGCTCCTGGACTGCCAGCCAAGCAAATTTTTATTCTTCACTGCTCTTCAACAAGCAAAAAGTCTTCGACCATGAGCATATTCCTCACATGGACATGGAATCATTGCCTTGTTTCACCCCAGTCCTCAGTGTGCTTCATGATGCAGGACTGCTGAACTTTTGCACGGATATTTGCGATTGGAATGAAGAGCTCATTCTTCAATTCTATGCAACTCTGAATATCACAGGCGATGCTGACGATGTGAACTCTTGGGTTTTGGACTGGATGACCGATAATACTCACTATAAAGCATTGGCCTCTGAATTACTTCACGCCCTGCCAATCAGTCCTCCCCTTGAAGGAGCTCGTTGCATGTACCATGAGCCTGAACTCACTGGACATTATATGCAAGTGCTAATGAAGCCTCTGAAGCCTGGTCAAGCCCCAAGGACCACATTCCTCGTGAAGGAATTGCTATATGTGCCAAGAACAGTCTATCGCATTTTGACGAAGACCTTGAGTCCTATCAAAGGCCACGACTCGACTGATGAAGAAGTCGTTGGCATCATGAAGAATCTGCTGTTCAACGTCATGCATGGCATTCCTGTCAACTATCATGATTTCTTCATGAGGACTCTGGCAAATGTTGCACTCTCTCCATTTGAGTTGAAGCCTTACGCACCTTGGATTATGAGATTCCTCAGAATAAGGTCTTCACTCAACTACAAGGTTGATTTTCAGAATCACCTCAGCTACTTGCCCCCAATTGAAGTCCTCAAGAGGACATTTTCCTTAGCTGATGAAAAGGGCAAGGCCGTTGCTGTTATTGATGAAGGCAATCGTCCATTGGATGGTCAGTTTCGCAAAGCTGCATCTTACTCCACCAATGATGATTCTGCTACTCATGATTCTGTCGCTAATGCATCAAAGCCAAATCCTCAAGCCACAGCTCCTAGAGTGATGACTGACCGTGAGCTTCTTCTTAGTCTTCACCAGAAGGTGGATTGAAACCACAAATGCGTTAAGCGTCGGTTTGGTTCTATTCTTCACAACATATTTGCTACACACAATGCGGTGAAGAAAAACCATTACTACCTCCATGAAGTCTTTAGTCGCACCTGGGTTGTCTTATCACATCTGTATGGTGAAGAAGATCTGAAGAAAATGGGTCTCAAGGAGGATTTTGACTGGTCTGCTCCTCCACCGAAGAAATTCAAGAAGGTCAGGGTTCCTTCCTTGGTGGCCTGCTCATATTCTTCATCAGGCGAAACCGATGAGCATGAAGACTTGGATGACACTGCGGCAGGCCCTACAACAACAAACGACCCCAACAATGCTGGCGCTCCCCCATCAACTTGATTTTCTTCAGGGGCGTTAGTCCTCATTTTTCGATCCTTTTGGTCATTCGATGAAAAAGGGGGAGAAATTTGAGTTAGTCTACAAGCGGGTCTACCTATATGGGTGTTTTTTTTGCAAAGTTACAACTCTCGTTCTTGTGAGATTTTATTCGATCGAGTTGTAAACATAAACTCTATGGTGGTCTGATACTTTTGCTAAGATTTTCTGCATGCTTATTCCTCATTAATGTTAATGTACACATGTTGAATTACATCGGTCATCATATTTCATCATGCATTTCAAATTCTTCATATTATATGTCAAATGCATGTATGAATTATAAGATATAGGGGGAGACCTCACTATGCACATCTTCAGGGGGAGTTCTTCTATATCTTGCAATCAAATTCCTCAATATCAGTACTTACACTTCATATGTTTATCCCCGTTGAAAACTTAACCTATATTGTCATCAATCACCAAAAAGAGGGAGATTGTAAGTGCATCTAGTGCCCCTTAGTGATTTTGGTGTATTGAAGACTTATAGGTTAAGGGACTAATGTGTTTTATGGGTGTACACAGGTCTATAAGTCTATGAGGAGTTCGATATTTACAGAGAAAGTCGACCCCTAAAAATGAATGTCTTCGACTGAAGACTTTGGATTTCTGAAGACTTTGAAAGTGAAGAAAATGGTGTGACCTTGAAGACTTGGCATTCATTCGAGGAACATGAAGCATGAAGACTTTTGTTTTCATAGTTTCATTTTCTCTTTCTTGAGTCATAGGAAACACCGTACCGTTAAAGGGGGTCAAGGAAATACTAAGGAAAAATTTCCAAGTGATGCTCAACTCAAATCCTACACCTACCAATCCCTTCGAGTGAAGCCATTGGAAATATCATACAACTCAGTCAATTTCTTTAGTGACAGAGAAGAAGTTCTTCTGGTCTCTGAGAATTTGTTACGGCGAGGAGTTAGGAATTCGCCGATCTTGGATTGCCTACGATGAGGATGAAAATGGAATGGAAACTTCCGTTTTCGGAGGAAAAATGGAAACAGAGAGGAAATATGAAAGCGAAACGAAATTTGCAAAAGGAAGTGGAAGCGGAATTTTTATGCGGAAGCGGAAACAAAAAGCGGGCGGTGTTTTCGGTGGAACATGCATGGAAATGGAACTTTCCATTTCCGTGAATATGGAATTTCTGTTTTTACTATAGACCTATAGCTGTTTTGTAGCCCAACCACCAAAGAGAACACAATGACACAATTAGTAGAATGGATCTAAGGCCCAACTCCTACTACCACACATGTACTCAGCTTGACCCTATACGCAATTTTCCAGTACTACTACAATACTATGCTAAGTTGCTAACATAATGATATTATCTTGTAGCCATGTGAACGACTCATTAAATTTGTTTGTTTTTGTGTGTATTTCTCTATGATTCAAGGGGTTTTTAAGTTTCGATCAATGCCTATTTCTGTTTCCGTATCCGCTTTGTATTCGCTCCATCTCCGTTTCCGGTAGTATCTGTTTCCATATTCATTTCCGGGGTTTCTGTATTCGTTTCCGCTTCTGCAAAGAAATGTGAAAACAAATATGATAGCACTCAGTTCCGTCCGTTTCCGCTCCGTTTTCATCCCTGTGAGGAACATGATAGCCCTGAGGAATTTGATACTCAAAATTCCGACCGTTGTTGTGCTATGCGCCAGCTGTCCCAAAATATCTACCCACCTAACGGTCATATCATTCAAGGGCATTTATGTCTTATCATGTCGGGCTGCTCCCTAGGCTGTAAATAGCCGCCCCCTACAACCACTAGATGGTTGGCTGCTCCGAGAGAAACTAACACTTGTCATTTGAGAGCATCCCATCCTCCCAGGACTTTGAGCGAAAATCATCAAGTGAGGAAACCCAAACCCAAACACCTACAAACAAAAAGTGATTGAGCATCACTGAAGAGATTGATCTTGCGTAGATCCGACGCTTGTTACCTTTGAAGACTTTGCTTCTTCCAGACGGTTAGGCGTCATGGTCTGAGCATCCAAGAGGAAATTGTGGATCGCCGAGTAACCGAGTTTGTGAAGGTTTGGAAGTCACCTGAAGACTTACCACGAGTGATTGGGCGAGGTATGTGTGACCTTAGCTCAAGGAGAATACGGTGATGATTGTGTGTCCGGGACTGTGTGTCCTCAGGTTTAAATACCTAGCCGCTCCAACCAGACGTACAACTGTCACAGCAGTCGAAACTGGTCTACCAAATCGTTGTCTTCACCAAGCCTACTGGTTCTATTTCCTCAACTCTTTCAGTTCCTCATTACTGTGTTGTGTGCTTGTTCATATCTGTTTGAAGACTTTAACTGAAGACTTTCTCAATTTCATTAGTTCAATTTCTTCAGTCTGTTTGTCTTCTTCCTATTTTATCCTGTGCTTACGCTTCCTGTACTCTGTGCGTGTTTACATTTCTTCATGATGACCATGCTTATGTTTTGCTACATTTGCATCTGAGTACTTATTCCGTTGCAAGTAGTTCTTCGCTTAGGAATTTTCTCACCCTGAAATTCCTTAGTGAATAATTCATAAAAATCGCCTATTCACCTTCCCTCTAGTCGATATAACGCACTTTCAAAATTTGCAAAATACATACGGATCTGAATGTGGCAGACCCGTTGACTAAACCTCTCTCACAAGAAAAACATGATCAGACCTTAGTACTCTTTGGGTGTTAATCACATGGCGATGTGAACTAGATTACTGACTCTAGTAAACCCTTTGGGTGTTGGTCACATGGCGATGTGAACTATGGGTGTTAATCACATGGTAATGTGAACTATTGGTGTTAAATCACATGGCGATGTGATCTAGATTATTGACTCTAGTGCAAGTGGGAGACTGAAGGAAATATGCCCTAGAGGCAATAATAAAGTTGTTATTTTATATTTTCTTATATCATCATAAATGTTTATTATTCATGCTAGAATTTTATTAACCGGAAACTTGATACATGTGTGGATACATAGACAAAACACCGTGTCCCTAGCAAGCCTCTACTAGACTAGCTCGTTAATCAAAGATGGTTAAGTTTCCTAACCATAGACATGTGTTGTCATTTGATGAATGGGATCACATCATTAGGAGAATTATGTGATGGACAAGACTCATCCGTTAGCTTAGCATAATGATCGTTCAGTTTTATTGCTATAGCTTTCTTCATGTCATATACATATTCCTTTGACTATGAGATTATGCAACCCCCGGATACAGGAGGAAGCCTTGTGTGCTATCAAACGTCACAACATAACTGGATAATCATAAAGATGCTCTACAGGTATCTCCGACAGTGTTTGTTGGGTTGGCATAGGTCGAGATTAGGATTTGTCGCTCCGAGTATCGGAGATGTATCTCTGGGCCCTCTCGGTAATGCACATCATAATAAGCCTTGCAAGGAATGTGACTAATGAGTTAGTTGCCGGATGATGCATTACGGAACGAGTAAAGAGACTTGCCGGTAATGAGATTGAACTAGGTATGAAGATACCGACGATTGAATCTCAGGCAAGTAACATACCGATGACAAAGGGAATAACGTATGTTGTCATTACGGTATGACCGATAAAGATCTTCGTAGAATATGTGGGAACCAATATGAGCATCCAGGTTTTACTGTTGGTTACTGACCGGAGAGGTGTCTGGGTCATGTCTACATAGTTCTCGAACCCGTAGGGTCCGCATGCTTAACGTTCGATGACGATTTTGTATTATATGAGTTATGTGATTTGGTGACCGAATGTTGTTCGGAGTCCCGGGTGAGATCACAGACATGACGAGGAGTCTCGAAATGGTCGAGAGGTAAAGATTCATATATAGGACGATAGTATTCGGACACTGGAAGTGTTCCGGGGGTACCAGGTACGTATCGGGTCACCGTTGAAGGGTTCTGCACCCCCCATCAAAGATATGGGCCTTATTGGGCCTAGGGCGGGACAGACCAGCCCCTTGTGGGTTGGTGCGTGCCCATATGGGCCGATCTAAGTGGAGAAAGGAAAAGGGGAGGAGGAAAGGACATAGAGGGAATAGGATTCCCCCTTCCTTTCCCCTCTCCCCTCTTTCCTTCCCTCCTCTGGAGATAAGGAAAGGGGGAGGCCGAATTGGAGGAGGCCCCCAAGTAGGATTCCTCCTACTTGGGGTGCCCCAAGGCTGCTCCCCTCCCTCTCCCACCTATATATACATGTGGAGGGGGCGCCTAGAACACACAACAAACATTGTTAGCCGTGTGCGGCGCCCCCCTCCATAGTTTACGCCTCCGGTCATATTCACGTAGTGCTTAGGCGAAGCCCTGGGCGGATCACTTCACCATCACCATCACCACACCGTCGTGCTGACGGAACTCTCCATCGACACTTTGCTGGATCAAGAGTTTGAGGGACGTCATCGGGTTGAACGTGTGCAGAACTCGGAGGTGTCCTACGTTCGGTGCTTGATGGCTCGGAACGAGAAGAAGTTTGACTACATCAACCGCGTTGTCAAACGCTTCTGCTTTCGGTCTACGAGGGTACGTGGACACACTCTCCCCCTCTCGTTGCTATGAATCTCCTAGATAGATCTTGTGTGAGCGTAGGATTTTTTTTTGAAATTGCATGCTACGTTCCCCAACAGTAAAAACTTTAGACATCTCTAAAATCTCTTTAACAACTCCCCCATAATCTTCACCCACACCTTGGTGAATGTGGTTGACCACCTGCTTACAGTCTGACGCCACCTGAATATCTTGCATGCCTAAATATTGGGCCAAAGCAAGTGCTTTTCTGCAGGCCAGGTCCTCCAATGTGGCCAGGTTGACGAGGCCTTGGATGACCGGTATCAAAGAGCCAAGGTATCCTCCATCCTGATCTCAACATATAGTTGCTGCCGTTCCAATGTTGTGGTTGACGGACACTTCCGCGTCAACATTGATCTTAACACATCCTTCGGTTGGAGGCACCCATCTTCGCCGAGCGCCATCTCGTTGTGTACTTGTTATCACATCTGGCTCCTCTGGAACATTCAACTATTCTAGCTCGGATATCAATTTCGCAACAAAAGCATGAGTAGCATAAGGACTCTAGTTGATCCCCTCGTGGATTAGCTTTCTCCGTGTGTACCATATTGCCATAAAGTGATTGTCATACGTATAAATTAATCATGCCCTAATACCTTCAACATGAGGAAGAGCAAACTTCACACAAATGCTCCAGTTGTTGCTATCATATGTTCCAACATGTCATGATCGACTAACACCCAGAGACATCGAGCCATTATACACTCAAGAAGGTTGTGCCTGCAAGAGTCTAGCGCCTCACATGCAAATCACTCCTCATGGTGTGACATGTTTCTATCCTTGCGAACATCCTTGGTGGGTAAGGAACTCTTGGCTAATCTCCATAGGAATGATTTTATCTTACATGGCTGGCACCATCACATTCCAAAGGGAAGACCACGACTTCTCCCAAACCGAAATGTTGGAAGATCCGGCCCGTTCTTCCAGCCAATCTTAGCGCCTTTATTGATTGCCACAATCATATGCTGAACGAGGAGAAGATTCTGTTCTTCTCAAAATTCCATGCCCAGAAATCTTCTATGGCCCTTGTACAAATTGGGATCTATAGTATAGCGGAGGCGTCATATGGCACCAAAACTTGCTGAATTAACTGAGTATTCCATCATGTGTTGCCCTCATATATTAGCTCGGACACTAGCTGCGGCGGCTAGGCAACCACAGATACAATCGGCTTCATGTTTTCCTGTCGTGGCATCCAACTCGTACCCCAAATTTGAGTCGTAGACCCAGTACCAATTCTTTGGATAAGCCCTGTTCTGAATGTGTCCCATCCATCCAACACTGATCGCCATAACTAAGAGGCATGATTTCCCAATTCTGCCAATAAGAAATCCACCTCCAGGTAATAAACCACTTTAAGAATTCTTGCACTCAATAGATCCACAAGGGAAAGAAACCACGACTCGATAGATCTGATACGTCCATTTTGCATCATGCTTTTATATCGATATTTATTGCATTATGGGCTGTTATTACACGTTGTGTCACAATACTTATGCCTATTCTCTCTTATTTTACAAGGTTTACATAAGGAGGAGAATGCCGCGCAATGGAATTCGAAATGGAAAAGGAGCAAATATTAGAGACCTATTCTGCACAACTCAAAAGTCTTGAAACTCCATGAAAGTCATTTTGGAAATAATAAAAATATCTAGCGGAAGAAGTTCACGGAGGGGCCCACTGTCTCACGAGGGTGGGCGCGCCCTACCCCCCGGGCGCGCCCCTACCTCGTGGGCCCCTGTTGGCTCTCGATGCCCATATTCTGCTATATGAGGTCTTTCGATGAGGAAAAATCATAAGCAACCTTTGGAATGAAACTCCGCCGCCATGAGGCGGAACATTAGCGGAACCAATCTAGGGCTCCGCAGAGCTGTTCTGAGAGACACTCCCTCGGGAGGAAATCATCGCATCGCCATCACCAACGCTCCTCTCATCGGGAGAGGCAATCCCCATCAACATCTTCACCAAACCATCTCATCTCAAAACCCTAGTTCATCTCTTGTATCCAATTCTTGTCTCCAAGTCCGGGTTGGTACTAGTAGGTTGCTAGTAGTGTTGATTACTCCTTGTAGTTGATGCTAGTTGGTTTATTTGGTGGAAGATCATATGTTCAGATCCTATATGCATATTATTACCCCTCTGATTACGAGCATGAATATAGTGTGCTGAAATTTACTGTCACTTGTTACTATGGAAAGTAATCCTCTGACGGCCTTGTTCGGGGTATCTTCACCCGACCAAGAAACAAAGAGTTGCTCCTCAACCTCTTGAACCTCTTGAAAATGAAAATACTCCTTTTGAATTTCCTTCGGGTATGGTAGAAAAACTGCTAGCTAATCCTTTTGCAAGAGATGGAACCAAGCATCCTTGTAACGCCCGGATAATTAAGCTACAGTAATCCCTGCTAATGATGCCACGTCACCTCGATTCTTGTGATTAAACTCACGTTGATTCAACCGGTTCAAATTCAAATTGAAAACATAGGCAAACAATAAAAGTTTTCAAAATTAAAACTAAAATGTTAGGGGTTGTCAAATATTACAAAGTTAATTATGGTGGGCGCACACATTTTTGTAAAGTGTCTGGATATTTTAAATAAATTAAAACAGAAAAGGAAAAATAAGAAAAGCAAAATAAAACAAAAAAAGGGGAGAGAAAGAAAACCCCATCGGCCCAAGCCAGGCCAAGCCCACTGCCCAGCCGGCCAGCCTGGCCCGCCCACCCCTCACTCCCTTATCCCCCTCCCGGTCGGCAAACCCTAGCCGACCGCCCCATTCCCCGATCCCTTCTCCTCCTCCATTGATCTGGATCGGCCGCCCGATCCGTCGCCCCCCCCCTCCCGCCGGCGACCCGCCGCCCGTCCTCGCCTCCTCCCCTCCTCCCGGCCAAGCCTTGGCGCCAGAGCCCTCCTCGTCGCCTCGGGGCCGTCCCGACCCCACCCCACCTCGCCGGATCTGCACGCCACCGCCCCGTCACCGTCAGCTCCTCCCCGCCCTCCTCCTCGCCGGTCGCCCCCGACCGCCCCCGAGCTGGTTCCCGAGACCCTACGTCCCCCACCGTGAGCTCTTCCCCCCATCGGTCCCCTCTCTCCCCTCGTCTCCCTCCCGAACGCCACCGCTCCCCGTCGCCGGCTCGGCCTCCCCATGAACCTCCCTCCCTCGCCGGACCTTCCCTCCCCCCCCGGAGCTCCTCCCGCCTCGGCGCCCTTCGGGAGGCCCGTGCTTGGCCCGCCCCCCCGCCACCACCAACCACGGCCCGGCGAAGCACGCCGCGCCGAGGCCGCCCGTCGCCGCCAGCCCGGTTGCCGTACCGCACCTCGCGCCTCCCTCTCGCCCGTCTGGCCACCCCGGCCCCGTGTACGCTCCCGACGAGCTCCTGAACCCCACCGCCTCCGCCGCTTCGCCCGCCGTTTCCGGCCGAAATCTGGCCGTGCCCTTGCCACCGATGGACGCGGGCGTCCTCTCCCCATTCGAACGCGCGCCCGCCCTTTTGGCGGCGGACGACGATTTCGGCGGTCGGCGCCTCCTCCACGTTTTGGCTCGCCGAGCCAACTCGACACTGCAGAGCGACGTGGCCGACCAGGGCCACCGCTGACCTTGATCAGTGGGCCAGGCCCCCCCCCGCCGACACATTGACTCGGTCGGTGGGTGACCACCACCCCCTCACCATCGACATGGGGACCCCACCCCTTAGCGTTTTGAATAAAAGAAAAAAGGAAAAAGGAAATTAAATAAACATAATTAATAAAAAATATAATTAATTAATTAATTAAGCAAATAATTAATTTAATTAATCTGATTAATTAACCTAATGACTAATTAACCTAATTAACTATTGTTAATTAAACTAAACTAAGGTAATTAGTTAGCAGTATGATGAGCAGGACCCACATGTCGGGGTTGACCTAGTCAACCACGTTGATCTTGACGTCGGCATGACATCATCTTGGCGTCATAAATACATTTTTTCGAATTAATTAATTAATTAATTAAATTCTAGAAATTAATAAAATCTTTAAAAATCATATCTTTTAATCCGTAACTCGGATTAAAATATTTTCAACATGAAAGTTGCTCAGAACGACGAGACGAATCCGGATACGCAGTCCGTTCGTCCGCCACACACCCCTAACCTATCGAACCTGCAACTTTCCCCCTCCGGCTCCTCTGCCCGAAAACACGAAACACCGGGAATACTTTCCCGGATGTTTCCCCCCTTAACCAGTACCACCTCATACCACGTTAGGGCACGCCTAGCATCGCTACTTGTCATGTCATGCATCGATATGCATCTGTTTACTTGGTATTCATTGTTTCTTCCCCCTCTTCTCTCCGGTAGACTACGAGACCGACGCTGCTGCTGCCCAGTTCGACTACGGTGTTGACGGCCCCTCCTTGTCTGAGCAACCAGGCAAGCCCCCCTTGATCACCAGATATCGCCTACTCTTCTCTATACTGCTTGCATTAGAGTAGTGTAGCATATTCTTTTTCGAGATACTCCTATCTTGCTGCATAGCTTTGTCCTTGTTACCATCATTGTTACCTTTACCGCAATCCTATATGCTTAGTATAGGATGCTAGTACATTCATCTGTGGCCCTACATTCTTGTCCGTCTCACCGTGCTATACTATCGGGCCGTGATCACTCGGGAGGTGATCACGGTATATACTATATTACTTTATACATGATACATGTGGAGACTAAAGTCGGGTCGGTGGTGGAGCACCCATGAGTGGATCTTGAGGCGGAGCGGCAGGCAGGTTGAGACCGCCTAGGAGAGAGGTGGGCCTGGCCTGTTCGGCGTTCATGGTTACTTAACACGCTTAACGAGATCTTGGTATTTGATCTGAGTTGGCTCTGAGCTTATACGCACTAACCATCTACGGGAGTAGTTATGGGTATCCCGCGCGTCGTGGTATCGGTAAAGCACTTCAGACGTCGGCGGACGAGCGGCGCGCGCCGGATTGGATCTGAACGCCTGCTAGGCTAGGTCTGCTTCGCGCCTCGCATAGCGTCTTGGTGTGCTCGAGGCGATGGGCCCGGACCCTGCGCGCTTAGGTTTAGACCGGCGTCTTGGCCTCTCTGTTGAGCCTAGGTGGGGCTGCGACGTGTTGATCTTCAGCGGCGGGCATGACCCAGAAAGTGTGTCCGGCCAAATGGGATCAAGCGTCTTTGGGTAAGATGGTGCACCCTGCGGGAAGTTAATCTATTGAATAGCCGTGATCTTGATAACAGGGCGACTTGGAGTTGTATCTTGAGCTTATGACAACTAGAACCGGATACTTGATAAAACACACCCTTCCAAGTGCGGATACAACCGGTGGTCGCTCTCTCTCGTGGATATGAGGAGGGATCGCGGGTAGGATTATTGCTATGTGATGTTACTTGGAGGACTTCAGTTTGTCCTCTTCTACTGTTGCAAGACAGGTGACGAGCGTAGTCTTCGATAAGACTAGCTATCCCCTCTTATTACGGCATTCTGCAGATTCACCCCACCGATATGGCCCTTTACATATATCCATGCATATGTAGTGTAGCTCCTTGCTTGCGAGTACTTTGGATGAGTACTCACGGTTGCCTTGTTCCCCCTTTTCCCCTACCTCTACTCGATTGCTGCAACCAGACGATGGAGCCTAGGAGCCAGACGCCACCGTCGATGACGACTACTACTCTGGAGGTGCCTACTACTACGTGCAGCCCGCTGACGACGACCAGGAGTAGCTAGGAGGATCCCAGGCAGGAGGCCTGCTCCTCTTTCGATCTGTATCCCGCTTTGTGCTAGCCATCTTATGGCAACTTGTTTAACTTATGTCGTACTCGGATATTGTTGCTTCCACTGACTTCGTCTATGATCGAGCACTTGTATTCGAGCCCTCGAGGCCCCGGGCTTGTATTATGATGCTTGTATGACTTATTTTATTTGTAGAGTTGTGTTGTGATATCTTCTCGTGAGTCCACGATCTTGATCGTACACATTTGCGTGCATGATTAGTGTACGATTAAATTGGGGCGTCTGAAGTTGGTATCTGAGCCATTCGCTGTAGGAATCCCCTTCCACACTCCTTGGCGAAGTTGAGTCTAGACATTGCAAAACTTTTACTAACTTGGCTGTGTGCCTTACGGGCCCACGTCGCCATCGGGTGGTACTAGGATCTTTTAGTCCTCGACCTTTACTCTGGGACTCTGAACTCTCTTCTACTCGGGTTAAACGATTTTACTAACTAACACTAGGATCCCGTGACCTCATTCACCCCAAAGTTGGATAAAGCCATAGTTGTTTCTTGGAATTGTATTTTGATCAATTTCCACACCGTCATTTGACTCCTTTGAAGCGTCTTTGTTTTCAGATGGAACCCACGAGGCAGGTCGTGCGCCACACGACGGCCATTGGTGCCTCGGGATCACTGCGGTGCTAGCCGAGATGATGACCTATCCGGGTTATCGCTGGCACCCCGAGTACACCGTCTATGAGGAGTACCAGGACTATAACCGGGAGCAGATGCAGCGCCATCGTCCACCTCTACTCTCGGGAGTATGACTCCACTCTTCGTGCCGCACACCACACATGGTGTTGGGGTGACTATCGATATGGCGAGTCCACGATGTTGCTTATGCTGCTCGACACGTCTTCGTGCGAGTATCGAGAGTTGGACACCTCCCCTTGAGCACATTGCTATCGCGTCGATGTTGGTGAGGAGGGTTACTACACTGCTGCCTACTCCATCGTCACCAGAGAGCCTTCTACCATCGAACTTTGTTACGCATGTCGATGGGCTGGATCGAGCTAACCGAGCTCTTTCGCCATGAGTTGTACATCACCCGTCGGCACCTTTACCGTGCTCGACGCTGATGCACCCTTTGTCGATCCAGAGCTGCCACGTTCTGCGATCTACCCAGCCAGACCGTGATGCCCCGGGTGTCGGTTGGCGGGCGTGGGGGCTACTCTCCGCGCTTGGCCCTCTTACGCCACTTGGGCGTCGGATTCAGCACGAGTATCCGCGGCCCCAGTGTCACCGACGTGGAGGACTATCCGCTGCCACACTACCAGCTTTCGAGCTACACTACCTCCGCGATGATGCGTGGGACTGATGTAGACTTGCTTGTTAGTGTTAGATGCATTCGCCATGAGCTGCGTGCCGCCTATGATGTCTTAGTCTATGTCTTGAACTCTATGTATCGAACTCTATGCATGATCCCTTTTGTAAGATATGCCACTACTATGTAGTTCCTATCGTCTTTGCTTTCATTATGCATGTTTCATCATGAATGATTCCTGTCCTTTGCTTAATTTCTCAAATGCTGAACTACCTGTTATATAATAGCGGGATGGTTAGGCCAGCTGGTCGTGGTCGTGGTGGCAACTTCCCACCACCGCCGAGTACATGGCTGGTATGATCCAACAGCTTGAGATGAATCGCCAATTCATGGAAAACATGATGGCTCAGTTTCCTCGCCCCAATATGAACCAGCACCCAAACGCAACAACTCTGCAGGATTTCATACGCTGAACCCCAGCGTGTACCGCAGCTCAACCCAGCCCATTTGGATGTTGATGGTAGCTCCGTGACATCACCTATGAGATGGAGTCTGCGATGTAGCCCCTGCCAGCTATGTCACTTTTGCTTCCTTCTTCCTGAAGGGACCCGCAGCTCAATGGTGGGACAGCCACAGGCTTACTCTGCCGGTTGGAACACTCCTCACCTGGCCAGACTTCCAAGCTGCCTTCCGTGCCCATTTCATCCCTCAAGGGGTCATGGACCGGAAAAAGCGAGAGTTCCGCAACCTCACCCAAGGCAACAAGACTGTTGAAGCTTATCAGCGAGAGTTCTTGGACTTGTCTCGCTATCTTTGAAGAGGATATCGCAACGATGCACGCAGACAAGAGAAGTTCCGTGACGGCCTTCAAGTCGACATCAAGCTCGCACTTCTAGTGCACGACTTTGCTGATTTCGCCACCTTGGTGAACAAAGCTATCAATGTCGAAACTGGTGCTGCAGGAATACCAGAGCTCTAACAGCGCAACTGCGACACGGGCTCATCTTGGGCCCGTCCTCGCAGGCGTAAGATATGGATTCCCAACAGCATGTACCAGCCGAATGCACTGCTCCAAGGCAGAACTATGCTGCACCTCGTCCGCCTACTTCAACTAAGCAGCCAAGCTTCCAGCTCCACCACCCCAAGCTCCTGTTCCCACTCCCAATAATGGTTTGTGCTTCGTGTGGACAACGAGGGCACCGTGCTAGAGAGTGCAACCAGAACCGAATCAGTGGCCCTTCCAAAGAATGGCCGTGGAAACACCCAGCCCCGCAACAACACCGCCAAGCCTTATGGTCGAAGTTCAGGCCAACCACGTTGATCCGAGCGAAGCTCAAGACCAACTCACTCTTGTGATGGGTACACTTCTCGTAAATTCAGTACCGCATGTGCTTTATTTGATCTGAGGGCATCGCATTCATTCATGTCGAAGATTTTGCATTCATGCATGGCATTAAAAGTGAAGACATGAATGCTTCACTATTAGTACACACCCTGCGGGCCAATGTCGAACCTCCGTGATTTGCAGCGATGTCCCGTTGAAATCGAAGACTGGAATTCCTTGTCTCTCCCATCGTCTTTGAAGTCTTGTAGCATTGACCTCATTCGGGAATGAATTGGTTAAAGGCGCATATCTGCTTCCATAGTTTGCGCCACGAAGACCGTCCATCTGCTACACCTTGGATGAAATAGTCACTTACCAAGCTCATCTGGTGCAAAATGCCGAGGCAAAGCTCTATGCATTGAATGCATTGAGCGCTGCACCCTCGAGGGCATTGAAAACATTCACAATCGTTCGCGATTTCCAAGGCGTCTTTCTGAAGAACTTCCAGGATTCCCCACCTAGAGCTGTCGAATTCGTCATCAACTTGAAACCAGGCACCACTCCTATAGCCAAGCGACCCTACAAGATGCTGCCACATGAACTCCTTGAGCTAAACGAGGAAATCGACAAATCTCTTCAAAGTGGTTTCATTTGCCCAAGTTGCTCTCCTTGGGGAGCACCTTCTCTCTTTGTCAAGAAGAAGGATGGGACAAACCGATTGGTCCAAGACTACCGTCCCATAAATCAAGCTACCATTCAGAATAAGTATCCTCTTCCTCGGATCAATGATCTTTATGATCAACTTGCTGGTTCATCAGTGTTCTCTAAACTCGACTTGAGGTTGGGTTACCACCAGATCCGTGTTCGTGAGGAGGATATCCCCAAGACCGCATTTGTGACTCGTTATGGTTCATACGAGTACACCGTCATGTCTTTCGGCTTAACCAATGCTCCAGCTACCTTCTCTCGCCTGATGAACTATATATTCATGGATTACCTCAACAAGTTTGTCGTGGTTTATCTGGATGATATCCTGATATTCTCCAAGAATGAAGAAGAACATGCTGAACATCTTCGTCTTGTGCTGGAAAAGTTACGAGAGCATCAACTCTATGCCAAGTTCTCCAAATGTGAATTCGGCTTCCGAAGTAACCTATCTTGGACATGTCATCTCTAAGGATGGTATTGCCGTCAACCCCGAAAGAGTTCAGGCTATTCTTTATTGGACTCCTCCAAGAGCGTTAAGCAAGTCGGTTTTCTCGGTCTCGCCACTATTGCCGTCGATTAAGTGAGAACTTCTCCAAGATTGCCGACCTCGACTAACTTTGTTGCATAAGGGCGTCAAATTCAATGGATGATAGATGTCGGGAAAGTTTCCAGCACTCAAGGACAAGTTGACTTACGCCCCATGCTAGCTCCTCCCGATACCAAGAAGGACTTCGTCATTTATCGCGACGCTTCCGTCAAGGATTAGGCGGTGTCCTAATGCAAGAGCGCAAAGTGGTTGCTTATGCCTCTCGACAATTGCGCCCTCACGAAGAGAACTACCCAGTTCACGACCTCGAGCTTCTTGCTGTCATTCATGCGCTAAAGCAATGGCGACATTACCTTCTCGTGTCGTTGCGAGATCTTCACCGACCACCAAAGTCTGAAGTATCTGCTTACTCAGCCAGACCTGAACCTCCGTCGGCCAGAGATGGATGGAGACTGCATGACTTTGATTTGGGTATTTCCTATATGCCGAGCAAGGCTAATGTAATGGCTGATGCCTTGAGCCGCAAGTCTTCTCAAGAACCACCTTGAGTTCACAAAGTTCAGCCCTCACTTGTTGAAGAATTGAAAGCTGAACCTCCATATTGTTCCTCCGGTGCACTCGCTCCCCTCCTCCGGAGTTCCGCAAGATGAATCTCCGTGTTGTTTCCTGTGGTTCCTCTATACCTGGTTGTTGAACCCGATCTCGTGGGCACCATAAAGACAATGCAGGGATTTGACTCAAGTCTACAAGATTAAGCGCGACCTCAAAGAAGGAAATCCTCATTCTTCACTATTGCGATGATGGCGCCTTGTACTTCAAAGGCCGCCTAGTGGTGCCGTGTAAGAAGGAAAACCTGAATATGACTCGAGAAGGTTATGAAAGAAGCTCATGATACGCCTCTATGTATCCATCCCGGTAGTACAAAGATGTATCAAGACATTCGCCGAGATTCCGTGGTCTAATATGAAGCAAGACATTGCTCGCTATGTTCTTTGAGTGTGACGTTTGCCGTCGTATCAAAGCGTAACATCAAAGGCCTCTTGAACTCTGCAACCTATCTCTATTCCTGAATGGAAATGGGACCACGTTGAAATGGACTTCGCCATCGGATTTCCCAAATCGCAGAAAGGTAATGATGCTATTCTTGTCGTCATTGACCGGCTTTCTAAAGTTGCACATTTTCTGGCGGTCAAAGAAACGATCACTGCTAGTCAGCTTACAACGCTCTATATGTCCAGAATTGTTTCACTTCACGGTATTCCACTGGTTATCAGTTCGGACCGTGGCAGCTTATTCACTTCAAGATTCTGGGCAAGTTTTCAAGAAGCTATGGGGACTCATTTATCCTTCAGTACTGCGTTTCATCCGCAGTCACAAGGGCAAGTTGAACGTGTCAACCAAGTTCTCGAAGACATGCTTCGAGCTTGTGTTATTTCCTTCGGCAAGAAGTGGGAGGTATCTCTCCCGTATGCGGAGTTCTCTTATAATAATAGCTATCAAGCTAGCCTGAAGATGGCCCCCTTCGAAGTGTTATATGGACGAAAGTGTCGAACCCTCTCGAACTGGTCGAAATCGGGAACGCCCACTCTTGGTCCGGATATTATCCAACATGCCAAGAACAAGTCCGCATTATTCGCGAGAATCTCAAGACTGCTCGATCACGCAAAAGAGTAATTATGACCGTCATCACAAAGACATGGTCTATCAACTTTGGCGAAAAGGCCTATCTTCGTTACACCAATGAAGGGTGCTCACCGCCGGGATCAAGGGCAAGCTAGCTCCTCGCTATATTGGCCCATTCACTATTCTCGAAAGGCGTGGAAAAGTGGCATATCAACTGGAGCTTCCGACGAACCTTTCTCAGGTTCACGATGTGTTCCACGTGTCACAACTCCGACGCTGCTTCAAGGACCCAATCCGAGCAGTGGAACATGAAGTGCTCGAATTACAACAGACCTCTCCTATAAAGAGCATCCGGTCCGCATTCTCGACCAAGCTGAACGCCGCACACGGCCGAAGGCGATCAAGGTCCTCAAGGTTTCAGTGGTCAAATCACTCAAATCGGCCACACAGGAACGCGAGGATCGTCTTGAGATGAATACCCGCACTCTTCCTTCTACCTCCTAAATCTCGGGGCGAGATTTCTTGTAGTGGAGGAGATTTGTAACGCCGGATAATTAAGCTACAATAATCCTCGCTAATGATGCCACGTCACCTCGATTCTTCGTGATTAAACTCACGTTGATTCAAACCGGTTCAAATTCAAATTGAAAACATAGGCAAACAATAAAAGTTTTCAAAAATTAAAACTAAAATGTTCGGGGGTTGTCAAATATTACAAAGTTAATTATGGTGGGGTGCACACATTTTTGTAAAGTGTCTGGATATTTTAAATAAATTAAAACAGAAAAGGAAAAATAAGAAAAGCAAAATAAAACAAAAAAAGGGGAGAGAAAGAGAAACCCCCACTGGCCCAACTGGGCCAAGCCCACCTGGCCCAGCCGGCCAGCCCCTGGCCCGGCCCACCCCCTCACTCCCTTATCCCCCCTCCCCCGGTCGGCAAACCCTAGCCGACCGCCCCATTCCCCGATCCCTTCTCCTCCTCCCTTGCACGGTCTGGATCGGGCCGCCTGATCCGTTGCCCCTCGACGCCGGCGACCACCCGCCCGTCCCTCACCTCCTCCTCCTCCCCGACCAAGCAGGCGCCCGAGCCCCCTCATCGCCTCGGGGTCGTCCCGACCCCACCCCACCTCGCCGGATCCGCCGCGCCACCGCCCGTCGCCGTCGAGCTCCTCCCGCCTCCTCCTCGCCAGTGCGCCCCGACCGCCCAGAGCTGGTTCCCGAGACCCACGCCCCCACCGTGAGCTCTTTCCCCCCATCGGTCCCCTCTCTCCCTCGTCTCCCTCCCGAACGCCACCGCTCCCGTCGCCCGGCTCAGCCGCCCCGCGAACCTCCCTCCTCCTCGGGACCTTCCCCCCCTGGAGCTCTCGCCTCGGCGCCCTCAGAGGCCCGTGCCGAGCCGCGCCCCCTTTTCCACCACGAACCACGGCCCGGCGAGCATGCAGCGCCCGAGGGCCGCCCGTGCCCACAGCCGGGCCGGGTTGCACGCCGCCGCACCCGCCTCCTCTCTCTCCGCCCTGCCACCCCCGGCCCCGAAGCGCGCTCCCGACGAGCTCCCGAACCCCACCGCCCGCCTCCGCCGCTCGCTGGCGCTGCTTCGGCCGAAGTCCGGCCGTGCCCTTACCACCGATGGACGCGGCGTCTTCCCATTCGAACGCGCCCGCCCGCCCTTTTGGCAGCGGACGACGATTTCGGCGAGGTCGGCGCCTCCTCCGCCGGCGTTTTGGCTCACGAGCTAACTCGACCGCAGCCGACGTGGCCGACCAGGCCACCGCTGAGCATCGATGGGTGGGCCCAGGCCCCCCGACTGTTGACTTCGGTCACCAATGACCGACCACCTCACATCGACATGGGGACCCCACCCCGAACGTTTTGAATAAAAGAAAAGGAAAAGGAAATTAAATAAATATAATTAATAAAAATAAAATTAATTAATTAAGCAAATAATTAATATAATTAATCCTGATTAATTAACCTAATGACTAATTAACCTAATTAACTACTGTTAATTAAACTAAACTAAGGTAATTCGTTAACAGAGTATGACGAACGGGACCCACATGTCAAGGTTGACCTAGTCAACCATGTTGACTGCTGACGTCAGCATGACATCATGCTGACGTCATAAATACATTTTTTCGAATTAATTAATTAATTAATTAAATTCCAGAAATTAATAAAATCTTTAAAAAATCATATCTTTTAATCCGTAACTCGGATTAAAATATTTTCAACATGAAAGTTGCTCAGAACGACGAGACGAATCCGGATCGCAATCCGTTCGTCCGCCACACACCCCTAACCTATCGAACCTGCAACTTTCCCCTCGGCTCCTCTCAAGACGAAAACATCGAAACACCGGAATACTTTCCTGATGTTTCCCCTTAACCAAGACCACCTCATACCACGTTAGGGCACGCCTAGCATCGCTACTTGTCATGTCATGCATCGATATGCATCTGTTTACTTGGTATTCATTGTTTCTTCCCCCTCTTCTCTCCGGTAGACTACGAGACCGACGCTGCTGCTGCCCAGTTCGACTACGGTGTTGACGGCCCCTCCTTGTCTGAGCAACCAGGCAAGCCCCCCCTTGATCACCAGATATCGCCTACTCTTCTCTATACTGCTTGCATTAGAGTAGTGTAGCATGTTACTGCTTTCAGATACTCCTATACTGCTGCATAGCCTGTCCTTGTTACCACTGTTGTTACCTTTACCTCCAATCCTATATGCTTAGTATAGGATGCTAGTACATTCATCTGTGGCCCTACATTCTTGTCCGTCTGCCGTGCTATACTATCGGGCTGTGATCACTCGGGAGGTGATCACGGGTATATACTATATTACTTTATACATGATACATGTGGAGACTAAAGTCGGGTCGGCTGGTGGAGCACCCGCGAGTGGATCTTGAGGCGGAGCGACAGGGCAGGTTGAGACCGCCTAGGAGAGAGGTGGGCCTGGCCCTGTTCGGCGTTCGCGGTTACTTAACACGCTTAACGAGATCTTGGTATTTGATCTGAGTTGGCTACGAGCTTATACACACTAACCATCTACGCGGGAGTAGTTATGGGTATACCGGCGTCGTGGTATCGGTAGAGCACTTCAGACGTCGGCGGCCAGCTGCTGCGGCCGGATTGGACTGGAACGCTGCTAGGCTAGGTCTGCTCGGCCGCCCTCAACGCGTGTGTGTGTGCTCGGGCGATGGGCCCGCACCCTGCGCGCTTAGGTTTAGACCGGCGTGTTGGCCTCTCTGTTGAGCCTAGGTGGGGCTGCGGCGTGTTGATCTTCCGCGGCGGGCATGACCCGAGAAAGTGTGTCCGCCAAATGGGATCAAGCGTCTTTGGGTAAGATGGTGCACCCTGCAGGAAGTTAATCTATTCGAATAGCCGTGATCTTGATAATGTGACGACTTGGAGTTGTACCTTGAGCTTATGACAACTAGAACCGGATACTTGATAAAACACACCCTTCCAAGTGCCAGATACAACCGGTGGTCGCTCTCTCTCAGGGATATGAGGAGGGGATCGTCGGGTAGGATTATTGCTATGTGATGTTACTTGGAGGACTTCAGTTTGTCCTCTTCTACCTGTTGCAAGACTAGCTATCCCCCTCTTATTCTGGCATTCTGAAGTTCAGTCCACTGATATGGTCCTTTACACATATATCCATGCATATGTAGTGTAGCTCCTTGCTTGCGAGTACTTTGGATGAGTACTCACGGTTGCCTTGTTCCCCATTTTCCCCTACCTCTACTCGATTGCTGCAACCAGCGATGGAGCCAGGAGCCGACGCCACCGTCGATGATGACTACTACTGGAGGTGCCTACTACTACGTGCAGCCAGCGACGACGACCGGGAGTAGCTAGGAGGATCCTGTGCAGAGGCCTGCTCTCTTCGATCTGATCCCGGTTTGTGCTAGCCATCTTATGGCAACTTGTTTAACTTATGTCTGCGTACTCAGATATTGTTGCTTCCTGACTTCGTCTATGATCGAGCACTTGTATTCGAGCCCTCGAGGCCCCCGGCTTGTATTATGATGCTTGTATGACTTATTTTATTTGTAGAGTTGTGTTGTGATATCTTCCCGTGAGTCCCTGATCTTGATCGTACACATTTGCGTGCATGATTAGTGTACGATTAAATCGGGGGCGTCACAATCCTGATGAGCACCTAATATATGTGGATGAAGTTTGTGGATTATTTAAGCTTGCAGGTATACCCGATGATGTTGTCAAGAAGAAGGTCTTCCCTTTATGTTTGAAGGGAGATGCATTGACATGGTATAGGCTATGTGATGATACAAGATCATGGAACTACAGACGATTGAAATTGGAATTTCATCAGAAATTTTATCCTATGCATCTTGTTCATCGTGATCGTAATTATATATATAATTTTTGGCCTCGTGAAGGAGAAAGCATCGCTCAAGCTTGGGGGAGGCTTAAATCAAAGTTATATTCATGCCCCAATCATGAGCTCTCGAGAGAAATAATTCTTCAAAGTTTTTATGCTCGGCTTTCTGAAAATAATCGCACCATGCTCGATACTTCTTGTGCTGGCTCTTTTATGATGAAGACTATTGAATTCAAATGGAATTTATTGGATAGAATTAAAGGCAACTCTGAAGATTGGGATCTCGACGAAGGTAAGGAGTCAGGTATGAAACCTAAATTTGATTGTGTTAAATCTTGTATGGATACCGATGTTTTCCGTAAATTTAGCACTAAATATGGACTTGACTCTGAGATAGTAGCTTCTTTCTGTGAATCTTTCGCTACTTATGTTGATATCCTCAAGGAGAAGTGGTTTAAATATCATCCTCCCATAGAAGTAAAAGTAGTTGCACCTACTAAAGTTGAAGAAAAGACTGTCACTTATAATGATCCTGTTGTTCCTACTTCTTATGTTGAGAAACCACCTTTCCCTGTTAGGATAAAGGATCATGCTAAAGCTTCAAATGTGGTTCATAAAAGCAATATCAGAACTTATACACCTCCTGGGCAAGTTAAAGTAGTATTGCTATTGTTAAAGATCTCTTGTCTGATTATATTGATGGGCATGTTATTCAATTCTGCGGTGAAACTGCTAGAATTGCCAAACCGTGTGCTAAAAATAAACATAGACCTGTGGTAGGCGTGCCTGTTATTTCTGTTAAAATAGGAGATCATTGTTATCATGGCTTATGCGATATGGGTGCTAGTGCTAGTGTTATACCTTATGACTTATATGAAGAAATGAAGCATGAAATTGCACCTGCTGAGTTAGAAGATATTGATGTTACGATTAAACTTGCCAATAGAGATACTATATCAGCAATGGGAATTGTTAGAGAAATTGAAGTCTTGTGTGGGAAAACTAAATATCCTGCTGATTTTCTTGTTCTTAGTTCCCCACAAGATAGCTTTTGTCCCATTATATTTGGTAGACCCTTCTTGAATACTGTCAATGCTAAGATAGACCGCGAAAAGAATGTTGTTACTATTGGTTTGGATGATATGTCCCATGAGTTTAATTTCTCTAAATTTAGTAAACAACACCGTGAAGAAGAATTGCCTAGTAAGGATGAAATTATTGGTCTTGCTTCTATTGCCGTACCTCCTAGTGATCCTTTAGAACAATATTTGCTAGACCATGAAAATGATATGTTTATGAATGAAAGAAGGGAAATAGATGAAGTATTCTTTAAATAGGAACCTCTTCTGAAACACAATTTGCCTGTTGAAATCCTAGGGGATCCCCCTCCACCCAAGGGTGATCCTATGCTTGAGCTTAAACTGTTGCCTGATAATCTTAAATATGCTTATCTTGATGAAAAGAAGATATATCCTGTTATTATTAGCGCTAACCTTTCAGAGCATGAAGAAGAAAGATTATTGAAAACTCTGAAGAAGCACCGTGCTGCTATTGGATATACTCTTGATGATCTTAAGGGCATTAGTCCCACATTATGTCAACATAAAATAAATTTGGAAGAAGATGCCAAACCAGTTCGTGATCATCAACGAAGGCTTAATCCTAAAAAGAAAGAAGTGGTGAGAAAAGAAATACTAAAGCTTCTAGAGGCAGGTATAATTTATCCCGTTGCTGATAGTCAGTGGGTAAGTCCTGTCCATTGTGTCCCTAAGAAGGGAGGTATTACTGTTGTTCCTAATGATAAAGATGAATTGATCCCGCAAAGAATTATTACAGGTTATAGGATGGTAATTGATTTCTGTAAATTAAATAAGGCTACTAAAGATACACATTATTGCTTTCTAGATGGTTATTCTGGTTTCTCTCAGATACCTGTGTCAGCTAAAGATCAATCAAAGACTACTTTTACATGCCCTTTTGGTACTTTTGCTTATAGACGTATGCCTTTTGGTTTATGTAATGCACCTGCTACCTTTCAAAGATGCATGATGGCTATATTCTCTGACTTTTGTGAAAAGATTTGTGAGGTTTTCATGGACGATTTTTCCGTCTATGGATCCTATTTTGATGATTGCTTGAGCAATCTTGATCGAGTTTTGCAGAGATGTGAAGAAACTAATCTTGTCTTGAATTGGGAAAAGTGCCACTTTATGGTTAATGAAGGCATTGTCTTGGGGCATAAAGTTTCTGAAAGAGGTATTGAAGTTGATAAAGCCAAGGTTGATGCTATTGAAAAGATGCCATGTCCCAAGGACATCAAAGGTATAAGAAGTTTCCTTGGTCACGCCGGATTTTATAGGAGGTTCATTAAGGACTTCTCAAAAATTTCTCGGCCTTTGACTAATTTATTATAAAAAAGATATACCATTTGTCTTTAACGATTATTGTGTAGAAGCATTTGAAATACTTAAGAAAGCATTGGTCTCTGCACCTATTGTTCAGCCACCTGATTGGAATTTACCCCTTGAAATTATGTGTGATGCTAGTGATTATGCTGTAGGTGCTGTTCTAGGGCAAAGAGTTGATAAGAAATTAAATGTTATCCATTATGCTAGTAAGACTCTAGACAATGCTCAAAGAAATTATGCTACTACTGAAAAGGAATTCTTAGCAGTTGTATTTGCTTGTGATAAGTTCAAACCTTATATTGTTGATTCTAAAGTAACTATTCACACTGATCATGCTGCTATTAAATACCTGATGGAAAAGAAAGATGCTAAACCTAGACTCATTAGATGGGTTCTCTTGCTACAAGAATTTGATTTGCATATTGTTGATAGAAAGGGAGCTGAGAACCCCGTTGCAGACAACTTCTAGGTTAGAAAATGTTCTTGATGACCCACTACCTATTGATGATAGCTTTCCTGATGAACAATTAAATGTTATAGGTACTTCTCGTGTACTCCTTGGTATGCTGATTATGCTAATTATATCGTTGCTAAATTTATACCACCTAGTTTCACATACCAACAAAAGAAAAAGTTCTTCTATGATTTGAGACATTACTTTTGGGATGACCCACATCTCTATAAAGAAGGAGTAGATGGTGTTATTAGACGTTGTGTAACTGAGCATGAACAGGAACAGACCCTATGCAAGTGTCACTCCGAAGCTTATGGAGGACACCACGCGGGAGATAGAACTGCACATAAGGTATTGCAATCCGGTTTTTATTGGCCTACTCTCTTCAAGGATGCCCGTAAGTTTGTCTTATCTTGTGATGAATGTCAAAGAATTGGTAATATTAATAGACGTCAAGAAATGCCTATGAATTATTCACTTGTTATTGAACCATTTGATGTTTGGGGCTTTGATTATATGGGACCTTTTCCTGCCTCTAATGGATATACACATATTTTAGTTGCTGTTGATTACGTTACTAAGTGGGTAGAAGCTATTCCAACTAGTAGTGCTGATCATAACACTTCTATTAAAATGCTTAAGGAAGTTATTTTTCCGAGGTTTGGAGTCCCTAGATATTTAATGACTAATGGTGGTTCACATTTTATTCATGGTGCTTTCCGTAAAATGCTTGCTAAATATGATGTTAATCATAGAATTGCATCTCCTTATCACCCACAGTCTAGTGGTCAAGTAGAATTGAGTAATAGAGAACTCAAATTAATTTTGCAAAAGACTGTTAATAGATCTAGAAATAATTGGTCCAAGAAACTTGATGATGCATTATGGGCCTATAGAACTGCATATAAAAATCCTATGGGTATGTCTCCGTATAAAATGGTTTATGGAAAAGCATGGCACTTACCTCTCGAACTAGAACATAAGGCATATTGGGCTATTAAAGAGCTCAACTATGATTTCAAACTTGCCGGTGAGAAGAGGTTATTTGACATTAGCTCACTTGATGAATGGAGAACCCAAGCTTATGAAAATGCCAAGTTGTTTAAAGAAGAAGTTAAAAGATGGCATGACAAAAGGATACAAAAGCATGAGTTTAATGTAGGTGATTATGTATTGCTATACAACTCTCGTTTAAGATTTTTTGCAGGAAAACTTCTCTCTAAATGGGAAGGCCCCTACGTTATCGAGGAGGTCTATCGTTCCGGTGCCATAAAAATCAACAACTTCGAAGGCACAAATCCGAAGGTGGTAAACGGTCAAAGAATCAAACATTATATCTCAGGTAATCCTATAAATGTTGAAACCAATGTTATTGAAACCGTAACCCCGGAGGAATACATAAGGGACACTTTCCGGAATGTTTCAGACTCTGAAAAGGAATAGGTATGTGGTATGGTAAGTAAACCGACTCCAAAACAGTTTTTAAGGCAATATTTCTCCGTTTTGGAATATTTAGAAAATAGAAAAATAAGTAGCAGTCCGGGAAGGACACGAGGGCCCCATGAGGGTGGAGGGCGCGCCCTACCCCCTGGGCGCGCCCCCCTACATCGTGAGCACCTCGTGTGCCTTCCGGACTCCGATTTCTTGCACGATACGTATTTTGGTCAGTAAAAATTCGTTATATAACCTCCCGAAGGTTTTGACTCCTATATCACGCAATTGTCCTCTGTTCTTGTTTCGAGCTGTTTTTCTGACAGATCTAGAATATCAATGACGTCCCCAAGTGCCTCCAAGGACAAGTTCTTCGAGAAGGTCATCAACCCTTACCTCGCGGAGGTGCTGCGACACCCTCAAACCATTGAGATGTGTGATGGGTTGCTGCACTTCCGCGATGCCGAGGGACCAAGGGGGACCGGAAGCGTGGAGACAAGGCTCGAAGCAGTGGAGCAACAAGTTTTCAAGTGCCAAGGGATGGTGGAACGTGGAATCAACGCCAGCCACATGATGCTCGCAGAGTTCACTAACAACTACAAGCCGGATGCCAAGAACACCGAGGAGGCCATCTTCAAGCTTCATGAGAAGATCGAGCACCTCCAAGCCCAAATCTATGACCTGCAAAACCAAAACTGTGAGTATGAATATAGATTCAAGAGAATGAGTTTGGCTGCGGATTTGAGGATCCCAGAGACTCGATCATCCTTCTATGATGGTGAGCCCATGCCTTGGAAGATGGACGACAAGCCTACATTATCGACAACACCTCCACCTTCTTCACCAACAAAGGAGACATAATCACATGGGTATGGGCACTCCCCTTGGCAACCGCCAAGCTTGGGGGAGGTGCCCCAGTATCGTATCACCATCACACTCCTATCTTTACTGTTTTTCTTAGTTCGATCCAATTAGTAGTATCTTGATCTAGTAGAATAAAGTTTATGGCATGATCTAGTTTTGAATTTTGCTTTATGATCTCTCTATGTAATCAAGTCCGTGAGCTATATAATAAAGATTAGTGTTGAGTCAAGGGCTTGATTATTTTGCTATGATCTTGAGTGAATAAAAGAAAAAAAGGGGAATAAAAGAAAACAAAGAGATCATATTGATCCTATTGAGAGTAATGACTTCACACAGAAAGAGTATGATGATTAAAAGTTGTTGGGAGTTGGCAAACATAGCTTTGGTCATCGTGGCAATTAATAGGAAGTAATAAGGAAAGAGGGGTTCATATATAAATATACTATTATTGACATCTTTTATGATTGGGAGCACTCATTAAAATATGACATGCTAAGGAGTTGATGTTGGACAAGGAAGAAAATGTAATGAGTTATGTTTTCTTATATCTGGGATAAAGTATGTTGTCGTGAGTCATCCAACATGTTGCGCTTGCCTTTCCCTCTCTTGCTAGCCAAATTCTCAGCACCAAGTAGAGATACTACTTGTGCTTCCAAAAACCCTTAAACCAGTTTTGCCATGAGAGTCCACCATATCTACCTATGGATTGAGTAAGATCCTTCAAGTAAGTTGTCATCGGTGCAAAGCAATAAAAATTGCTCTAAATATGTATGATTGATTGGTGTGGGAGAAATAAGCTTTGTACGATCTTGTGATGTGGAAGTAATAAAAGCGACGGACTGCATAATAAAGGTTCATATCACAAGTGGCAATATAAAGTGACGTTCTTTCGCATTAAGATTTTGTGCATCCAACCATAAAAGCGCATGGCAACCTCTGCTTCCCTCTGCGAAGGGCCTATCTTTTACTATTATCTCCTACCTTATGCAAGAGTCATGGTGATCTTCACCTTTCCTTTTTATATTTTATCCTTTGGCAAGCACAATATGTTGGAAGGATCCTGATATATGTATCTAATTGGATGTAGGGGAGCATGAGTTATTACTGTTGACATTACCCTTGAGGTAAAAGGTTGTGGGGCGAAACTATAAGCCCCTATCTTTCTCTGTGTCTGATTGAAACTCCGTAACCACAAGTATTGCGTGAGTGTTAGCAATTATGAAGGACTAGATGATAGTTGAGTATGTGGACTTGCTTTTAAGCTCTGACATAGACTCTTTCTGATGTTATGATAAATTGCAATTGCTTCAATGACTGAGATTATAGTTTGTTGGTTCTCAGTAAAGTTTATGATTTGTACTCTGCATTGTGAATGGATTATTACTTGAGCATAAGAAATCATATGACAATATCTATATATGTTGCTGTTATGAAAACAATTATGATGCCTTCATGTCCGTATTTTATTTTTATTGAAGCCTCTACCTCTAAACATGAGGACATATTTATCGTGATCGGCTTCCGCTTGAGGACAAGCGAGGTCTAAAGCTTGGGGGAGTTGATACGTCCATTTTGCATCATGCTTTTATATCGATATTTATTGCATTATGGGCTGTTATTACACGTTATGTCACAATACTTATGCCTATTCTCTCTTATTTTACAAGGTTTACGTAGGAGGAGAATGCCGCAATGGAATTCGAGCTTGAAAAGGAGCAAATATTAGAGACCTATTCGCACAACTCCAAAAGTCCCAAACTCCACGAAAGTCATTTTTGGAAATAATAAAAATATCCAGCGGAAGAAGTTCACCGAGGGGCCCACCTGTCCACGGGGGGGGGCGCGCCCCTACCTCGTGGGCCCCTGTTGGCTCTCCGATGCCCATCTTCGCTATATGAGGTCTTTCGATGAGGAAAAATCATAAGCAACCTTTCAGACGAAACTCCGCCGCCACGAGGCGAACCTTGGCGGAACCAATCTAGGGCTCCGTGAGCTGTTCTAGGGGACACTTCCCTCGGGGGGAAATCATCGTCTTCGTCATCACCAACGCTCCTCTCATCGGGAGAGGGCAATCCCCATCAACGTCTTCACCAGCACCATCTCATCTCAAAATCCTAGTTCATCTCTTGTATCCAATTCTTGTCTCCAAGTCCGGGGTTGGTACTTGTAGGTTGCTAATAGTGTTGATTACTCCTTGTAGTTGATGCTAGTTGGTTTATTTGGTGGAAGATCATATGTTCAGATCCTATATGCATATTATTACCCCTCTGATTATGAACATGAATATACTTTGTGAGTAGTTATGTTTGTTCCAGAGGACATGGGAGAAGTCTTGCTATTAGTAGTCATATGAATTTGGTATTCGTTCGATATTTTGATGAGATGTATGTTGTCTAGCCTCTAGTGGTGTTATGCGAAAGTCGACTACATAACACTTCACCATTATTTGGGCCTAGAGGAAGACATTGGGAAGTAATAAGTAGATGATGGGTTGCTAGAGTGACAGAAGCTTAAACCCTAGTTTATGCGTTGCTTCGTAAGGGGCTGATTTGGATCCACTTGTTTCATGCTATGGTTAGGTTTACCTTAATACTTTTGTTGTAGTTGCGGATGCTTGCAATAGAGGTTAATCATAAGCGGGATGCTTGTTCAAGTAAGAACAGCACCCAAGCACCGGTCCACCCGCATATCAAATTATCAAAGTACCGAACGCGAATCATATGAACGTGATGAAAACTAGCTTGACGATATTCCCATGTGTCCTCGGGAGCGCTTTTCCTTATATAAGAGTTTGTCCAGGCTTGTCCTTTGCTATAAAAAGGATTGGGCCACCTTACTGCACTTTATTTACTTTTGTTACTTGTTGCTCGCTACAAATTATCTTATCACAAAACTATATGTTACCACTTATTTCAGTACTTGCAGAGAATACTTTGCTGAAAACCGCTTATCATTTCCTTGTGCTCCTTGTTGGGTTCGACACTCTTACTTATCGAAAGGACTACGATAGATCCCCTATACTTGTGGGTCATCAAGATCCACAAGGGAAAGAAATTATGCGTGCATAAGGCGCGATCGAGTGAGAAAACGTGCACCGCTCTTGCGGGTTAGCCCATCACATGGGTTTTTTTTGGGTCAGAGTAGCGAAGCTTTCATTCAGAGTAAAATGTGCCTATTTGATGGGGCCGCACCATGCTTTTTTCCTAATTTTCTATTTTCTCAAAAAAATATTTTTATAGATTTAAAAAATCATATTACGTATTTATTTCAGATAAATTGTATTACGATAAATAAATAAAAATCACAATTTTAAAAGAAATTGTGAAATTTAAAAATGTCCACATTTTAAAAATACATATGAATTAAATTTTTTTCATGAATTTAAAAGTATTCATGGATTTTAAAAATATTTGGACTTCAAATTTCTTTGTGAGTTTGAAAAAGAAAAGAGAACAGAAAATAAAAAAGGTAAATCCAGAAAAGAAAACGTTTAAAAAAAATTGGAGGCACACGAATCAACCTATGGTTGAGTTGGTTAGGTGGACAGTGGTATTCTAACCCACTGGGGTTCAAACTCGATGCTCGATTATTCCCTGATTTATTTCGAGATTTCAGCGATGCGCTTTCAGATGGAGGAGACGCGTTCCGTCGACGACGAAGGCTTCTGGTGACTTCGTAAATCTCAAGATTATATGCCGGCTCAGTCTTTCGGAGATACTCATAGAGATAGGGTGTGCATATGTGCGTTCATAGGGGTGAGTGTATGCGCGTGTATATGAGCGCTTGTGTCTGTACTGATGCTCAAAAAAAATTGGAGGCACAAAACATCCACGGACTTAGGATTCTCCGATAAACCTTTTTTGAGTAAATTCTTTGGAAAACCTGACCGTATGGCAAAGGAGCGTGCTCGCCGGGTCTCAGTTGCTTGGACCGGACTCTACGTGCCGTGGATCGTTGGATGCATGGCTCGATGCAGTGACGCACGCCAAAATCATTGTTGGAATCTTGCCTTCTGTTTCGTCCCTTTCTGTCTCCCCAAAACATGGACTAGATTAGTGAGTGGATAGACTTTGCCGTCACGTTTAGTTTAGATCGAACGCATGCCGCGTCGTGAGCTAGCAATCAAGCGTTGTTGGTGGCCTGGCTCGTGAGCTAGCATAAGCATTGTGGATCTAGTGTAGCTTTCACGAAACAGGATTAATCCCACTTTATAAATAAAGCAATACATGGAAATACATGATCGAATGAAATGTGATGAGGAGACCCTGTAACAAAGCATGGAGGTGATGTTGTTCTGAAGGAAGGGTGAGCTTCTGTCGGAGCGTAGCGGAACTAAGCGGAGGGCCGTTAGGCCCAGAGCGGAGACAGAAGCCGCCTACTTGGTTGTGCATGATAACACGGGAGGTGCGGGTCCTCCCTCCCTCCCCCGGGCGCTACGGTACAAGTTGTTGAAATCGAGCTCGATCTAATCGCCAAGCACCATCGGTTAGGATGAATTGGCGCGCAGGTTGGGAGGAGTGAGGTGGCACGGACAGTTCGGTCGGCTGGACCGGTCGGTTCAACCAGAGGGACCGTCCCAAACGAATCAGAGACCAGGTGCGAGGCAGCAAGGATTTGGAGTCCTGATGTCGTTAAGATTGTGCCTCTGGTGCAGGGTGCCTGTGTTAGGTTCGAATGCACCTGTTGAGGGTCATATGATTTCAATTCAACAAAGGCGTGGACCGACTCAATACTTCATGTGCACGATGGAACAAAGGAAGGCCGGGTTGGATGATGCAAGGTGACTTGGAGTTCAAGACAGTCATTTGTTTTCTGATTGAAGGTGGAGATATGATCTGAAAATATCTTGAATTAGGATATGTTCTTGTTGGTGGAGTTCTATTTGTAAACGACATATGATCGGTGAGGAGATAGGCACCCAACTACGCTTACGACAGGGACCATATCCACATGGTTGGACGTAGAGACCGTACTCCACCTAGCTCGGGCAAGAGCCATGTTGAGAAGGCCTAGCCAGGCCGGTGGCAGCGCGAGCCGCACACGGGTGGTAAGATCCTGTAGAGGAAGATGCACATGCGGGAGAGCTCCTGCCGCCGCCGATCACCACGAGGGGCTTGCCCTGCAGCCCTGGTCGGCGACTGCGAGGGGAAGAGGAGCAGAGGACGGGTTGAAAAGCGGCGACGATTCTACCGGCCGAGTCGCCTGCGGGACAACACAGGGGCTGTTCAGTTTTGTCATCCATGAGAGATGAATTGCACATGGTCATACTTTTTTTTGAAATAAAACGGTCACACACTTAAGGGATCTGAAGCCACTCGGTTTAGGTTCGACTGGATATTGAGCATAGAATCCAGTTGGGCCTCTAGTATAAAACGTCTATATAAGTTGCAGGTAAAGACAGGTTTAAGAGTTGATGGAGTTTTAAGATATCCTAGCGGTCACCACCTTCATGTCCAAAGCCTTCTGACCACATCTAGCAATTCACATCACTCGAAGTCCACTCTGTACGTATGGATGATCTGAAGGTGTATGAAAAAAAAATACATAGAAATGACGGAAGTATGAAAGTGGGGAATGCACGTACTCTGTTAAAAAGGAAAAGAAAATAAACAGAGAGGCATGGATGACTTGTGAATGGACGACCACGGACGTCCCGCGTGCACGAATTTATACGAGGAGGGTGAACCGTTGAACAGGTAAACGAAACGGGAGAGGCATGGATGATACTGTTTTGGTTCTCATCCCTAAGGTAATGAATCCATCTTTGCTAACTCAATTCCGGCCGATTAGTTTATGCAATGTGTTATACAAGATCGCGTCCAAGGTGATTGCAAACAGATTGAAGCAGGTTCTCCCAGAGATTATTTCAGAGGAGCAGTTGGCCTTTGTGCCAGGAAGACATATTACAGATAACATCATTAGTGCTTATGAGTGTCTTCACTTTATGAAGCGCAGCAAACCCAAGGTTAATAGTTTTTGTGCCCTCAAGCTCGATATGATGAAAGTATACGACAGACTAGAGTGGGACTACTTGCAGACGATAATGATCAAGCTGGGTTTCGCCCCAGCCTGGGTACAAATCATCATGAACATGGTGCGGTCAGTATCGTTCTCAATGCTTTTTAATGGTGAGAGACTAGACACTTTTTATCCATCCAGAGGAATTCGGCAGGGAGATCCGATATCCCCATACCTCTTTTTAATCGCAGCTGAGGGCCTTTCGTGCCTACTGAAATCCAGTTCTTCTTCGTCTCAGCTAGAAGGGATCAAGGTGGCTCCCACGGCACCCGTCGTGAACCATCTCCTTTTCGCTGATGATAGCCTGCTGATGTTTAAATCGAGTGTTGAAGGGGTTGTTGCAGTATCAAACCTGTTGAAGCGCTACTGTTTGGCTTCAGGACAGCGCATAAATCACGAGAAATCATCTATCTTTTTCAGCAGAGGCTGTCCGCAGGGTATGAGAGAAAGCATCAAAACCACTTTGAATGTTCAGAATGAATCCCTCAGCGACATGTATTTGGGATGCCTACGGATGTTGGACACTCAAAGAATGGCACCTTCAGATACTTGAGAGACCGAGTATGGGAAAAGATCAGAGGCTGGATGGAAAAAATATTGTCAGCTGCGGGAAAGGAAGTGCTTATCAAGTCAGTGGCGCAGTTGATACCGGTGTTTTCTATGTCGTGTTTCCGCCTGCCAAGGGGTTTATGTGAGAGTGTCACTTCCTTGATCAGGCAGTTTTGGTGGGGGACTAAGCAAGGGAAGCGCAGGCCAAGGTGGGTATCCTAGGACGAGATGATGAAGCCTAAACATCTTGGTTGCCTTGGCTTTAGGGACTTGGAAATTTTTAACTTGACCCTACTGTCCAAACAGGCATGGCGTATGCTCCAACACCCTACATCCTTGAGCGCACGCATTCTCAAGAGTGTTTATTTCCAGGACGTATCTTTGTTTGAAGCAGAATTGGGCCACCATCCATCACAGATCTGGCGGGATATTCTGGACGGGAGAGACATTATGGTGCAAGGACTAGTAAGGAGAATTGGCAACGGTGAAACTACCGACATATGGTTTGACAATTGGCTACCTCGCTCACTTATAAAGAGACCGATCACATCTCTTATCCAACATCCGCCACAGAAAGTTTCAGAACTAATCAACCACGCTACATCCTCGTGGAATGAACAGCTAGTTCGGTCAACCTTTATATCAATTGATGCGGAGGCAATATTGCAGATCCCTCTTTGCACCAGACAGATCGACGACTTTTGGGCATGGAGCGAAGATAGGCGGGGGATATTCTCGGTGAGAATCGCCTATAGGATGATTCAGCAGAGGAAATTAAGCCGTGAAGCTTGGTTATATGAGCAAGATGGGTCTTCTCACACACACGCAGATGGCGGTGGTTGGACAAAACTTTGGGGAATCAAGGTACCATCGAAGCTCAAGGTCTTCCTGTGGAGATTTGCCAGGCGTACCACTCAGACGGCTGCACTTTTGCATCACCGAAACATGGCGGATTCGACCGCGTGTTGCCTACGCGGAGCCGAAGACACGTGGAGACACGCGTTGTTAAACTGCACTGTTTCTCGAAGCACATGGGCGCTATCTTCTGAACATATTCTGGTGTGCTGAACAGAAACGAGGAACTGGATCCGAAGAGGTGGTTTTTCTTCATGCAAGAGGCGCTATCTCATGATGAGTTTACAAACTTTGTGGTCACTCTTTGGGCACTGTGGGGAGCATGCCGCAAGGCAATTTATGAGCATATCTATCAAAGCCTGTCTTCTGTTCAAGCATTTTGTACACTCATACGTGAATGAACTCAACGCACTGCAGTCCATCAAATCGACGCAGATTGCAAGACCTGCGCCACGACGATCAGGTTGGATCGCTCCACCTGGAGGGCTGGCAAAGTTTAATGTTGATGCTGCAGTGGGGAGAGGAAGAGGACATGGAGCTGTAGCAGCGATTTCTAGAGATTCAGACGGACACTTCTTGGGAGCCTCGGCTGTGGTCTTCAGAGGTATATCAGAACCAGCGACTCTCGAATGCATGGCGATCAGGGAGGCTCTAGCTCTAGCTAATGATTTGAACATGGCAAACATCCATGTGGCCTCCGATGCGATGGTGGTGGTACAAGATATCCAAGAGAAGAATCTGACAGAGTATGGTGCGATCATACATGAAATAATAGAGCATACACTATCTTTCCAAGTCTGTAATATTTCTCACGAATTTAGGAGCTCGAATATCGAGGCTCACAAGCTCTTGAAGCATGCATTATTCTTTCTGGCTGGCCGACATGTTTGGTTGGGACAGCCAAACGATCTCTCTTTCGTCCCTGTAAATATTGTGACGTCGGAATAAAAAGCTTCCGAGTTTGTCTAAAAAAAGGTAAACGAAACGGGAAACGGGTAGCATCAGCGAGGACCAAGAAAAGATACCGCGACCTCGATCTCCTAGACTCCTAGGGCCCCATTCCCTCAAAAAAGAAAGACTCCTAGGGCCCCACAACACCCCTGACACAAGTGCACAGAAGCGTCGGCGCAGAGCAAACACGCGTCCGGGGATTTTTTTGTCCAAAAGGACCCCCTATCGAACGCTATTGCCAAAAAGGACTACCTGCGGATAAAATTGTCAAAAATGACCCCCTCACTAGTGGCGGCAAAAGCGGCAGCGACACGTGGCACCGCCGCCACGCCAGAGGCGGCGACTCTCCGCCACCGCAGAGGCGGCGATCGAGGCGAACGGGAAAGCCACCGCACACCGCACCGCGACGGAACGGGCGGGCAGGTGGGCCCAGCCGCCACCGGGCGAGGCGGCCACCCCGCGCTGCCGCTCCTTGGCCGACAGCCCCTGCTGCTGCGGGCGAGGAGGCCAGGCCGCCACGAGGAGTGGGCCTGACGTGACAACGGACGCAGACGCCCCGCGCTCATTCCCACGCGAGTGATTGCTTGTAGCTTTAACGCGCTCATTCCCACGCGCGTGATTTAGGGCGATTATCCCTGTTGCAAACGGCGCTCATTCCTACGCGGGACGATAATGAATTTGATGGGCGGGAATCACTCCGGCTTTCTTCAGCGGATGCGACGGCATTGTGGGAATCACTCACTCGCGGACACTCTGAGGATCCTCTTCCTTTTATATAGTATACATCTGCTCGGCGGAAGCACACTGTCTTTGCCTCATTTTCTCATCTCTGAGTGTGTAAGAACAGAGAGAAAGATAAACTCACTAGGCACTTTTACTCGTGATTTAGGGCGATTTAGAGTTGGATTTTGAATATGGTGAAGTTGAAGAAAAGATAGAAGAAGGTAAGATCTATCCATTTTTGTTGGTTTCGTTCGCATGCATGATGTTTTTACTCTTTTTGTTTAGTTCATAACTATGTGTTCTGTGTTGTGTTAGACATTATTTCATAAATTTTTGGAGTCATTTAGAGCTTCAGCAGTAGGATTTGCCTAGCGAAGTGAAGTACGAAGTTGAAGATCAAGGTATGAGCTTTGCAATACATTTTTTTTTTGCATGCAGGGTGGTAATTAGTTAGTCTTTTAGCTATGCAATGTTAGTGCTTAGAGGTTAGAAACAATGTTAGTGCTAAGAGGTTAGAAACAATTTCAAACTACAGATGTTGCATTTATACTATTTTCTTTAGAAGATGTTGTATCAATGTTAGCCGCGTCCATTAGTATTGACATGCGAGAAGATCTTAATACGGTAATTAAGAAAAAAAATTGGTATGTTATTTCATGTGGTATGTTTATTAATAAGTCTATAGTTAGAAAACCGTAGGTCTACTTTATTATGTCGCAATAATCTAAATTTTATATGTTAAGATTAGGTGCTAATGTACTTAATGATGTATGTAACCCTTTCCCCTCAATATTTTCGGCTTATGTTTTCGCGCAACCCTTTCCCCTCAATATTTTCCAGCCAACGCTTTCCCTCCATATGTTCCCGCCACCCGTTTTCCGCCAACCCCTTCCCGCCATATCTTCCTCGCCAACCGTTTCCGCCAACCCTTCCCGCCATATGTTCCGCCAACCCTTTCCGCCATCTTGTAGTCGTTCTTTCCGCCATTTTCTCCTCTCTACCTATAAAACCCCTTTAGACGGAGGTGGATAAGCATTCGAGTGTAGTGTAGTCGAGATGTCCCATTATCCTTTCGATCGTAGTTTTCACCACAGGATGAGCAGCACTCTTCCGAGGCTAGCTACCGATTTCAGGATGGACAATAGGATAGTTCCATGGGACGAACTCACCGGTAGTGACACCATAATGAATGAGTTGGCTCACCAATTACGTAGGTCAGGTGGCTGAAAGGACCTATGAGGAGGTACGTAAAGAACTTCTTAGGTTGAATGCAAGGTGGAAGAAGGTAGTGGAGCCAAGAGTGAAACTTTCGGAAGGACTGCAGAAAAGCATCCATTTTATGGATGAGGAGAGCGAGGACGAAGATGATATCTTCATGGCGCCGCTTCCGGTGCTGCATCGTCAAAGGGCAAGAGTTCGCATCGTCTAAGGGCAAGAGTACTGCATCCTCGAAGGGCAAGAGTTCTGCATCGTCCAAGGGTAAGAGTTACGCATCCTCGAAGGGCAAGAATTCTGCATCGATGGAGGATGACGATGATGCCTTCATGTAGTTTTAAGCTGTATTTCAGTTCTACCGTTTAATTCGGATGTACTTGCATTATTAGTTTGTACTCTCTTATTGTAGGGCATTATGTTCTATCTTTATTTTATTTTATAGTTGTTGCACGATGTTCGATATTAGTTGAGGGAAAGAAAATGCCACTACTTTATTCTAAAACTATATTTTTTTTCCATTACGACACGGTACAACTGAAAATAAGATACATCGTAGGAATAAAGCTACATTTAACTCCTGAAATAAAGCTACATTAAAGTGCAGAAATAAAGATACAAATGATTGCGAAATTAAAAATACTACCACAGGAATCTCACGAGTCCAGCGTGGATATTTTCCTTTTCCATCGCCAGACTTCTTCGCTGCCTTGGCCTCACGAGCCCTTTCTTTCTTTCTCTGCCTCTCCGCCTCACGAGCCTTCTTTCGCTGTCGTTCCTGCTCCTCCATGCGACGAGCCTCTTCCCTGTTTTTCTTTCCTAAATCCTGAAAAAAACGGTGTTGCTCCGCATAGTATTCTTTTAACTCTTTCTCTTGCTCTGCTTTCTCCTCAGCTTCCGCCTTCTCGCGTCGCTCTTCCGCAAAGAAACTATTCCACGCACGGCGACTTCTTTCACGAATCTCAGTCACTCCCAAGCCGGCTTCTCGTGTCAATCCAACGATAGTACATGCACAGTGGCGGAGGAGACTACAACAAGAAATAAGAATGTTATTAAAGAATAAATCAAAATACCAATAATATCTATTCATGATGGTTAAAGCATACCGGAGGCTTGTCGTACTCTGAAATAGGTACGGCGGGATCTTCCTCATAATTGGCGCACATGAAAAACTTCATGCCCAACCAATCTGAAAAATCCGTCACCTCCTTCACCTTGCAAAGATCGCCACACCAACACGCAGGATCTGCCACCCCGGAGGCAAACTTGCATTCTTCATTTTCCTCGGCCTAATGCTTTGATCCGAACAAGGCAAACTCATACCGACCGAAAAATGTGTTACACACTTTGCGCCTTTGGCGATTTCGAGGATGGCTGGACGAGAGCCTCCTTTTATAGGCTCGGGCGATAAATGATGGCGAGAATAAGCGAGAACAGAGGAAATTAGGCGGAAATTTTAGGATCCATGTAGTGTCCGACAACAGGAACCTCGGATTCCCATAACGAGTGAGTGTATTTCTGCGGTGCCGTCGCGTCCTCTCAAGCAATAGCCAAGACGCGTTGGAATTAGCTAAGTCGCAGCAGGAACCTGTCGCGCGCATGACTCAAGCAAAACAAGCAAAAGCAGCTATCGGCATCAATTTTGAATCATCGGAATGAGCGAAGTTTGTATCGAATCAGCCACGATCACGGAATTCCTTTACACAGCATGCGAAGAGAGAAGATGCCAACAATATGGCGGCCTGCCCAAGCCTCGGCCAGCAGCAGCAGAGGTCGTCGGCCACCCAACAAGGCGCCGATTGGATGCCGCCTCGGCCGATGGCGTTGAGACCTGGCGGGCCCCGCGCGCGAATCTTGTCGGCCGGGTTCGCCAATGATCACCGCCAGGTGGCCGCCTCGCCCGATGGCGGCGGGCCCACTGCCCGCCCGTTCCGTCATGGCGTGGGGAAGCGGCCGAACCCGTTCGGTGGAGTGGCGCCTCTGCGGTGGCGGCGAGGCCCGCCGCCTCCTTGCGTGGCGGCGGTGCCACGTGTCGCCTGCCGCGCGCCCGCCGCCACCGCCGAGGGTCCTTTTGTCAAATTCATCCAGAGGTAGTCCTTTTTGTCAAATCATCTCGGCAGAGGGTCCTTTTGGACAAAAAATCGCGTCCGGGTGGATATACCGGTGAAACTAAAAAGGCACGTCACGGGCCCACCTGCAGCGAGATTCGTGAGCCCCGGCCTCGGCAAAACTCCTCGCCCCGTAGAGTCGCAGTCGCAGGCGGTCGCAGTCGCGTCTCCTCTTCCTCGCTTCTGCTTCCAAGTTCAGTCTCCCGTCCCTTCTTCAGTAAGCAACAGCCGCTCGACCCCCCAACGCAAATCCCCACCATCTGGAGAACCTCAGCGATTCCGTCCGGCTACTGCGTCGCGGCAGGGCGGAGGCCGACGCTCGCCGCCGCCGCAAACCCGCGCGCGCGCTGTCCGCTCCAGCCCGGCGAGATGCTGGGCGAGTTCCTCTCCAGGGTCCTCCTGTAAGTCCTCTGCTACTCCGTTCCATCGCTCTCGCCGTACCCGTTGGACCGATCGATCAATGGGGGAATGCATGCGAGTGAATGAATGATTGGATGTCGTGCGCGTGGCTCCTGGCGAACCGGGGACGCCATTGACGCTGCAGGCTGCTGTTCGGGTACGCGATGCCGGCGTTCGAGTGCTTCAAGACGGTGGAGGCGCGGCCCAACGACGCGCACATGCTCCGCTTCTGGTGCCAATACTGGTACGTTCCCCAACATTTGGTCAACCAACTTACTACTCACCCAACGCCATTAGAAATGGATTGGTTGCCTGGTTCACCTGCTTGTTGAGTTGAGTTGAACTGTTTTTTTCTTGGAAAGAAAAAAAAAACAGAGGAGGAAGCGTGAGATGCAAAACTTGGATGGGTTGCGTTGCTTTTCTCCTTCTTCTTTCCACTTATGTGATACCATGCAATGCATGATGGTAACTTTAGTTCTCGTTCTTTCAGCCTTTTTGTTGATGGCCTTGTTTTTTTTATGTGTATCTCAGCAAAGGTTCATGTGCGGCGATATAATGCCAACTTTTCTTTTCTGCATCACTTTAATTTTGTTTAGATAAGGTGCAGTTTTAGGTGGATGTTAGGTGTCTGATGATACTTTCCACTGCTGACTCTGACGACGTATTATCGGCAAATTATTAGCTGATTTAGGAGATACTCCTACATTATTGATCACTACTCCAATTGTGTGCTGCTTGGCGTTATAATAAAGGTGCGCACTAGTAATATTATTCCACATTTGAGCCCTACGTCTCTAGACACCGGAGGTGTAACAGTACCATTTGATCATATATCAATGCGCTGTTCTGAGCAGATGGTGTATTGCGCTGGAATTTTCGGTCTCTAGAGTTGTTCAGTTGTATGGTCCTGAATTTATGTTACAATTTGGCATGCAAAAATAGCCAGAAATGTGGATACCCAAACAGTAAAATAGCAAAAGGTTGATTAGACCATCATCAATTATTATAATCCACCTTTTTTATTTTCAAGGAACTTTATAAATTCATACCTTTTTTGCGGGAATTATAAATTCATGCTTAGTTGTGAAAGTCAATAAAGGGGCACATATAGTACCTAGGGTGCAGGTAAAATTCCGATGGTTCAGTTGCAGGATAGAAGTGCCTAAAATCATGTGGACGTGGAGTTAGTAACAGCTAGAAATATAAAATATTATGTTGCCTCACTATTCCAAGTTGTTTCTGCATGTAATGCTCTTCTTTCAATTGACATTATCCGATTTGTTTGTATGTTACTACTTGTATGATTGTGCCTTTAGTCTTTACCATACTTAACGTTCGACTCTATCAATCTACAATCGGAAAAAAAATGTGTAATGGCCTAATGGGTTCCTTGTAGTAACTGTTGTCCAGACTTTGTTAGAACCTTGGAAAATCATTCCTACGTTGGGGCAAAACCAGGCCATGGCATCCCCAACTCATCAGCAAAACAGTGAAGAATGAAGATAAAATTGGGCCTTGAAAGCAAAATTTGTGAGATATCCTTTAGCTTGACCTGCCCCAAAAATTGTTTTTGGTTGCGCCATGAAAGGAGAGTCTGTAAAAAATGGAATATTTAAGGAATGATGCTAGAACAGATTCCTTATAATCCATTCCCAATATATAGCACAAAAAAAGGTAGTCCTTGTATTTTGTGCACACACGCCGACAAACACAGCCTATAAGTGAAATCCACTCGTCAGTATCCTATGAATTTTTAAGGAATGAGCCTCATGTTCCTTAAATATAAGGAATATGGTGATGGTTTAAAATTTGAAGGATAAGAAATGTTATAAAGAATCAGTGAGAGTAAGTATTTTCTGTATAATGGTTGTTTTTAAGAAATGGTGGTGTCTCCAAGAAATCTGCTAGAGATGCACATAGTGCCGTAAACTGTAAAATATATTTTCCGAACTAGTTGGGCTATTTTATTAAATGCATTGTTACACACCATTTAGTATGGGTGAAACCGGTACGACTACAATCGGATAAGCTTAAATTGTATCCTATTTTACATTCTTTTCGAATTTGGAAGCGGGACATATAGTGGTCGGATGTGGTCCAATATTGAACTCTGTCGGATTATATTGGATTCAAACATGGTATGATGATGGATGAGACTTTGGTTGGAAACAAACATACACCACATGCTGATGCGATGGATTTAATATTAATAAAAACCATATGATTAAAGACCAACATGTTGTACAATGGGGCTTAACAATTCGAGACACATATGTCTAACAGAAATATTGCCAACAAAACTACGCGGGTAAACATAATTTGAACGGGTACACATAATACAAACGTATATGTAATTAACATATTTTAAACTAAAATTATATTGCCTCCTTTCTGGTTTATTAGGCCCATATATATCTCTGGATTAACATTTTGAGCAACGTAGTACAATTTATCAATTTATATATCCCAAAAATATATCATCAGAAACTTCAAATGGTATATTTTCTAGTTGTATAAATTTTAGGATATATTACTTGCATTATAATGGTTAAATTGTCAATCTAGGGATAAGGAGGTATTGTAATTTTATTTCAAAATATGTTAATTGATATTATTAATCAGAAAGTACTCACTCTAGCAAATTATTAATATTTATGTGTTAGATAAACAATTAGCTATTATTAATATTTATGCACACAAAACACACATACAATACTAGAAGGTGGTAATAGTCTATAATCAAATACTAACAAGCATATGTTCTAAAAGAAACTAACAAGCATATGTGCTACTCCCTCCGTCCCATAATGTAAGACGTTTTTTGACACTATACTAGAGTCAAAAAACGTCTTACATTATGGGACGGAGGGAGTATCTGATAGTCAAAGATAGCATCCACATATTGTAAGTTAATAGTTTAGTTTTTTACCAAATCGTTTAACCATATTTGAAAGGTTGGACAATCCGACTATAAGAATTAGGATTATACTGATACCATTTGTATATTAGCAACAATATATCATATAGCATATCCTAACAACCTGGGCTTGGGTTCAGAACAGATGATGTTCAGATGTCAAAATGTCTTGCCATATCCGAAACCGTCGGATTTGAAAATAGTTTTTGATGGAAAGTTATCTTAATAACCATTTTCATCTTTACTGGCCAGCACTTTTGTGCTTAAGCTTGTCATCTCTTCTTGTGCTGAATCTAAGTATGTGTTGCCCTCCTAATAGTTACGTTGGTGCCCCCGCAAAAAAAAATAATAATAATAATAGTTACGTTGGTGGACACTTTTCAGGATCATAGTGGCCATGGTGATAGCCGTCGAGAGCTTCATCTCATGGTCAGTTAAATCGATCCCATTTGCAAGATCTTTTTCCCGTTCTGTTTCGAGGCTCCCTTCTTCTCATCTATGCGCACGTGCCATAATCTGTGGATACCAGGATGCCGATGTACGGAGAAATCAAGCTGGCTTTCTTTGTGTACCTGTGGTACCCCAAGACGAAGGTGAGGAAGCACATCCATTCCTTCACATTTCCCCCAAGAAAACCGAAAAACAAGACACAGCAACAATTGCATCATCTTCTTCTTATATGGACCTTCAGGGCAGCGACATCGTGTACGACACCTTCCTCAGGCCCATGGTGATGCAGTACGAGCCGAACATCGAGCAGAGGCTGCTGCATCTGAGAGCCAGATCGGGGCAGCTGCTCACCTTCTACATTCAGAACTTCGCTGACAAAGGGACGGCCTTCTTCATGGATGTCCTGCGATCCGTAGTTTCTGACGAACCCGCACCGTCAGTTTCAGAGGTAACTAGAGAAGTGATTACTCCGTCAACACAAACATCAGCTATATATGAAAAATTAAACCGTCATCCATAATCTCTTGCATGGTGGCATAACGCAGGTAGGGTAGCTCATTGTACATTTGTAGTACTTGATTTGTGAACTACTCCCTCCGTCCCATAATGTAAGACGTTATTTTGCATTCCTTATCAGTTACTCTGCTCCTCATTCAATGCCACAGCCACCAATAAAGCCTCCACCACTCCAGATCTGTTGTAGTTCCAACTACCGTCAAACAAAATTGCTAGGAAAATAAATAACATTCCCGTTTCAGCTTGACCAGCCCCTCACAGTTTCCCCTTTCTCATTGCACCCACTTTGGCAAAAATTTCCATCCATGGGCAGTGCCAACTACCAAGGCCAGAGCACTATCAGGCCAGGGTGCCTCCTCTTCCTTCTCGGTATCGAGAAAAACCGGTGACCTGGAAGAGTATGAAACCCACTACCTGCACTTCATAATGATATGAAAATTGGCAGTGTACATCAGACTAGATGTAGCACCTCTGTAACTCTGTTATGTTTTCTATTAGTAATAAGATATAAACGAGACCAGAATTGGGTGCGCAGCCTCGCTGGCTGCAGGCTAGTTTAACTCGTGATGACATATCTAGCCCAAGCACATCACCTCCCTGATCGTTGTCAGCTCTCACTGCTTTGGTCCAAACCTGGGCCCAGAGGACAGACAGCGACGGCCAACATAGGAAGCCGTCGTCGTGACTCGCGCGCACGTTCCGCGAGAGCATCAGGCTTGAGGATAGACTCGTGCCCCACCTACCAATCGGGCATGTGCGTGCACGAATCTTGAAGATGCAACGTTAGCAGTACTAGGGACGATGTTATTTGACAATGATCAGTTCTCTGATCTCTGACCTCTTCAACCTTTTGCATGTGCGCCAGAGGAACAGGAAGTCGTCCGGTTGGAGCCCCTTCGCCACCAAACGCCGGCCGCCGTCGCCTCCGCCACAAGAGTCCATCTTCGGCGGCCAGGCCGACCTTGACGCCGCCGCCGTGGCCCAGGTTATCCGCGCTTCCATGGCCGGCGCCAAGCCGGCCCGGCGACAGTACAGTGGCAAGTACTAACGCGCTGGGGGAAGTGGTTGCTCCAGAGGCAAGTACTAGGGGATGATCATGTACATAGATTGGATTAAACAGTGAAAGAAGGCACAGGTGGTCTAATGGAGAGTACGTACATAGTAGCAAATTAAATCCAATGTGAAGTTTACACTTGTGTGACTGGATGATGAACATGATAAAATTTGCTTTTCCTTTCCATTGTCGAATCTTCTCCTGCACAATCTGTTCTTCGGTTTGCCATCATCAATCTTGAGTTCATGACAACCGAAAAAGACGAACAAGATAGTAGACTAAAAAATAGGTAGCCTTGTGTTGGTGTTGCTACCATCTTTTTGTTCTTAATCCTACCAAAATATTTACATGAATTGCAACCATGATCAAAACTCGAACAAGTCAATTGCTTCTTCTGTTCTAAATACACGGACACGGGGAAAAGAGCAAGAAAAAGGACTGGAAAAGACAAGCAAGAGAGGCAAAAAAAAGTTGACCAAGAACCGTAAGGCTCACGCCGGTCAGGTCACCGCGTGAAGAACGCCCCGACAAAGCCGAGACAGCCGAGGACAAGGCGGCAGAGCGGGCCGCGCCTCCGCCGGCGCAACCTGCCGGGGTCCTCCCGCGCGGACGGCGTGAGCTGCAGGTACGCGTACGCCGCGTGCTTCACGAGCGGGTGGCGTATCATGTGCACGTCCCCGCCGCCTCCGGCCCCGTCCGCGGGGGAGTGAGCCTGCTTGGCCGCGGCGTACTCGGGCGACGACATGATGTCGCGGAGGCTGGTGTATCCCCCCTCCTCGCCGCTGGGGATCTCGATCTCCGGCGGCACCCACCGCCCCTTCATCCCGGACGAGCTACTCTTCTTGGCCGGGCGCCAGTGCCTGAGCTCGAAGTCGCCGGTGGTAGCACCCGCTCCGTTCGCCAGCCGGTGCCGCCGCCGCAGCGGCGACCGCGACGGAGGCTCCAGCACGGCTGCCACCGCCGTTACCATGGCGCGATCAGTTGGGATCGCGCACAGCTGGTGGCGCTGCCTGGTGCGAGCTGGACCAGGGGAGGAGAAGATTTCTCGTTGTGTCTTTTCAACAGAAAAGAAGATTTCTCGTAGTGGAGACGAATAATTCCAGAGCGGGTTTGTTTTATAGCAGGTTTGTTTTATAGCAGTAGTATATAGAACTGGAAAATGATTGGCTGGGGGGAGGTGGATCGGCCCACATGGCAGTGGGAACGTAGACGTGGGTGTGCCTGAGAAATGGTGAGGAATTAGGGAGGGACAGGAGTGGGAGACGGGTGAGGATTTTCGGGCGTGGACGGCGAGACGGCGGCGTGCTGCGAGGCGATGCCTGGGTGGGGCCCGCTAGGCGGCCAATTGTTGGGCCCACGTCTTGCCTGGCCACGGCTATTTGCGTTTGAACTTTGAAGATGTAGCCGTGGTCAACACAGATATATCACGGGCTCCATTTCGTTTTCGAAAACGAGAGATGGTTACAACGCGGAAAAAGTATACCAAAGAAAAGAAAAGTGGCCAGACTCGCTGTCTGGAAGAGACATCTACTTTGATGAAGGACCCGAATAGCTAGCTAGCGATCGTCAACTTTAGGGAGGTGTTTGATTCGATCAATTTGTATCGTTATCTGATTACACTGCATTATGATACCGTTAATCGTGTTTGGTTTGGTCAGCTCGTAAACAAATACGGGGTAAATAGATCACACCCTCAAGTCTCGGTCGATTCCGCCATCCCAGACCGGAAACAGACCCCGTTACCGCTTCGTCACGGTTCCTTTGATCGATCCCTCTGCCAACGATCACCTCTGCCCCGATTCGTCTACATCAAATCAAGCATCTCAGGGGGAGGCGATGGAAAACCGATCTCGGTGGCGCCATGCTAGGAGCACCACAATGGTGCCCCCCGTCGACCCCCTTCTCTACTCGCGGTGCCGCTTCTTCTTCGGACCACATGTTATTCTTCTCCAGCGTTCTCTTCCGCTCTCTAGTTGTCCTCCATCTCCCCTCCACTTTTCAGTTGTATTCAAGTTTTATTGCACAAACAAACGCTATGAAGTAAATCGATACCTTTACTGATCGGAACCAAACAAAATAGCAATTGAATCAGCTACGCCCATTATCCACTGTAACCTCATACGGGTCCCTTTATCGTCACTATTGTGTGAATCAAACACCTCCTAGGAGGAACCTGGGCGAACGATTCGTTCATCTCAGGAAGAGCGATCGAACAAATCATTGTGTTCCCTTTTCGACGTTCGTTGCAACGGTTGTCCACGTGACCCTCAGATGGCACATGAAGCGTCCAGGGGAAAAGAGCTAAGCCTAATTAGGTCATTTTTTAAAACTTCACGAAAAAGTAAATAAATCTGGTGCATAAATTGCCATGATGTACTCTCATTTGTTCTAAAAAACCATGAAAAATAAAATAAAATCCGATGCATGCTATACTTTATGAAACTGCCATCCTAATTTGAAATTAACCATCGTATATTTAAAAAAATGTGACATGTTATGTATCAAAACCAAAATTAGCATGCTCTAATTTGTTAAACATCATAATTTGTCCAATGGGAACTTCAAGAGAAAAATGTTTTATCTAGATAAGTCCAATCAAAATGCCATGGTGCAAAGATGAAAAACAAATTGTAAAAGGTGCGAAAAATTGCCAAGAGTATAATTAATAAAATTTATATGCTCATAATAAGAAAAATTGTCATGCTCTTGGTAATAAAATTTGAAGGAAATATGCCCTAGAGGCAATAATAAAGTTATTATTTATTTCCTTATATCATGATAAATGGTTATTATTCATGCTAGAATTGTATTAACCGGAAACATAATACATGTGTGAATACATAGACAAACAAATAGTCACTAGTATGCCTCTACTAGACTAGCTCATTGATCAAAGATGGTTATGTTTCCTAACTATAGACATGTGTTGTCATTTGATTAATGGGATCACATCATTAGGAGAATGATGTGATTGACATGACCCATTCCGTTAGCTTAGCACTTGATCGTTTAGTATGTTGCTTATGCTTTCTTCATGACTTATACAAAGTTCACGCAACTATGAGATTATGCAACTCCGTTTACGGAGGAACACTTTGTGTGCTACCAAACGCGTCTGGCGTAAATGGGTGATTACAAAGGTACTCTCTGGTGTCTCCAAAAGTATATGTTGAGTTGGCATGAATCGAGATTAGGTTTTGTCACTCCGATTGTCGGAGAGGTATCTCTGGGCCTTCTCGGTAATACACATCACATAAGCCTTGCAAGCATTGCAACTAATGAGTTAGTTGTGAGATGATGTATAACGGAACGAGTAAAGAGACTTCTTGTAACGAGATTGAACTAGGTATTGGATACCGACGATCGAATCTCGGGTAAGTAACATACCGATGACAAAGGGAACAACGTATGTCGTTATGCGGTTTGACCGATAAAGATCTTCGTAGAATATGTAGGAACCAATATGGGCATCCGGTTCCGCTATTGGTTATTGACCGAGAATGGTTCTAGGTCATGTCTACATAGTTCTCGAACCCGTAGGGTCCGCACGCTTAACGCTTCGATGACAGTTCATTATGAGTTTATAAGTATTGATGTACGAAGGATGTTGAGTCCGGATGTGATCACGGACATGACGAGGAGTCTCGAAATGGTCGAGACATAAAGATTGATATGTTGGAAGCCTATGTTTGGACTTGAAAAGGTTCGAATGAAAACAGGAAGTTACTGAACACCGGGGTTACGGAACCCCGAGGTCAATGGGCCTTGATGGGCCATAGGGAGAAGAGGAAAGGGCCGGCGGGGCAGGCAGCGCCCTCCCCTCTAGTCCGAATAGGACAAGGAGAGGCGCGCCTTCCCTCTTCCCCTCCCCAATCCTATTCCAACTAGGAAGGGGGAGTCCTACTCCGGTGGGAGTAGGACTCCTCCAGCGCCTTGGGCTGGCCGCACCCCCCTTGCTCCTTTATATACGGGGCAGGGGCACCCCATAACACACAAGTTGATCTACGGATCGTTCCTTAGCCGTGTGCGGTGCCCCCCTCCACCATATTCCACTTCGGTCATATCATCGCGGAGCTTAGGCGAAGCCCTGCGCCGGTGAAGTCATATCGTCGCGGAGCTTAGGCGAAGCCCTGCGTCGGTGGGGCATCATCATCGTCCTGCCGTCGTCTTGTGGAACTCATCCCCGACGCTTTCTTTGGATCGGAGCCGGGGATCGTCATCGAGCTGAGCGTGTCTGAACACGGAGGTGCCGTCACGTTCGGTACTTGGATCGGTCGGATCGTGAAGATGTACGACTACATCAACAGCGTTGTTATAACGCTTCGCTTCACGGTCTCACGAGTGCGTGGGACGATACTCTCCCCTCTCGTTGCTATGCCATCACCATGGTCTTGCGTGTGCGTAGGAATTTTTTTGAAATTACTACGTTCCCCAACAAAATTATCATGCTCTTAATAATAAAATTGCCATGAAATAATTGATAAAAATTCCCAAAGGCCATGGTAACATTACAAAAAAGACCTATAATTGACATGTTTGGAAGACAAAACAATATGGATTTGTCATGGGATCATGAGAATTTGTTTCTAAAAATTGTCATGTGTACAAGACAAACTTGACATGTGAAAAACTTTATAAGAAAATGTTTAAACAATTCCATGTGACAAGTCCAAAAAATTATAAATATGCCATGTACTTTTTCTTTGAAAAATTGTCATGTACCTAAAACAATAAGATTGCATATCTTTTCCACCAAGTAAAATGGAAAATGATAAGGCTGTGTTTGCTTCACAGGATTTTGAAACTTTTCCAGAGGAATGTCCATTCCATAGTTTTATTTCCCTTGGCAGCGTTCGGATCAAATGAAACATCTACAGTAGCCCTATGGAAAGGTTCGCTCATAGTGGTCATTCCTAAGGATTGTGTAAATCTGGTCTGGTTTCTTTTTTGGGCGGGGGCCTGAGGTAGCCACCATGCAAGCTGAATAAAAAAATACTTTCACATGGCAGTGAGAGAAGCTAAACCGGTATGCAATGAATAAAATAATATATATCGTTGCATTACTTAGTACCAACACAAGGTTTCCAATGAAACAAACACATCTCCTTTTCCCCTTTCGTCTGTTTTGGGACACGCGGGATTGCACTGTACAACCAACTCCATTCATGTACTTTTTTATATTCTTTTGCTTTTCTGACCTATATACCGAATGGGGCCTAAAAGGAGGAACTGGGATTCGAATCCAGGTTTCCTGGATGGAAGCTTTACGAGCTACCAATCCGGTGGGCACTTTGTTGCGAATGAGTTTTCAAATATGACCTAGCGAGGTCCTTCGTGCCAAGATCCGTGCAGGTGATCCGTTGACAGGCATAGCATTCGCTGGAACATGCTTGAAATCTGACGTTCGCCCAATATCATTTTCGTTAATGAACTGCTATTTTTTATCATTTGATTTAAAGCATGACATTCTTTTTCCTAGGGCATCCTAGCGCGTCGTCGTCGTTTTTTGCATGGGCCGCTTTCTATGTCATTAGGTTTACTAGTAATTGTGTTCGTGCAATGCACGTTTATTATTACACAAGATATTAATTGTATTGCTCACCAATATTATGCAAGATATAAATTGCATGTTAATATTAGATATGATATAATTATTTGGTTAATGATGACATTGATATTAGGAATGATATTAATTAGTAGATGGTTCTGAAAATGTTTAGTTCTAGACAAGTCTAACTTGAACGGATGAGATTTATTGGATCTCCCCAACTCGTTCTTTTTATATTGATACACATGTGTTGGGCCGTTTGGACCTTTTGGTTTTCATGTTTTTGGGGGCAGCTATTTTTCCATGTTTGTTGGGCTGTGATGTTTGTATTTCGCTTTACTTACTTCATTTACTGAAGAGAGTTCTTTTTGTTCGAAAATACCGCAGAGAGTTCTTCTCTGCATGTCTCCATGGTATCTGTAGATTTTTTTCAATAATCTCAATCGATGACGCAAAAAAAAAACAAAGGTGCATAGAGTAACGTGAATAATCTGAACCAAATTGGTGCTTCCTTTCCTTGTCCTACCCATTTCCTCAAAACAAAAAATAACATACTCGTGAGATCTTGCAGTAATATGGAAACTAATCTTTTTTCTCAGTTGACAAATTGAAACGTAGTACTCCTGTCTTTGCATTCCCCATATTACAAGGAAATACAATATTCAGTCAGGTGTCCTGTCTAATACATTATTGCGGACTGTGCTAACGACCTACGATCCGCTTCTCTCGATGTGGGAATCGATCCACCGCATCTTTTTTTTTCCTTCTAGCGCAATAAAAAGAATTGGCAGAAGTTGGAATTAAACCCACCACCTCTTGGTAGACCATAGTAGTTCACAACCACCCGGTCTAGATTGAGTCAATGAATAGATTAAGGTTAGATAGTATTTGTAATGCTACTTAGTGTGACCTGGAAACGAATAATTTTTCTTTCTTTCCTTTTATATTTTTTATCCTATATAGATGGCTTGGCTGCTCTGTTAATATTTACAACATCATGGTAACTTTAACGTAGTAAAAATTGTTGACATATCATGGTAACTTTGTTGTAAAAAGCATGCCAGGGTACACAAGTTTTTTTTTGCGAGGGTACAAAAGTTATCAACCATTTGGTGCGTAACTTATCATGCTTTTTATACATAAGTTACCGGGGAATATTTTAAATAGTTTTTCTTGGGTCAGAGATATGGTTGGGTGTTGTACAAAATTATTATACTTTGCAGTCTGTAAAAATCATGATATTTACACAAAAGTTGTTAAGAGATGTTTTTTTAAAGAAAATCCAGGTCAACGTTGTCGTGGTGTTTGTACATAAGTTATCATGACAGCGGTATATAAATTATCATACTATTTACATAGTAATTGTCAGGGTACGTTTCAAGCACCCCTCGCGTTGAAATATTACCGTCATATTTGTATTTAAATTATCAGGGCTGCAGTGCATAAATTATCATGTCATTTACACAACAGTTATCGAAGTAATGTTTTCCAATGAGAAAATTTTCACAGTCAAAGTGGTGTGTATATTATCATGTTATTTGCACAGAAATTACCGGGGTATGATTTCCAACAACTTTTATCCTAGGGTCAAAGGAGTTACCACGGTGTTCGTACGTGGGTTATCAGCTTTGTTGTGTGTATACTACCATCCTATTTACACAGAATTTATCAGGGGTTGTTTTCCAATATTTTTCCTTGGGTCAAATGGTTACCAGAGTGTTTGTAAGTGAGTTATCAACTTTGTTGTATCTATATTATCATGTTATTTACATACAAGTTACCGGACTAGATTATTTAACATTTTTTGGGTAGAAAGGTTACCATGGTGCTTGTACGCGAGTTATCATCTTTGTTTTTCTTATATTACCATGATATTTGCACAAAAGTTACCGGGTATTGTTTTGAACAACTTTCATTCTGGGGTTAAAAGAATTACCGTAGTGTTTGTATGTGAGTTATCGGCTCTATTGTGTGTATATTACTATCATATTTACATAAAAGTTACCGGGGTTTGTTTTTCCACTAAATTTTTCCCCAGTCAAAAGTTACCGGCTCTATTGTGTGATCACGGTTGTTTGTTATATTGTCAGATTGTGCGTAAATTACTGTGTTATTTACACAAAATTGATGTGTATATTATCATGTTGTTTAGACAGAAGTTATCGGCATATGTTTCAATATTTTTTTTCCGGGTCAAAATTACCAATGGTATTTATATGTAAATTATCAGATCTACTATGCATAATCGTGCTATTTACCAATAAGTTATCACGGTCTTTGCATCATAATTTACTAGATCCGCATGCGTCAAATACCATGCTATTTACAAGTTTCCGGTTTTGTCGCCTGAGAGAAACAGATCGAGTTGTTTTTCCTTTCCACTCATTTAATATGTTATAAAAACATGTAATCTTTATGTAAAACCAGAAGAGAGAGTTAGCTCAGTTGGTTGACGTGCTATGGCCTCAACCAACAGGTTCTAGGTTCGATTCTTGCTAGCGCCATTTTTTTTCTTTTCCACGCGCGAGACTGAGCGGTCGAGCAATTGTTGTGCGGGAGACTGGAAAAAAATTTGGATCGAGCGATAAGCGGATCGAGTGGTCGCCAGATCGTACGTGCCTGTTGCAAACCAGCAGCCGACTGGTGGTTAGATTTCTCGTATTGTATACTAGTAGAGTGCCCGTACGTTGCCACAGGCTCTTGAAATAGTTTGCAAGAGTTACATGTTAACTTTCTAAGGGCTCGCCCCGTCGTAGATCCAGACCCCCGTCATTGATTCCACCCCGCCTAGGCCGCCGTGCTGCCCCATCGCGTTCGCCTCCGCTCCGCCGCCTCCGCCCGCCCCGCCCTGCCTCCTCGCCTCGGTCCATCCTCCGCCTGCCCCGCCCGTCCGCCTCCTCTCCGGTCCGTCCGCCGCCCGCTCCGTCGCCTCCGCCCGCGCCCGCCGCCGCCCGCTCCGTCGCCTCCGCCTCGCGCCGCCAAGTCGCCGCCCGCTCTCCGCTTCGGCCGCCGCCCGCTCCCGATGGCGCCAAGAAGACGCCAAGGGCAAGTCCGGTTTCTTCGGCATGAGGGCGGAGCCTCGGAACTTCAGATGGAGTTCTCCGACGCCGGGCGACGTTGGTGGCTCGGCACGTATCCCACCGCCGATGAGGCCGCGCGTGCCTACGGGTGGCGGTGTGGCATGCCGGACGGCCGATGACAGACCTAAACTTCCCGAAGGTCGAGTCCCAGGCGGTGGCGGAGTGGCTCGTGCCGCAGGGCATCCGGATGGGGGAGATGCCGGCTAAGAAGGCGAAGAAGAAACTGGCGGTTGTTGTTGCTCCCGGCGAGAGCGACCAGGCGGCAATGGCTTGGTTTGCACGATTTGCACTTTGCTGCAAAGCATCTCTAATGAAATGCTATTTGCTACATTTTTTTAATAGGAAAATTATTCCGATCAGCCAGCCATAACTCAACAGACCAATCTCCAATGAAATGCTTGCTACATTTTTTAAATAGAAAAATTATTCTGATCAGCCAGCCATAACTCAACAGACCAATTTGAACCCACATTTTCTAAAGTAAAGAAATTATTTCCCTTAGATCGATCAAGATGCCTAAAGTGTCGTTTGCCCGACTGCTATGTTCCTACACAAGCAGAGCAACTTATTTTTCAAATCAAGGAATTAAGAAAAGGAAGAATATCATGATATTCGTGGCACACATGCACAGCAGCAACAGCCACACGCGCACATCAGCAAGCAAGCGCGCATGCCAGCGGATATAAAAATCTCAATGGCGACATGTCTCCCTCAAACCTCCTCGGCAACCCACTGAACTTGTCACCTCATGCCCCTCCTGTCTCTCTCACTCTCCCTTCCATCCAACAACGCCCTGCCTTCCAGCCATCGTTCTTGTCTTTCTTGGATTGATACAAAAAATAGGGTAAATAATTGGATGCTTACTTAGCATGTTGTAGCAACCTTGTAAGTGACTCAATGGGACAGGCGCACGAAACATTTCAAAACATGCAGTGAAGATCTGCCAACCGTAGTAATTTTCTTAATGTATGTACTATTAGTTGGCAAAGGAAATTGATTTTGTGCCACCAAATGAATGCACATCATCTCGTCCGCTTATTCTGTATGGCTAGAGATATGCAAACCTTTTGCCGGCCAATTGACAATAATGGCTGAAGCAAGTTTATACAGATACATAGCAGTGGACATAAAAAATGATATAAGGAACTAAAGCTAAGAGTACCCCCTATTTCTTCAGTATCGTCAGATTCCTCATCTTCAACATCTTGACCATATTTGTCAAGTCGTCATCAGGCCTAAGCCTGGCTCTGTTGTTGGCTTGGCTGCTGCATGCCACAACCATTATATCAACCAGAGCAAACAGAAGCAGGCCCTAATTAGTCCAGAGAAAAAAATTTAGAGGTAACACATACCAGAAGTCCAGCGACACCCACAACCAGAGATAACATATCGTGGCAAACGGATATCAAAAGAACATGATCCACAACCAGAGGCTCGGGATACACCAAATGCAGCAACCGTTAACAAATCCAAATTCAGTGTTAACAACAACCACTTATATATATTTGGACGTACATAGAAATTAGATATTTCCTAATTGTTTGCATAACAGAAAACATACTGGCTGCAAGGGAATGAAAGACTAACCTATTGATGAGCACAACAGTACATACCATCCCATCATGAGGTTGCCATCTCTCACACTTGATGATTACATCTTGTTATTTCTAACATGTACACCATCGGGCGATTGCTTTATTAGAAATATATTTACACAATATGATCAGAGCAACATCAAGGAGCCGGATGCTGGTGCACAGATTCTCCTCAAATTCCACATGCAACCATTGTAGAGAAGAACGACATATTTTTCTTAGGTGATTTTTGATCGAGCTCCTACAGAAAAATTCAAAGAAATCATGAGGAGCATGAAGCCAAGCAAACTAATCAGAGTAAATCATGAGAGGAGAAGCCTCTCAACCTACTACAGGGAATCGAGTCAACATTAATTTGTGTAAGAATTAAACCGTAATGTAGATCAACAGAACCTGCTGACATCCCAAAACAAATGTTTCATCAACAGATGCTCTAGCGAATGCCAATTGGATTATATAAGTAAGATAGAGACATCAAAAAAAAGAAAAGATAATTCTAAGAGTATATATTCTATTTTCTTACTTGACATCACAGAGAATGCAAGTCAAAGAAATTGCGATACATCTTACCCTTCTATAAATTGACTGCAAGGCACAATCCCCACAAAATATACAGAATGAATTGCTCATATGGTCCAAGTATTGCATAAATAGTTATATACATAAATATTCAACAGTGAGCATAAACATGGCATGTACTACCAAAATCCCTTTGCTATGGAGCTTAGTCTGCATGTCTATTCGTCTTTCTATATACTCTCCTCAAAGAAAAAATGATTTCAAATAAATAAATGAAATAATTGTCTGCAGATAGTTTGCTTGAATGAATCAGGCCCAAGAGACTCATGTCAATCTTAGTAGAATATACAAGCAGCTAGCAAATACATCATGGGGAGTCAGGAGGCACGATGCACTAAGACTGAACAACAGATCTGCGTGAAAACCTCAAAATACCGGATGAGGGTGGCGCCGCCGCCCGCGAAAAGTCACGACCCGTGGGGACTCAGCTTAGGACGGTGAGGTGGTGTACGATGAGCGATGGTGTGCGGTGGCAGGTGCTAGGCACGGACGCGTCGCCGGTGTTAGAGTTATAATATAAGTCATGTACCCCTTTGTATTTATCCCGTTGTATAAGGGGTTTCCTGCATATGCTCCACACCTGTACATGTATATATATCGGCCTATGGCCTCATGGGAATACAAGTTGCTTTCCTAACATGGTATTAGAGCCTAGGTTAATTTTTTCTCGCGCCGCAACTCGTGCTCGTCCGATCGGTTCCATATCGATCTCGCTGCTGCTAGCTCATCTCCTTCAGTCGCCTGATCTGCTGTCCTCCGCGGATCCAGCCGCCGCCGCCGTCTGTGTGATCTCCGGTCGGATTCGCGGAAGCTTTGCCGCTTCGGATTAAACCGCTGCTCGCCGCCTCGCCGCCAGAAGCGTCCGATCCAACCGCCGGCGCGGCCGATTCGTCTCGTCGCTAAAGCGCTCGATCCACCACGCTGGCCTTCCTGCCGATCCAGCCGGGCTGCCTTTCCACCCGGTCGACCGCTCGAGATAAATCGAGGCGGACGATCGCCCGACAAAGCTGCCTCTCGTTCCCAACGGCCCCAGCGGCGGGGCCACGATCTCCGCTTCGCTGATTTACGCCTACAAAAAAATATCTGCTGCGATCGGGCTATGTTGTTGTCCTCGCCGTCCGGTGATCTTCGATGGTACTAACTACACCGAGTTCATCGGCTTCATGCGCATTCACATGCGTGGCATCCGTCTCGGGTGTTCTTTACGGCGAGGTCTGCTGTCCGCCACGTCCGGTTCCTCCGGTGGCTCCTATCCCGCCGACTCCACCGATTCTTCCTCGGGATGCTAATCGGGCCGCCAGGATGCGGCTAAGCTTGCGATGAGGCTCTGATCGTGCTTATGATGAGAGGGTTTTGGCTTATGAGGAGGCTCTTGGACATATCATGGTGCTCATGCTGCTTACACCCAAAGGTGGCTTGATGATGATGCTCGTCTTTGCATTGTTCTCCTTGCCGGTGTTACGCCTCGGTTTGCTTCTCGAGTTTACGGGTCTTCCCTCGCCTTTGAGATGTGGACCCATCTTCGTCGGCCTTCTCAGCCCTCTGGTGATGCCTTATACCTTTACGTGATCCGTCAGAGCATGCTCTTCAAACAGGGTGACTCTCTTGTTGATGATTTCTATGCCTGAGTTACGCTATCTGGCGCCCGACTTGATTCTCTCCGCATCTTGGTTGTCGTACACCTTTGCCCGGTATCCGAGCCAATTTGGAGTTTCATCGCGTCTATGAGTTCTGTCTCGGCTCCGTAAGGAGTTTGAGCCCAGCGTGCTTTCGGTTGTTTGCTCGTGGTCGTATTTCTCTCACGAGGCGCTTTACGAGATTCGTCTTGAGGAGACTCGCTTACGTGGTCTTGGTTTCTTTGGAGGTTCATACATGCTCGCTACTCGTGCTTCTACGCCACCTGCCGCACCGACCCCTTCTCGCTCGAGTGCTCGCCGCTCTTGCCCACTCCTTCCGGAGGCTCGGTCGCCCGTCCACATTGCGACTATTGCAACAATGATGGTCATTTTGAGTCTCGATGCTACGAAGAAGAAACACTGCGCAAGGCGCGATCATCATCTTCGGAACCGTCATCTACCTCGGCAACTTGACCATTGCTTTGGTAGGCGGGATATTACGAGACTTAAGCGTCTCGCTCGCGGCTCGAGTTCTTCCTCGGCGGCATCTTGCTGGTTACGTGGTGATGCTTCCCTTGACCGAGCAATCACCCTCTACGATCGGTACATCCCCATGGGTTACGGACTCTGGAGCTTCTTTTCATATGTCTTCTCATTCTTCCACTCATCCTCTCTTGATCATTGGATTCTCCTGTTCATGTCTTCACTGCCGATGGTACTCCACTTTACATTTGCTAGTAGAGGCAATCTTACCACTCCTTCTTATTACATTCTGATGTTGCTCATGTTCCTCGACTTACCATGAATCTGTTTTCTGGCCGGTCAACTTATGATTACGGTTGTCGCGTCATCCTTGACGTTGACTCTTGTTACATCCAGGACCGTCGCACGCACACTCTGGTTGGGGCTGGCCCTCGCCGCCGTGATTCTCGTGGTCTTTGGGAGTTGGGTGGCTTCATGTTCCTTCATTGCCACCACCATCGCCAGCTTCTTCCGCCTCTGTCGCCTCCGTTCTTGGTTCCTTCCAGCGATGGGCATCATCGACTTGGTCATCTGTGTGGTTCTCGGTTGTCTTCTTTAGTTAAATCGAGGTCTTAAAGGTCTGCCTCGGAGATGTCTCTTTAGAGTGTCGGGGTTGCCATCTTGGCAAGCGATTCGATTACCATATTCACATAGTGAGTCGGTGTCCAAGCGTCCTTTCGATTTAGTCCATTACGATGTATGGGTCCGGCCCTTTCGCGAAAGGTGGTCATAAATACTATATTATTTTCATAGATGATTTCTCTCGTACACATGGCTTTATTTCATGACTTCTCGTTACGAGGTGTTGTCTATTTATAAGCGTTTTGCTGCCATGGTTCATACTCGATTCTCTTCACCCATTCGTGTTTTTCGTCTTGACTCATTGGCGAGTATCTCTCTAAGATGTTGCGTGGTGTTCTTCTTTGAGCAAGGACTCTCTCTCAATTCTCTTGTCCGGTGCTCATGCTCGTAATGGTGTGGTGGCTAAAGCATCGACATCTTCTTGAGACGGCTCGTGCGTTGATGATTGCTGCCTCTCTCCGCCTCATTTTTGGGCCGAGGCCGTCTTCACATCCACCTATCTTATCAATATACTGACCTTCCGCTGCTCTACTGTGGTGGTGTTCCTTTCGGCGACTTTTGATCGTTCTCCGATTATTCTATGCTTCGCTTTCGTTTGGTTGTGTTTGCTATGTTCTTCTTGCCCCTCATGAACGCACCAAACCGACCGCTCGATCTGTTGAGTGTGTCTTCTTAGGCTCTGATGATGAGCATAAGGGCTATCGTTGTTGGGATCCTATCGGTCGTCGGATGCGTATCTCTCGAGACGTGACCTTTGATGAGTCTCGTCCCTTCTACCCACGCCCATCTTCCTCGACTTTTTCAGTGCAGGATATCTCTTTCCTCACTTTTCCTGACTCACCTCTCACCCCTGTCGAGCCTGTACCTCTCCGTTCCACTTCCTCCCCTTCTCCACCTCTAGTTGATTTGCAACCACCATCCTCTCCGGTCTCCTCGCCTAGCATGTCACCGGGTTCTTCACCTTCATCTCCGGTGATTTCCTCCCCGGTCTCCTCTCCCAGCATGTCACCGGATTCTACACCTTCATCTCCGGTGACTTCTTCGTCGCCACCCCCCGCTTCTACCTTGACGATTCCTCCTTCTATTATCCCATCTTTTTCTCAGCATTACACTCGTCGTCCCCGACCAGTCGATGCCTCTGTGGATGAGTCGTCATCTTCCTCTCAGCCTACTTATGGCTTGCGTTCTCGTCCTCGTCCGCTTTGTTGATCGCTTTGGATTTCCACCACCGGTCTTTCTTGTTCTTGAGCCGACTTCTTATCGTCAGTCGTTGTTCATCTGAATGGCGGTTTGCGATGGCGAGGAGATTGCTGCTCTTGAGCGACCGGTACAGGATCTTGTTTCTCTTCCTCCGGTCCGTCCGATCACTTGTAAGTGGGTCTACAAGGTTAAGACTCGCTCGATGGTTCTCTTGAGCGTCACAAAGCTCGTCTTGTGGCTCGTGGTTTTCAGCAGAACACAGTCGTGATTATGGCGAGACTTTTGCTCCTGTGGCCCATATGACCACCGTTCAGTACACTTCTTGCCGTTGCCTCTGCACGCCTTCGTCTATATCTCACTTGATGTTAAGAATGCCTTTCTTAATGGTGAGCTGCGTGAGGAGGTCTACATGCAGCCACCACCGGGTATTATGTTCTGATAGCATGGTATGTCGTCTTCGCCGCTCTCTCTATGGCCTTAAGCAAGCCCCGCGCTTTGGTTTGGCGCTTTGCCTCTGTGATCATTCTTTGCCGGTTTTTCGCAAAGTGCTCATGATCCGGCATTGTTTATTCATCTTTCTCCTCGTGGTGGACTCTTCTTCTTCTCTATGTTGATGACATGATCATCACGGGGATGACCCCGAGTATATTGCCTTTGTAAAGGCCCGTCTTAGTGAGCGATTTCTTATGTCCGATCTTGGACCTCTTCGCTACTTTCTTGGGATTGAAGTCTCTTCTACCTCGATGGCTTTTTATATCTCGGAAAAAGTATATCCAGGATCTTCTTGCTCGTCTTTGCTCTTCTTGACGAGGCGTTGTTGAGACTCCTATGGAGCTCAATGTTCACCTCCGTGCTATTGATGGTGATCCTCTCCCGACCCGACGCGATATCGTCATCTTGTTGGCGATCTTGTCTATCTAGTCGCCACTCGTCCGGACATCTCTTATCCGGTTCATATCCCGAGTCGGTTTGTCTCTACTCCCACCTCGGTTCACTATAGTCATCTCCTTCGTGTTCTTGATATCTTGAGGCACGATCTCTCACCGCCTATTCTTTCCTCGCTCCGATTCTTTCTGACTTCAGCCTATTCGGATGCTACGTGGGCTAGTGATCCTTGGATCGCCGTTCACTTTACGCTTCTCGTGTTTTTCTTGGTGGTTCTCTCATTGCTCGGAAGGCGAAGAAAGCGACTTGCGCTTTCCGTTCGAGTCCGAGGCTGAGTTGCGACAATGGCTCTTTTGATGCGGAGAGGTGACTTGGTTACGGTGGTTACTTGAGATTTTGGTGTTTCGTCACCACACCGACTCTGCTCTTATCGGACAAGATGGGTGCTATCGGCATTATGCGTGATCCCGTGAAGCATGAGCTCACCAAGCATATTGGTGTCGATGCTTTCTATGTCTTGTATTGGTGTGCGAGATCGAGTTATTGCTCTTGATATGTGCCTTCGAGTTTCTGATTGGCGGATTTCTGACGAAGGCCCGACTAGAGCACAACATGGCTTTTATCTCTCCAAACTCGGTGTTGTTCATCCACCATGAGTTTGAGGGGGTGTTAGAGTTATAATATAAGTCATGTACCCTTTGTATTTATCCCGTTGTATAAGGGGTTTCTGCATATGCTCCACACCAGACATGTATATATATCGGCCTATGGCCTCATGGGAATACAAGTTGCTTTCCTAACGGTAAGGGGGTATGACGGCCACTTCTTCGCAATGGTCGAAACAAAGTCAATCAGGGACGGGAGAGATGGGAGAGTCCGTAAGAGCAATTGGGTAAGAAAGAGGCGAAGGTGGGGAGGTGGGAGAACAAATGAAACACCTACCACCGATAGCATAGAAGATGAAATGAAGGACATCCCATCTGTTGTAAAACAACCGACATTTACTCTACACCAAACAAACAATATGTGCCTATTAGAGGTGTCATACTCTCCTTTAGCTGCCCATTATCCCTGTTAGTATAATCATCATCAATCTTGTTTTCTTTGCCTAAAACCGTAGAGAAAAATAATACCTATAGGAGTTGTTCACCACATATATGTTATTTTCCTTGACAATTGCATGTATTACTTGTACCTCTGAGAGGAGATAACCACATGTCAAGAATACAGATGAAAAAAGGGCAGCCCGGTGCATGTAGCTCCGCCATGCTTGAGGTCCCACCACTTTGGGTGTATTGTACGCAGCCTTTTCCTACATTTCTGTAAGAGGCTGTTTCCAGGACTTGATGCAAATCTAAAGAGTATATTATGAGTAACAGATAGAAAATAAGACCCATATCATTCCAATCTATTACGCCTTTGTAAAATTGTAGTGCATTACGTAGGAACACAACTTGGAGTACCTAGCATAATAATTCCAATGATTCTATGACTATAAAATGCCTATCAGTGAGAATGCAACCTGAAAGCTAAATCTTTTTAAGGTAATCCTTCCTGGTCTTCACAAAACAAGATGATCTAGATCGCCCACACGTAAAGAAGAACCGATGCCTGATTGGTACTTGATTAACATCAAGTTGTTCCATTGAGGTGCAACTATATTGGTTCTTGAAGGCACCCATTCATGGTGCAAGAGAATATCAAATCATAATAATGATCATGCCAAGAGGCGTTACCAATGAGGCTAGTAAAATTCAGAATGATCCAACATAAATGTAATTTCCATAACATGCTTAGGAAAATTTTAAATCATGATATATACATCTGTCTACTCCAAAAATTGAAATCAAATGTGCAATGGCACGAAATATCATATTACACTCCCAAAATATTTTTCTTTTATACATGGGCATAAAGCAAGCTCTAATTAGAGTTAGCAAACTAAATATCTCTGCAAAATTGTAATCATAATGTATAGTGACATTAGTTATTTTGGGAAAAACAAAACCAACACAAAGTGCAGACTTATTATCCTAACTGTGAGACATAAAAATTACAAGCACCAAGAGAAGGGCAATTTTTACCTTTGCACATATGTCAAGTTTGTAGTGGCTGGATGTTGCTCTCTCCTCAACCACACATGTCGAAGCCTGAACAAATGCTACGCATTTCTTCCTCTTGGATTGTAGCTACATGCAAACAAAATGGGTTACATACTTCAACATTGGGTTGTAAATCTTCCTATTAATCTTCATCTTGCACTTGACCTTCTTCAACCCCTCCACTTCTAGAGATCTCAGTACAAAAGAGGCATAAATAACTTGTGATCATTAGAAGAAATTACCTCCAATTCAGAGAATAAATGTACATGGCATAGATATGCTAATCACTATGTAGGAATCATCACACGTCTTGCTGCTTTGAAGTAACAATAAGCAACTCCATACCTATTCGTTGATGTAGGGATGAACAATTGGTGAAACTTGTTATAGAACTAACTAAAGGCAATGAACTGATGGAAGTATCAAATTCAATAAACTAACTAAAGGCAACTCACCATGGTATAAAAGAAATTGAAGTCTAGAGGAAAAACCAATAAAAATAACATATAGTGGAAGCTGTGGAAGGAAGACAAATGACTGCTTATTCGAACCAGCAGACTTAATCTTTTATTTTGCTACAATTTTATTAACATTTATCAAGATGCTATCAAGTTACAATCTTTAATTTCCGGTCTACCATGATAGAGTGATATTACCACTCACACTCACTTTCTCAGGCGATGTATAACTTGACATACACCTTATATTGAAATAGACCATTTATTGATAGTGAATATGTTGTCCTGCAGATCTGAGCCCTACATAAATGGTAATCAAACATTACAAAGAGGTCAGAGTTTGCTGATTGCTCCCAGGTCAAAAACGTTTTAAATGTTATAGCAGCACATTAGGCTAATCATCATATATGATTCAATTGCCTCTAATTATGGGAACCTCTATTTCGAATCATCTTGCTCCGTACTATGATTGCTTGCTCTTCAAAGGGAACTCATCTTTGAATTCCATAAAACATGTCTCAGGCATTTATTTTTATAGCACCTGACATAATGATGCAAAGTTTGAGATAGAAAATGCTAAGAAACCACATAAATTTTATTTTAGTTCAGATCGCTTCCGATAATAGAAATGAACTACAGATCAAAAGGAGAATTAACCTTACCTAACTGGAAGTAGCATGGAGATGAGATGATGAAACTATTATTATGTACCACATTCTTCTGACGGATTCCTGCATACCACACCTGACCACAACCAAGACGATTAGGACATGCATCTCAAATACAAGTTACAGGAATCTTGAAACCATAGGGGTGCTCCGGCTGCTCAGAATACAGCAGTGATGGTGCAGACTGGTAGTGGGAAGGCGCGCCAAAACAATCAACCTCAATGGCGGCCTGTCATCCTTGATGGTGGCAGTTCCAACTCGGTGCTCGATGGTCGGCGGCGGCGGCAGTACCCAGAGTTCTCAATGGAGGCAGTTCCTGCTCATACCCGGCGGCAGTGCCAGTAGCCCTCAAGAATCAGTATCGGCAGTAGAAAATGACGCATGTGTGGCATCAACGCCTACAACGTTGTTTACATCATGTCACTCATCTCGTGCAGTGCACCATGACCCGCCGATGTGTCGTCCCGTGCCTCCTTCCTGCCTACGCACTACGTCGCCGCCACGCCGACTCCCATGTGTTGCCTGGATCTGACTGACATGGGCCCCAAGTGGCAACCTGGCCTCATCCACGCTCGGATCTGGCCGCTGACTTACCTAATGCGCGCCCCTCCCACCCCTACAGAAACGCATGCCGCCACTTCACCACGAGCACTCACGGCCAACTCCAAGCCCTTCGTCGCAAGCTTCGTGTTGGATCCGAGAGAGCTGCTGCAGCGGCGGTGGCCTCGCGCGGAGGAACGCAACGCGAAGGTCCGGCACGGAGGACTGCATGGCGGCCGGCGGCCAGAAGAGCACGGGCGCTGGTGGCGATCAGATGCGAAGCGGTGGGGGCGTGGGCGATCGATAGGAAGGGGATCGTGGAGTCGAGCTGGAGGTGGGGCGGTGGCCGCGGCTGGAGGTGGGCGCGACGGCCGCGGCTGGAGGTGGCGGGGGCGGCGGCGTTTGAGGGAGGGAGATGGGGGAGGGGATCGGCGGCGGCTGCGAGGGGATTGAGCGACGTAGGAACGAATGACGGCGTCGACTCGTTCGGGCAAGTGCATTGAGGGCACGTGGGTGCGATGTCTGGCTAATTTTCGTAAGTTAACCGTAGTAGATTTTTTTAAGACGATTTTGTGTCGCTGAACCGTAGAGTTTCACAATGGGCCTCGTGGTAGCATGCCGTTTTTTTGTCGGTCTGGAGGAAGGAAGGGGGGATCGCTGGGTAGCGGGAAGTGGGATGGAGGACGAAAATTAACCGTATCTGGTGGGACGAAAATTGACCGGCGGAGACTACCAACTGCTTCATTAAAAGTAGAGATCAAACTAAATCTTCCTACAAATATGTATGCCCTGTTGTAACACACGAGAAGTTTAGTTGCCCCGTAAATGGTGAGGAATTATGGAGGGACAAGAGCGGCACGAAAAATCATCCATGAGGCTTCTGTTTCACCCCGTAAATGTATCAGGGAATAAGTATATAGGGAGAACATGAGCTCTCTCAGAGCTTAGCCACTGTCGTTCGTCGGATCGATTTTTTGATGCGATTTTGACCGTCGGATCTCCCTCCCGGACGATCTGGCCGCCGGATCGAAAACCGACACTGTTACAATGAATAGTTCCCTCTTGTTTGTGCCACCGTGTGTTAATTCAGTGCCCCACCGAGGGCATTTTGGTCATTTCCCGTGCATGTTTTTAAAGGGCAGCCGCTCTGTGTTGAACCCTAGCCGCCGCCTCCTCTCTCCTCCCGCGCGCGTCCTCTCCCCTCCCCTCCCATGCGCCTCCTCTCCTCCCACGCACATCGCCGCCGCCGCCTCGAACCACGCAGTCGGCGGCTAGATCCGCCGCAACAGAGCCCCCTCCCAACAACGACGAGCAGCAGCGGAGGGAGGACGAGGAGCATGACGGCAGCGGCGGCGGCGGCGTGGAGCAGCAGCAGGCCGACGAGCAGCAGCGGAAGGAGGACGAGGAGCACGACGGCGCTCGCCCCGGCCCCCATCCTTGACCTCACGCCGCCTATCGTCTCCTCCCCGGCCCATCGTCGGTCGCCTCCCTCCTCCTCCTCCACATCGGGTCGGGCAGGAGGATGAGCGCCCTCCCCTGCGTCCGCCTCAATGGGAGAAGGGCTGCTGCCGTCGCTGCCGACGAGGACATCTACTTCCCTGGCGCTTGCCACTGCACTGCAGTACTCTGATTTTTGTCTTTCTTTTCTTGTAGATTCGTCCATTGTCGCCAGTGCCTCCTTCTATCTGGCCTTCACGGATCAGTGGTTCAACCCTTCTCCTCCTCCTTATTTTCACTCCTCTATTCTAGGGTTGGATGTATACATGTACGACCATGTGCTTTTGTACTCTTTTCTTTTTGTCTTGATTACGGTAAGGGCCAAAAGAATTTGTGCTTGTTTTTAGTGAGGTGTGGACGTATGCCTTTTATTCTTGGCTGGACATTGGTAGGAACTCTGGTGGTTTTGTTCCTTTTTGCATGCAGGAAGGCTAGATTTTTGTAAAGGAGTTGTGGTTTTTTATTCGTTTACTACTCTAGCTAGGTTCCAAGGAAGGGGCTCTTTGGAGCTATCTTGTTTTGTTAGTTTGCTGTCCAAGGGAGCATTAGATCTAGAAACATTTCTTTTTGTGAAATATGCCTTTGCTGTCAAGGAGAGGTTCAGTCTTGAGGTCATATGATAATTAGGAGTACGCTAGAGGTGCTTTGGTGTGCCCCTTTTTATTGATATTGTTGGATGAGTAGTCATATGATAGTAGGAGTACCGCTGGAGATGCTTTGGTGCTTTGGTGTGCCCCTTTAGATTGTTGTTGTTGTTGGATAAGTAGGTGGATCTGGTGAGAGATGAAGGTGATTTTTTTTGGATCTGATGCCTGGATGCGGTCATGTGCAGGTGCTGCTGTGTGAATGAGAGGAGAAGAGGGTAGATGAGAGGATTGCTACTGTCTCACCTGCCTCTCCGTCTTCTTCTTCTACTACATCCTAGGTAAGCCAACCGCTGCTTCCTCTCTGCCATCTCCTTTACAATATACATTGAGCCGTGCTATTTTTTTCTATAGTAGGAAGTTTTGTCTGGGATGTGGTGATTCCTACACTTGGGTTACATGAATTTCTCAATATAGCCAATCTTTTCTAATTAGTATTAATTACAGTACTCTCGAATTGGAGTCGGAGATCATGCATTCGAGTAATTGCTTTATCTGCCTCCCGCTTTGTTTTTGCTATTATGTTCGTTGGCACTTTGACAGAATGTGATGTTTGCTCTTCAAAAACACAGAACTGAAGTCCGCGGGGTATATTCCTACTCTAGTACACCGACAGAGCCCCGGCTGGGCCACACTGCAGTCGAAGGCTGTTGGGCCAGCCCAAAAGCAGGCACGGCACGCGCGGCTGGGTTACGCCATAACTCACTCCGGACCCACCACGCCCCCTAAGCAGCCGCGTCGAATGCGGCATCATGGGAGAGATCGTGGGGGTTTCTTTATTCGGAAAGGCGGAACATCCGCCTCCCCGCTTTATAAGCGGAAGCAGGGAGTTCGCCCACCTCGCCATTCTTGTCCAATCTCGAAAAAAACCTCCGCTGCTCCCCCTTCTTCCCAAGGTTGAAGAGAGCGGCGCTCCTTCATCGCCACCAGCACCACCAACGCCGTCGATCTCCCCCACCACTTCCGCCATGGCTCCGAAAGCCGACAAGGGGAAGGGCGTGAAGTCGGCCGAGGCGCAGCGGCTTGCGGCGCTGCGAAAGGAGCGGGCCATCTTCCCCAGCTCGCCGCAAGGGATCTGAGGGAGAACTACTACCTCTTCTGGTCGACGGAGACGCGAGCGCATCCGCGCACAAAGGTACTCCCGCCGTCGCTTCGACACGGCTCGAACGGGTATCCTTCTTCGCGCTCTTCTTCTCTGCGGGCTCGCCCGCCTTCTCTAATTCTTCGCGATATCATGAACACCTACGGGTTCCGCCTCCTTGACTTCATCCCCAATGCTGTTACGACCATGGCGGTTTCGCACATCTCTGCGAAAACTTTGTCGGAGTCCACCCAAACGTAGCCCTTTTCGCCACTTCTTCATGCCCCAAGTTGAGAGAGAGAGCCACTTGCCGGAGGAATCGCTTGGATCTCAAGGATCGGCAAGAAGGAAGCCTATCTGGAGGGAGAGCTCAGTAGCAAGTGGGAGGAATGGAGGCAGATTGGTGTTGGATTGTTGAGGAGAACCCGCAGCCCTTCAGCCCAAATACCAAACCCCAATAGTCTTGGCAACGATTGAACAACGTGGCCGGAAGATGCAAAGGTGAAGATTGCCGTCACCCGAATTCTTCGCCTTAGACTTGTCGGGCTCATCGTAGGCACCGTTAAGCGCAGACTTCCTTCGCCGCCAGACGCCTTTGCAGAGAGGAGGAGACCTGCCTTGGAGTTTGAGCGGCGGAGATATCATGAGGCTTGCGCCTGGCCTTAATTTCAACTTTTTCATAGCATCCCTCGATGCGGCTATATCTCCCACGTGTCGAGGCACGACTTAGAGGCATAACCGCATTGAAAGCAATGTCGCAAGTGAGGTAATCTTCACACAACCCATGTAATACATAAGGAAAGAGATACATAGTTGGCTTACGATCGCCACTTCACACAAGACATAAATAAACATCCATCATTGAGTACACTCAAGGTCCGACTACGGAACCAAAATAAAAGAAGATACCCCAAAAGCTACACAGATCCCCGATCGTCCCAACTGGCTCCACTATCGATCATCGGGAAAAGACACATAGTAACGACCACGTTCCTCGTCGAACTCCCACTTGAGCTCGGTTGCGTCACCTGACTGCATCGCTCGGCTTTCAAATCGTTTTGGTAGAATCTGTGAGTCACGGGGACTCAGCAATCTCACACCGCGAGATCAAGACTATTTAAGCTTATAGGAAGGACAGAGTTGTAAGGTGGAGCTGCTGCAAGCGACTAGCATATATGGTGGCTACATTCGCAAAAGAGAGCGAGAAGAGGAGCAAAGCACGGTCGTGAAGCTAATAGCGATCAAGAAGTGATCTGAACTACTTACGTCGACATAACTCCAACACCGTGTTCACTTCCGGACTCACGAGAAGAGACCATCACGTTACACACGCGTTGATGTGTGTTTTATTTGAGGTCAACTTCGGTTTTCTACAACCGGACATTAACAAATTCCCATCGCCTCATAACCATGCAGACACGGCTTTGAAGATAATACCTGCAGGGTGTCCCAACTTAGCCCATTATAAGCTCTCACGGTCACGAAGGATAAACCTTCTACCAGAAGACCCGATCAATCTCGGAATCCCGGACTACAAGACATTTCGACAGCAATAAAACAAGACCAAAGAAAGCCGCCCGATTGTGCCGACAAATCCCGATAGGAGCTGCACATATCTCGTTCTCGTGGCACATCCGGATGAACACTACGTGCGGCAACCGAAGATGCCCCAAGTTGCCTCGGGTGGCACCGCAAGTGGTTCTAGTTTGGACCAACGCCGAGGAGCATTGGCCCGGGGTTAAATAAAGATGACCCTCGGGCTCGCGAAACCCGGGGAAAAGGCTTAGGTAGCAAAGGTAAAACCAAAGTTGGGCCTTGCTGGACGAGTCTTATTCAAAGCGAACTGTCAAGGGGTCCCATAAATCACCCAACCGTAAGGAACGCGAAATCAAGGAACATAACACCGTAGGGACGGAAACTAGGGTGGCAAGAGTGGAACAAAACACCAGGCATAAGGCCGAGCCTTCCACCCTTTACCAAGTATATAGATGCATTAATTATAGCAGATATATATTGTGATATCCCCAACAAGTAAACATGTTCCAAATAAGGAACAACATCTCCATGTTCCAACAAGGAACAAACTTCATCTTCACCTGCAACTAGCAACGCTATAAGAGGGGCTGAGCAAAGCGATAACATAGCCAAACAACGGTTTGCTAGGAAAAGGATGGTTAGGGGCTGACATGGCAATATGGGTGGCAATGATATAGCAAGTGATAGGCATCGTAGCATAGGCATAGCAAAAGAGCGAGCATCTAGCATAGCAAAGATAGAAGTGATTTCGAGGGTATGGTCATCTTGCCTGCAATGTTCTCAGAGTTGTCGAAAGCTTGATCCTCGTAAGCGTTCTCAACAGGTTCCTCGTTCACGTACTCGTCTCCCGGCTCTACCCAAAACAAGAACACAAACAAAGGAACCACAATAAATCACGGTGCAATGCACAAGCAACATGATGCAAAACATGACATGATATGCGGGATGTGATATGCAATGCGATAAAAGCTCCCGAAGGAAAATGATGAACCAGGCATCAACTTGGCAAACCAAGTATGCCACTGAAAGATGAGATGATTTCGTTGAAATCGATATAAAGATCACCGGAACGGATGCACGGTTTGCAAATGACAAGCAAAACAAGAATGGCACAAATCGCCATTAACAAAGATGATGCCACTTAGCAAGCAACAAGAAATTAAGCTACTGCACCCAAACGTACCAACAAAGCATATGGCAGTGATCTACTCAAGATGCTTGACAAAAGATGAACACTGAGCTACGGCTAGTTCACATCATAACAGGTTCAAACAAGCATGGCAAAAGTGCACAAAATATCAGTCGGACATGGCAAAAACAGCATCGGTAGCAAAGTTCAGAGCAACAAAACTACATGCTACAGGAACTTATAATAGCAAAACAAGGCATGGCATGAATCTACTCAAAGCATAGAACAAAAGTCCCTTACTGACCATAAGCCAAAAAGGATCAGAAAATATAGTAACACCCATGTCAATATCGCAAGTTTCGTTAACAGATTCAGCAACATGGCATGTCAAAAACTGATAACAAGTAGGCATGTTTAAGAGCTCGATGCACTCACTACAGAGCCTTTCATGATAAACTAAGCATACATACATCAAGAAGACATGGCATAGAAGAAATACATGGCAAGAGCAACACCATAGCATACATGGATCAACCACAACAACCTTGGCAAAATTGAATAACATGTAAACAATTTGCCAGGAAACATTTGATAGCAAAAGTAGAGCTCGATTGACTCAAGCTATGGCACTCCATAATTGCAAACAAAGGCATGGATGGATAGAGCGTAACCACATGTTCAAAACATCTTTACTGAAGTATCTCAAAATATGCATAGATCTCTCGGTAGCATCAAGTTAACATGGCATCAAAATATCAAGAAAAGCAGGGTGAAAACAAAGAACATCAGGACACCTACTTTGCATGCTTGTGCTAGTCACCACATAGATCACAAAAATACATGGCATACACCCCTGGAAAGATGGCATGGCATATTACAAAACACATGTAGGACTCAAATTCATAGGGTGCACACATCAATCATGGCAAAAATAACAAAAGTGCATGTTCTGTTAGGAAACAGAAACTAACATCACATAGTCCTCTTCCAACAGCATTTCGGGCATCAAAATGAGCTCAAATGAAAATGATGCAATGATATGAAATGATCTAATATTCGAGACGAACATTTTGATATATTATACGCGCAAAATGGAGCTACAGATGCAAAGTTACGATGCGTTGAAAATGCCACGAAATAATCACAGAATTTAAAACTTAGAAGAATTTGAGGGGGGAAGAAAGTCAACGGGAGATAGATCCGGATCGGGCCGGATCCGAGGCGGCCGGCGGCGTGGCTCCTCGCCGGAGAGGAGACGAGACCGGATCGGGCCGGCCGAGGAGAGGCGGCGGCGCGGCGGCGGGCGGCGGCGGCGAGGCCGGCCGGGCGACCGCTGGGGCCCAGCCAGCGAGAGGCGGCAGGCGCGGTGGTGGCGGAGATGGCGACGGCGCCAAGCCGGCGCCCGGCGGGCGGCTGCCGCCGGCGGCGCGGCGGCGGAGGAGGTGACGCGGCAGCGGGCCGGAGGCGCGGCGACGGGACGCATGGCGGGCCGGGCTCGGCTGGGCTGGGCGGCGCATGGTGGCGGGCGCCACGTGGCGCGCTTCTGGTTCGCCGGGCGGCGGCAGCGCTGGTGGACGGACGTGTCCGGACGGCGCGGGGTTTCGTCCCGGCGCGAGGTAGGGAAGGCTAGGGTTGATCCGGATTGGAATGGGGGTGTTTAAATAGGCATAGAGGAGCTAGGAGAGTCCAAATGAGGTGTAGTTTTCGCCACACGATCGTGATCGAACGACGGAGAGCATGGAAGTGACTTAGATGGGTTATTGGACTATTTTGAAGGGGTGTTGGGCTGCAACTCAAAATAGGCCTTTGCGAGAGTGCGGTTAACCGTTGGAGTACCAAACGAGCTCCAGATGACCCGAAACTTGACCGGTGGTCTTCCGGTGGTATACCAAGGCCACTTGACAAACCTCGGTCCATTCCGAGAATGTTTAGTACCCGCACACGGAAAAACGTAAAAGGGGCCGCCGGGAGAGATAGGAGTGCCGGATTGCAAAACGGACAACGGGAAAAATGCTCGGAATCATGAGACAAACACGTATGCAAATGCGATGCACATGATGACATGATATAAAATGCATGACATGGACAAAATTCAAAATGAAGAAAAACCCAACCACGGAGGGAATATCATATCACAATGCCGAAAATGGCAAGAGTTGGAGTTACAAATATGGAAAGTTACGTCCGGGGTGTTACAACTGTCTTGGAACTTGACACGATGCTCTTAGAGCTGTTCAAGCCTGATCCTGATCATCCCGAGATGTTCAGGTTGCCGAGGGGTGTCGTCCCGCTCTGCAACAATTCCTCACTCGACCGCATCCACAAGAATGATGATACGCCAGCGACTCGCATGGAATTGTCCCCACTTGGCAAGAGCCCGCAGATGACGCGCAGCGGGAGTTCTTTGACAACCTGGTAGAAGTGCCGGTCCGCCCGATGAGCGAGGGCCTCACCATGACACCATCGACGCATTTAGATGCGCTGCGATCGCCACCAGCCGAAGAGGCGGCAGCAGGCCACCATGGGCGAAGTTCGGATTCACCGTGGAGGAGGCGCAGCAGAGGCGGCAAGCCTTGTCGAGCCAAGAGAGTTTGCCGCGCGGAAGATCTTGTCGGGCCCGGCGCCGAGTCGAGCGAGCCCCCGAGGGCGCCTCCTCCCCACCTTCAAGCAGCTTGTCATGAGCGGAGCCCCCAGCCCACCGAGAAGGCGCCTCCGCAAGGTCGGAGACGGCGGGCGGCAGACGGGCTGTCAGCCACTGGCCACAAGGATGTTCGCTTCCACCGCTGCAAGCATCTGCAGCTGGAGCACTCACGCCACTGCAAAGAATCGGAGCAGGGCCCTCCTGTGCCACCGGCCAGTCGCTTCCCGCCAAGCGGCCAAGGGAACCCATTCTCCGCCTCACCGCACCGGAGGCGAGCCAGACTTGATCTCTCCGCGCAGCCCGACGAGGAAGAAGAATAGTAAGATTTTGTGTTGTACTTGTAGTTCTTCAATTTTGTCGCTTTGTCTTGTATCTCGATTTGCTTCACTCAAACCCTTCCTTTTCGTGACGCCGCCCGTGAGAGTCAAGAGAGCCAAGGCCCCGTGATTGTCATCGAGATCTTAACCCACCGCAGCAAGCAGGAGGCGCCGTCTGAGACCTCCTTGCCGGATTCATGCGATTTCCTCGTGAGCAGCCCCAGCTGTGAGAGTATATGGTTTACTTTTTGTCACATTGCATATGGGTGCTCTTTCTTGACTCGATATCTCGATCGTTGGTTTGTGTAGGAGCAGAGCAGCCTCACCAAGAGTGCCCGAAGCCGCCCCGACGCCGCCATCTCTGCCGACTACACCGCCAAGGGAGGATCCCCCAAGGGAGCCGCTTCCCAAGCAAGGGAGGTTTTCTCAAGGGGCAGTTCTCCAAGAAGGGATTGCGCCAATGATTCCGTGGTTGAGACCACGGCGCAGATCCCGCCCTGTAACCTCTTGCTTGAAAACTTCCCTTGTGTTCTTCTTCTTCGATTTTCTTTTGAACATTTGCTTGACTGTTCTTTCTTTTTCCGTCGCCGATCCATCCGCCGCAGAGCCGATGGAGATTGAGGTCGCCGGGCGAGGACGGGCGCTGCAATACTGATGACGCCACCGCCATTGAGGAAGAGGTCAAGCCGATGAGTCCGCCGGCGAAGAGGCCGCCAAAGCTGCCGCCGCAGAAGCCGGGCGAGGGTCCGGCGACGACCGACGCCCCGAGGCCGCAGGAGCGCCAGCGCCATACATCGACCGCCGATCCTCCGCCGCCGCAGCTGCCAGTTCAAGAGCCTCTACCGCGCCATATCTCGAAGCCGCGATGGCGTTTTCATCAAGCTCCCCGGGCGCCGAGCCTGTGGCTCCGGCCGAAGGGGAGACTTTGACGAAGAGCTGCTCGCTTCCACTGGATCGACGCTGGTCGACGCGCCAAGCAAAGCAGCAGCGGCGAAGTTCGAGGAGGAGCAGCTCACGAGGAAGCTGTTGTCGCTCTACCGCACTCGACAAGCTGCTGGAATCCCGGAAGCGCTTTGTCGCTAAGGCGGAGCAGCATCGAGAAGCGCCGCGAGGAGCTCCGGGCCTTAACCAAGAAGCTCTCCGCCCTCGCAAAGGAGCGGAGCAACTCGTCGAGGAGCGCAAAGCCTTTCTCTCGAGAAGGTCAAGTCAAGAGCAACAAAGGCTTGCCGCCGAGAAGCCGCTCCGCAGAAGGCGAAGGCGCCAGCGAAGGTTAATCTTGACAGCCATGAGGAGGATCTTGCCACGCTGGAGCACATTTGGCGGGGCTCTCAAGGAAGCAAAGGATGCCGCGCAGCTACCGAGGCCGCCAAGAAGGAGTTGGAGACGGTGACGCAGCCGGAGACCGGGCCTCAAGGAGAGCGGCGAGGAGCTTGCTCCACTCAAGCATGAGCGCAAGAAGGACGCCACACTCTTGGCGTAGCTGCAGGTCGCCTCGCCGAGAGGAGCAAGGAGCCTGCACGCCAAGGACTCCAAAGCAGATCTTGAGTTGAAGCCGATCACCTGACTCAGATACCGGATTGCGCCAGGAGCGGAGGTGGCCTTGTTGGAGAAGATCAAGGCCGACGAGGCGCTGTCATGGGCGAAAAGCACGCCGCCTGTAACACCTTCAGGGATAATGTGGAGCACCGACCGGGTCTCGTGGATGTTGCCGCGCCATCGACAGGGAGTCATGGAGCTGGGATGGTAGATCTTGGGTATTCTCCGATGAGCACCTCCACCCAGCGCCAAGCTTAGCTTGTTCTTCAAGGGCGTGGTGGACGGCCTCCAAATGACCTCGGAAGAGATCCCAAAGCAGCCGGCCAACGAGTCGCGCTTAGATCTCATGCGGGAGCTCTTCTAAGGTGCTGATGAAGGTGGCCTTCCGCAATCCAGGCCTCAACCTCGCCAACTTCCTCAAGTCCTTGCCACGGATGTCGATGTGGAGGCGCCAAGACCCTTGTCGCACCCATTGTGGACAAGGTGAGCAAGATCAAGAGGGTTGATGGCATCACAGAGATTAGGCCGCCTGCTTTTTTCTTTTTTTCCTTGTCCGCTGGTCATGTTATGAGAACAATCTATTAGAGCTGCTGGCAAGCTATCTTGTAATATAACTCTATTTTGGGTATGATTTCTATGTTATTTCCTTTACTTGATTCCTTCCTTTGTATGTTTTTGCCCCACGCTTTTAGGGAACTTGTCGGCGCAGCACCTTTGTCATGCAAGCGCCGAAAGTGTCGGACGCCGCCAGCTCGTCAAGCGGTGTTGCCTCCGACAAGCAACCTTGTCGCAACTAGTCGCAGCTCACTTAAGTTGTTGAGCGGACTCAAACAAAGTAAGGGCGCAACTAGCTACGAGTTGGTTCCTCCGCAGCAGGTTTTCCATACAAAGTACGGTCGCTCGAGGAAAATAACTTAAAATTTTAAAACTGATTGCTCAAACTTTTAGCAACTTAGCTTTTCTGTTGCTTGCTTCCCTAAAGGCTTAAACTTCCTCGAGCGACGCTTTGATCCACACCATTATCTTCCTTCCCCCGCAAACTTGTGGGCGAGGAACCTTCCTTTCTTTGAGAAAGAGAAAGAAGAGAAAATAAAGATATGGAGTCTTGCAGCTCGTTATTGCTTACGGGTAGGTGCTGCACAAAGTGTCGATAACGATGCAATAAAATGTAGAAAGCATGAATTGACAAGATGTGCGGAGCACATTAGCTTTACTTATGCACGAGATCTCATACTCGCTTTGTACAAAGGATTACATGCAACATCGGCAAGACTTGTATAAAGATGGTTGCCTGAACAGGTTCCGCAAACAGCGCCTCACGGGTAAAACTTACGAAGATGCTCAATATTCCGTGGAGTTGCTCACCGAATGCCATCTTCGGTCTCATGACAGCAGCCAGCCTAGTGACTCGCTCTTACCCGGTAAGGGCCTTCCCACTTCAAGGCCAACTTGTTGGAATTTTGGCGGATCGAACGCCACGAAGAACAAGGTCGCTTTCCTCGAGTCTTCCGCACTAACTTTATGCGGCTATGCAGGGCGCAAAGCTTGCTGGGTATCGAGCAGCCGCATAGCAAGCCTCAAGACGGTCCTCCTCAAGGAGCAAAGCAGGCCATCTTGTCGCAATTGCTCTTGCTCAAGCTCATCATAAGCGAGCACTGAGGTGACCCAGATACGAAGTTCCGGGGAGAACCGCCTCCGCTCCATAGACTAGAGCGAAGGTGTCTCGCCGTGGCTCGATTTGGCGTCAGTTCCGATCGACTAAAGAACCACCGCAGCTCTCAATCCAGCTTTTTCCGTGACTTGTGCAGCTCTGTCGAAAGTCCTGGTCTTGAGCCCGCAAGAGCACTTCAAGATTTGCCCTCTCCGCTTGACCATTACTTCTGATGAGCAATGTAAGCGTGGCGCACCTTGGCGCCAAGATTTTGGACGATCGCATGAAGGTGCGGCTCAGAATTGCGTGTCGTTGTCGGTGATGATCCCGTTAGGGATTCAAACGCAAACAATCGACCAAGAACTTGATCGGCCGATCGTGGCTGTCACCTTCCTCATCGCTTCCACTTCCGCCACTTTGTGAACTTGTCGATTGCAACGCATAAGTACTCAAAGCCCCCGACAGCTCGGGAAAGGGGCCGAGGATGTCGAGCCCCTGCACCAAAATGGCCGTGATAAAGGGATCGTCCCGGAGAGCTTGAGCCGGCCGGTGTATCTCGCTGAATGGAACCGCACGCTTCACACTTGGTTACTTGTGCGCTGCATCCCGAGGGTCGTCGGCCAAAGAAACCTTGCCGAAAGCTTTGCTTAAGAATGTTTTTGCGCCAATGTGGTGACCACATATGCCTCCATGTATCTCTCGCCAACAGCTTTCGTCCATCTTCCCGTGAATACACTTCAATTTCACACCGTTGAGTCTTCTTCTGCAGCGTGTTGTCGATAAACCGGTACATACTTGACCGCCGGGCTACTCTTTCCGCTTTTCTTGCTCTTCGGGAAGTTCTCCGTTCAAGGAAACAGACGATCTGTTGTGCCCATGCCGGAGCTTGCGGCTCGACAACAAGGACTAAAGGCACATCTGCCGCATGGAACATTTGCTTTACGGCAAGAACTCGCGGCTCACCGGAGCTTGATGTTCCCGGCAAGGTTGCCGGAGCAAAACTTGTCGGGAGCATCTCGCTTCAACGAAACAAACCTTGGCTTGTCGGAGCAGATCGCTCCTCGCCAGTCTGGTGTTGATCTTGGGGACCTTCTTGGCGGCGGCTTCGGGAGCTCTGCCGGAAAATAGTCACCGTAAATCAACTTCCTCTTCTTGTTCTGGCCCAGCTTGATGGTGTTACGAGACGGTTGAGTCACTTGAGCACAAAGATCCCTGGTTCCATTGTGTAACTTGAGTGCGGCGACTTTGACAGCCATCAAGAATGTCGCTTCGAGCCCTTGAATATATTCCATCTATAGGCCATCAAAGTGCTCTTCTAGCTTTCTCACTTCATCAACATAAGCTTCCATCAACGGACTCGATAATTTTTGTTAACTTGGCGGATGACAAGTCGTGAGTCACCCCGACAATGAGCTTCTTGATCCCAAGGTCCATCGCGATCTCGAGACCGCAAGCAAACCTTCATACTCAAGTATTGTTTGTTGCTTGCTCCTTGGGAAAGTGCATCCGGACTATGTACTTGAGGTGCTCTCCGTGGTGTGCGATAAGCAAGACGCTCAAGACCGGGCGCCTTTGCAGCGAGAAGGCACCATCAAAGTACATGAGCCACTCTTTGCTTGCTTCCTTGACGGGATGCTTGTTTCTGAATTTCTTCATCTTGTGTTGGCGCCCATTCTGCTATGAACTCGCCAATGCTCGCTTTTGATAGTTGAAGTGCTTTCAAACTTGAGGCCAAAGCTTGACAGCCAAAGGCTCCACTCGACAATCTCGCCTCGCTGCTTCGGATTTTGTAGTATCCTCTTCAAAGGAAAGCGAGTGACGATCGTGAATCTCATGTGCTTGAAAATAATGGCGAGCTTTCGAGGCCATGAGAAGGCCGAAAAGCAATTTCTGCACACCGTAGTACCTTGACCTAGCCCCCGCAGTAGGGAACCGACAAAGTAAATCAAGCTGCACCATTTTCTTCAGATCTTCTCACACGCTCACAAGCAGATCCATCCTTGTCGGGACCAGAGCTTGCCGGTGAAGCCCTCGCTTGTCGCTGGATGCATCCGCCATGGTTGCCGGCTCATCATCCGCCTCCCTCTCCGCTACTAACGCAGCACAAACCACTTGATTGGTTGCCACTATATACAGCAAAGAACTTCTCTTGTGGCTTAGGTGCGCATAAGTATTGGAGTGGAGGACAGTACTCTTTAAGTCCTGCAGCGCAGCCTCCGCTCCGAGTCCATTTCATTGACCCGCCTTTTTCAAAATTTTGAAAATGGCAGGCGCGCCAGCAGACCTAGAGATAAACCTCGCTGAGAGCAGCTACGCAACCGCAAGTCTTCATACATCCTTGACGCGCTTTGGTGCTTCAATCTGCTCAATGGCCTTGATCTTATCGGATTGGCTTCAATTCCCCGCCGAGATGAAGAACCCGAGAAGCTTGCCGGAGGGAACCCTTTTTTTTCCCGGGCTTTTAAAAAACCCCCTTGAAAAATTTTTTTTCCCCTTTTTGGGGGGGCCCCCTTCCCCCAAATTCCCTTTTGCCCCCCAATTTGGGTTTTTTTGGGGGGGGCCCCCCCCTTTAAAAATTTTTTTAAAATTGGGGTTTTTTTGGGGGCCCAACCCCATTGGGGGGTTTTTTTTTAAAGGTTAAATTTTCCTTTTTTTCCCCCCCAAAAAAAAATTAAAATTTATTTTTAAATTTTTTTTTAAAATTATAAGGGGGAAAAAAATTTTTTTGGGGTTTTTTGGGGTTTCCCCCTTTTTTTTAAATTTTTTTGCCCTTTTTAAAATTTTTTTTTTTTTTTTGGGGGTTTGGAAAAAAAATTTTTTCTTTTTAAAAGGGCCGGGGGTTTTTTTTTTTAAGGGGTTTTTTTTTCCACCCCAAAAAACCCGGGGCCTTTTGGGAAAAAAATTTTTTGGGGGAAAGGGGGGAAAAAAAAAATTTTCTTTAAATTTTTTTTTTTTTTTGGGCCCTCCTTTTTTTAAAATTTTTGCCCCCCCCAAAAATTTTTTTTTTTTCCCCCAAAAAACCCAAGAAAAATTTTTTTTTTTTTTTTTAAAAAAAAACCCGGGGGGTTTTTTTTTTAAAAATTTTTTTTTTCCCCCAAAAAAGGGAAAAGGGCCCCAAAATGGGTTTAAAGGGCCCAAATTTTTTTAAATTTTTTTTTTAATTAAAATTGGGTTTAAAATTCCCAAAAAAAGGGGGGGGTTTTTTTTTGGGTTTTTTTTGGGGGGGCCCTTTTGGGGGGAATCCTTTTGGGTTTTTATTTTTTTGGGTTTTCCCGGGCCCCTTTTTTAAAAAATTTTTTTGGGAAAATTTTTTTTTTTAAAAATTTTTAACCGGGCCCCCCAAAACCCAAAAAACCCCAAAAAATTTTCAAAAAAAAAAAGGGGTTCGGCCCCTTTTTTTTTTTTCCCTTTTTCCTTAAAACGGAAATTTTTTAAATTGGGAAATTTGAAAAGGAAAAAAAAATGATGTTTTTTGGGGGGAAAAACCAAAAAAAAAAAAAAAAAATTTTTTTTTTTTTTTTTGGGGGGCCCCATTTCCCCAAAACCCCCCAAAAAAAACCTTTAATTTCCCCCCTTTTTTTTTAAAAAAAAACCCCCCCCCCCCTTTTTTTTTTTTCCCCCAAAAAAAATAAGGTTTTTCCTTTTAAACCCGGGTTTTAAAGGGGGGAAAAAAAAATTTTTCCAAAAACCCCCAAAAAAACCCCCAAAAAGGGTTTTTTTTAAATTTTTTTTTTTTTTCCCCCCCAAAAAAACCCCTTTTTTTTTTTTTAAACCTTTTGGGGGTTTTTCCCAAAATTTTAAAAAAATTTTTTAAAATAAAAAAGGGAAAAAAGGGAAAAAATTTTTCCCTTTTTAAAAAAACCCAAACCCCCCCAAAAAAACCCCCCGGGGGAAAAACCCGGGGGCCCCCCCTTTTCCCCCCTTTTCCCCCAAATTTTCCCCCCCCCCCCCAAAAAAAAATTTTTTTTTTAAAAAAAAAAAAGGGGCCCCAAACCGGTTTAAAATTGTTAAAAAAAAGGGGGAAAAAAAAAAAGGGTGGAAACCCAAAAAATTTTTTTAAAAATTTTTAAATTTTAAAAAAAATTTTTTTTTAAAAAAAAAAAAATTTTTTTAATTTTTATCCCTTTGGGAAAAAGGCCCTTTTAAAAAAAACCCCCAAAAAGGGTTTGGCCAAAAAAAAAATTTAAATTTTTTTTTCCAAAAGGGGCCCCCAAAAAAAATTTTCCCCAAAAAAAACCCCCCCGGATGGGAAAAAAAACCGGAAAAAAGGGGGGAAAAAATTTTTTTTTTGGGGAAAGCCCCAAAAAAAAAAAACATGGGGGAAAAAGAAAAAAAAAAAAAAGGGGGAAAACCCCCTTTTAAAACCCTTTTAAAAATTTTAAAAAAATTTTTTTAAAAAAAAGGTAAAATAAAAAAAAAAGGGGCCCCCCAAAAAATTTTTTTAAAATTCTTGGTTTTTTTGGGTAAAAAACCCTTTTTTTGAAATTATTTTTAAAATTTTTTTAAAACAAAAAAAAATTTTTTAAACCCTTTTAAATTAAAAAACCCCAAAAAAAAAAATTTTTTTTTTCCAAAAAAAAAAAAAAAAAAAAAAAAAAAAAAAATTTTTTACCAAAAAAATTTTTTTTGGGAAAATTTAATTTTTTTTTTTTTTCCCAAAAAATTGGGAAAAAAATTTTAAAAATTTTAAAAAAAGGGAAAAAAAAAAAAAAAAACCCCCCAATTTTTTTTAAACAAGGGAAAAAAAAACCAAAACCCCAAAAAAAAACCCCCGGGGAAAAAAACCGGGGGTTTTAAAAAAAAAACCCCAAAAAAGGGGGGTTTTTTTTGGGGGGCCTTTCCCAAATTTTTGGGGACCCCAAAAAAAAATAAAATTTTTTTTGGTAAAAAAAAAATTTTTAAGGAAATGGAGGAAAAATTAAAAAGGGGGGGAAAAAAAGGGGGGGGGGGGGGAAAAAAAAAAAACCCCCCGAAAAAAAGGGGAAAGGGGGGGGTTTTTTAAAAACCCCCTTTTTTTAAAACCAAAAATTTTTAAGGGGCCCTTCTTTTTAAAGGCCCCCGGGGGGGTTTAAAAAAAAAAAAGGGGGGGGAAAAAAAAATTTCCAAAATTAAAAACCCCGGGGAAAAAAAAACCCCTTTAAAAAAAATTTTTGGGGGTTTTTTTTTTCCCCCAATTTTTAATTAAAAAATTTTTTTTTTGGGAAAAGGCATATATCCGAAGAAGAAGCCAACCTCTAGCAAGCTCCTTCTTATTGGTGTGTGACTTTTAACTCCCATGGGCATTCGCACACGGCTGTCGTTTGGACGGGCAACGCTTAAGTCTCTCGCAACCGTGTTGGTCATATCCTCTAGGTATCTAACAGCCTTTATGGCAGCGATCCTCAGAGTCTCGCCGTCCGGAAAGAAAGTCCCGCATGGATATGTCCTGATTGGTCCAAGATCCAAGGTAGAGGTGTCGAAGAGACAAATTACCAAATTGTGCCATCCTCATGAACAACACGATCGATTGGGTGGTAAGGCAAAAGGTTAAAGGTTGTCAAGAACCATCCCGTTGGGGATCCTAAAAACTGGGGTATCCTGAGTGACGAAAGCAAAAACATAAGGTCATCATGGAAACTGGTCGGGATAAATGCAGTCATAGTGATGAAAAGGAGATATTATGTATCTAGGTTAATCTAGTTGTTACGAGCATGTCACAGCCAGATACCATTTAGAGACGGAAAGATACCATAATCATAATATGTTGTTCGCTTGTCAAATACATAGGTACATCAGTTAGCAACACATGGCTAAACGAATGGCTTTCAAAGTACAAATCCATTACAAACCAAAGCACTAATAGAGTATGATTGTTCATAGACAATAAGGTGAGGCCATCCATGAATGGCAAAATGGAACACAACATTATAAGTAATAGGGCATAAAAAGCGATGCTAAGATAGAAGAGGCCTTTCCATCCAACACGGATGAAGACCAGTAATTAACATTTACTTTTGGATTGGAGGATGATTTTTGAACTGAAGATGAAAAAACAGAGGAGGAGCATTGACGATAGAAGTACCGATACAATTTTTGAAGCTTGTTTTTACGTTAAGAACCAATTAGCATCAGTGAGCGGTTAAAGGATGCAACTAATCAATCATATACATTGTTCTTTTTACCAACAAACATCAAGTGGAAAAACTATAAACAATCTTCACGTCCATCCCCACGACATCATCATTTTGGAACTGGAAAAAAATTAAAGGAAAAGGTTAAAAAATTTAAAGTAATAATGGTTATGAAAAAGAAAAATAACTCAAAGGGTCCAGCTTTTACTTACAATGCAGAAAATTAACAAATCAAAATGGGTCAAATTCTTTTTAACTCCACCAAAATTTAGAAACCCGAGGGGTTAACAAATCAAAATAATAGGTTAAATAAAGGGTCAAAATTACAAATTTGGAAATTATTTCTTACGAAAAATTTAGCCACAATTAAGGAGGCCAAAGGCACCTAAAAAATGTAAAAGGTTAAGGGACTTTTAAATTGGCATTATAACAGAAAGGGATAAATATATTGATAATGTTCTCACTCCATCTACTATATAGTCCAGTTAATTACTGCATGCTCATTTCTCTAAATGTGAATATATATGTAACATTGAGAACATGATATATCTTGGGGTCTGGGATAACACATCTAAATCCTAGGTAGACATCCAGGTCTCCTATAAAATTAGGAACAATAAAAGCAGAAAATACCAAGATTACTATGATTTTGTTTAACTTGGGGCATCAAATGTTCATGCAAAAGATAAGATCATAATAGAAAGGATCAACATATTTCCAATAGAACTAACCTTCTAATTTTTTGAGGATTCTTTCGGTACACAACATAAGCCTTCAAACATTTGAGCACATGATATATCTTGAAAACTGCAGCACCTTGTGCAAACCAACCTGCATAAAAGACACAATGCATTTTCTTTTCTTCAGAAACACCACTTTTGGCAACAGAAAACAAATTATAGTGGAACTAGATAAGAACACGTTGGCATTCTTTGGATTCTTGACATGGTAGCAAGGAAAAAGAACATGCTCGAAAGCAGGCAAATTAGAATTGGCAAGATACTAAGAAGCACAACACAAACTGATTAGTAGTATAATCTTATTGGCATCCCCGAGGTAGTCCGCATGTATACCACTACAAACTTATTGGCATTCTAAACTGCAGTTGACGATACACCAAGTCACAATACAGAACTGCAAGTGTTTTCTTTTCAAAGATAAAAAACTTAACTATCTCAGCAAGTACCAAAACATAAATGATCTCACTATCTTTATCTAGTCATACCAAATAAAAATCAATACCAAAACTAAATCAGAGTTAATAGATCCGGAGTATTCTCTCCAAAAGGGCTTCTACTGGACCATGAGACTTTCACAACAATAAAACTAAACTACTGTCAACCGATTAGTATTTTTATATACAGACCAAAGAACAGTAAGATTCACTCACATAAACCCTAGCTCAACACTACATAAATATGGAATCTATAAGCTGCCAATAGCTCGTGTTTACCTTGTTTATTAGTGGCACCATGGACTAGATTTTCCTTGTTCCTCACGCCGGGCCTGTGGAGAAGAGCTCCCTCCATGTGCTCTTGGTCCAGTGCTCCAAATAGAAGATCCTGTAATACACCGACTCATGGGGCTCCGGCATAAGAGCATAGGCCAACCAATAAGGATGCCAACCAACAAGGTGCCAACCAAAAGGATGCTTACTCCATTCTAGCACAGTTTAAACAAAAGAAAATACATAACTGAAACCCCATTATAGTACTGCTATCTTGTCCGCATATAAGAAAGAAGTCAAAACAAAATGACCACATCCTGACCTTAAGGCGAAGCAAAAGCCCTTCTATAAGATAACAACAATCACCAGACTGCAACTATCAGCAATACCCCTTGGCAACCTTAGACCAACACCCAAATTGCTTCCAAGATACAAACCATCGGAGTCATGAGAGATGATACATTATGTATGGCCTGATATCTAAATCTTAGAATAGCAGGTAGACTTCCTTGTATCTATTTGGAGTGCCAAAACAACAGGAATTTGTTAACTGGAAATCATATGAAGTTACATCATGACATTTATTTTAAGCACTCTTGCTTGCGTATGGCAAAACATAATGGAATACCAATTTCAAACCCAATAAGGTTTAAAAAGTGTATGTCTAGTAACTAATACAATAGATTACTTAAGAAAGGGATCGATTGTTAAAAGACTTGAAAAAAAAGAAGAAGAGCACATGGCCATTTGAGGAATGATAGTATGTCTAATGGGGCCATTTTTCAATCTTTTCTAGCCGACAACCTAATTGTATGGCTGTTGAAACCATTTAAAAAATAAAGGCTAAGGAAGAAGTGTCAGCCTCAAAAGAACATGACGTTGCTACCAGCTAATAGATGACCATGTGATCTTGTATCATAGTTGTATTGTGATCTGGTCCTAAATATAAAACCAAATACTCACGCCCCACAAGAAAGCATAATTGTTTAACTAAAACAAAAAGCTACATGCAAGCACATAGCAAGAGAAAAGGTTCACATAATGTCCAACATTTGTATCAATCGGTCATTATACAATCATTTTCCGCTATAAACAACATTGTAATGGTGGAGTAATCACCGAGAAAATTTAAATTACAAACAAAATATCTAAGACTAAGCTCTAATCGGCAGCATGCCTTGCCGAGGGTGCGGTTCCAACGATGTGCCCAAGCAAATAATGTTGAAGTTCATAGAAAGTCGGCTTATGTGCATTTAATCAGGATGACAAAATAAAAGAAGAAACATTCACACGTAATCAGAGCAAGACATCATCGATGGATACCAAAACTATAGAACAATACGCTCCATAGCCACCAGAATGATAGTACAACACATTTGAAGGATGAAATGTTCATATACAGGGTAAATTAAAGGATGCATGTTCATACACGGTAGATATTGTTGTTGGAGGAGTGAGCACCAGTAATCTGCATATGGGTGGACAGGTCCCGTCGTCTTGAACATCGGTTTAGAGAGAACGATGACACTCATCATGTTCTCAACCGAGCCCGAGTCCAGATGACACTCATCATGATCTACTTCCAAGTTTTCCTGATAAAGGCCCGCAAAGTGGCATAACATGCATGTAATAAATGATTGGAGTTTAGCAAATTGATGGCTCTTATAAGCTATTATTCAAGTGAGAAAGCAGGGTTAATGAAAAGTGGCTGATATGCTATTTATCAATAGGAAGAAACATAAATACAGTGACACCCGGCTTAATATTAGCAATCTTGTTTCAAGAACAATGGTATGCAAAATTTACTTGCAATAAACTATTATAATATTATCACTTTTCTACCTTTACATAAAGTTAAACCACATTCATAATTAGGGAATTATCGTCATAGCAGTTACTTCAAAGGGTGCATAGAACTCTACAAAAATATATTTCAAGGAGGGACTGATGCTAGTGGTACCTAGTCACATCCTGTTCTGCCTAATGGAAGGAAGCAGCAAATTGCAATTACGTTTGACAACCTTCCTGAATGAAACAAATAATGCATTCAAACAGCCCGATAAAGCAAACAATCTACATAGTAATTATCAACTCCAACTACCTAAATGGACTGATATTTAACCACAGTAATGTTCACTTAAAAGTCGTAACCTAGTTGAAGACAATGAATCCAAAGACCGACAACTAATGGTATTATCAGCAATGAAGACTAAGAAACACATATTGAAACCATATACAGAGGCGAGCTGGCGAGACTGTTGGTGCCACCAAACCTCAAGGCTATCTACTTGTTGGATATGGCTCTCGACAATAGTTTCCGATGACAGACTCGGCAGCCAGACCTACACACACGGGCTCCTCTAACCAATGTTATCTAAGTATGACGACCAAAAGACAGACTAATATATTTTCCACTGCTATGATGGAGCATTTAGATGATGGCTAATAACAGTGTGGCATTGTAGACGTGTTTTAAAGTCAGATCAAATATGTTTTTTTAGAGAAGAGTGCTCTAGCTAGAAATAAAGTGTCAAGCCACCTTCTGTTCAGCATAAATAAAATAGAAACCCTAGTTTTGTGTATTCTACGTGATCACGGTACGAAGATAGATTCAGAGCAGCAACGGTACATGATCTACCTTTCTTGCCGGATAACGGTCAAAGAGACCTGGGTGGCCTTCCGGCATCGTGGAGAAGAGCCCTTCTATGCCCGAGTTCAAGCATAAAGAAGAGACAAAGTAAATATACTTTTGGCGATACTTCAACTATGCTGGCATTAGCTTAAGATACAAAGAAACAGTATAACATTGAGAAGGAAGTTCTTAGAAATGATTGCCTATGTCAAATTATGCCACACGTGACCTTTTGATTTACTAACATTTAGCAATGCAAGATGTAGATTTTCCGAACATAATGGCTTGGGAGATGATTTAGGCATGAAACTTGCCGACATGTTTACTAATAGAGTCAAGATCTATGCTTGGTGCCATCACTTTTATTGTTTTATGATTAATAGACCTTCTAGCAGATACATATTATCATGTCAAATTAACTTAATTCACTGAAGGCAAATAATTAACTCCGTCCGTTCACAAACTAGTCTAATCTTGTAAATTTCACAATCAAATCTGCAAGCATAATAGAGCAAAACTGAATCTCCCGGAACTAAAGCTCAGGGATGACATGTCCATGCCGACGGCCACTTCTTGTAGCTGAAGTCAAGCTTCAGCAGCCCCATTGACATGTTTGCAACGCTGCCACCGCACTCACCCATTTGCTACACTAAGAACACAAAGTGCCCAAATAACTAACAAATTGCATCAACAATTAGTCGGTCGGCAGGGAGATCATCACACTTTGGTATATTGCATTATGTAACGAGGGGGCAAGAGTTGAGAGATGCGTGAAACTTACACAATAAGAACATAACCTCCCCAACCACTCAGGCAATCATGATCAACAGAAGACAACAATGCTTGTGAGATTGTCTCAAATAGTTCTTCGGGTTCCTTTATCAAATAAATGATTAAAAAAATGTTATATTTACAGTACAAAACCTGACAGGGAAATTACTATAGCATTTTTCATGAGGAAATACATAAAAGAATTTAGCGAGTACACATCTCTCGAGCAAGGAAACATACCATGTCTGGTTTGTACATGGACCCACAAGCACCATATAATGATTTCAAAGCAATATTAAAAACCACAAAATCTTTTGCCAGTTCCCTTCATAAAGGAGTCACTCTTGATCAGATTACCATCTATCTACAGATATAATAGCCACATGGGAAACCAAATAGGGTTCACAAGAATCAATATTACATGAAGCATCGGGATGGAAACGGTATACAATACTGTCTACATTTAGAATACAACTTTGTACTACTTCATTTGTGTTTTTGAAGAGCAAACATCACATTCTTCCAAAGTGCCAACGAACATAATAGCAAAAATAAAGGGGAGGCGAAGAAAAATTACTCAATGCATGATCTCCACTCCAATTGAGTACTGTAATTAATACTAATTAGAAAAGATTGGCTATATTGAGAAATTGTAACCCAAGTGTAGCAATCACCACATCCTGCATAAAACTTCCTACTATAGAAAAAAATAGCACGGCTCAATGTATACTGTAAAGGAGATGGGAGAGGAAGCAGCGGTTGGCTTACCTAGGACGTAGTAGAAGAAGACGGAGAGGCGTGGAAAGAGAATCCTCTCATCTACCCTCTTCTCCTCTCATTCACAAAGAAGACATGCAATGACCGCATCCGGGCATCGATCCAAAAAATCACCTTCATCTCTCACCGATCCACCTACTTATCCAACAACAACAAAATCTAAAGGGCACACCAAAGCACCAAAGCATCTCCAACGGTACTCCTACTATCATATGACTACTCATCCAACAATATCAATAAAAGGCACACCAAAGCACCTCTAACGACTCCTAATTATCATATGACCTCAAGATGAACCTCTCCTTGACAAAGAAAGGCATATTTCAAAAAAGAAATGTTTCTAGATCTAATGCCCTTTGGACACAAACTAACAAAACAAGATAGCTCCAAAGAGCCCCTTCCTTGGAACCTAGCTAGAGTAAAACAAAAAAACCACAACTCCTTTAAAAACCTAGCCTTCCCGATGCAAAAGGAACAAAACCACCAGGGTTCCTACCAATGTCCAGCCAAGAATAAAAGGCATACGCCCACACCTCACTAAAACAAGCACAAATTTTTGGCCCTTACGTAATCAAGACAAAAAGAAAAGAGTACAAAAGCACATGGCCGACATGTATACATCCAACCCTAGAATAGAGGAGGAAAATAAGGAGGAGGAGAAGGGTTGAACCACGATCCGTGAAGGCCGAAGAAGGAGGCACCGCACAATGGACGAATCTACAAGAAAAAAAGACAAAAATCGAGAATGCAAATAAGGCAGGCTTAGGAAGTAGATGTCCTCGTTTCAATGACGGCAGCCCTTTCCCCATTGAGGCGACGGGGGGCGCCATCCTCCCGGCCTACCCCATGTGGAGGAGGAGGAGGGGGCACCGGCGAATGGGCCGAGGAGACGATAGGCGGCGGAGGTCAGGATGGGGCCGGGCGGCGTTTGCCGTTCTCGCCCTCCTTCCGCCGCCGCCCGCCGCCGCTTCCATGCCCCGGGCCCATGCTCCCGTCTCCCTCCTCCGCCGGGCTTTCCGTTGTTGGGAGGGCTCTTATGGGATCCGCCCCACCGGGTTCGAGGCGGGCGGCGAGGGTGGGAGGAGAGGAGGCGATGGGGGAGGGGGAGACGCCAGGGAGGAGAGAGGGCGGGCTAGGGTTCAACAACGGTGCCTTTAAAAACATGCACGGAAATGACCAAAATGCCCTCCAATTAATTAACATGGCACAAACAAGAGGAACTATTCATTGTAATTGGGTTTGCTGATCCGCGCCGATCATCCGGGAGGAGATCCATGGTCAAAATCGATCAAAAAGTCGATCCGACCGACAAGGGCTGGCTCGAGAGCTCATGTTCTCCCTATATACTTATTCCCCTTACATTTACGGGGTGAAACAAGCCTCATGGGTGATTTTTCGTCCCTTTGTCCCTCCATAATTCCTCACCATTTAAACTAAAACTTTCCGTGTGTTACAACAGGGTACATATTTGTAGGAAGATTTAGTTTGATCTCTACTCTTAAGGGTTAGGAGTCCACCCAATTTTTCCCCATCGGATACGTTAATTTCGCCCTCCATCCCACCTCCCGCTACCCAGCGATCCCCTTCCTTCCCCAACCGACAAAAAAGGCATGCTACCACGAGGCCCATTGTGAAACTCTACGGTTCAGCGACACAAAATCGTCTTAAAAAATCTACGACGGTTAACCACGAAAATTAGCCAGACATCGCACTTGCCCGAACGAGTCGACGCCGTCATTCGTTCCTACGTCGCTCAATCCCCGCAGCCGCCGCCGATCCCTCCCCATCTCCCTCCTCAAACGCCGCCCCCCCCCCCAGCCGCGGCCGTCGCGCCCACCTCCAGCCGCGGCCACCGCCCCACCTCCAGCTCGACTCCACGATCCCTTCCTATCGATCGCCCACGCCCCCACCGCTTCGCATCTGATCGCCACCAGCGCCCGTGCTCTTCTGGCCGTCGGCCGCCATGCAGTCCTCCGTGCCGGACCTTCGCGTTGCGTTCCTCCGCGAGGCCACCGCCCTGCAGCAGCTCTCCGGATCCAACACGAAGCTTGCGACGAAGGGCTTGGAGTTGGCCGAGTGCTCGTGGTGAAGTGGCGGCATGCGTTTCTGTAGAGGTGGGAGGGGCGCGCATTAGGGAAGTCAGCGGCCAGATCCGAGCGTGGATGAGGCCAGGTTGCCACTTGGGGCCCATGTCAGTCAGATCCAGGCAACACATGGGAGTCGGGTGGCGGCGACGTAGTGCGTAGGCAGGAAGGCACGGGACGACACATCGGCGGGTCATGGTGCACTGCACGAGATGAGTGACATGATGTAAACAACGTTGTAGGCGTTGATGCCCCACATGCGTCATTTTCTACTGCCGATACTGATTCTTGAGGGCTACTGGCACTGCCGCCGGTATGAGCAGGAACTGCCTCCATTGAGAACTCTGGGTACTGCCGCCGCCGCCGACCATCGAGCACCGAAGGGAACTGCCACCATCAAGGATGACAGGCCGCCATTGAGGTTGATTGTTTTGGCCGCCTTCCCACTACCAGTCTGCACCATCACTGCTGTATTCTGAGCAGCCGGAGCACCCCTATGGTTTCAAGATTCCTGTAACTTGTATTTGAGATGCATGTCCTAATCGTCTTGGTTGTGGTCAGGTGTGGTATGCAGGAATCCGTCAGAAGAATGTGGTACATAATAATAGTTTCATCATCTCATCTCCATGCTACTTCCAGTTAGGTAAGGTTAATTCTCCTTTTGATCTGTAGTTCATTTCTATTATCGGAAGCGATCTGAACTAAAATAAAATTTATGGGTTTCTTAGCATTTTCTATCTCAAACTTTGCATCATTATGTCAGGTGCTATAAAAATAAATGCCTGAGACATGTTTTATGGAATTCAAAGATGAGTTCCTTTGAAGAGCAAGCAATCATAGTACAGAGCAAGATGATTAAATAGAGGTTCCCATAATTAGAGGCAATTGAATCATATATGATGATTAGCCTAATGTGCTGCTATAACATTTAAAACGTTTTTTGACCTGGGAGCAATCAGCAAACTCTGACCTCTTTGTAATGTTTGATTACCATTTATGTAGGGCTCTGTACTGCAGGACAACATATTCACTATCAATAAATGGTCTATTTCCAATATAAGGTGTATGTCAAGTTATACACCGGCTACAGAAAGTGAGTGTGAGTGGTAATATCACTCTATCATGGTAGACTGGAAATTAAAGATTGTAACTTGATAGCATCTTGATAAATGTTAATAAAAATTGTAGCAAAATAAAAAGATTAAGTCTGCTGGTTCGAATAAGCAGTCATTTGTCTTCCTTCCACAGTTTCCACTATATGTTATTTTTATTGGTTTTTCCCTCTAGACTTCAATTTCTTTTATACCATGGTGAGTTGCCTTTAGTTAGTTTATTGAATTTGATACTTCCATCAGTTCATTGCCTTTAGTTAGTTCTATAACAAGTTTCAGTCAATTGTTCATCCCTACATCAACGAATAGGTATGGAGTTGCTTATTGTTACTTCAAAGCAGCAAGACTGTGTGATGATTCCTACATAGTGATTAGCATATCTATGCCATGTACATTTATTCTTGGAATTGGAGGTAATTTCTTCTAATGATCACAAGTTATTTTGCCTCTTTTGTACTGAGATCTCTAGAAGTGGAGGGGTTGAAGAAGGTCAAGTGCAAGATGAAGATTAATAGGAAGATTTACAACCCAATGTTGAAGTATGTAACCCATTTTGTTTGCATGTAACAATCCAAGAGGAAGAAATGCAGAAGCATTTGTTCAGGCTTCAGACATGTGTGGTTGAGGAGAGAGCAACATCCAGCCACTACAAACTTGACATATGGCAAAGGTAAAAATTGCCCTTCTCTTGGTGCTTGTAATTTTTATGTCTCACGGTTAGGATAATAAGTCTGCACTTTGTGTTGGTTTTGTTTTTCCCAAAATAACTAATGTCACTATACATTATGATTACAATTTTGCAGGAGATATTTAGGCTAACTCTAATTAGAGCTTGCTTTATGCCCATGTATAAAAGAAAATATTTTTGGGAGTGTAATATGATATTTCTGTGCCATTGCACATTTGATTTCAATTTTTGGAGTAGACAGATGTATATATCATGATTTAAAATTTTCCTAAGCATGTTATGGAAATTACATTTATGTTGGATCATTCTGAATTTTACTAGCCTCATTGGTAACGCCTCTTGGCATGATCATTATTATGATTTGATATTCTCTTGCACCATGAATGGGGCCTTTAAACCAATATAGTTGCACCTCAATGGAACAACTTGATGTTAATCTGAAGTACCAATCAGGCATCGGTTCTTCTTTACGTGGGGCATCTAGATCATCTTGTTTTGTGAAGACCAGGAAGGATTACCTTAAAAGATTTAGCTTTCAGGTTGCATTTCACCGATAGGCATTTTATAGTCATAGAATCATTGGAATTATTATGGGTACTCCAAGTTGTGTTCCTCGTAATGCACTACAATTTTACAAAGGCGTAATAGATTGGAATGATATGGGTCTTATTTTCTATCTGTTACTCATAATATACTCTTTAGATTTGCATCAAGTCCTGGAAACAGCCTCTTACAGAAATGTAGGAAAAGGCTGCGTACAATACACCCAAAGTGGTCGGACCCTGCGCAAGCGGGAGCTACATGCACCGGGCTGCCCTTTTTTCATCTGTATTCTTGACATGTGGTTATCTCTCCAGGTACAAGTAATACATGCAATTGTCAAGGAAAATAACATATTGTGGTGAACAACCTATAGGTATTATTTTTCTCACGGTTTTAGGCAAAGAAAACAAGATTGATGATGATTATACTAACAGGGATAATGGGCAGCTAAAGGAGAGTATGACACCTCTAAAGGCACATATTGTTTGTTTTGGTAGAGTAAATGTCGGTTGTTTTACAACAGATGGGATTCCCATTTCATCTTCTATGCTATCGGTTAGGTGTTTCATTTGTTTCTCCCCACCTCCCCTCCGCCTCTTTCTTACCCAATTGCTCTTACCTGGACTCTCCCATCTCCCTGTCCCAGATTGACTTTGTTTGACCATTGCAGCAAGTGGGTCATACCCGGCCAACACGTTCCGGGCCCTGCCACCGCACACCATCGCTCATCGCACCACCCACCCTCCTAAGCCTGAGTCCCCAGGTCGACTTGCCGGGCGGGCGGGGCGCCACCCTCATCCGGTATTTTGAGGTTTTCCGAGATCTGTTGTTCAGTCTTAGTGCATCGGCCTCCACCCCATGATGTATTTGCTAGCTGCTTGTATATTCTACTAAGATTGACATGAGTCTCTTGGGCCTGATTCATTCAAGCAAACTATCTGCAACAATTATTTCATTTATTTATTTGAAATCATTTTTTCTTTGAGGAGGTATATAGAAAGCGAATAGACATGCAGACTAAGCTCCATAGCAAAGGGATTTTGGTAGTACATGCCATGTTTATGCTCACTGTTGAATATTTATGTATATAACTATTTATGCAATACTTGGACCATATGAGCAATTCATTCTGTATATTTTTGGGGATTGTGTTGCAGTCAATTTATAGAAGGGTAAGATGTATCGCAATTTCTTTGACTTGCATTCTCTGTGATGTCAAGTAAGAAAATAGAATATATACTCTTAGAATTATCTTTTTCTTTTTAGATGTCTCTATCTTACTTATATAATCCAATTGGCATTCCAGAGCATCTGTTGATGAAACATTTGTTTTGTGATGTCAGCAGGTTCTGTTGATCTACATTACGGTTTAATTCTTACAAAATTAATGTTGACTCGATTCCTGTAGTAGGTTGAGAGGCTCCTCCATGATTTACTCTGATTAGTTTGCTTGGCTCCATGCTCCTCTGATTTCTTTGAATTTTTCTGTAGGAGCTCGATCAAAAATCACCTAAGAAAAATATGTCGTTCTTCTCTACAATGGTTGCATGTGGAATTTGAGGAGAATCTGGCACCAACATCCGGCTCCTTGATGTTGCTCTGATCATATTGTGTAAATATATTTCTAGTAAAGCAATCGCCCGATGGTGTACATGTTAGAAATAACAAGATGTAATCATCAAGTGTGAGAGATGGCAACCTCATGATGGGATGGTATGTACTGTTGTGCTCATCAATAGGTTAGTCTTTCATTCTCTTGCAGCCAGTATGTTTTCTGTTATGCAAACAATTAGGAAATATCTAATTTCTATGTACGCCAAATATATAAAGTGGTTGTTGTTAACACTGAATTTGGATTTGTTAACGGTCGCTGCATTTGGTGTATCCCAGCCTCTGGTTGTGGATCATGTTCTTTTGATATCCGTTTGCCACGATATGTTATCTCTGGTTGTGGTTGTCGCTGGACTTTGGGTATGTGTTACCTCTAAATTTTTTCTCTGGACTAATTAGGGCCTGCTTCTGTTTGCTCTGGTTGATATAATGGTTGGTGGCAGCAGCCGAACAACAGAGCCAGGCTTAGGCCTGATGACGACTTGACAAATATGGTCAAGATGTTGAAGATGAGGAATCTGACGATACTGAAGAAATAGGGGTACTCTTAGCTTTAGTTCCTTATATCATTTTTATGTCCACTGCTATGTATCTGTATAAACTTGCTTCAGCCATTTTGTCAATTGGCCGGGCAAAGGTTTGCATATCTCTAGCCATACAGAATAAGCGGACGAGATGATGTGCATTCATTTGGTGGCACAAAATCAATTTCCTTTGCCAACTAATAGTACATACATTAAGAAAATTACTACAGTTGGCAGATCTTCACTGCATGTTTTGAAATGTTTTGGCGCCTGTCCCATTGAGTCACTTACAAGGTTGCTACAACATGCTAAGTAAGCATCCAATTATTTACCCTATAACTCAAAAAGCATGATAAGTTACTCGCGGTGGCAGATGCCGGCTAAGAAGGGAAGAAAAACTGGCGGTTGTTGTTGTTCCCAGAGCAACAGGAGATGGCTTGGTTTGCACGATTTGCACTTTGCTGCAAAGCCATCTCTAATGAAATGGTATTTGCTATATTTTTAAATAGGAAAATTATTCCGATCAGCCAGCCATAACTCAACAGACCAATCTCCAATGAAATGCTTGCTACATTTTTAAATAGAAAATTATTCTGATCAGCCAGCCATAACTCAACAGACCAATTTGAACCCACATTTTCTAAAGTAAAGAAATTATTTCCTTAGATCGATCAAGATGCCCAAAGTGTCGTTTGCTGACTGCTATGTTCCTACACAAGCAGAGCAACTTATTTTCAAATCAAGGAATTAAGAAAAGGAAGAATATCATGATGTTCGTGGCACACATGCACAGCAAGCAAAGCCACCGCGCACATCAGCAAGCAAGCGCGCATGCCAGCGGATATAAAATCTCAATGGCGGCATGTCTCCCTCAAACCTCCTCGACAACCCACTGAACTTGTCACCCATGCCCCTCCTGTCTCTCTCACTCTCCCTTCCATCCAACAACGCCCTGCCTTCCAGCCATCGTTCTTTCTTTCTTGGATTGATAAAAAATAGGGTAAATAATTGGATGCTTACTTAGCATGTTGTAGCAACCTTGTAAGTGACTCAATGGGACGGGCGCACGAAACATTTCAAAACATGCAGTGAAGATCTGCCAACTGTAGTATTTTTCTTAATTTTGTACTATTAGTTGGCAAAGGAAATTGATTTTGTGCCACCAACCAAATGAATGCACATCATCTCGTCCGCTTATTCTGTATGGCTAGAGATATGCAAACCTTTTGTCGGCCAATTGACAATAATGGCTGAAGCAAGTTTATACAGATACATAGCAGTGGACATAAAAATATAAGGAACTAAAGCTAAGAGTACCCCTATTTCTTCAGATCGTCAGATTCCACATCTTCAACATCTTGACCATATTTGTCAAGTCGTCATCAGGCCTAAGCCTGGCTCTGTTGTTGGCTTTGGCTGCATGCCACAACCATTATATCAACCAGAGCAAAAAAGCATGCCCTAATTAGTCCAGAGAAAAAATTTAGAGGTAACACATACCAGAAGTCCAGCGACAACCACAACCAGAGATAACATTCGTGGAAACGGATATCAAAAGAACATGATCCACAACCAGAGGCTGGATACCCAAATGCAGCGACCATTAACAAATCCAAATTCAGTGTTAACAACAACCACTTATATATATTTGGACACATAGAAATTAGATATTTCCTAATTGTTTGCATAACAGAAAACATACTGGCTGCAAGAGAATGAAAGACTAACCTATTGATGAGCACAACAGTACATACCATCCCATCATGAGGTTGCCTCACACTTGATGATTACATCTTGTTATTTCTAACATGTACACCATCGGGCGATTGCTTTATTAGAAATATATTTACACAATATGATCGAGCAACATCAAGGAGCCGGATGGGTGCACAGATTCTCCTCAAATTCCACATGCAACCATTGTAGAGAAGAATGGCATATTTTTCTTAGGTGATTTTTGATCGAGCTCCTACAAAAAATTCAAAGAAATCATGAGGAGCATGGAGCCAAGCAAACTAATCAGAGTAAATCATGAGAGGAGAAGCCTCCAACCTACTACAGGAATCGAGTCAACATTAATTTGTGTAAGAATTAAACCGAATGTAGATCAACAGAACCTGCTGACATCACAAAACAAATGTTTCATCAACAGATGCTCAGCGAATGCCAATTGGATTATATAAGTAAGATAGAGACATCTAAAAAAAGAAAAGATAATTCTAAGAGTATATATTCTATTTTCTTACTTGACATCACAGAGAATGCAAGTCAAAGAAATTATACATCTTACCCTTCTATAAATTGACCAAGGCACAATCCCCAGAAAAATATATAGAATGAATTGCTATATGGTCCAAGTATTGCATAAATAGTTATATACATAAATATTCAACAATGAGCATAAACATGGCATGTACTACCAAAATCCCTTTGCTATGGAGCTTAGTCTGCATGTCTATTCGTCTTTCTATATACTCCCTCAAAGAAAAATGATTTCAAATAAATAAATGAAATAATTGTTCCAGATAGTTTGCTTGAATGAATCAGGCCCAAGAGACTCACGCCAATCTTAGTAGAATATACAAGCAGCTAGCAAATACATCATGGGAGTCGAGGCACGATGCACTAAGACCGAACAAAGATCCGTGAAAACCTCAAAATACCGGATGAGGGTGGCGCCCGCCAGCCGAGAAGGAACCGTGGGGACTCAGCTTAGGACGGTGAGGTGGTGTACGATGAGCTATGGTGCGGTGGCAGGTGTAGGCACGGGCGCCGCCAAGGGTATGACGGCCACTTGCGCAATGGTCAAACGAAGTCAACTGGGGAAGGAGAGATGAGAGAGTCCGGTAAGAGCAATTGGGTAAGAAAGAGGGGAGGGGGGAGGTGGGGAGAACAAATGAAACACCTACCACCGATAGCATAGAAGATGAAATGAAGGACATCCCATCTGTTGTAAAACAACCGACATTTACTCTAACCAAAACAAACAATATGTGCCTATTAGAGGTGTCATACTCTCCTTTAGCTGCCCATTATCCCTGTTAGTATAATCATCATCAATCTTGTTTTTCTTTGCCTAAAACCGTAGAGAAAAATAATACCTATAGGAGTTGTTCACCACATATATGTTATTTTCCTTGACAATTGCATGTATTACTTGTACCCAGAGAGGAGATAACCACATGTCAAGAATACGATGAAAAAAGGGCAGCCCGGGCATGTAGCTCCCCAGAGGGTCCCACCACTTTGGGTGTATTGAAAACAAAGCGATGCCTGATTGGTACTTCAGATTAACATCAAGTTGTTCATGTAATATACCATGGTGAGTTGCCTTTAGTTAGTTTATTGAATTTGATACTTCCATCAGTTCATTGCCTTTAGTTAGTTCTATAACAAGTTTCAGTCAATTGTTCATCCCTACATCAACGAATAGGTATGGAGTTGCTTATTGTTACTTCAAAGCAGCAAGACTGTGTGATGATTCCTACATAGTGATTAGCATATCTATGCCATGTACATTTATTCTCTGGAATTGAGGTAATTTCTTCTAATGATCCAAGTTATTTATGCCTCTTTTGTACGAGATCTCTAGAAGTGGAGGGGTTGAAGAAGGTCAAGTGCAAGATGAAGATTAATAGGAAGATTTACAACCCAATGTTGAAGTATGTAACCCATTTTGTTTGCATGTGTACAATCCAAGAGGAAGAAATGCGAAGCATTTGTTCAGGCTTCAATGTGTGGTTGAGGAGAGAGCAACATCCAGCCACTACAAACTTGACATATGTGCAAAGGTAAAAAATTGCCCTTCTCTTGGTGCTTGTAATTTTTTATGTCTCACGGTTAGGATAATAAGTCTGCACTTTGTGTTGGTTTTGTTTTTCCCAAAATAACTAATGTCACTATACATTATGATTACAATTTTGCAGGAGATATTTAGTTTGCTAACTCTAATTAGAGCTTGCTTTATGCCCATGTATAAAAGAAAAATATTTTTGGGAGTGTAATATGATATTTCGTGCCATTGCACATTTGATTTCAATTTTTGGAGAAGATGTAGATATCATGATTTAAAATTTTCCTAAGCATGTTATGGAAATTACATTTATGTTGGATCATTCTGAATTTTACTAGCCTCATTGGTAACGCCTCTTGGCATGATCATTATTATGATTTGATATTTCTTGCACCATGAATGGGTGCCTTCAAAACCAATATAGTTGCACCTCAATGGAACAACTTGATGTTAATCTGAAGTACCAATCGGGCATCGGTTCGATGTTTGACTCTTGACGTGGCTGTGGCTTAGCTGGTTGGGTCGTGTTTGTGTTCAAGGACGGGCCCGTTAGTTTGTTGGTAATAAATTAAAAGGAGCCCAATTAAAAAGCCCTTGGATGGATGCAATGCGCATGCCCGGCTTTGGCATTGATGTAGCCTGCTATGTTGCGAACACCGCCACGCACGCATCTAGTGACCTAGACCTAATCGCATGCATGCACGCCCGACACGCACGCATTGATCCATGCCGCACGGTTGCCGGTGGATTCCGCCCGCAACGCCGCTTGACGCGCGAGCATATGTGCCGGGGGGGCAGGCTGCACGACGGTCGGTCCATATGTCGAGGCATCGGTTCACGCCCAGGCTGCCACGCCGGAATGGGAGGCGGCAGCCGCCAACGCAGAAGCAGCACGGGGGGAGGCAGGCACCGCTAATGCAGCACGCAAAGCACCAACGCAAAGCACACTCGCATCGATTCACGCTCACAAATTGATGATCACATCGGTTCATGCACGACCGAGTCACGATCCCGCTGGTTTGCGCGGTACCCACTTCGCCTCCCCGGCCATTTAAACTGCCCTTCATTGCCTCTTCTTCTAGATCCATCCGGGCCTTCCAACCCTTCCCCCAAAAGCCAAAGCCGTTCACTCAAAAGGGCGAGCAAGATGGACAACGGGCCGACGCTCCAAGCGCCGCCACCGTCGGGAACGGTGGTACCCCGCCAACGCCGCCGAGGAATCCTCCGCAGGGCGTTCTCCCGGAGGGGAAGCACCGAGCTTACGGGGTTCCTCCGCGGGCTTCCACCACCTCCCGGGATCCCGCCCATGTTCAACCTCGTGGAGCAAGGCCCCCATGCCAACGCCCATGGTAGGGCTCATCGTCCACTTCACCAAAGGTTCGATGCCTACTACCCCGACAAGGTGTATTGGTGTGGGTGCGAGTTCATCTCATTCACGACCTATAACATCTTCACCACTTCGAGGCTTCCTTCCCGCCAAAACCGCATGCACAGCCTCCCATACTACGCCGGCGACAACGGCCTTGAGGAGGAGGAGTACCCAAGCCGGCGGGAAGAAGACGGTGAAGCCAAGGGTTAAGGTGAAGACGACGGTGAAGACATGGCGGTGTTGCCCTAGCTACCCTATCTATCTACTATGTAGTGTGAGTTTGGGTGTGTTGTCTTGCTAGCTACCCTATCTATGTAAGGTTAATTATTAGGATTATCTATCGGTGTCTATGTAAGAACTTATGTTGCCCTAGCAACCCTATCTAAGTTAACTTATGTGTGTTATATTAATGCTTTGTTATGTTTGTATTTTTGTTTGTCCCAAGTTTAGACACCGACTAATTGGCGTGGGAAAATTAACCAAACAAACTAAAAAATGTGTTTATAGATGCCTTCTAAAAATAGAACATATTGTACATTTGTACACGGCTTTGGTTTGAGAGCTCAGATTTTTTAGGTATTCAAAGAAGGGCTCCCTTCAAAGAATACTTTGGTTTTCAGAAATATTGAAGTATCAAATACTTTGAGATATTTGGCTTTAGTCAAAAGTGTAGTTTTAACTACACTATGTTTGAAGTATATAAAAAAGAGGGTTAGACCTCTTTTTCTAATCATGAAGTATTGGCTCGCTAGGCATATAATAATATCGGTTTGCAAATACTTTGATTCTAAAAAATGAAGGGACCCATAAAGGAAAGCCAAAAAATTCCTCAATGAGATAGAAGAGATTGGGCAATCAAATTAATGAAAAAAGCAATTAGAAACAAAAAAGAACAAAGCAATCCTTCCTAAACAAAAAAAGAAACATCGCTTGTTTCTGGGCTTTTCTTTGGGCCAGGAACTAGTTTTTTAGCGAACCGAACTCAAGGACAAAAGTTTGGAAAAGGGGAGAGAAGAGATGAACTTGATGTATATCCCTTGGCTGATCAAGTACTACTTACTACATCCGAAGCTAGGGTATGATCCAACACTCGAGGTTATTAGCTAACAAAATAATCCTATCAGAATCAGTTGTTTTGCCAAACCGAAAGTGCCAAACTTAACAAAGAACTCATACATTCGAGATCGAAGTTGCACTAAACAGAGTTGCATTTGAGATAAACAGACTTGGATTGCAAACAAAGGCAATAAAGAGACAAACATCTCTAACGAGATGTCCATCAAGTAAAAAATTCCTAGATCAAGTATTCCTAAAGCTATCGATTGATTGCTTCTTCAACTCAATAAGCTCCTTGAAGTTCTTATTCATCTTCTTCAATTCCGCCTTCCCGACATCTACCAACCCAGCCCGGGAAGCGCCGGAGGGCACCCATGGGGCAGATTGACTCATGGATTGCATTCCCTAATCCAAAGAAGCCCGACCCTTGAAGCCTCGGATGTAATCATCCATCCACCGAAATGGTGGCATTTCTTCCATCCGAAAACAAAATCATGTGACCTAAATCCAAATCGATAGATTTTTGAGAAATTAGAGATAAAGGATGCGAGGAAAACTCAGATCTAACCTCCCCTTGGTTTCCTCGATTTGAATTTCCACCTAAAGTTCCCATTCTTCTCCTCCTTCAAGTCAACCCTTCTGGGCCGTCTGGTAAAGGCATCGAGTCATCGGATCGACCATAACCGCCACGGGGAACGGGGTTGACGAGGAGGTCGACATATCCCCGAGAGGAAGAAACCAAGGAATTGCTCGAGAGGAAGAAGAAAGAAGATGGGGAAAGAAATAGAGGAATTGCTCGATCGCCGATGCCTTTGTCTGCCGGATGGAGAAGAGGAGAAGGGGAAGCTATATTGACGATTTGCCACATTGTATTTTGCGTTTGAATATTTGAACCAACTCTTAACACCGACATGTGGTGGTCATGTGCAAAAATACAATTTCATATGTAAAGTGGGGCAGATCGTAAAAACCCGAGAAGGGCAAAGGGAGCCAATTCAGGATGCATCACCGGATCCGCATGCCTGCCCCACATCCGACGGTGGTGTTTCGCCAGGATCCACGGCGCACTTTCGACGCTTAGGGGGAGCATTTCGGGGTTATGAGCGAGTCAACGGGTTATTAGGGTTTACCAGATTTCAAATGGCCATAACTAAATTAGAAAAATCAAAAATATAAAACAAACGTAGTTCGTCTGCTTATGAGACCTAGTTACCATAAAAAATATAAACTCGGATAGGGTTTTGAAAAATCATTTATTGGTGATATGTCAAATCAAGTTCAAATGTTTTTAAAAATTCAAAAATCAAAATGTTGTAATTTTGGCATACCGCCATATGTGAAAGGAAAGGAGAAAAAATAAACTTTGTAGGTCATTTTTCATGAAAAAGTCTTCACACAAATGAGCTATCACCTATGAACATTTTCGAGTTCAGAATAGGGAGAGAGGGTTTAGGGTTTGGAAAAAAAAAATAATTTAAAAAATCAGAAAAATCTTCATAGATTCATTTTGGAGTGAGTAAGAAGGATCTGAACTTATTTTTTCATTTTCATATCTAAAACGTGTTATTTGACGGTTTTGAAATAAAAGCATATTTTTCAAAAAATGTAGTGATATGAATATTAATCAATAAATAGTGAGACTTCTTTTTACCCTATATATATGGAACAAGTGTTAATAAACATATATATGCCTCATTTAGGCAAGGTCAAAAAACTTGATTTCAAATAGGATGTTTACCCTAGCTTTAGCTGTTTCTAGCACATTTCTCATTCGGACTGTTCACCTACGAATATTGGACTTCAAATGCTCGATCAAATACAACACAAGAGCAATGAACCTCCAATGTTCAACTTCAACTTTGACGAATCCAAAATTTGGCCCAAATTCAAATATTGATGGAAATTTGAATTCGACTCAAATAAGAAACCAAAGTAGAAGCAACATTATTACAACCGATAAGTTTTCAAAGAGCTCAAATCTACCTTTTAAGATGCCAACATCTTAATACAAATCTACCAAGTTTTAAGCGATCCACTCCCTCAAATTGACAACACAAACATTTCCCAACAACTTAATTCAAATTTTGACTTTTGTCCTTGTGTTTAGCTTTTCACCCCTTTTCCCGTTTCCTAGTTGAGATGATCTTTTCTTTCCAACTCTTGTTCCTTTTGATCTTGGGCTTTACTTGGGGTTTTCCTGTGGAGGTGTTGATGGAGTAGTTGCACCGCCGAGCACTTTGACGACCATTTGACGGTCATCTATGGGTTCAAGAATCTTTAAAGGCACAATTGGAAAAATTACCCTCCTCCTTCCTCTCTTATAGATTCAAAACCATCAAAGTCCATGGTTTCAAAATCTTCGCTTCTTCATTCTTGGCCTTTTCTCCTAGAGTTGGTAAATAAAATTATAAGCCATAGGCAAAAAGAGAACAAATGCAAACAAAAGGGTAGCTGCATTCTAAAAGGGTGCAAACACATACCAAGATGCTTCATTTGTCCTGCATGCTCCACTTCTTCATTTGTCGCTGCATTCTCCATCTGATTTCGGTCTCCATTGCGCTGCATTCTCCTCGATTGGCTACCGTCCATCTTTCCTCCTCTCCAAATGATGCATCCAACGATTGGTACAAAGCCTAGCAATATGCCCCGTAACTCCACATTTTTGCAAGCACGCTTGTTTGGTAAGACGACCCTCCTCACCGCTCTAATCCTTCCGGTTCCTTCCCTGGTCTAGTAATGACAGGAGCGTGGAGTTTGAACCCTGGATCTACTATGTTCCATTGATCTTTCCCCAATAGTGCAGCCATTAAAGCATAAGCAGCCATAAATTTGGCAACAGAGAAATACTCGGCAATATTGATCAACTTCACCATCCGCATTCCCGAAACGATCATCGATGTAGGGCATGTATGCATGGCTTCCCACGGATCTGCCATTCCCTACAAGTACATTCTCTAGTACTTAGGTTCACGGATATCCATACCCTATTTTTAGTGTCAAGATAGGTAACCCCTCCTCATATGTACCGGATCGAATAACATTTCATCTTTCTTGCCTTTCAAGTGCAATGCCTTAATCGGATGGGAGCATTTGATGACCAACATATTGTGTTTCTCAATTTTTTTGGAAGAGCCATCTTTATCATGATCATTTGCCTCATCTTGTCAAATGCTTGCCACAACAAGAGCCCTTTCACCGACTTGAACTTTGAATTGAAGCATTTCGGCATTATCGGTCACATAATCTACTTTGCATTTCGTTGAATTTGCTTCGACCACACCTTGCCATGATGTGCATCCATGTACCCACAAGAGGATTTTGAGCATACAACACTCTCAAATGGTGTTCATGCTTCCTTTTTGTGCATTGTATGATGCTGGCCATAAGTTCTCATCATAAACTTTACCTTTGAACTTTTTTTGAAATTATGCGCTAGGTGTCGACAACATTCCCTATGCTCCACTCAGGAATAAAATTTCCACCGCACTCTATAAACCCTTGCAAGCATCTGTGTATAGCTAAACCGGGGGTCCTATAATGTTGCGAAAGCCCAGAAACCGCACTCCAACTTTCCTCGCATCCGCCCCACCACACCAAATGCAATCGAATAGCCGGCCAGGTTCCATCAATCCAAGTTGCTACTACCGTCCTTCTCCGTTTTCCAACAAATGTGTAGCATCTACAACCAAATAGGGCTGCAACCATCTAGAAAACCCGCCAAAGAAGCCTTGAAACAAACAAAAGCCCTTTCCGACCTTCAAATGACCCTTTATTTTGAATGGAACGTGCTTGTCAATCTCTACAACACCCTCGGACTTGCCATCTCCACTTCATCTTTGAAAGTGTAAAGCAACTGAAAACTGTCATTCCATTGACCATTAATTCCAAGAGCCTTTTTCCTAGCATTGAAAATTCACATGTAAGGAATTTCTATCTTGTACTTCTCAAAAAGCTTCCCATGGAGTGTTGTTGGACCAAGTCCGGTTCTTCTCTCACCAATCCAATATAGCATCCGCCACCCACCTAGTTTTTTGCTAGCTTGGTTTTGGTCTTTCCCCTCCTGTGGACATGTGTGCTTGTGTGTGTTTTTTTTATCCGCAAAATAAAAGGGTAAAGAAAGTTAAGAAACCTTACTCAATGATCGAAACTAAATTACTAACTGAACTTGGATTACCTGAATATATTTGCTCTTTCTCATATGAGATGCATGCAACTTCCACCTACACCTAGGATATGGAAAAAAACCGGAACCTTGGCCGGCTCACCCTTTTAATCTTATAGGTGTTTTCAAATATAATGCACCATGTTGTCACCGGATTCGAATCCACCATTGATTGGAAAATGGTACCACACTAAGCTCGTTTTTCCCTGCTCCACTCAATTGTTGGCATGTCATCACCATCGGATTCATCCTCGATTAAGCTGTCCATGTTCTCCACCTTCTCTTCATCGCCTGTCATCAAACCTAGCTTACGATGGGCCCTCCATATATTCGTCATCCAACCGCTTGGTTGGCTACATCGACCAGCCAGAAACATCATCTCCACATCATCATTTGTAGGCACCGCCCGTTTTCGATCTTCTTCTACACCAACCGGAAGGTACACGGAAGCAAAGAATTGAATCGTAACCAGAATTAGCAGCATCTTGTGGCTCCATGAACCACTTGCTTTACTTGGTGTCGACCTACAAGGAGTGCCTGTTGGCTAATTAGCACGCATGATGATGTCCAACCCTTCCCTTTCGCCTGCTTCAAGGGTTAAGCACATCGATTTGGAGTTTACCAATCGGCAACAAAGAATCCCAAAAAAAGCAACGGCATATGATCGCCGCAGTTAGTGGGAGAAATCTTTGCTCATCATCCTGAAGTAATTCAATTCAACAACATCGGCATCACCTGTGGATAGGTGTTTCGAGCTCACTCGCAAATCTTTGAAAGATATGCTGGTTTCTACCACTTTGGGATAGAAAAATGATGAAATCAAATGCGGTTTAGTACCACGCAGCACACTAGTTTCCATTCTAATCGCCAAATTGGAAAGCTAGCGCGATCAATCCTATTTTGTTGGGGAAGGAAACAAAGGCTTCCTTAGCGGTAAAATCAAGCACAAATTAACGATTCAAGCAAAAAGTCAAATACAGCCTACAATATGACTTAGAACGTCAATTCGAGAGGAAACAATGCTTACCTGTGTTTAATCCATGAATTATTCCGGGATTCACCCAATCCTTCCCACGGGACGATTTTCGGGCCCTCACCAACATCGCTATGTAATCCCGGGGGAGGTTATTCTGGCGGAGACACGGCGCCCACAACGGAATAGGGCATAGGGTGGAGGAAACAATCGCGGTGGACGCGACGACGCCCGGAGGGGGCGGGCGGCCGGGCAAGGCGGCCTGTCTAGATCTGCGATTCGCATAAGCCCCAAAATACGTCTCCTTGGGTCCCACCCCCACAAGAACAAGGACGAAGACTCGGCCCCACTCCAGAATTAATGGTCAATGGACTCAAGACGGAAACCTCGCTATGAGCATTTGTGAGAGTTTAATAAGGAAAGGGGAAAAGTGAGCAAACGTTTGGAGCGTAAAAGTGAGCACAACCGAGGAACCAGGGCACTAATTTAAATATCCCTTATTGTAAATACAGGCTTCTCCAAAAGTCCGATAAAACCATATGCTTTGATCACACTATCAAAGCGATATTCCAACTCGAGATGCTTGCACCATCCATAAATGGATCGGAGCTTGTACACTTTGTTAACACCTTTGGATCGACAAAACCTTCTCGTTGCAATTATACAACTCTTCTTTAAGATATCCATTAAGGAATGCAATTTTGACATCCATTTGCCAAATTTCATAATCATAAAATGCGCAACCGATAACATGATTCGGAGGGCTTAAACATCGCCACGGGTGAGAAGGTCTCATCGTAGTCACTCCTTGAACTTGTAGAAAACCTTTCTCAACAAGTCGAGCTTTGTAGAAGAACATTACCGTCAGCCGGCCTTCTTGAAGATCCATTTATTCTCTATGGCTTGCCGATCATCGGGCAAGTCAACCAAAGTCCATACTTTGTTCTCATACATGGATCCCATCTTAGATTTAATGGCCTAAAGCCATTTTTGGAATCGGGCTCATCATCGCTTCCTCATAGTTAGGGTTCGTCATGGTCAAGTAACATGACCTCCAACAGGATTGCCGCACACCGGCGGATCTTACTCGGTTGACCCACGTGGTTCGGTTAGTAACTTGATCAAGTTTCATGATCATCATCATTAGCTTCCTCACTAATTGGTGTAGGAATCAGGAACTGATTTTGTGATGAACTACTTTCCAATTCAAGAGAAGGTACAATTACCTCATCAAGTTCTACTTTCCTTCCACTCACTTCTTTCGAGAGAAACTCCTTCTAGAAAGGATCCATTCTTAGCAACGAATATCTTGCCTTCGGATCTGTGATTGAAGGTGTACCAACCTTTCTTTTGGGTATCCTATGAAGACACATTTTCGATTTGGGTTCAAGCTTATCGGTTGAAGCTTTTTCACATAAGCATCGCATCCCCAAACTTTAAGAAATGACAACTTGGGTTTCTTGGCAAACCACAGTTCATATAGTGTCATCTCAACGGATTTATATGTTGCCCTATTTAATGTAAATGTAGCCGATCTAAAGCATAACCCCAAAATGATAGCGTAAATCTGTTAGAGACATCATAGATCGCACCATATCTAATAAAGTGCGGTTAGACGTTCGACACACCATTACTATGTGGTGTTCCTGGTGTGAGTTAAACTATTTCGCATTGTTTCAAATGAAGACCAAACTCATAACTCAAATATTCACCTCCACGATCGATCGTAGAAACTTTATTTTCTTGTTACCATGATTTTCCACTTCACTCTAAAATTCTTTGAACTTTTCAAATGTTTCGACTTATGTTTCATCAAGTAGATATACCCATATCTGCTCAAATCATCTGTGAAGGTTAAAAAACGATACCCACCCCGAGCATCAACACTCATCGGACCGCATACATCAAGATGCATTATTTCCAATAAGTCTGTTGTTTCGCCCATTGTTCCAAGAACGGGTCTTAGTCATCTTCCCATGAGGCATGGCTCAAGCATCAAGTGATTCATAATCAACATGGAGTTTCTTCATGCGCTTGACACCAATATGACCTAAAACAGCTGCCACAAATAAGTTGCACTATCATTATTAAACTTGTATCGCTTTGGCTTCAATACTATGAATATGTGTATCACTACTATCGAGATTCAATAAAAATAGACCACTCATCAAGGGTGCATGACCATAAAAGATATTACTCATATAAATAAAACAACCATTAATCTCGATTTAAATGAATAACCATCTCATCCAACAAGATCCAGATATAATGTTCATGCTTAACGCGGCACCAAATAACAATTATTCAGGTCTAAAACTAATCCCAAGGTAGATGTAGAGGTAGCGCGGTCAATGGATCACATCGACTTTGGAACCATTTCCCACGGCATCCTCACCTCGCCCTTAGACAATCTTCGCTTAATCCATCCCTATTTCGAGTTGCAAATATGAGAAAAGAACCGTATCAAATACCCGGCGCTACTATGAGCATTAGTAAGGTACACATCAATAACATGTATATCAAATATACCTTTCACTTTGCCATCCTTCTTATCCGCCAAATACTTGGGGCAGTTCCGCTTCAAAGGACCAGTCCCTTTGCGGAGAAGAACCTCGCCTCGTGCTTAGGTCCGGACTTGTGCTTCTTCACTTGAGCAAGAACTTGCTTGTCGTTCTTCTTGAAACCCTTCTTTCCTTTGCCCTTTTTCTTGAAACTAGTGGTCTTGTTAACCATCAACACTTGATGCTCCTTCTTGATTTCTACCTCCCGCCTTTAGCATTTCGAAGAGCCTGGAATTGTCTTATCCATCCCTTGCATATTATAGTTCATCACGGTTTTGTAGCTTGGTGGTAGTAATTGAAGAACTCCATAATGACACTATCATCGGAAGATTAACTCCCGCTTGAGTCAAGTGGTTGTGGTACCCGACATTCTAAGTATATGTTCACCGATTAACTATTCTCCTCCATTTTACAGTAGAGAACTTATTGGAGACTTCATACTCTCAATCCGGGCATTTGCTTGAAATATTAACTTCAACTTCGAACATCTCATATGATCCATGACGTCCAAACATCGTTGAAGTCCCGGTTCAAAGCCGAAGCATGGCACAATCGAACTATCGGAGTCATCAACACGCCGCCGGCATTCACTTCCGCAGCTGTCGGGCGAGTGGTACACCTAGCGGTGCTTCCGGATGTAATTCTTCGTGCGGAAATGAGGATAATCTCGTTACGGACCTAGTCCCGTAGTTGCTACCATCATCTTTCATCTTAGCTTTGATACGCCTCCAACGATCTTAATTTTTGATTGTTCCATGCTATTATATTATCTGTTTGGGATTTTATTTCCCCGGTTCCTTAGCTCTACTCATTCATCCCCACCCTCTTAACTTTTGTTCACTTTTCCCCACCTTTGCCCAAACCCTCATAATGGTTATAACGGATGTTGCCATCGGGTCAATGCCTTTGACGATGAGTGGGGCAGATGCGGGCGCATGCAAGATGGCGGTTGGGGTAGCCACCATGGACATGCCCAAACGCCCCATCATATAAAGAGGGCAACCACCTCCATCGCCCCTACCATTTTCCCCAAATCCACTCCCGCCGCATTTCTTCTTCCCGACGCCGTCCGTTTCGCCTCCTCCACCGCCTCCACCGCCATTCCCTCCCCACCGCATCCTCTTCCTCACCTTCATCGCCTCCATCTCCAAATGGCCGACGCCAGGCGCCGCCCACGGCCGGAGATGTGGTGGAGGCGGTCAGGCACAAGGACCCGGGATGTCGGCGGGCCCACGGAAAAGGGGAAACTCGAATCGCCGCGGATGTGGCGGGCTCCCTCATCAGAGAAGATCGGGCGTCTGCAATGATCCCGATGCCCGCATGCCGCCGCCTGTGGAGGAGGGTATTTGCACTTGCTTAGCTTGTAGAGTTAGTTCGATTATGATTCAAAGAGTTTAGATGGTTAGAGTAGTTGGTTTGACGAATGGGCCGGGTTTTTTGTATGGGTTGGGGGATGGGGTTCTTGGACTAGGGTTTGTTGGATAAATTGGTTGCAAAAATGCTAGCTAGATGTTGTGAACTATGATTTTAGGTGTTGTAATGATTGGGGTTTTCAATCTATTTTAGATTTGGATAAATTCGTTGAAAAATGCTAGATGTTGTGAAAGATTGGGGTTTTTAATGCTATGATGCTTATTAGATTTGTTTTTAGGCTCACAGATTGGGGTTTTTAATGCTACTCAAGTTATTTGCTTCAAGTTATATTAGCTCGTTGTTCCAATATGTCCACAATATGTAGTTATATTAGCTCTTGTTCAATGTGTGTGCATGACAATGGAAAATGCAAATAGGATCATAGTATATTAGCCCCATGATCAAGTGTGCATATCTAAATTTCAATATGTAGTTATATTAGCTCTTTTGTTCAATGTGTGTGCATGACAATGGAAAATGCAAATAGGATCATAGTATATTAGCCCTATGATCAATGTGTCATCTATGCATATCTAATTTTTAATTGGCTTATGTATTTACTAGTGATGGATGTAATTGTATATTCAGAGGATGATGGTTTTTGGGGAGGAAGAGGAAGATAGATTAATACTTTGGAAACCCGCACGATCCAAGAGATGGTGACGAAATTTAAATATGAGGTGTTTTGAAATTTAAGATTGTTCATTTAGTTCGCTTGGAAATTGTGTATTCCCAAATCTAAAATGTACTAATGTAACTCTTGTGTCAATGTCTCGGGGAAGATGTGGGGATGTGGATCCCTGGCCTTCGCCTTCCTTCAAAGAGAAGGGGAAAGGAAAGGGATTGGGGTTTGGGGTTGGATTTTTATACAAGGGCAACAAAATTTTGGTTTTTTACTGCAATTTTCGGTTTTAAAGCCAAAGTGCCGCTTGTCACCTTTGCTCCAAAATGTGGCCAATCCACCAAATTTAAATCAGGGCCCGATGCTCCCTACCAAATTTTTTTCCTCCATGTTATTATTTGTTTTAATATTTGGGTTTTTTCCCTTTAATTATTTTGGGCTAACCTATTTTGGAACCCAGATTTGGGTTTTACCTTTTGGTGGTTGGAAAGGAATTTTAAAGGGCAAAGTCAAATCAAGGGGTTATTTTTGGAAAAACCCAGATTTGGTTTGGGTTTTGAAATTCAGTGGCCCAATGGGCCCCCAACCCCCAAAGGGCGCCCTCCTTTTCGGGGGCCCGAACGCCTCCAACCCTATTATAATTTTTTAAACTTCCGTAATTAAATAGTTTGGGGCAAATTTTTAACCACCAAAATTTTTGGGACCTTTCCATTAACCCGGAGGGGCCCACCTGAGGCCATTTCAAAGGTTCCCAAGAAAAGGGAATATTCAAACCCGGGGCCGAAGGGAATTAACCAAGAAGTTATTTTTGGGAAACCCCCGTGGCTTGGGCTTCACGTCGATTACCCAGCTTTGGCCAGAGGGTTGGGGGCGACCCCCACCCCGTGTGGGGCCCCTTGGTTACCACGGATTGATCCTTTATAAACCTTATGTATGCTTCCGGTTTCGAAGAAATGGGATTCCCACCGGCCTTTAGTAGGGACCAAAACCCTTGGGGCCCTGCCGCATAGGGGGGAACCCATCCCGGCTTTGGGGCCATCTTTAATCTTTGGGGTTATGAACGAGGAGGGAGAAGTTTCACCCCGGGCTTGAGGGTAATGGGTACCAAGGGCTTAGGGTTTTGGTTTTTGTGTCTTTGGTGTTTTCTAGGACGAATCTTTTATGTTATCCGAAAGCTTTGGGTTTTAGTTTAAATCTTAGTTGTTTCTCCCCTTTATCTTTGGATGAATTTTGGTTTTTGAAGTTATTTATCATTAGTTTTTTTTGAGAAACTTGATGTAAAGTTTGCCTGTTTGTTTCCTGGTTGCAATGGGTTATCACTTTTTTATTGTTATTGTTTTTTAAATTTTAGGTTTCCCCCATAACCTATCCATATTGGCACCGTTTAACTCTTCCTTGAAATTTGGGGCACCTTTTTAAGTATTTGGGTGTTGGTTGGAAAGAATCTTTGAGGTTGGTGGTTGCTTAAGGAAATTTCATCCCACGTCCCTTAGGTTGATAAAATTTAGGTACCATTAGGGTTTTGGTTAGTTCAAATGTTATTCAGGGCCCAAAAGTCCAAAGAAAGGAAGGTTGGTTTAGTAACCATAACTCTTTTCCCGCCTTTGGGGGCTTTGGAAGTGAATTTTTTGATTTGAAGGGAATTTTTGTTTTTGTTTTATCCTAGTTTTATTTTAAAAGAAAATTCCAAAATGGAAAGTTTGCCATGCCTTTTTTTCCTAGATTGGAAAGGAAATTTTTCAAGTTCCTTGGTTTTTAAAATTTTGGTTTACAAAACCTTTAATTATACCATATTGCAATTTGTTATTAAACCTCCTTCACCAAGCAATTATTGCCACCTATAAAATTTCCATTGTAATTTTGTTGGGGACAAAAACCTTTGGTTATTTTTGCGGGTTCTTAGAAACCAAATTTTCAAAAGGCCTAGGAATTTGAAAATTAATATTTTCCCTTGGGGAAATTTGCAAACGGTCTTTAAAACCTGAGATTTGGGCCCAACAACGTTCCAAAAGGAAATTTGGATTAGACATCAAAAGCTTCTTTTTTGGGGTTGGGGAAAGGTAATGAAGGGTTTAAATTTAATCTTTAGAATTCTTGAATCGGAAAATTTTTGTTTTTGTTTTTAAATCCTTATTTAATTTAATAAAAGAAAAAAACCAAAAAGGAGAAAAGTTTGGGGCTTCCAATACCGCTTTGTTTTTAATATTTTCGTAAGAGGAAAGGAAAATTTTCAAATCCCTAAAAGGAAGCTTTAAAATGTTGGAACCCAAATTTTGAAGAAGAAGAAAGAAAAGGAAGGGGTAAAAAATTCCTTAAATAAAGTTCTTATTATTGCTTGTCATGAAATGAAAATATCCTTAAGATGTCCTTTTGTATTGCATGTTTGATTAAACAAAATTTTAAAGAAAATTTTTATTGCAAGAAATAATAATTGAAACCAAATTGGTTGCAAAAATTAAGATGGAATGTTTCCAAAGATTAAAAGGCCCCTTGGGGAACTTTTTGAATGAAATGGTATTTAAATTATTTGCTAATTTGTTTTGTCCCAAGTTGGGGTCCAAATAATTGTGATAATTTTTATTCCCTTTTGAATCAAAAGAGTTAAACCTTCTTTTGGGATGAAAAATGAAAGTAATTTGAGGGTTATTTAAAAAATTTAAAAAACCCCCTTTTTTATTTTTAAAAAATTTTTTTTTTGGGGGGGGAAAAAATTAAAATCCAAAAAAATTTTAAAAAAAAAACCAAAAAAAAATTTTTTTTAAAAACCAATTAAAAAGGGGGAAAATTTAAATTTTTTTTTTTGGGAAAAAGGGAAATTTTATTCAAATTTTAAATTTTAAAAATTTCCAAAAAATTTTTAAAAAAAAAAAAAAAAAATTTTTTAAAAAACCCCAAATTTTTATTTTTTTTAAAAAAAAAAATTTTTTTTGGGATTTTTTTTTTTTTTTTTTTTGGGAAACAAATTTTTTGGGGGGGTTTTTTTAAATTGGTTTAAAAAATTTAAAAAAAATTTTTTTTTTTTTTAAAAAAAAAAAAAAATTTTTTTTTTTGGGGGAAAAAACCCAAAAAAAACCAAAAATTTTTCCCAAAAAAATTTTTTTTTTTTTTTTTTTCCCGGGAAAAAATTCCACTTTTTTTTTTCCCCCAAAAAAAATCAAAAATTTTTTAAAAAAAATTTTTTAAATTGGGTTTTTCCCGTTAAAAAAAATTTTTGAAAATAAATTTTTTTAATTTGTTTTTTTTTTTTAAAATTTTTTTTCCCGGTTAGGTTTTAAAATTTTTTCCCAAATTTTTTCCCCAAAAAAAAAAATTTTTTTTTTTTTTTTTGTTTTAAAACCAAAAACCCCTTGGGTTTTTTTTTGGTTTCCTTTTTTTTTTGGGTAATTTTTTTAAAGGGTTTTTTGGTTTTTTGGGGCCCGGGGGGGAAAAAAAAAAAAGGGGGGGGGGGGGTTTTTTTTCCCAAAAAAAATTTTTGTTAAAAAAAGGGGCAAACCCCAAAAAAAGGGGGGGGGGCTTTTTGGGGGGGGGGGCCCCGGGCCCCCAAAAAAAAGGGGGGGAAAACCCCCGGGGTTCCCCCCCCCCCCCAAAAAAAAAAAAAGGGGGAAAGGGGGGTTTTTTTCCCCAAAAAACCCCCCATTTTGTTAAAAATTTTTTTGGGGAAATTTTTTGGGTTTTTTTAAAAAATTTTTTTTTCCCGGGAAAAAAAAAAAAGGGGTTTAAAAAGGGAAAACCCGGGGGCCCCCCCCCCCCAAAAATTTTGGGGGCCCCCCAAAAAAATTTTAAATTTTCCTTGGGGTTTAAAAAAGGGGGAACCCTTTTCAAGGCCCCCCCCGGGGGGTCCGGGAAAATTTTTTTTTTTTTTTTTGGGGTTTTTAAAACCAAAATTTACCCTTAAGGCCCTTTTAAAACCCCCAATCCCCCGGGGGGAAAAAAGGGGGGGCCCCCGGGGCGGTTTTGGTTTAAAAGGGGGGAAAGGGGTTTTAAAAAAAACCCCCCTTTTAAAAAAAACCCCCCCCCTTTTTGGTTTTTTTTTTCCTTTAAAAGGGAAACCCCCCCCTTTTTTGGGAAAAAGGGTTTTTTTTCCCCCCCAATTTAACCAAAAGGGGGGGGGAAAAAAAACCCGAAAACCCCCCAAAAAAAAAAGGGGGGGGGGGGGCCGGGTTTTTTAAAAAGGGGGGCCCCCCCGTTTCCCAAAAGGGAAGGAAAAAAGGGAAAAGGGGGAAAAAAAAAAAGAAAAAAAATTGCCCTTTTTTCAAAAGGGGAAAACCAAAAACCGGGGGGTTTTTTTTAAAAAAAAAACCCCCCCCGGGAAAAAAACCCCCCCTTTTTAAAAAAAGGGGAAAAAAAAAAACCCCCCAAAAAAAAAAAAAAGGGGGGGGGGGGAAATGGGGGCCCCCAAACCCCAAAAAGGGGGGGGGTTTTTTTTCCCCGGGGGGCCCCACCCGATTTTGGAAAAAAAAACCCCCCCCCCCCCCGGAAAGGGCCCCCCCCCCGGGGCCCCATTTAAAAACCCCCGGGGGGGTTTTTAATTAAAAAGGGGCCCAAAAAAACCCCAAAAAAATTTTTTTTTTAAAAAAAGTTTCCTTTAAAGTTTTTTTTTCCCCCCCTTTTTTTTAAAATTTTCAAACCCCCCCCCTTTAAAACCCCCGGGCCCAAGGGGGAAAAGGGGGAAATTAACCGGGGGAAACCCAAAAAAGGGGACCCGGGGGGGCCCCCCCCCTTTTTTTTTTTTTAAAATTAAATTTTTTTGGTTTTTAAGTAAAACCCAAAACTAAAAAATTTTTTTTTTAAATTTTTTTCCCCTTTTTTTTTTTCCCCTTGGGCCCCCTTTAAAGGGGAATTTTTTTTTTTGGAAGGGGTTTTTTTTTAAAGGAAGAAAAGGAATTTGGGGGGGGAAAAAAAAAAAAAAAAAATTTTTTTTTTTTTAAAAAAAAAGGGAAAATTTGGGTTTTTGTTTTGGTTTTTTTTTTTTAAAAAAAGGGGGCCTTAAAAAAATTTTTGGGGGAAAAAAAAAAACGGAATAAAGGGGTTTGCAAAAGGGGGGTTTTTTTTTTGGGAAAAAAAAGGGGGGAACCCCAAAAAAAAACCCCCCCCTTTTTTTTAAAAAATTTGAAAAAAAAAAAAAGGAAACCCCTTTTTAAAAAAAAAAAAAAATTAATTTTAAAAAAAAAAAAAAAAAAAAAATTTTTTAAAAAAAAAAAAAACCCTACCCCAAGCCAGAGGACAATTTCAGCATACCCACGGAGGAGGTAGCTCAGACAACCATAATGGCACCAAGAATGGGAACGGAATGGAGGAAGCAATGGACAAAACCGCACCAACTCTCAGCCAACGCCATCCAAGGTAGACCGAGCCATATCACTTGCTTTAAGTGTCGAAGACCGGGCATTATGCAAATGATTGTCTAGAAGGCCAAAATGGTAATGGCAATGGAAGCTCGTGAAAGAAGCCGAACCCTTTCAACAGGGGATAAGTGAACCACGCTACTGCGGAGGAGGTTGAAGCTTCACCGCACGCAGAATAGGTAAGTTTTTGTTAAGACATTTATCGTGAATTGTTGTTTTTGATACTCGTGCATCGCATTCATACATATCAAGGGATTTGTGGATAAGTATAAACTACCAACCCAAGCCCTTAGGTCACCCATGCTAGTAACCTCACCCGGAGCGTAATACATGGCTAGTATATGGTGTGATCGACCGCCATTAAGGATTGGACACTATGTATTTCTCGACCTAATAGTTCTGAATCGCAAGGATTGATGTGATATTAGGCATGGATTGGTTATCAAGTATGGAGGGAACATAGATTGCGCCAAGAAGTCGATTTTGCTTACCACCCCGTAAGGGAGGAGAATCAAGTTTGTATCACTAAGATGAGCCGAGGAGAGCACATAAATTCCTTAACAGGAGTTGTGCAGAGGAAGTACCAAGGGTAAGGGATTACCCTGACGTGTTTCCGAAGAGTTGCCAGTATGCCCAAGCGTAGACATTGAATTTCTGATTGAACTATCGCCGTGCACTGGCCTATATCTAAGAGACCGTGAGTAGGATGCCAGCCCAAGATTTGGAGGAAATTAAGAAGCAGAAGGATCATAAAGGTTTTTTTCGCCCGTTCTTCATTTGGGATCACCAGATTTTAGTGGAGAAGAAGGATGGATCATTAAGAATGGTTGTAGATTATCGAGGATTGAATGAAGTGACTATTAAGAACAAGTACCACCACCGATGATCAATGACTTGTTTGACCAATTGCAAGGAGCTAAGGTGTTTCTCCAAGATTGATTTATGAGTAGGGTACCATCGCTTGAAGATTCGAGAGGTGATATACCTAAGACGGCTTTTACCACTGTGCACGGGCTGTATGAGTATACCGTTATGTCATTTGGTCTCGACTAACGACCTGCCTATTTTATGAACATGATGAACAAAGTGTTTATGGAGTTTTTGGATAAGTTCATTTCGTGTTCTGGGAACGGGGTCCCCGACTTGCTCGCCTGCGGCGCATGGGCATGGCTCAAAGGAGGCCCGGACAGCCCATCTTCATCAACGCAAGCTCAAGACCTCGCGAGGGGCTGAGATTCGGGCGGACGACAAGGAGCTTCTCAGTGCACGGCCTCGTTCAGCCGGGCTCATGAGGAGGCGGAGAGTTCAAGGCAGGGTACTCTCAAGGTGCCCATGACGCAGCCATGAGACCAAGGGCGCGGCCCGGCCAACACAGGCTAGCCCTCTCCTTTTCCTTTGGTGCAAAGGAGCAAGTGCAAAGAGAGCATCAAGCAAAGGCATGCGCTTCAAAAGCAACAAGACCAAGACCAGCCCCAACGGCTGGAAGGAGTCATCATGGAGCCCAAGCAAAGGCCATCACTCAGAGTTTTGGCAGCGAGGACCAACTTTAGTCAGATAAGTGTACCCGTTGTTCCCTTCAAATGGCTAATTGTTGGCACCCTTCCCGCCAATATTTGGGAAGAGGCCCGTGGCCTTCGCTTATAAATAGGAGTAGCCACACTTAGAGCAGGGGATCGAAAACGATCGGCATATAGATCTGGGAGAGACGGCCGTGTCCGAACCTCATCAAGAAACCAGAGCTAGAGCGATCGAACACCACCTAACAGTTCATCGCACTCGCCAAGAATGTACCGCGAGGCTGTTTCTTCCTTGTACTGTTCCTCATCAGCCCAAGAGGCAATCCACCACACCACAAACTAGAGTAGGGTATTACACCACAACGGTGGGCCCGAACTAGTATAAATCTTGTGTCTCTGTGCCGCTCATTAGTAGTTTAGGTCCCTCGTGATTCGCGAGGTACTAAACGGTGGAGGGTTGATCTCCGCGCTGCTCCCAGAGTTCAACCTCAAGGGTCTGCTGAACCCGAATCCGACATTTGGCGCGCTGTAGGGGTGCGCTGAATCCTTTTCGTCGCTTCGTTTTCCCTCCACCACCGCAACCATGTTCGACGCCTGCCGGGCTCTGCTGAAGCGCCGAGCCGCCGCTTCCCTATGTCGCCGTGACAGCTCCTGGCCGGCGGGCACCTCGCTGTTCTCGCCACCGCCGCGCTAACGCCGCCACCGCCCGGCGGGGAACGAGCAGCAAGCATCGCCCCAAAGACTCGCCCATGAGGCGGGACGCCGTACGCCACGCCTTTCGCCACCCTCGCTGGTTTCGTCACGCGCACTTCAAGCTGCCATGGAGGCCCGGCTGCACTTATCGCGGCAATGAGCTCTGCGCTACGCTTCGCCGATGACGTTTACGAAGAATGGCTCGACCGAGGCGCCGAAGCCCGTCGCGCTGCGCAGAGGTGCCTCGCCGTCTGCCTCGCCAGATCGCACTCGCCTGCCGGGCGATGAAGCCTCGGGCGCCACCGCCTCCTCTCAAGAAGGCGCCTGCCCTAAGGCGCGCGTCCCTCTGGCGGAACCTGCTGCCAGCGCCGGGCGCAAGGGCGTAGAGCTATCAAGAAGTTCTCGCCCACAAGAAGCCGCCCGAAGGCCCCCACTCCAAGACGCTAAGACTCTCGGCCCCCACCAAGGGCGCAGGGAGGCCCACAAGACCAAGCTCTCTGCCTCCGAGGCCCTCATGCCACGGGCGGGCTGCCGCGCACTCCGAAAGGCAAGCGCAGCTGCCGCGCGGGCTCGCCAAGTTCAAGCGACTGCGCCTCGCCACGACGCAGACACTGACCTTACGGAGTTCCTCCAACTTACGAGCTGGGCATCGAGGCTGCCAATGGGGATGAAAAGGTCATGGCGAACTGGTTTCCCATGGCGCCAAGGACGAGCCCGCACTGCTCCTAACCGCCCCTGTGCACGATCTCTTCCTCGGCCGAGATGCGCACTCCGCCCATCGCCAACTTCCAGGTACTTCGACCGCCACCCGCCGTGAGCGACATGCGCCGAATCAAGCAAAGAGCCTGGGAAACCCCAAAAGTACATCCAGCCGCTCAACAACGCTACCTCAAGATCCCTGTGGTAACGGAGGAGGCCATCATCTCCGCTTTCTCCGACGGGCGGCGACGCCAAGATGAAGGAGGAGTCAAGCGATGTATGAAGATCTGTGCACCTCCTTGAGCTGTTCAACTTGACGACTGCGCGCCAGGCTGAGGAGGGCGCCTCCTCCTCAAGTTGCCTCGCCGCAGATCCTCAAGAAAAGAAGTCCAAGGCCAAGGACGGAAGCGCAAGGGGCTGCCGACAGGCGCCGAGCCGCACACCAAGCGAGGCGAGATCAGCCCGAGTCCTCCAAGGGCAGTTTGCATCACAGGTACCACGACCTCCACACCCACAACACCAATGAATGCCAAGAGCCCGGGTCAGACGTGAAGGCAGGGTCGGGCAGACGCCCGGAAGGCAGCTGACCGGGCTACGGCCGAGGAGGAGGAAGGAATGCAGGACGCCTGGAAGACCGCGCCTGCGCCAAGGGTGGCGCGACCAACCTCGCTGGACCACTGCAAGACCCACCTCGTGAGGGAGGCTAGAGGATCAGCTCGCGAGGATCGCCTGCAGGGAACGCAGGCCTCCCTCCACCGCCACGCCAAGGAGAATCAAGACCGCCATCAGACGAGGGGTGGGGCTTCAGTGAGGCGCGGCGATCGTCAGATCCTGGGCGGAGCTCAAGCCCCAGCCTCTCAACAGAGATCTTCAAGCAGTTTGCCCGCCGGCGAATGCAGTCCTCCCAAGCTCGAGGCCACGTGCCTCTCGTGGTCGGCGTGCCATCACGCTCATTTCAGCCGATCAGCTCAAGCGCGCAGCCACAGCCGAGTTCTCCCGATGCTTTGTTCCCCAATCATCGCGAATGTGCTAGTCACCAAGACCTCATCGACGGCAGAGCAGGGCTCAACGCCCTGTCCGTGGGAAACATTCAACAATCTTCAAGCGCCTACAAGCCAGCTTCAACCAACCAAGCCTTTCTCCGAGTCACCGACGGCTCCACGGTCCCGATCGGGCAGGTCCGCCTCCTGCACCTTCGGGCTCGCGACAACTACCACACCGAGCCATCGACTTCGACGCCCCCACATTTGCCTGCCAGATAACGCCATCCTCTGTACCCAGCACAATAAATTCATGGTCAGAACTCCACCACGGCTACAACATCCTCAAGATGTCGAAGCGGGCGGGTCATCACGGTGCCCTGTGGAAGAGAGAGACGCAGGTGGCCTCGAGCGAGCCTTTCAGCCGCATCGCTGGAAGACCTGCACCACAAGAGCAGGAGGCCTCCCGAGGCCGCACTCCAAGAAGAAGAAGACATCGACCGCCCGGCCTCAAGAGACAGTTCCCTCAGGCCCGCACTGGCCAGGGGAGCCTTCCATCGCATAGGAAAGCGCCCGGCCGCCTCCTCAGGGGCTCGGGCCTCCCTGGGAGGGCCGACCTCGCCAAGGTCTCGAGGGAGGCGCTTGGGCACCACGTGGGAGGCGTGTTTCAAGCACGCTTCCGCAAGGTGAGCAAGGCAAGGAGGGCCGAACCTCGTGGAGTTCTGCCAGAAGGCCATTCAGAGTTACAAGAGTCAAGGGTCATGAGGGGCAGCCGCCACTGGCTGTGGGCCCCCATCCAGCGAGGATGGGGGCTGCTGCTCAGATCGACATACCAGGCTCAACCGAGCCAAGGCCTCAAGAGCGCCTGCCCTCGTGAGTGGGACGCTGCGAGGCCCGCCCCACAGCCCACGTGCGCATGCCTTATGGCTCGCCAAATGCGGCAACAAGCACCAGCCAGCCTCATGAGGGCCACACTGAGGCTCAAGAGGTCAAGCACGCCGCAGCCCCTGGCGGAGATGGAGATGGCTCATGAGGAGCCGCCACGCCCGAGCCTCCCGAGGCCCCGGGCCTGGGGCTCGGAGGATCGGGCTCCAGCCCCACCGAGTCTGCTACACCAACACCCTCATCCCCAACATCACAAGGTGACATCTTAAGTTTCGCTTCAGGTTGGGAGCACCTTCGTGGTGTGATTATTCCCAGGCCATGGTGGGTCCGCCCCGCTGCATGTATCCCTTTTTATTTCATGTCATTTGCTTATCCTGTTGAGGCGCCTCGGCTGCATCATCCCCAAGCCGCCAAGGCCCCAGCTGCATGTATCCTTCCTACTTTTTCCTTAGGATTATGCTCGCCTCCACCATACTTGTTATTTGGTGCCTTTTTTCGGTGGCGGAATCTTGCACGCTAAAGGGGTGCCTGAGCATCGCGACTGTGGCTCCCTACCGCCTCCGCCCTCACCTCCGGGTCTTGTCCATGGCATCGCGACTGCTTGCCAACGACGGCCGAGACCAGCCCGAGAGCCGTGACCCGAGGACGAGAGTTGCGCCATCTAACCCAGCTTATGCTAGCTAAAGGGGGTGCCTCGAGCATCGCGACTCAGTGGCTCCTACCGCTCTCCGCCCTCACCTCCGGGTCTTGTCCATGGCATCGCGACCGGCTTGCCAACGACGGCCGAGACCAGCCCGAGAGCTGGACCAAGACGAGAGCACCGCATCCGCCAAATTTGCAGGAACACACTTGAAGATAAGGCCCAGAGCCGGGCAACCCGCTTGAGGTAGGGCCCTGTGAGTCCCGGCTGGCTCACGGGTGCCCAGATACACCTCGCCCAGCCCTACCGTGCCCCACGTCGTGGTGGGGCAGATACGCCTGGCTCCTCCCGAGGGGAGCCCCTCCCACGCTCCAGCTGAAAGCACCATGTTCGCTGGCCGACGACATCGCCGAGGAGCGGCTATGCCCAGACGCATGCGGAAGCTCTATGCTCATACCGGCGATAAACAACTCGAGGGTGGCCTCCGGTCGATCAACCTCGTGGAGCCTGCAGAGCTCAAGGTCCGACCATCGCAACGCCTCCTCGAGCGCCGCGAGGGGCTGGACACGGGCTGCGCTTGGGTCACGCCTGATGCATCGCCATTCCAGCCAGCCCCACGGGCCTGGTTCGTCGACGCCACTCCCAAGCGGAGCCAAGGTACGTAATGCCGCTTGAGCGCCAAGGGGACTCTCGAGCATCGCGACTTCGAGCCTAATCGGTCACGTAGCCCCTCACCCCTTAGTTCCAAAGGCTAACGGCGGTTGAGGTATGCGCGGGCCGGGCTCAGCAGACGAGAACGGTAGATCCGCCTGCCTCACCTCCCTACTTGTTGTTCAGACGCCAAGGGGACTCTTGAGCATCGCGACTCAGAGCCTAACTTGTCACGTAGCCCCTCACTCCTTGGTCCCGCCCCTGTTTCCGGTCCGGGCTAACGGCGGCCGAGAGAGCAAGGGTCCGGCTCACGGGCGAGAACATAAGCAAGTAGGAAGCGTAAATTTCAAGGAATTCAAAAGCAAATATTACACCCACATCATATCGCAATACCAAATGCAAGTTTAAACGCCCCGAGGCATGATACATGTGCAGGAATTAAAAGCAAGACAGAGCCACAAGGAGTCACTTGTCGGGCGGTGGAGCAGCGGAGTGGGCTCGCCTTTGAAGCAGCAGTCCGGCAGCGCCGCTTCGCTTGGTGCCAAGGCGTCTGAACTTCCCAATCAGAGCCTCCGCATGACCCTTCACAGCCTACAGGCAGCGAAGCTGCATGCTCGCCACTTGCTGGCTCCAAAGAGGTTGTCCATGTCGACGCTGGGATCGCTAAGATAGATGTGGGTGAGGATCCCGCTGCTACGAAGACAAGACACGCCGCCTCACCAGGGGCCAAGACCAAGGAGACATCTTCAAGAGCGCGAACCAGAAGGGAAGCAGCTTACGGGCTGTCCTCCCGGCCGCCAAGGCTCTCCAGCCGCTATCATAAAGCTCCTCAGCAGGCGTGAGCCTTCACCTCCATATTTGTGTAGGCCACGCGATCTTCGGCAAGAACCCGCCTTTGTCGCCCAGCCTCGACTTTCTCGCCTCCTCCTCGCTCCAGCCGACCCACGCGGTCGCGGGCGCCCACTGGCCTCCTGGCCCTGACGGCCGCCATGAGCCTTCATGCTTTCCTCCGCGCCTCAAGCGAGGCGGCCTCCGGCGAGCTGGTTCTCGCAGTTCTTCACCGCCTTCCAAAGGCCTCACAAATGACCTTGATGCTGGCTGCCTCCCAGGCAGCATCACGGGCAATCTTCGCCACGAACAGCCTGCTTCTCCTTGTCGCAGGCCGCCGAGGCTCGACCAGCGCCGCCAATCAAAGCATCGGAGCGAATCCAGCCGGGCCAGCCCAAACGCTTCAGCCATCGACGGAGTCGGTGCTCGAAGATCCTCGCAGCAGCGGTCCACCCGCAACGACGCCGATCCGAATAGCATTCGGAGGAGCAAGGATCGGTGGAGTAGGAGGAGAAGACGGCTGAGTGACCACCGCCCCGAGGCGAACTAGCGGTGCCACGGCAATGAATGGAGGCAGCGCCAAGCAAGGGCACCTTGGGGGTCGCCGGGTCAAGGGCTGAGCCGCCTTCGCCGGCTCAGCCAGTTTCGCGAGGACGCCCAAGGTGAGAGGCCCGGGCGCCGGATCATCTTTTTTCGGCAGAGGCACCGCACGGATGGGGCCTCAGAGCCCCTTCTTCGCCATGGGCGCCACCGACGGCGACATGGACATCGATCTCGCCGACGCGAGCAATAATCAAGACGGGAAGGTGCACTTACAGGTCGCTGCAGGACTCGAGCAGCCTCCGCCATACTTGAAGCCCGAGAGCCGGCTGCAGGATCAGCCTCAAGGCCCGGAGCAGGAGGCGCGTTGCTCGGATCGCCCTGGCCAAGGCGGACCCGCTGGGACCAGCCCACCCGTCCTTCTTCGATCGGGAAGGTTTCTGCCCCGCCATCCTCATCCTCGCTGTGTCACTCCCGGGAGGCGGAGAATGCGGACATGCGCCAGGGAGGAGCCTTGACTCCGCCAATCAACCCCTCTCCGCTCTTCTTCCTCCACCTCCTCAGCTGAGTCGGAAGAGGACATGTCCACTGTGTCCTCCGGAGCCTCCACGGCACGGTCCCGCCCCCATTGAAGACGGGCATGGGCCCCACTACCGCTCCCAATCCTCACGAAGGAACAAGGGCTGGGCGCCCAGCCTCGCCACATCGCTTCTAACCAAGGATCTGAGGACTGTTGCCAGATCCTCTCACGCCAGGGCCACGGGCTCGAGTGAGGCCTCCACATCGAAGCGTAGCATCGCGGCGGGCCATTGGTGCTCCAGAACTCCTCAAGAAGCGACAAGACCGTCAGCTTCGGCTGTCGTGGTTGGCCGGCTTCAGATCTGCAGATCCATCTTCGCGGGGATCCAAGCTCCACTCGGGACCAGGCCATCGAGCCTCTGGCACCTGCAAGGCAGGATCACCGAGGTGGATGCGCCCTGGCCCACCAAGACCCACTTGCTCCTCGGCCTCAATCCGCTTCCCGGGTTTGAATGGCAATGGCCCCGCCAGATGCGCATTTAAGCTCAGCACGCACGGAGGCGGAACCACGGAGGTTCGGAGGGAGAAGTAGTGGCGCAGCAAGGCCACTGAGGGCTTCACCCCAACATGGGCCTCACAATAGTAGGCTAAGATCGCCGTAAGAAGGACGGAGTTGGGATGGAGGTGCAGAGCTTGAATGTTGTAATGACGGAGGACGGAGAAGAAGAACTCAGAGAAGGGAGGCACCGCATCAGCAATGATGGCGCCACGAAGAACGGTAGAAGGTACTCCCCGACCTCGTGGGCGGAGGAGCCACCTTGAACACCGCTGTTCCATTGACGCTTCGCGCCCACCAACCGGCGATCGTTGTATGCAGGCTCGCTCGACACATTTGGCGGGTCCAAGGCAGAGAGTACCAAGCTCCGCCGGGTTGGCTAGGCGCCATGATCTGGCTAGGGCACGCAGCGGAGGGATCAAGGTCTGGAAGCAGAGAGGAGAGGCGCAAGAAAGGATCCGAGCAAGAATCGAGAAAGTAAAGGAGGCAAGGAAGATGCCGCTTATTATCAACCCACGCGTTGCAGAGGAGCACGCGCCCAATCAAGCGCCACGTGCGCCTAAGGCCGCAGGGCCGTTAGGGCCTCGCGACGCTTCAGACTTGCCCTTTCGCCTCGCCGCTGTTCGGGCGCGCCAGGCCCGGGCTACTGCCGGCGCTTCGGGAACGGGGTCCCTAGACTTGCTCGCTCGCTGCCCGCGGGCGTGGCTCAAAGGAGGCCCAGACAGCCCATCTTCATCAACGCAGCTCAAGACCTCGCGAGGGGCCAGAGCCAAGGGGCGGACGACAAGGAGCTTCGCACGGCCTCGCCAGCTGGCTCATGAGGAGGCGGAGAGTTCAAGGCAGGTACCTCGCGAGGTGCCCATGACGCAAGCCATGATGACCAAGGGCGCCACGGGCGCCACCGCATAACGCCCTCCTTTCCTCTTTGGTGCAAAGGGAGCAAGCGCAGCGAGAGCATCAAGCAAAGGCATCCGCTTCGTGCAACAAGACCAAGACCAGCCCCAACGGCTGGAAGGGAGTCATCGGGAGCCCAAGCAGGCCATCACCAGAGCCTTTGGCAAAGCGAGACCAACTTTAGTCGATAAGTGTACCCACTGCCCTTCAAAATGGCTAATTGTTGGCGCCTTCCCGCCAATATTTGGGAAGAGGCCCAGGCCTTCGCCATAAATAGGAGTAGCCACACTCAGAGGGGGGATCAAAACGATCAGCATCTAGATCTGGGAGAGACGGCCAGTCCGAACCCTCATCAAGAAACCAAGAGCTAGAGCGATCGAACACCACCTAGCAGTTCATCGCACCCGCCAAGAATGGCCTCCGCGAGGCTGTTCTTCCTTGTACTGCTCCTCATCAGCCCAAGAGGCAATCCACCACACCACAAACTAGAGTAGGGTATTACACCACAACGGTGGGCTAACTAGTATAAATCTTGTGTCTCTTGTGCTGTTCGTTAGTAGTTTAGGTCCTCGCGATTCGGGCGAGGTACGAGACGGTGGAGGGTTGATCTCCGCAGCACCCCAAAGTGTTCGAACCTCAAGGGTCTGCTGAATTCAAACCGACAGCTAGTCGTGGTGTTCATTGATGATATGTTGGTTTACTCAAGGATGAAGAAGAACATAAGGAGCATTTATGCTTGGTACTCGAGAAGCTCTGTGGAACATCGCTTGTATGCCAAGTTCAAAGAAGTGTGAGTTTTGGTTGAAGGAAGTTGGATTTCTTTACATGTTATATCCGGAGAAGGTATAGCAGAGACCCCACTAAAGTTGCCATGGTGACAACGGGAAGCGCCAACAATAGTTAGGGGAGATCCGAGTTTCTTGGACTCGCAGGATACTACCGGAGATTTATTGAGAATTTCTCAAGGATTGCGGGTTTATGATGTAATTGTTGAAGAAGGATACCAAGTTCATATGGATCGAGGAGTGAAGCTAGTTTCCAAGAATTGAAGAAACGCTTGGTTACCTCACCAAGGTTAATTCTGCCAGATCGCACCAAGGATTGTGAGGTGTATACGATCACAAGAGTTTGAAGTACATCTTCACGCAGTATGAGTTAAATCTCAAAGAGAAGATGGTTGGAGCTCATCAAGGATTATGACATGAGATTGCATTACCACCCCGTAAAGGCTAATGTGGTAGCAGACGCTGCTGAGCCGTGAGAGTCATGTTAACATCCTAATGACCGGAGGATTACCAAAGGAATTAGCCGAGGAATTTCGGAGCTATGTTTGGAAATAGTTCCGCGAGGCTATGTAGCAGCGTTGGAGATTCAATCTACCTTGATGGACAAAATCGAGAAGCTCAAAGGATAGATAAGGAAGTTGCTTCTATTAAGGAGAAGATGAGCAGAGAAAAGCAAAGGGATTTCGTGAGGATGAGCATGATACCTTATGGTTTGAGGACCGCTATACGCACTAAGTGATCCGGAGATGCGGAAGTTGATTTTGCAAGAGGCACATGATTCACCATATTCGATTCACCCAGGAAATACCAAGATGTATTTGGATTTGAAGGATACGTTCTGGTGGACCGGAATGAAGAAGGATATTGCAGAGTATGTAGCAGTCTGTGATGTATGTCAAAGGGTAAAGGCGTAACATCGGCCAACAGGATTGTTACAGCCATTGCCTATACCCGAATGGAAGTGGGATAAACTAGGTATGGATTTCATCACGGATTGCCCAGACTCGCTCAAAGCTATGACTCGATTTGGGTAGTAGTCGATCGCTTGAAGAAGGTAGCTCATTTCATTCCAAAGAAAGACTACCTACAAGCAAGGCTAAATTGGCTAAGATATACATGACAAGGATTGTATGCTTTCATGGAGTTCCGAGGAGTATCAGACGATAAAGGAACCCAATTCACCTCAAAGTTCGGAAGCAGTTGCATGAAACTTTGGGAACCAGCTGAGTTTAGCATGCTTTTCATCCACGCATGATGGACAAACCAAGAGAGTCAACCAGATTTTGGAGGATATGCTTAGAGCGGTGCTTTGGATTATGGATCAAGTTGGGATGATAACTTTCCTATGCGGAGTTTTCTTATAACAATAGCTACCAAACCAGTTTGAAGATGGCACCTTCAAGCCTTGTACGGAAGTAGGTGCAGGACCCCGTTGTTGTGGGACGGTTGGAGACCGCCATTGTTTGGACCAGATTTGATTAAGGAGTCCGAACGAAAGTAAAGTTAATTCACTATAGGCTCAAGGTAGCCCACCAAGACGGAAGAGCTATGCAGACTCAAAACGCAAGGAGATGTAATACGGCCGAGACGTAGTTTACTTGAGTATCTCCGCCTCGAGGAGTAAAGCGCTTTAGTGTTAAAGGAAAATTAGCGCCACGCTTTGTGGGACCATACAAAGTTTTGGAGCGCATGGGAGAAGTTGCGATAAGTTGGAATTACCCAAGGTTTGTCGTGTCCATGATGTGTTTCATGTTTCTCATTGAAGAAGTGTCACGCAGAGATGGCGGATATACCATCGAGAGATACTGTGCCACTAGAGGCGATCAGCTTGAATAACGATTTGACCTACGAGGAGAAACCAGCTTAAGATTTTGGAGTATGCCACGAGTCACCCGCAAAGAAGGTCATTAAGTTTTGCAAAGTTTAGTGGAGCCACCACACAGAGGATGAAGCCACCGGGAGCGAGAGGAAGATCTGCTTAAGGACCACCTCACCTATTTTCTAGTTAACCCAATCTCGAGGGCTAGATTCATCTTAAGGTAGGTTCAGTAACATCCTAAATTTTCAATTTGGAATGTTATACATAGAGCATCATTGCATATCATATTTTGTTGCATTTTTGTTCGATCCTAGAAATTCTACACAACTCAAGGACCCACGGAGAGAGTTGGGGATTTCGTTATTTTCATATTTGAGTTTTCTCAAATTTTGAAAATAGGATCATTTGATTTTAATTATTTTATATTCAATTATTTCTACTATCAAAATATGAGAGAGGGAATAAAATGACTTTCCCAAAATAAAGAAATAATGAAGATTTAATAATAAAATCAAATAAGATTTTATTTTGGAGTTTTTCGCCTTTTTATTTGAATTTAGGAAAAATGCACATTTTTCAAAATTGCATTTAGGCCCCAAATAAATGTTCATCTTGTCTGGCTTGATTTTAGAAGCCGGGGAAAATTTATTTCCGAACTTTTGGAGTCCGTTTGGTATTTTTTTTATTTTTTTTCTTCACATGAATTATTAGAAAACGCGAATCGACCTTTTGCGTGTTCCGAGCGGACTCGCCGGGCACTTTATATAAAGCCACGCTCGCCGCCTCTAGCCCACTCCGCCGCCATTGCCCACCCCGCCAAACCCTAACCCTAACCCTAGAGCCATTACCAGAAACCATGCCACCGATTTTTAAAAACCCATGGTTTTTCTTGGTTTATTTTCGGTTTTTTAGTTTCGCTTTTTTCCGGTTCGGTTAAATAGCTTAACGCTCGTTCGTTTGCTTTTAACGAACACGCTCGCCGATTAGTTTAGTTAATGAACGTCCGCTCGTTAACTCTGTTCGCTGCTTTTTCCTTTTCACGGATTTAATTCGCGATTTTCTCGATCACGATTCTCGATCCGATTTTCGCTTTTAGTATAACTTTTCGCTAGTTTATCGTAATCAGTATTCGCTACCGGAGTTTCGTCTCAAACCTCTTCCGAATAACCTACTTCAACAAGTTTTTGCTACTGTAGAATTTGACTTAGATCCAGATTAGTAAAACAGAGCTGTTTTCTTCCGCCGCTTGACTTTCGCTGTTTCGCTTGATTTGATTCTTTTGCAAACCGGAGTTCTTAAGTTGAACTATCTGGTTAGATCTTCTATTTGAGTTTTACCTGTGCATTAGATGAGTACTTATTGTATGTTTGTTTGTTTGATCGCGATAGAATACCCTGAGGCGTCACTCGTTACTTCGAGTCTCTAGGTTTCATGATCATCGCAAGGCAAGTAACACTTTGATCATACCTTTTCTACTACCCAGTTTTATGCATTAGATCCATCCTCAAACATTGCATGATTAGGATCTAATTAAATTGTGGGATGGGAAGTAGATTGAGGTAGTACCTATTACCTGTTTTATTATCTAACCCTTGGGAGTTACTTCTACGTTTGCTTATTATGCTATGCTATGCTAGTAGACGTGGATTGGGTGAGTGTATTCCATGACAGATGTGAGATTCTTAAATTAATAATTTATTTAAGGTGGCAACTTAAACACACATCTGGGTGGATTGAGGCACCTGGTTTCTATCAGATTTGGCAGATTTCTTCGACCGCCACCCGTGCTCAAAGGATCATGAGATTATTCATGCTAGAAACTTCCGTGCAGCACATGCTACTATGGGCTCTAGCATAGTTGACTAAGTTGTGCGAACTCTCACGGTGGACTAGTTGATGTAGGGGTTGTAGGTTGGTACGGTCCACCCACATGTAAGGTGCTAGCGCTTATGAAAGACTATGTCTCGGCCATCCGCTTCTCAAACACCATGTAGTGCGAGAAATCAAACGGAGGAGATCGAGTCTTGTGGGGAAAAGTGCACAAACCTCTCAGAGAGTGTATAAACTAATCATGGTTAGCCGTGTCCCCGTTATGGACATCTTGAGTATCTAGTACTTGGATTATCATGTGAATCTCATCATGTTACTTTAAATAATATTGTTGGGTTGTTAATGAGTACTTTTAATTGGGATTGAGAATGCTGTCAACCATTCTCAATGTTTCACAACCACCATGATAGTTAAATAAATTTATTCCTTTGCAAAGAGGGAAAATTGGCTTTACGCAAAACCTGTAACCATAGAGCTTTCCACCAGCCATATATGCATGTAGTATAGGCTTATTCTTCCATTATTCTCTATGTGTTACTTTGCCAACATATTCCATGTGTCGACCTGCTTTGGCTGCAACGCTTTATGTTGCAGTGCTTTTCGCATTTACTTCAGTATGGTGTTTCGGTCGTGGTTCTATACTCATGATGCCGCTGGAGTTGATGGACTCACTTATTCTTCCAAGCCTTCCGCTGTTATCGTTATTAGATGGCCTTAAGCCATATTTACTTTATTAAGTTCTATCTTGAGACATTCGATTGTAATAAGTGTGTGATTGCTACTGTTATAAATCCTCCGAGTAATCGTGTGGTGTCAAGACATCGATCCAGGATGACATCGAGCACGTAGATCGACTGCTTGATGTCCGATCGCTACAAAAAATTAGTGATGACTATATTTATAAAACTTGTCATGATTATGAGTACCCTTTCTCTGAACATTACTCTTTTAATGTGGAAACAATTTATAGTATTCAATTCTCTTATGATACTCCCACTATTCCGAATGAGAAGAATTTTGCTTATGTGGAGAGTAATAAATTTTCTATGCTAGTAGATCATGAAAAGAATGCTTTAGGTGCTGGTTATATTATTGAATTCATTCATGATGCCACTGAAAATTATTATGAGGGAGGAATATATGCTTGTAGGAATTGCAATAATATCAAGTTTCTCTCTATGTGCTTAAAGTTTTGAAGTTATGCTTGTTTTACCTTCCTATGCAAGTTGATTATTGTTCCCATAAGTTGTTTGCTCACAAAATCCCTATGCATAGGAAGTGGGTTAGACTTATATGTTCTAGTCATATTCTTAATGATGCTCTCTTTATGTTTCAATTCTTATCTTTTATGTGAGCATCATTGAAATCATAGTGCCTAGCTAGGGGCGTTAAACGATAGCGCTTGTTGGGAGGCAACCCAATTTTATTTTAGTTTCTTACTTTTTGGTTCTGCTTAGTAATAAATAATCCATCTAGCTTCTTTTTATATGTGGTTTTGTGTTTTAGTTAGTGTTTGTGCCAAGTAGAACCTTTGGGAAGACTTGGGTGAAGTCTTTATGATCATGCTGTAAAAAACAGAAACCTTAGAGCTCACGAGATTAGCTAGAACTTTTTACTGAGAGTGCTATTTAGTTGATTATTTTTAACATGATTACTAGACAAATTACTCAGGTCCACCAATTTATTTTAGAATTTTGGAGTTCCAGAAGTTTTCGTTAGTTACAGATTACTACAGACTGTTCTGTTTTTGACAGATTCTGTTTTCATTGTGTTGTTTGCTTATTTTGATGAATCTATGGCTAGTATAATAGTTTATAAACCATAGAGAAGTTGGAATACAGTAGGCTTAACACCAATATAAATAAATAATGAGTTCATTACAGTACCATGAAGTGGTGTTTTGTTTTCTTTCGCTAACGGAGCTCACGAGTTTTCTGTTAAGTTTTGTGTTGTGAAGTTTTCAAGTTTTGGGTAAAGATTCGATGGACAATGGAATAAGGAGTGCCAAGAGCCTAAGCTTGGGGATTGCCAAATCACCCCAAGGTAATATTCAAGGATAACCAAGCGTCTAAGCTTCGGGATGCCCCGGAAGGCATCCCCTCTTTCGTCTTCGTTCATCGGTAACTTTACTTGGAGCTATATTTTTATTCACCACATGATATGTGCTTTGCTTGGAGCGTCATTTTCTCTTGTTAGTATTTGATTTCTGTTATTTAGAGTAATGTTTTGCATCTTTAGTTTCAATAAAATGTCAAGGATAGCTTTTACCATGCTTATTTTGCTAGTATACATATTGCTGTTTGAAAACAGAAAGTTTACCGCTGTTGCAAAAATTCCCTAGAAAATTAAGAGAGTGGTATAATGTTGAATCTTTTTGCATATTGAGATCTGATAAATTTATTATAGTGGGAATTTTAGTTCATAATTTTGGAGTTAGGGAAGTATGATGAATCTTGCATTCTTTACAGACTATACTGTTTTGGCAGATTGTTGTTATGTTTGCATTGTTTGCATATGTTTGCTTGTTTAATGATTCTATTTGATGATAGGAGTATTAAATATGCAGAGGCCTTTAGTATGCAATGTTTAATAATAATTTTATTGACTTGTTACAGTAGGAAATGATAAGGTTTTGCATTGGTTTATACTAACCTATCTCACGAGTTCTTGTTGAGTTTGTTGTGAATGAAGCTTTTGATAAAAGAGAAACCGTGATATGAGAGGAATTAAGGAGACACAAGTTCAAGCTTGGGGATGCCCAAGGAACCCCAAGATAATATTTCAAGAAGTCTCAAGCATCTAAGCTTGGGGATGCCCCGGTAGGCATCCCACCTTTCTTCTTCAACAACTATCGGTTAGTATCGGTTGAGCCTAAGTTTGTGCTCCTTCACATGAGTTGTGCTATCCTTGCAATGTCATTTTATTTTGTTTTGCTTGCTGTTTGGATACAATACCAAGATCTGAAATTCTTAAATGTTAGAGAGTCTTCATATAGTTGCGTAATTATCCGACTACTCATTGATCTTCACTTATATCTTTCAGAGTAGTTTGTTATTTGCTCTAGTACTTCACCTATATCTTTTAGAGCACGGTGGTGGTTTTATTTTGAAGAAATAGATGAACTCTCATGCTTCAGTTATATTATTTTGAGAGTCTAAAATAGCATGGTAATTTGCTTAAATAATCCTAATATGCTAAGCATAAAAGATTTGTAAGAATTCTTATGAGTGCGTTGAATACTAAGAAAAGTTTGATGCTTGATAATTATTTTGAGATATGATGATGGTGATATTAGAGTCATGCTAGTTGAGTAGTTATTAATTTGAGAAATACTTGTGTTAAAGTTTGTGATTCCCGTAGCATGCACGTATGGTGAACCGTTATGTGATGAAGTCGGAGCATGATTTATTTATTGATTGTCTTCCTTATGAGTGGCGGTCGGGGACGAGCGATGGTCTTTTCCTACCAATCTACCCCCCTAGGAGCATGCGCGTAATACTTTGCTTTGATAACTTCTAGATTTTTGCAATAAGTATATGAGTTCTTTATGACTAATGTTGAGTCCATGGATTATACGCACTTTTCCTTCCTTCCACCATTGCTAGCCTCTCTAATATCAAGACCTTTCACGCATCATACACCCACCATATACCTTCCTCAAAACAGCCACCATACCTACCTATCATGGCATTTCCATAGCCATTCCGAGATATATTGCCATGCAACTTTCCACCGCTCCATTCTTATGACACGCTTCATCATTGTCATATTTCTTTGCATGATCATGTAGTTGACATCGATTTGTGGCAAAGCCACCGCTCATAATTCTTTCATACATGTCGCTCACCATTGCACATCCCGCACACGCGGAGGCATTCATATAGAGTCATATTTTGTTCTAAGTATCGAGTTGTAATTGTTGAGTTGTAAGAAAAATAAAAGTGTGATGATCATCATTATTAGAGCATTGTCCTAGTGAGGAAAGGATGATGGATACTATGATTCCCCATAGGTCGGGATGAGACACCTGAAAAAAAAGAGGCCATAAAAAAGGCAGAAAAGGCCCAAACAAAAAAAATTAAAAAAATGAGAGAAAAAGAGAGAAGGGACAATGCTACTATCCTTTTACCACACTTGTGCTTCAAAGTAGCACCATGATCTTCATTATAGAGAGTCTCCTATGTTGTCACTTTCATATACTAGTGGGCATTTTTCATTATAGAACTTGGCTTGTATATTCCAATGATGGGCTTCCTCAAAATGCCCTAGGTCTTCGTGAGCAAGGGAGTTGGATGCACACCCACTTAGTTTCTTTTGTTGAGCTTTCATATACTTATAGCTCTAGTGCATTCGTTGCATGGCAATCCCTACTCACTCACATTGATATCTATTGATGGGCATCTCCATAGCCCGTTGATACGCCTAGTTGATGTGAGACTATCTTCCCCTCCTTTTGTCTTCTCCACAACCACCATTCTATTCCACATATAGTGCTATATCCATGGCTCACGCCATGTATTGCGTGAAGATTGAAAAGTTTTGAGAATGTCAAAAGTATGAAACAATTGCTTGGCTTGTCATCGGGTTGTGCATGATTTAAATACTTTGTGTGGTGAAGATAGAGCATAGCCGACTATATGATTTTGTAGGATAACTTTCTTTGGCCATGTTGTTTTGAGAAGACATGATTGCTTTATTAGTATGCTTGAAGTATTATTATTTTTATGTCAATATGAACTTTTGTCTTGAATCTTCGGATCTGAATATTCATATCACAAGTAAGAAGAATTACATTGAAATTATTCCAACTAGCATTCCACATCAAAAATTATCTTTTTATCATTTACCTACCGAGGACGCAGGTGAATTAAGCTTGGGGATGCTTGATTCGCCTCCAACGTATCTATAATTTTTATTGCTCCATGCTATATTTTCTACTGTTTTGGGCAATATTGGGCTTTATTATCCACTTTTATATTATTTTTGGGATTAACCTATTAACCGGAGGCCCAGCCCAGATTTGTTGTTTTATGCCTATTTCAGTGTTTCGAAGAAAAGGAATATCAAACAGAGTCAAAACGGAACGAAATCAACTAGAGAAGTTATTTTTGGAAGGAAAGCCAACGGATAGGCTTGGGCTCTACGTCGAAGATACGGAGCTGGCCACGAGGTGGGGGCGCGCCACCCCCTAGGGCACGCCCCGCCTCGTGGGGCCCCCGGCTCCACCGACGCACTTCTGCACCCATATATGCCTACGTGATCGTAAAGCTTCTTGAACAGAAGATAGATCGAGTTCCACCGCCGCAAGCCTCTCAGAGCCACCAAAACCTCTCGGAGCCTGCTCCGCACTCACGGGAGGGGGAACCCATCATCGGTGGCCATCTTCATCATCCCGGCGCTATCCATGACGAGGAGGAGTAGTTCACCCTCGGGTTGAGGGTATGTACCAAGAGCTATGTGTTTGATCTCTCTCTCTCTCGTGTTCTCTCTCGCTTTCCTCTATGGCACGATCTTAATGTATCCCGAGCTTTGCTATTGTAGTTGGATCTTATGATGTTTCTCCCCTCTACTCTCTTGTGATGAATTGAGTTTCCTCTTGAAGTTATCTTATCGGATTGAGTCTTTTATGAGAACACTTGATGTATGTCTTGCCGTGTTTATCTGTGGTGACAATGGGATATCACGTGCCTCTTGATGTATGTTTTGGTGACCAACTTATGGTTCCGCCCATGAACCTATGCCTAGGGGTTGGCACACGCTTGACTCTCCAAGAGAAACTTTGGGGCACTCTTTGAAGTACTTTGTGTTGGTTGGATGAATCTGAGATTGTGTGATGCATATCGATAATCATGCCCACGGATACTTGAGGTGACAATGGAGTATCTAGGTGACATTAGGGTTTTGGTTGATTTGTGTCTTAAGGTGTTATTCTAGTACTAACTCTTTTATAGATTGATCCGAAAGAATAGCTTTGAGGTGGTTTCAGCACCTACCATAATCTCTACGCTTGTTCTCCGCTATTAGTGGCTTTGGAGTGACTCTTTGTTGCATGTTGAGGGATTGTTATATGATCTATCTATGTTATTATTGTTGAGAGAACTTGCACTAGTGAAAGTATGAACCGTATGCCTTGTTTCCTAGCATTGCAATACCGTTTACGCTCACTTTTATCATTAGTTACCTTGCTGTTTTTATTATTTCAGTTTACAAAAACCTATATCTACTATCCATGTTGCACTTGTATTACCATCTCTTCGCCGGACTATTGCACCTATACAATTTACCATTGTATTGGGTGTGTTGGGGACACAAGGGACTCTTTGTTATTTGGTTGCAGGGTTGCTTGAGAGAGACCATCTTCATCCTACGCCTCCTACGGATTGATAAACCTTAGGTCATCCACTTGAGGGAAATTTGCTACTGTCCTACAAACCTGTGCACTTGCAGGCCCAACAACGTCTACAAGAAGAAGGTTGCGTAGTAGACATCAGTTCCCTTTTATCAAATATTCCAATAACAGAGCAAAAAACAACATTTTAATGAAGATGTATTATCAACTATCTATGTTTGTGTAGGAGATCATGTGTGCAAAATTTGAGGTTATTTAGAGGAGGTCAAAGAAATTTGAACTCTATGAAATCTTGTAGGTGATAGCTCATATGTGTGAAGGTTTTCTCATGAAAATGACCATAGGACAAGTTTATGATTTTGGTTGGTAACATGTCACATAAGACAACATTAATATAAAACTATAGGCCAAGTTAATTATTTTTGAATTAATTTCATATTTTTACATTTTCTTTTGAAAACATATGCTTTAATATAAAAACTATTAAAACACGCTTTTGAAATATGAAAATGGAAAACTAACTTCAAATCCTTCTTATTCACTTTAAAATAAAGCTTTAGTGATTTTTGATTTTTTAATTTTTCAAAAATGTAAGGTAACACCACCTCCTCTCCTTGAACTCTATGAAATCATGTACATGGTAGCTCATATGTGTGAAGGGTTTCTCATGAAAATGACCATAGAGCAAGCTTATGATTTTTGGTTGGTAACATGTCACATAAGACAACATTGTGAGCAGGTTTTATATTTTTTGATTTTTTTTTAAATTAATGGTGCTCATGTGACCTCGATCGTGCCAACTAGGGTTTTTTCATGAAAATGACCATAGACCAAGTTTAGTATTTTTCCTCATTAGTTTGTCTTATAAAACGATTTAACCGCAAGGTTTCATATTTTTCGATTTTTTTAAATTAGTTATGCTCACCAAAGCCTTTGAAACCCCGCTGACCAGCTCAAAACCCTCTAAACCCCGCTGGGTTTTGCCTAACCCTAGCTCCCAACGTCACCGTCCGATCATACCTCGCCAAGCAACAGCCCTCGATCCGCCTTCTAGAAGGAACTAGGTGGGCTGGTTGTGCAGGTTCGCACTGTTGATCACAACGACGGCCCGCATCGTTGGATCATGGTGCGATCCGCGAGGCGATCCTATTGGTTGTGCTCGCTGCTCTCCCACCATCGACCCGAAAAAAACGCTGTTATTGGGCCCAAAAGGAAACCAAGCTCCGTTGGGCCGCCGAATTGCGCTGCTTTTTGCATCGCTTGCTCTGCTTTTTGTGAACGTGCTGGCTCAGATTTTTGCATCGCTTGCTCTATTTTCTGCATCGCTCTTTTTGTTCTATACAAATGTAAAATGACCAAATTTATAAGGGCTAAATTTATTTTTATCATACAAAATGCCCATAAACTATCAAAAAATGGGTCATTTGCATTTGTATAATAGCCACAAGCCCTCTATCTCATTTTATCATGCAAAATGACCAAATTTTTAAGGGACAAATTTATTTTTATCATTCAAAATGGCCACGAGCTCTTCAAAAATTGTCTCCTTTTGTTCATATAATATAGGGTTTGACCACGGATTCCCACGCGTGCAATTAGCTTGTTTTTCTTCTTCCTTTCAAACCACCTTTTCCCACGCGTGTACACTCCCGATGCTACGGTGGGTTTGAAAATGGGCTACTAACTTCACATTTTACCCCGTTATTGCCACGACCAAATAACACATAGCACTACGGCTATTTAAGCCACCCTCTGCCTCTGCCATCCCTCATCCATATGCCCTTCTTACTCTTCGACCCTTCTCCGCTCTCTCGACATCCCTCACCATGCAAGACACCGCACCAACCTACCGCTTCCCACCCACCCTCGCCGGAGAGGCTCTACCTCACCGGCGTAGACGCTGATCACACACTATGTGTGTGTGGGTGATATCAAGGCTGAGGACCGCAAGGAACTTCACCGAGTTCTTCCTCGCGTCCGGCTACCACCACCTCCCGAGGAGATCCCCAACAATGTTCCACGTCGAGGAGGTCATCCAAAACTGGGTGGTGGTTGCTCTCCTTGCCCACTTCACCAACACATTCGACGCCTTCTACCTCCTAGGCCGGGTGTTTTGGTGTGGCTCCGAGTTCATCGCTTTCACCACCCACAATAGGTTCACGGAGTACAACAACATCTTCCCCACCGCAACGCGCATGCACACTCTTCCGTACCCCATCGACCACCCTCGGAGGAGCAGTGAAAAGGGTGCCCGGAGGAGGAGCGAGGTGGAGAAGGCGACGGCTAGGGTTCTAAACCCTCTATCTTTTTTTAGTCTATGTTATGTTAAGTTGTAATTGAACTATGTTGGAGTTGCTATGGGCTTGTTGGCCCTTTCTTAAATTCTTTTATTAAGTTTTATATCTATTCTATTATTAAGTTCTTCCTAGTTTGAGCTATGTGATCTTGCTATGGGCTTGTTGGCCCTATCTACATATTGGGACTGCATATTTGTTGATTATTTTCTTAGAGAGCTCAGCTTGTTAGTAGGGGTTCCCTTGTTAGTAACCACCTAGCTAGTGCATGCAAGCAAGCTTTGTTTGTAGGGATAAATGAGTACAACTAAGCAAGGGAGTGGCTATTTTTTTACACAAGCCACAAATATGTAGCCACCTAGCTAGAAGAGAGAAACCAACGGCAGTGACCGTCGTTGCATCCGTGGCGGCTGGCGTGCAAGAAAGCTGCTCGGTCAGTGCATCATGGCGGACGCATCGGCGCATGCGGGCTCGATCGGTGCATCACGGTATCGTAGCATCAGCGCATGTAGGCAGGGTTTGCTGGGTGCATGCATAGCAGGCTTCTGTCCTGGTGGCACACGCAGACGTTTAATGCAAGGGACGGCCCAACGAAACCACAACCCAATGGTCAAACAGCGACACCACCCAACGCGACACAGTCCAGCATGGCCCCACTAGTCAGTCTTAACGGTCAAGCCTTTGACCCGACAGCAACATCCATTGTGCCCAGTTATGAGGGTTTCTGGCAAGGGAGTGGGGAAAATTGAGCAAAAGTTAAGAGCGCGGGGATGAATGAGTAGAGCTAAGGAACCAGGGGCGCAGATGTAAAAAACCCTATCTGTTTTGGATGTTTAATGGGCTTTATTATGCACTTTTATATTATTTTTGGGACTAACCTATTAACCGAAGGCCCAAGGTAAATTGCTATTTTTTTGCCTATTTCAAAGTTTTCGCAGAAAAGGAATATCAAACGAAGTCCAAACGGAATGAAACCTTCGGGAGAGTTATTTTTGGAACAAACGCAATCTAGGAGACTTGGAGTGGACGTGAAGGAAGCAACGAGGCGACCACGAGGTAGGGAGGCGCGCCCAGGGGGGTAGGCGCGCCCCCACCCTCGTGGGCCCCTCGTGGCTCCACCGACCTACTTCTTTCGCCTATATATACTCATATACCCTGAAAACATCCAGGGGCACCGAGAAACCCTATTTCCACTGCCGCAACCTTCTGTACCTGTGAGATCCCATCATGGGGCCTTTTCCGGCGCTCCACCGGAGGGGGAATCGATCACGGAGGGCTTCTACATCAACACCATAGCCTCTCCGATGATGTGTGAGTAGTTTACCATAGACCTTAGGGTCCATAGTTATTAGCTAGATGGCTTCTTCTCTCTTTGAATCTCAATACAAAGTTCTCTCGATACTCTTGGAGATCTATTCGATGTAATTCTTTTTGCGTGTTTGTCGAGATCCGATGAATTGTGGGTTTATGATCAAGATTATCTATGAACAATATTTGATGTTCTCTAAGTTCTTTTATGCATGATTTGATATCTTTGCAAGTCTCTTCGGATTATCAGTTTGGTTTGGCCTACTAGATTGATCTTTCTTGCAATGGGAGAAGTGCTTAGCTTTGGGTTCAATCTTATGTGTCCTTTCCCAAAGGATGTTAGGGCAGCAAGGCACGATTGTATTGTTGCCATCAAGGATAAAAAGATGGGGTTTATATCATATTGCTTGAGTTTATCCTCTACATCATGTCATCTTGCCTAATGCGCTACTCTATTCTTATGAACTTAATACTCTAGATGCATGCCGGATAGCGGTCGATGTGTGGAGTAATAGTAGTAGATGCAGAATCGTTTTGGTTCATCGTCATGACGTGATGCCTATATACATGATCATGCCTAGATATTCTCATAACTATGCACTTTTCTATCAATTGCTCGACAAGAATTTGTTCACCCACCGTAGAATTTGCTATCTTCGTGAGAAGCCACTAGTGAAACCTATGGCCCTGTGGTCTATCTTCCATCATATTAATCTCCCATCAACTAGATATTTTGTCGCCGCTTATTTTTGCAATCTTTATTTTCCAATCTATATCATAAAAATACCAAAAATATTTGTCTTATTATCTTTATCGATCTCACTTTTGCAAGTGGTCGTGAAGGATTGACAACCCTTTATCGCTGGTTCAAACGTTTTATTTGTTTGTGCCGGTACGAGGGACTTATGGTAGTCTCCATCGGATTGATACCTTGGTTCTCAAAATCTGAGGGAAATACTTACGCTACTTTGCTGCACACCCTTTCCTCTTCAAGGGAAAACCAACGCATGCTCAAGAGGTAGCAAGAAGGATTTCTGGCACCGTTGCCAGGGAGATCTATGCACAAGTCAAGACATACCAAGTACCCATCGCAAACTCTTATCCCTCACATTACATTATTTGCCATTTGCCTCTCGCTTTCCTCTCCCCACTTCACCTTTGCCGCTTTATTCGCTCTCTTTTTCCGCCTGTCTCCTTCCGCTTGCTTCTTGTGTGTCTGTGTTTTAGATCATTTGATTTGTTGTCATGGCTAGTCCTTCTATCATTGCTAGCACTCCCGATCATGAAGTTCTTAATTTTAAACAAAGGGAGGGAGAAAATCTAAAAGATGCTTGGCATAGAATTTGCAATTCTCAGAATAGATCTACTAGGAAGCAATCTACTTCTGTTCTTCTTTGCAATTTTTATGTACGCATCACTCCTTGGAACAAATATATTCTTGATACCATTACCGGAGGGAATTTCTTGGGTAGCCATACTTTTGATTCTTACAATGCTATGTTAGATTTGTTTGGCCCACCACCTCTTTTGGTTAATGGAACTATTTTAACTTTGGAACATGTGATGCAAAGGCTTGAAATTATTGAAAATAAAGTTTCCACTATAGAGTTGATTGAAAATTTGGATAAAAAGATCCACAACCAAATTACCCAATACGGATCTAAAGTAGGAGTTACTCTGAATTTTTTTAAAGAAAAGGAACCCATAGTTAACGAAAGGATAGATCAAGATTCCACAAGAACTGACAAACTCGAGGATATTATTACCAATTTAGGGTCTGCCTTTTATTCCTTGAAAAATACCCCAAATCCTCCTACTACTAAAGTTGCCAAGTTTATATATGTGCCTAAAAATGAAGGTGAATCTTCTAGTAAGGAAAATGCGGATCTCAAATCCTTAAGTGTTCACCCCAACTTTTTTGCTGTCATTTAGGAAACTTTTTGCTACAAATGAATTTCTCGATTTCTTGCCTAGGAGTTTGATCATCAATAAAAAGAAGGAAACTCCTAAGGGTTATAAGTGTTCCATTGAAGAATTGCATACCAAAGATGATAATACCTAGATCTATTCTTGCTTGTATGCCTAGCTAAGGGGCGTTAAACGAAAGCGCTTGTTGGGAGGCAACCCAATTTTATTTCTGTTTCTAGCTTTTTTGTTTCTGTTTAGTAATAAATAATTCATCTAGCTTCTGTTTAGATGTGTTTTATGTTTTAATTAGTGTTTTGCCAAGTAGAACCAATAGGATCTTTTTGGGTGATAGTTGTTTGATCTTGCTAAAAAAGACAGAAACTTTGTGCTCAAGAAAATAATTGTTAAAATTCACCAGAACGTGATAAAATACCAATTCTTTTTGCAGTAGATCAATACACAAATTTTCCAGGTTGTCCTAGTTTTTAGTATTGTTGGAGTTCCAGAAGTATAAGAACAAATCTGATTGCTACAGACTGTTCTATTTTTGACAGATTCTGTTTTTTGTGTGTTGTTTGCTTATTTTGATGAATCTATGGCTAGTATCGGGGGGGGGGGGGTATGAGCCATAGATAAGTTGGAATACAGTAGGTTTAACACCAATATAAATAAATAATGAGTTCATTACAGTACCTTATTGTGGTGGTTTGTTTTATTTCGCTAACGGAGCTCATGAGATTTTCTGTTGAGTTTTGTGTTGTGAAGTTTTCAAGTTTTTGGATAAACATTTGATGGATTATGGAATAATGAGTGGCAAGAGTTTGTTGTGGGATGCCCAAGGCATCCCAAGGTAAAATTAAAGGACAACCAAAAGCCTAAGCTTGGGTGTCGGTGTCAAACCGCGGATCTCGGTAGGGGGTCCCAACTGCAAGCCTAGGCGGATGGTAACAGAGACAAGGGGGACGATGTTTTACCCAGGTTCGGCCCTCTTGATGGAGGTAAAACCCACGCCGTGCTTGATTAATATTGATGATGTGTGTTACAAGAGTGGATCTACCACGAGATCAAAGAGGCTAAACCCTAGAAGCTAGCCTATGGTATGATTGTTGTTCGTCCTACGGACTAAAACCCTTCGGTTTATATAGACATCGGATAGGTTAGGGTTACATGAGTCGGTTACAAAGGTAGGAGATCTACATATCCAGATCGCCAAGCTTGCCTTCCATGCCAAGGAAAGTCCCATCCTGACACGGAACGAAGTCTTCAATCTTGTATCTTCATAGTCCGGAGTCCGCCGATGATGATAGTTCGCTATCCGACACCCCTAGTCCGAACTCCTCAAGAGTCTCGAACCAGGGTTCAATGACGACGAGTCCGCGCGCATGTTGTCTTCGGCATTGCAAGGCGGGTTCTTCCTCCAACAATTTATAGGAGATTGTGAACACCAGGATAGTGTCCGCTCGCAAAAAATAAATTCCACATACCACCGTAGAGAGAATAATATTACACAAGATCAATCACGACGATTCGTGGGCGTGACGCCGCACTACTACCAAGCCTTTACTCAAATTGTTTTATTGTTCCACCTCGCCGCTTAGCTAAGCGGTTTCTTGGCACGCCTTGTCGGCGAGAGATCATGTTCCCTTATTCCGGATTCCCATCAATACGGACGGGTAATCGTCGGTTTTGTCACGCAGATGTCCTCATGAAAGGACTTAGTCGTGGAGCCATCGCCACGGGTTAACTTGAAGGGGTTAAAGCGGACGCAAAGACACAAGAGTTATACTAGTTCGCCCCTTCGATGAAGGTAAAAGCCACGCCTAGTTTGTGATGGATTGATGTGGTCTCGGCGACTAGGGAGCAAAATAAGCTTCGCCTAGGCCTCGAGTTGTTCTCCTCTCGTTGATGTAAACCGCCGATTGTCTTCTCATGTGAGTTTCAGAACCGCCGTGACGCTATCTTCGAGCACCGCCAACGGTCCGTCATGACATCACTTCTGCATAAAAAGGATCAAAAAGATTCCTTCTCATTAATGATTATCTCGAAAATCAAGGCGACAGCGCGCCCACTCGCCGCTTTGACGCCTTTGATTCTCACGCCCGCCTTTTACTCTTTCCCTTATAAATAAAGCCCGAGGGCCCCTTTTTCTTCCTCTTCGTGATCTTCTTCTTCCTTGCGACGACCTCAGCTCAAGCTCCTCCGCCATCCGCGACCTTCGAGAACTGCGACCAACCAAGGCCGCTGCATCAACCTGAGTTAGATCGAGACTCATCGCCTCCGCCATAATCTGCAGCGTAAACTTCTTCTCGTTTTTGCATGTAGATCTGCATTAAGTTTTTGCAAGCTCATCCGCACAGTCCTCCATTTTTCCTCTTCTTCCTACCTTCGCGTGGTAGTTTTAATCCAAAAACAGATAGATCTCATGTAGCCATTCCAGATCTGTTTTAATACTAGCAGCCCTTCCTTTTCTTCGGTAGAGTATACATCCTTCTCTCGTTTTCTTGAACGCCTTTTAAAGAGCGCAGTAAAAACTGTTTTATAGATGCGCGTAGATCCAAATAGATTTGATCATTGTGTGAAACCTGTTTCGCAACACTTAGCGTAAAACTTGAATCTGGGCCTTTCGCCACGGAGGTTTAACCTTGATTGCCAATCCGCCATGTGTCATTAGCCCTCTTAAACCGCCAACTGTATTTTTGCATTGTAATTTCACCGGTTTAACACTTAATTTTTCACTTACCAACCGTAGTCAGTGAACCGCACTGCTTGATTTTCTTTCAGCTCCCCTTCCGAATGGCTAAACAATTTTCTTCTTGCAATTGGGTTCCGGCCCGATCACGGAAACACAGCTCAACGGCTACGCTACCACTTGCGCTTTAGCCTAAAAAATGTTCTCCATCGGGCGAAGTTCGAATCGGAATGTCCGCTCAACCTCAAGAAGGAGAGGTGATTGTTTTTATGCAACACCTAGACCGGGATTCAGTCCGCCCGATCAAAAATTTCCGGATGTCCTCGCAAGCTTCCAACTCCATCCACAAGATATTGGTCCGAACTCGGTCCAATATATGCAACTTTCAAGTCTTCGCAAGTCTATCTTCAAGAAGAACCAACCGTGGAGTTATTCCGAGATTTCTTTCATTTGAACCGCAGCACAGAGTTCTTGGACGGTCCTAACACAGAACTTGGTATGCTTCAATTCAAAAAAGGAAAGAAGTGGACTTCCTCACGCCAAACATCATAGCCATCCTAAAGATTGGAATCAAACCTGGTTCTATTGTTGAACACTGCTCCTAACGGAGAAAATCCTTGCCGGGTTATCGCCTCACCGCTTAGCAACAACCACCCATTGCCTTTGCGCTTGACTGCCACAGAACGGAAGAACTTGGCACCCCAAATTATCAAGCTCCGGCTCGATGGCCAATGGTTTAACCGGTATTGACCTTGTCCGCTGTTGGGTTTCTTGGGGCATCTTGCCATTAAGCCGCCCGGATTGATGCATCGAATACACCGGAGACGCTAAAGATCCTCAACGACGCCACGAGCTATCAATAACTAAGCTTGAAATTACCGAGATAAAGAAGAAAATGCTCGATGAACCGATCTCCGATGCAGCCAAACCGGCTGGCCCTGCTCTGCTCTCCAAATAAACCGCCCATGTAAGGTTCCTCTCATTGCTCTACTGATTTTGATTCCATATTGATTGTATTAATCTCTATTAATTCTCAGGCTAACAGCTCCTTTTGAAACGAACTAAACCGCCCGGTTACTCGTAAAGACCAAGACCACCAAGAAAGCGGTAAGAGGAAACCGCCGAGTCTTCTCGAACCGCCAAAGATGAAGAATCAGATGCTGAGGTAGAGCTTGACTTGCTTGGTTCTTTTTTTTCATTCATTTTATCGACAGCCATAATTCCTGTGATGACGCCGAGGCCAGCCATGCGTAACCAGTTGAGGTAATCCTTCTTTCTTCCGATTCGATCTTGTACCGTTAAAAGAATTCGCCGCACAACCGGAAAGTGAAACAATCTCACTCTTGTGCTCATTTGAATCCAAAACTTTTGAAGACACAAAGAACTGAAGAACGCCAGACGACCCGCATAGCGGTCAACAAATTACGCCGCCTGGTTTAGCTGACACACCAACCCGAAACGCCGCCCGAGGTGACTTGTTCTCCGAAAAGCGCTATCCTTTGAAAGGTTTCTTCCGATGCCCTCTCAATCCGCCCGACTCAATTACCAGTGCTTCTTCCAACTCATCCGGCGGTTCATCAACCACTCAGCTGCCTCCTCTCAAAGTTGCTGCTGGGTAAGTATATTACTCCTTAATTTGTTCCTTGTATTTGTCGGTTTATCATATTCTAACCCTTAATGTTGTAGCACCAAGGCTCGCCTTAGTAAAAAGGCCAAGACTCTCGACCTCATCAGGATGTTGATCCGAGAAGACTCCAGAGCATCATGGTGAAAATCCCGGTTGCTAAAGACAACTCATTGGGTTAATCAAGATGCCAATGCTAATCCGCCAGAGGTTGAACCGGATGTCCAAGTTGAGACATCACATCCTCCTCGCTTCCACCGAAGTTCTCGCAGCAGTAACAACGGACTCAATCGCTGATCCGCCAAGCCCGGTATGAAAGCGCCAAGCCTGTGAAAATGCCAATCCGCTAGCCCGACCAAAGATGATGATGTCGAGTTACGGCACCGATATACCGCCTTTGGCAATCCGTTGTTTCTATCAAAGCACAAAGGTCAAGGAAAAATTTACGCCATGAGCAAAGGGAAGGAAAAACTGATCCGCACCTTATGACAATTTCTCCGCCAAGACCTTCACTGCTTCCTCGAACCGGCTCTACACAAGCCGTGATTTTGAAGCCGGTCCGTAAATCTTATGAAGGAGCGCTATGAGGTAAACAATTGTGCCTTTTCTTGTACCTTCATTGCATAGTAGTTTCAAGGGCCGGTTCAACTTAGTATAGTTAAACCGACCGTAATTTATATCGCCGCAGCGTAACATGTTCGAGCAAATAGCCATTAGCCTCAAGTGCCAAGTTGAATACCTGTATTGAGCTTGGGACTTTGTGATTTTATTGGCAGATGAAGATCAAATATGCATTAGCCCCCAAGTGCCAAGTGTATGACTGGTTATGCGCTTGGGACTTGTAATGAAAATACTAACATGCTCCCTTTTGCCGCAGAGTGAGATACGCCAACAAACCTCACAAATCAATGATCTTCAAGAAAATCTGAAATCTCAACAAGCGTAAACCTCCAAGGCCGTGGATGAGTTGAAACCGCTTTGACTACTATGGAGCAGCTCAAGGAGTGGTTTAAGTCCGAGCGGGCCAACTGCGACATCGAAAAGGCGGGCTTGCTAAAACGGGCGAGGATGTCAAGCAGCTATTAAACCGTGACGGAAGAGCTCATCGATTAAAGCGCCAAATCAATGCCATGACCTCGCAATATTTGGTAAGCAATGTTTCACCAAGGTTGTGATGAATATTTCGCTTTTGAAATTTCCTCCGTTTAACCTGAACTTTCTTAAATCGGTATAGGTGTTTATTGCTCATTTGGGCTCGACATGCGGAAGAAACTCAAGGCCGCCAGATACGCTTAATTGAACAGCTGTATACCGCACCCAAAGTTATTTGCGCTACTTCACGATAACGCAGTCCGACATTGATCAAGGACACATCGACCGGCTATCTATGATACCAAAGACAGATAGAAGAATTGAAACGATCCACGTCCGGTTGGCACCTTATTGGCACTAACTCGCGCAAAGCATGGATAGTCGACCTTGATCCAAATTGACTTAGCCAAAGGCTTCCCAAAGGTTTCAAGAAAATGGCTAAACATTTAATAATGATGTTGCCAAACGGGTAACAAGGAGATGTGTCCTTCGGCGAAGTCAATCGGCAGAAGAGGCCAACCCGACGGCTCACCGCCCTTCTACGACGCCAACAATGACGGTTGAAGCTGTTATTCCGAAGTGCGTAACCTTGTTCCACCAACCCGTAAGCACACTTATGCCCTCGACGTTGATCCGCTGAGCTTATAAGTGAAGAGGCTTTTTTCGTGCTTTAACCCAGATTGATCGACCACCAATGACTTCCGCCATTGGATGGTGAGGAGGAAGAAGTTGAACCGACGCCAGACGACTCCATCTTCTTCACGCCAACCCGCAATGAAGCTTAATCCGCTGCCGGTTGATGCATCGTAAGCTGCCCGTTATGACGCAATTCCAAATTTTGGGCCTCTCAATGCCTTGTAATAGGATAGCCATCACTTTTGTTTTTAATATGCCTTCGCAATGGTGTCGACTTTGATTGAATGATCGAAACCTTCAATTTAGATTGTCCGCAATACAAAATCTTAAACCGCCACAATGTCTCTGTGCCGCCACCGGTTTGTGACATTCATATATATATGAGATGAAATATTGAGGTATATAATCAAAACTTGTGATACAAAATACCTGCCATCGCTGGGCATGAAGTTGGCTTAGCCAATCTTGAAGCGAGGTTGTATAAACCATTACCGCCAAAGGAGAAAACAGCTCCTTGTTCTATAATGCCGGTTTACTATGTAAACCGTGCCGGTCATGACAAGCCCCCGGTACTCCATGATGGATGTTAACAGAAAAGTCAAACCGAAGAATTATCTCCGGATTAAAATGGACCGAATTCCGCCAATTGACAGCTTGAACCGGTTTAAAAACGCTATCGGTTTAAGAAACGCAACAAAGTCAAATAACAGTTATGAAAAATATGGAAGCAAAGGTAATGATAAAACCGCTTTGCAAAAAGAGGCTTTATCGAGCCGATCGATGGTGTTACCATGGTCGGACACCACCAAGCTCCCAATAAGGTATAGTCATGGTTCAAGTCAGCCAGGTCCCCAACTCGAAACCGCGGCATTATGCCGATCAAGTGGCGTGGCAATGGTTCGGGTTCACTCAAGCCCCCAAGTGACTCTATGGCCTTAGGTCGATCAAGAGGCGTGATCGGTTCAGACTTGACCATGTCCCTGTGATCCGGTGGCTCTCGCCTATCAAAAGGTGTTGCATTGATTCGACACCACCAAGCCCCCAAGTGATATCATAAAGCTTTTGAAAAGCAACTCAGGGGTAAACCGAGGCCGCTTTAGAACAACTCCATGTAACCACGCATGATGTAATGTAACAGATACCCCGCTTTAGCCGAGGTCTGCGGTTTATTACTTTATTCATAATATATAGTCATAATATGTACATAAGTAGAGCCGATGGCTCGTATAATAAGGTCAAGATGAGCTATGTTCCACGGCTGTTGGTCTCTCCTCCGACGCATGCGTGAGTCTTTATGCTCTCGAACATCGATCGATAGTACGCAATCTGCCAGTGATTCTGCCGACCACGAAAGGCCCCTCCCAAGGTGGGGATAGATTGTGCATATCACCGGGTCTTGATGAGTCAAGCACCAAATCTCCTTCTTGAAAAGTTCTCGTTCGACCGCGACTATGATAACGACGAAGATCCTGTTGGTAAATCGCCGAGCGGCAGCTGCTATGTCACGCCTTCATCCAGCCAATCCAAAGCGCCCTCTCGTCGTTGTCTCGTTATCCGCTTCAACATAAGCTGCCACACGAGGTGAGTCATGACGGATGTCATCGGGGAGAACCGCCCGCCTCCATAAACCATATAGAACGGCGTATCCCGTGGATCTGTTAGGTGTAGTATTTATACTCCATAACACGACGGTAGCTCTTCTACCCAACAACCCGTGTCCTCTCGCAAAGGGACCATAAGCCGGGCTTGATGCCTCTCAAGATCTCTTGATTGGCTCTTTCCGCTGACCATTGGACTGTGGGTGAGCTATCAAGAAACATCAAGCCGGATGTGCTCACGTCATAGAACTCCTTCATGGCACCTTTGGACAAATTGGTACCATTATCCGTGATGATATTGTGTGGAAAATCAAACCGAAAATCACCTTTTGATGAATGAACCGCCGTGGCCGCATCACACTTGCTAACAGGTTCCGCCTCTACCCACTTTGTAAATTTATCGACCGCCACCAAAGAGTGGGTCTTCTTGTCCTTGGACCTTTGAAAGGTCCAACCATATCCAGCCCCCAAGTCGCAAACGCCAAGTAATTGGAATCATCCTCAATTCTGGGCCGACATGAGCACGCCTCGAAATTTTTGGCAACCATCACATCGTCTCGACCAGATCTTCCGTGATCAAGATGGGCAGTCAACCAATAGAAACCGTATAAACGCTTTAGCCACCAAGGATTTTGAACCGCGTGTGACCACAATCTCCTTCGTGGATCTCATGCAATATTTCACAGCCTTCCTCGGGGACACACAGCGTTGAAACGCCTCGACACAATCGCAATGATGCAACTCGCCATTAACAATGGTCATAGACTCAGATCGCCAACTATCTCGCCGGGCCAACGCCTCATCTTCCGGTACTCGCCTGCTCATGTAAGCCGATAAGGAAGCGCCCAATCCGGAATGACGGCAGAGCTGCCACCAATTGAGCCTCCGGATCAGAATAGCCAAACCGCTTCACCAGGGAGCTTGACCGACAAAGTTGTGCAAGACGTCAAGAAAAACATTGGGCGGACCGGTTTGCTTGAGAGCCCAACTGCTTAAAGCGCCCGGCCGCTTCATTCTTCCGACGGTCCACGTGGTCCACCTCGATAGCCCTTGAAATGACTCATGACAACATCCACCTCATGAAGATATGCAGCCATGAGTGGGTCCTTTGAATCCCAAGTGCCGTACACTCGCTTGAGCCACTAGGTCCGAAGTCATCAAGCACTTAACCCGCTGAGATTCATCTCCTTAGCCATCCGAAGACCATGGAGCAAGGCTTCATACTCAGCTGCATTGTTAGTACAAGGGAACATTGCTGAGAACGAACAAAACTTGTCACCTCATGGGAAGTTAATACGACTCCAGCCCTCGAGCCTCCAACCGCCTCGGATCCGCCAAAATGGATGGTCCAATATGTATGATCTGTTTTTCTTCAGCGCTTGCAACTCCGGCCCAATCATTAATGAAATCCACAAGTGCTTGAGACTTCACCGCCCCGAGGCATCGATTTCAAACCGCGCGCCCAAGCTCTATAGCCCACTTTGCAATCCGCCGCCGCTTCCGGCTCAGATGATATCACCTAAGGGAGCGGAACTGACCACCGTGATGGGGTGCCCTTGAAATACCGCTTCAGCTTTCTTGCCATAAAACTCCATACACCAGCTTCGCCAATGCGGATACCTTTGCTTGGATTCAATAAGCACCTCGCTAATATAATAAACCGGACGTTGAATCGATGCTCTTTCTCGCCTCCTTCCGCTTACCACAATGGCTACGCTGACCGCCTCGGCAAGAAGCAAGAACATAGAGCGAAGCGCCTTGTCGATGGGAGCGGCGAGTATAGGCGGTTGGCCAATTGCCGCTTTAAATCCTCCAACGCTTCATCAGCCGGGCCGGACTCTGCATAAACTGACCGCTTTCTTCAAAGATCTCGTACAAAGGGATGGCCTTCTCCGAGGCGGCCGATAAACCGCTCAGCCAGGCAATCCGCCCGCCAAACGCCGACATCATTAATACACTTCGTTTAGCCAGGAGGTGATAGCTGTAATCTTCTCCGGATTAGCTTCAACTTCGCTGGACACGAGAAAACCCAATAACTTGCTCGCCGAACACCAAAACACATTTGGCCGGGTTGAGCATCATCTTGTAAACCCGCAGGTTGTCAAAGGTTTCTTTCAAATCATCAATCAGTGTTTCCATCTTCCTTGACTTAACCACAATATCATCCACATAGGCATGCACATTACGGCCGATCTGGCTATGCAGGCAATTCTGTACACAACGCTGATAAGTTGCTTGGGCTCTCTTGAGCTCAAAAGGCATAGTCGTGGAGCCATCGCTACGGGTTAACTTGAAGGGGTTAAAGCGGACGCAAAGACACAAGAGTTATACTAGTTCGGCCCCTTCGATGAAGGTAAAAGCCTACGTCTAGTTTGTGATGGGATTGATGTGGTCTCGATGACTAGGAGCAAAATAAGCTTCGCTTAGGCCTCGAAGTTGTTCTCCTTCCCTTGAACCGCCCCGGTCGCCCCTTTATATACATGGGTGACGCCTGTTTGGTTCGTAGAGTCCCAATCTCCGCTCATAATCGTATCCGGGTTGGTCTCTCTATTCCTAACTTACAAGATATAGTTTATATACCAGGCCGGTTTACGCCACTGTGTTCTAAACCGACTACAGGCCTTGGGCCCTTACTTTCATGCTTGGGCTTTACACCGCTGAACTCATCGATGAAGTTAACCCGCCCAGAGATAGGCCGGTTTACGCCAAAGAGTAATATCCCCAACATTAGGCCCCATTGATTTGAACAGTTCATGTCAATCCTTGATAAAAAATCTTCAACTTCAATATCTTCTTGTAATTGTTGAACCGCCGTGATATCCCCTTCTCTCGTCTCGCTGTCATCGACTCGGGATCCTTGGTACTATCGTAATCAGCATACTCACTAAAGCGCCTATGTCATTACAAAACCGCTCATACGCCCCAACTTCAACTTCAAAGGCTTAAACCGGCAGCTTGCCCTCCGTGGTCAAGATCGCAGAATCCGCTGTTGATCCGTCCGACGAGTGCAAGATTTCAAACGCGCGCACTCCAATGGGTTGTTGACTCTTCACCTCGACACAAGCCGCCAAGTCCACCACGGACATGGGCTGCTTACAGTATCTTTGAAATTTGGATAAACTAGGTCCGAATCGGGCCCATGAACCGATAGAATTGGGTGGCAAGCTCTTCAACCAAGCACGGGTCGCATCTTCGAGCATCATGGTGAAGTACTTTGCACACGCGCTTCATCCACATCCAAAGATCTCCATGGCCATCTCATAACTCTCTATCCATGCTTCGAGCCAAATCGACGGTGTAATTTGGCACCTTGCGCAGACCCTTGAAATCTTTGGGCAAGCGCACATTGCGAAGCGGTACGAGGCAAGGCACCCCAAAGAGCTAGAGGTAACCCCAGGCTCAAAGATGGTCGGACGAACCGGCGAAGCTGATAATCCCGATGTCGCGCCGCTAACTCGGCCTCTCGCGTTCGGCCCGTCCACCACCTCCCGAGCGTTGTCGAAACCACCTACCCGGTTGTTGCCACGCTGCGCACCACGCCGCGCATTAATTGATACGGCCGGTTCATCCACGTGCTCGCTATAGCTTCGCTTGGGCGGGGTAGAGTGGATCCGGTCGCGTTGTACGAATACGCCTCGCTGACCAAAGCTGTCCTAAGGAGTTCTTGACCCGCGCCTCTCACCGCCTCGTGGTGAATCGCCTTCAATTGAATTGTTTCCAGCCGTGCCGCAGCCGCGCATAAGGTTATCCATCGGGTTGAGTAGTGACTGGAGGTGTTTGCACAGCCCGAGGCGGCATAGCATTATGGCGAGGTAGATCTATTACGCTGGGCTGAACTGCCGCCGCCGTCTCAGTGTGCTTCCGCCCGTTTACCACCGGCGGATTACTGGTCCCCGCCTCCGGGTGTTGAAGAGATCTTCCTCAAAACTGAAGGCAAATGGATCAGATTTCTTCATGACTTCATGCGACGCGCCCGATCCAAAGATGAGCCTATAAGCTCGCGGTATCCAAAGCGCCCGCCTTCGCCGCCATCCCGCGCTCGCAGCTGCCGATCCACTTTAGCCTCGAGTAATTTGTTCTTCACCTTCGCAATCTCCGTTATGAGCGCCCCGTCCGCCAGTTAACTTCGCCATGAGCACAGCCAACGATCAAATAGTTCTCGATAAAACTTGAGCCGGCGGGCGACAGGCCTCCTACCCGGCCGCCATCGCCGCCGTTGAACCGCAACCATTGTCGCAGCCGTCAAGAGTGAAGCATTGCTTGTGTACCGCCATGAATATTCCAACCCGTTGGGCAGATCGAGGGTCCGAATGCTGTCACCGCCGGAACAGCCCCCAATCCGCCATCTTGTAGCTGATATAGGGACTCGCTTTCTCCGCCGACGACTCACATCGTGAGCGCATTTACGGTTTCGCCACCAGATTCTGATCCGCCTCATAACTTCCTCCGTGGATGACTCCCACGGCGGCACGCTTTTACGACCGGTTTAGCTCGGGCAGGTCTCGCGACGCTGAGTCATCTCGACGAGGTCGGTGCGATGTCCGCCAGCCCCGCTCACCGATCTTGCCGATGAAAACGTAGTGCCACCAAAGGGGACCCGCACCAGATTTCAATTGAGCCGCCTCGGGCCCCAGCCGCATCGCCGATGTAGAGCTTGCCGTGGTCGACTCTTGGTCATTCGCCCACAGCGTAGCCTTCGAGTCCTTCGAACTTGCCTCCAAGATCACCAAACCATCGCGGCGATAGCCCCACGGTGGGCACCAACCGTCGTGGTTTTGTCACGGCAGATGTCCTCATGAAAGGACTTAGTCGGGAGCCATCGCTACGGGTTAACTTGAAGGGGTTAAAGCGGACGAAAGACACAAGAGTTATACTAGTTCGCCCCTTCGATGAAGGTAAAGCCTACGCCTAGTTTGTGATGGGATTGATGTGGTCTCGATGACTAGGAGCAAAATAAGCTTCGCTTAGGCCTCGAAGTTGTTCTTCCTCTCCCTTGAACCGCCTCGAGTCGCCCCTTTATATACACGGGTGACGCCTGCCGGTTCGAGAGTACCAATCTTCGGTTCATACTGTGATCCGGTTGGTCTCTCTCTATTCCTAACTTACAAGATAAGTTTACATACCAGCCGGTTTACTGCCATGTGTTCTAAACCGACCATGTGCCTTGGGCCCTTACTTTCATGCTTGGCTTTTACACCGCTGAACTATCGATGAAGTTAACCCGCCCAGATAGGCCGGTTTACGCCAAAGAGTAATATCCCCAACAAGAACTCCAGGAGTCATAAAAAATATGTCAATATGGGATTGCAGGTTGGTGCTGGACTCTCCCAAGACCGATCATGGAGGTCAATACTTTGAAGGAAAACCTCGAAGGGTCCGAGAACGAGCTCAGCCATGCCAAGAAGTAGCTCGAGGAAAAGAAGGTGAGTAATACCTTATGAAAATTGTACCATGTAAAAGGATTTGGTTGCAAGAAAATGACAAGGATAACGTGGTATTGTAGGGGCCACTAACGAGGTGGCGACCTGGAGGAGGCGGTGGCCGCGCCGAACGTAATGCGGTGCTGAGCGCACCGAGCGAGAGAAGCAGGAGGCGCGGTGGCGGAGGTACAGCAAGAGCTCCAGATCTCGTGAAAAACATGAGAGCTTGGAGCGTGACTCAAGACTCGAGAGTCTCGAGCTTGCAACGGCTCTTGAGAGTGCCAAAGCCGCTAAGGCCAAGCTTACAAGGCCTCCGTGAGGTTGAGGCGGTGAAGAAAATAGCAGCGGTAAGGCATTTTTCATGCAAAGTAAGCATGTGAGTGTTAATTACCTGTTGCTTACCCGAATTCGAGCTCTCCAGAGCTGCTCAGCAGATCTTCCTCGCAGCGGTCTCGATGATGCCGCATTCTACCGGGCCGAGGAGGGAGCTCGAGGGAGAAGGTCTTCGTCTCAAGATGCCGAGGCCGACATCCGGTGTTTTAGCTTACCAGCCAAGCAGCTGGTCGAGCTCCACAAGGCGGCCGAACAGCCATGAAGGGCCTCTATAGTTCGGCCGTGGCCTAAGGAGGCCATGCCTGGAGCTACTTCGCCCCAGGCGCGGCCGATGGATGCGTGTCTGCAGTAGAAGTCATCAAGCATTCCGCTTGTATTGAGGGTGCCTGCCGGGCCCTTGCCCGCGCAAAGGTGCACCGGGCAAGATGGATGCCTGTAAGCTCGTGACGGACCCGCCACCGTGAGGGCAAGGAGCATCGCACGCCCGAGATGTATTATAAGAGTGTGTCAAGGGCGCCCGCACTATTATGGTGAGTGCTCCAAAGATGTAATATTTGAGTAGACTCAAGATTTTGTTATCCTGCGCGCTGAAAACTTAGTTCATATGCGCTAAGCAACGCTTGTTAATTTAAAATATTACCTTCGGCGGTTGTTTATCAAATCGAGAGTTGGCAAGTCGTCGGCTTCAGCCCCCATGCCACGAAAGTGCCGAGGTGTTCGATAAACTTGAGTGCTCTTGTTCCCATTTTTGGGCCCATCTAGGAGGCGCCAACACAGCGTAACAAGGCAACCGGACTTATAATGCTTGAACACTCTCACTTAGCCATAGAATTTATAATTTTAAATGTCGGCGAAGCCCCTAGTCTTCGGAAGGTCAATTTGGGGCGCTATTCATGCCTTGGCCGGACAAGATCCTGCCTCGCCTAAGCGGCATAAGTCTTTAAGGACTCGCAAAAACCTCTCGAACAGCGATCGCTCTCGCCTCATCATGACGGTCAGTTTTAGCTTTTCCATCGAGGCGTTAACTCAGCTCAACCGGGCGGAATCGCAGTGGTTCTCCTAGTGCTACCTTAGCCGATATAATGGAACGTAAGGTACCAAAACATGGGAGCCGCAAACCCAACTATTGACCCAAGACATGATTCGAGCCGATGCATATAGTGCTATAAGTTCGGGTGCCGACTTGTGAAAGTGTTCGACTCATCATACCATAATGCGGGAAACATAAGCCCTCGGTGTATATTAGCTGCACTAAAGTGTACGGATGCAACATGCCGTGAATGAACATATGTATGAAAAGAAATGCAATTATAAGCAAAAGGTGCTGCATTGTTTTATTCAATAAGTGCTGCTACGTAATGCGTAACGATACAAATAGTGCGATAAGCAAGGTATGGGACTGTTAAACATGTCTCTCCGTGGGTAGGCTGCAGATTGGTGTATAAAACGCCGTAATGGAGACCACCAGATATTCGCTTGTAGCCTTTATCCTTCCCCGCTGTTGCATCGTGAGTTCGCAAGTTCATACGGACAGGCCTCTCGACAAACGGAGTCCTGTGGGTAAAAAGTAAAAGGTAAAAAGAAAAGAAAAGGAACGACACACTTGAGAGCCCTCGTGTGGTTGAGCCGCAGTCCGGGTTTATCGTGGTCGTGCCCTCTCCCCATGCCCATGGTATCTTCGTGAGCGTAATGGTGTACGCCAAGGACCTGCTTTGACATTTCGCAGAGCTGGGTTAGCCGATCGCTACGCTTGCTCGAACGCGCTGTGGTCTTGTTGTGTTACTCGGCGCGCTTAGTCAGAGTCCGCCGCTTAACGGCCGGACTCGAGAATTGCCTTAAGAGGCTGCATTGCACTTCGCCGCGAGAGTCAGATGTTCTCCGCGGGAGAGAACGCTCAGTGTTTCCGCTGACCGTGATGACTCTCGAGGGCCTGGCATCTTGAGCTTGAGGTATGCGAAAAGCGGCACCGCGCTGAACTTTGCAACGCGTACGCCCGAGCAAGGCATGATAGCCGCCATGAACGGGACTATGTCAAGATTAACTCTCGCTCGAAGTTATCCGGGATCCAAGACCACTTCCAGTAATTGAGCCTCGTATAATTGGCTTTACACCTAGTATGACGCCTTTAAAGGTCGCTTTTGGTAGGTTTAATCCTTGAGGGTCTATGCCCATTTTGCGACCGTATCCCGGTAAAGCAGGTTCAGTTACCGCCGCCGCCCATCGACTCGTTAGGTGAAATCCATCGACGATTGGGTCTAAGACCAGGCGCGAATCCGCCGTGGCGGATGCCGGTGGGGTGGTCCTTCGGTCAAAAGTGATCGGGCAGAGGACCATGGATTGAACTGGGCAACTCGCTCCATCGCATAGACATCCTCGAGTGCACGCTCGCCCCCTTTTGGGTATGTGCGCTATGATATCATATTCACCGTCCGCACTGTGGGCGGAAACCCTTCGCCCTCTATTGTTCGGGCGGTTGGGTCTCGCCTCGCCATCGCTATGCAGCCCTTGTCATTGTTTTCGCAATTAACTTGCCTCGCTCGTTGAATACCCAACAGTCCCTGCTGGTGGTTAGCTGGCTGGGGTGCCGTGTATCCGCACAAGCGGTCGAGTATTCGGTCCAAATTGGACGGACCCGAGTAGTTCTTTGAATGGCTTTTTCCGCGACCGGTTTAGAGCTCAATCCGCATTGATTGCCGATCCTCAATATTGTCGCCGCACGCGGCATTTGTTTTGTTATGACGCTGCCTGCCATTTCGGTCCTGAAGTCCGGACTGCTGATTTTTGTTGAGGTTGTTGCTGCGCATAGCTAGTTGTCTCACCCGCAGAAGCGGGTCATGAGTGATGTGAGGGCTGCCATGGATTTCGGATTTTCCTGTCCTAGGTGCCGGGCAAGCCACTTGTCGCGATGTTATGCTTGAAGGTCAGCGAGGGCCTCCACATCCAACAATCGACGATTTGGTTTTTCTGGTTAAGAACCGTGTCCGTAATTGTCCGCCGATTCGCCTGGCTGCTGAATTATGTGGCTTAGGTCATCAGCGCCTCGTGGTCGCATTACAAGTGCCCCGAAGTTATCGAGGAATGCGGTTTGTGTCCTCCCAGCTCCCAATTGACTCGCCGGCAAGCTGTTGAGCCAATGCCGGCTGGTCCTTAAGCTTGAGGGGAGGTATTTGATGGCGAAGATCGCCACCGCGGGCCATGTGGATGTGAAGGAGATAGTCTTCGATCCAAACCGCTGGGTCTGCTTGTGCCATCATAGGATTCAATATTGACGGGTTTAACCCTTCGGGATTTGATGATCCATTACTTCGCTCTCGGAAGCATAGTGGTGTGCGCGCCTGATTAGGCGATATCACGACGGAGCTCAAAAGAGCTTTGCCTGCTTTGTTCGGCCCGCCGACTTATCAGGTCCGCGCGACGGTTGTCGCCACGCACTCGGCGCCCACGCCGATCCATAGATCGATCTTGATTGTCTTTCCTTGTCCTCCAATATATCTCGCAGTCCGAGGGTTCCCCGTGGGCCGCAGTGCTTTTTGAGCGATGCCGGGTACGGTTCTAGTGAAGGGCCTAGAGGCCTTCTTCCGCGACCACGGGTGGTCGGTCACCGATTGTCTCCCCGGTGATGCGGGTTCGTAAGCCTCCTCCTCTAATCGGGGAGCAGCTTGCGCTTAGGGTAGCTTTTGAGGGGCGCTCGAGCTCATGCTCTTCGCCGCGAGGACTTCATCCATCCGGCTGCCCAGCGATCCCGATCAGCTCTAAGCTGTTGTCGCTTTTCTTGAGGCTGTTCGCCGGGCCATAAGCCGCGCCTAAAACGCCTTGTTCGACGGGATCCTCAGCACGACGAATTCATCATCGCCGAGGCTTGCTTGCCTCCGAGGAGGCATATAATCCTCACCTCTTCTTCTCGCCGCCTCTCGTGAGGGTCTGGCGCTCCATCCTCCCCGCGCCGGATCTTGCCGGAGTGGATTGTCTTCGCACTCGTCCGTGTATTGTTATCTCCGTGCCGAATCTTCATTCTTGCTGTGGCGGATTTAGAGCGGCGCCACGACGCCGGGCGCTGGCTGTTTCTTGAGGGGTCATCCTCCTCTGCCTTCGCCATTCCCATCCTTTGGGATATCCACCATGTATATGTCATATGATGAGGTGGCTTTCCAGCCCTTGTAGGCGCTGGTTCTTGTTCGCCTCCCGCATCGCCGCCCATACCGCCGATGTCTTCGGAGTCGTAGTCTAGCATGTCGGTTAGATCGTCGACAGCTTACTACCAAGTGGGTGGTGGGTGGCTTTGAATTTCTTCGCCGTCTGCAGATCTCAACCGCCCCGACCGCAGTCCGCCAGGCTCTCCTGATAACGAGAGGTACTTTAGCTTAACTCAAGATGTCGCCAAAGGTGAGAGTTGAAAGATGTCCGCCGCGTGAAATCCATGACCGCGCCCAATCGAATCGACGGAGGGGGCGCTGGAGGTTCAAAGTCCGCAAGGAGTCCGCACTGAGTCGCGAGCTTTATGAGGGACAAGATCGTTTCGCCTCTATCGCCAGAGGTTGCAGCCCCCGAGGCGGTGTCCAGCCATCCGCCCCGATCCGCGAACCGCTCGTAATTGAAGATCGGAGCGGTTCGAAAGGCCTCCGTGGTACCGTCCGGCTGCAGAGCTAAATCATGCTCGCCGTGATAAGGCGACACGCCGGTTGTGGTCGACTCCATCGAGGATGAAGTCCCCGCGATGTCGCCGTGAAGTTCAAACTTCCAAATCTGACCTCGACGCCAGGAGCGTAGCTTTTGATCTGCTCCAGATGGCTGCTTAATCGCCCGCAGCGGCGGCCGCCAATACGAAGATCTGTCCGGGAGAAAAGTCTCACCGGACTGCGCTGTTGATGATGGTCGAAGAAGCCATCGAGCCTATCGGTGACGCATACGAGGAACTCTCAATGAAAGCACCAATGTCGTGTCAAACCGCGGATCTCGGTAGGGGGTCCCGAATCTGCAAGCGCCTAGGCGGATGGTAACAGAGACAAGGGACACGATGTTTTACCTGTGTTCGGTCCTCTTGATGGAGGTAAAACCCTACGCCCCGCTTGATTAATATTGATGATGTGTGTTACAAGAGTGGATCTACCACGAGATCAAAGAGGCTAAACCCTAGAAGCTAGACTATGGTATGATTGTTGTTCGCCCCACGGACTAAAACCCTCCGGTTTATATAGACACCGAATAGTTTAGGTTACATGTAGTCGGTTACAAAGGTAGGAGATCTACATATCCGTATCGCCAAGCTTGCCTTCCACGCCAAGGAAAGTCCCATCCTGACACGGACTAAGTCTTCAATCTTGTATCTTCATAGTCCTGGGAGTCCGCCGATGATGATAGTTCGCTATGCGACACCCCTAGTCCGAACTTCCTCATTGGGGATGCCCTGTATGGCATCCCTCTTTCGCCTTCGGCCCATCGGTAACTTTACTTGAGGCTATATTTTTATTCACCACATGATATGTGTTTTGCTTGGAGCGTCTTGTATGATTTGATTCTTTGCTTTTTAGTTTACCACAATCATCCTTGCTGTACACACCTTTTGGAGAGACACACATGAATCATAATTTATTAGAATACTCTACGTGCTTCACTTATATCTTTTGAGCTAGATAATTTTGCTCTAGTGCTTCATTTATATCTTTTACAGCACGGTGGTGTTTTTATTTTATAGAAATTATTGATCTCTCATGCTTCACTTATATTATTTTGAGAGTCCTTTAGAACAGCATGATAATTTGTTTTGGCTATAAAATTAGTCCTAATATGATAGGCATGCAAGATGGGTATAATAAAACTTTCATAAAAGTGCATTGAATACTATGAGAAGTTTGATATTGATGATTGTTTTGAGATATGAAGATGGTAATATTAGAGTCATGCTAGTTGAGTAGTTGTGAATTTGAGAAATACTTGTGTTGAAGTTTGCAAGTCCCATAGCATGCACGATGGTAAACTGCTAGTGACAAATTTGAAACATGAGGTGTTCTTTTATTGTCATCCTTATGAGTGGCGGTCGGGGACGAGCGATGATATTTTCCTACCAATCTATCCCCCTGGGAGCATGCGCGTAATGCTTGTTTTTTTGATGAATTGTAGATTTTTGCAATAAGTATGTGAGTTCTTTATGACTAATGTTGAGTCCATGGATTATACGCACTCACATCTTTCCATCATTGCTAGCCTCGCTTGCATGCGGCATTGCCCTTTCTCACCTTGAGAGTTGGTGCAAACTTCGTCGGTGCATCCAAACCCCGTGATATGATATGCTCTATCACACATAAACTCCTTATTCTTCCTCAAAACAGCCACCATACCTACCTATTATGGCATTTCCATAGCCATTCTGAGATATATTGCCATGCAACTTTCCATCGTTTCATTTATTATGACACGCTTCATCATTGTCATATTGGCTTGCATGATCATTTAGTTGACATCGTATTTGTGGTAACAAAGCCACCATGCGTAATTTATCATACATCTCACTCTTGATTCATTTCCCATCCTGGTACTGTTGGGGAACGTAGCAGAAATTCAAAATTTTCCCACGTGTCACCAAGATCTATCTATGGAGAAACTAGCAACGAGGGAAGGAGAGTGCATCTACATACCCTTGTAGATCGCTAAGCGGAAGCTGCTCATGAGAACGGGGTTGAAGGAGTCGACTCATCGTGATCCAAATCACCGAGATCCTAGTGCCGAACGGACGGCACCTCCGCTCAACACACGTGACAGCCCGGTGACGCCTCCCATGCCTTGATCCAGCAAGGAGAGAGGGAGAGGTTGAGGAAGACTCCATCCAAAGAGCAGAAGACAACGCAGTGGTGGTGGGGAGGAGCGTGGCATCCCGCAGGCTTCGCCAAGCACCAAGGGAGTGGAGGAGGAGGAGAGGCAGGCTGCACCAAGAGGAGAAGTTCTCATGTGTATTGCAGCCCCAAACCTCAACTATATATAGGGGAGGGGGGCTGCGCCCCTTTAGGGTTTCCCACCTCAAAGGGTGCGGCCAGCCCCAGATCCCATCTAGGGGCGGTTAAGGGGGAGGAGTGCCTCCCAAGTCAAGTGGAGGCCTCCCTTTAGGGTTTTCCTTCCCATGCATGGGCCTTGGGGGCTGGTGCCCCGCCCATTAAGGCTAGGGCGCCTCACAGCCCATGCTATCGTATTGGACGTGGTGGAACTATTTCCGACCTCCCACCCTCCGAATCCTCCGAACCTTCGAAGCTTCCCGGTACAATACCGAAAAACCCAACTTTTTCTAACCCTAACAACAACTTTCCATATATAAATCTTTACTCCGATGTGACGCTTCGATTCAATCGACACTAATCATGCACGCAAATGTACGATCAAGATCAAGGACTCACGGAAGATATCACAACACAACTCTACAAATAAAATAAGTCATACAAGCATCATAATACAAGCCAGGCCTCGAGGGCTCGAATACAAGTGCTCGATCATAGACGAAGTCAGCGGAAGCAACAATATCCGAGTACGTATATAAGTTAAACAAGGTGCCATAAGATGGCTAGCACAAACCGGATACAGATCGAAGAGGAGCAGGCCTCCCGCCTCGATCCTCCTAGGTCACTCCCGGTCGCCGCCGCTGGCTGCACGAGTAGTAGGCGCCCGAGTAGTAGTCGCCATAGGCGGCGGCGTCTCGATCCCGGCTCCATCGTCTGTTGCAGCAATCGAGTAGAGGTAGGGGAAAAGGGGAACAAGGCAACCGTGAGTACTCATCCAAAGTACTGCAAGCAAGGAGCTACACTACATATGCATGGATATATGTGTAAAGGCCATATCGCTGGACTGAATCGCAGAATGCCGTAATAAGAGGGGATAGTTAGTCTTAACGAAGACTACGCTTTCGACACCTGCCTTGCAACATGTAGGAGGGGACAATCAAGTCCTCCAAGTAACATCATATAGCACATCCTACCCGCGATCCCCGCTCATATCCCCGAGCGAGAGCGACCACCGTTGTATCCGCACTTGGAAGGGTGTGTTTTATCAAGTATCCGTTCTAGTTGTCATAAGCTCAAGGTACAACTCCAAGTCGCCCTGCATCAAGATCACGGCTATCCGAATAGATTAATCACCGCAGGGTGCACCATCTTACCCAAAGACGCTTGATCCCATTTGGCCGACACACTTTCCGGTCATGCCCGCCGCGAAGATCAACACGCCGCAGCCCCACCTAGGCACAATAGAGAGGCCAACACGCCGGTTCAAACCTAAGCGCCAGCAGGGTCTCGGGCCCATCGCCTCGAAAGCACACCTCAAGACGCTATGCGACGCTGCACGAAGGCACTCTAGCCCAGAAAGCGCTCCAGTCCAATCCGCGCCACAGGCCATTCCGCCGACGCTCAAGTATTTCGCCGATACCACGACGCCGGATACCCATAACTACTCCCGCCAGATGGTTAGTGCGATAAGCTCAGAGCCAACCCAGATCAAATACCAAGACCTCGTTGCGCAGTTAAGTAACCGCGAACGCCGAACAGGCCAGCCCACCTCTCCTAGGCGGTCTCAACTCTGCCCTGCCGCCTCCCACAAAGATCCACTCATGGTGCTCCATCACCAATCGACTTTTAGTCTCACATGTATCATGTATAAGATATAGTATATACCCGTGATCAACTCCCGAGTGATCACGCCCGATAGTATAGCACGCGCATTTGACAAGAAAGTAGGGCCACAGATGAAAGTACTAGCATCCTATACTAAGCATATAGGATTGCGTAAGGTAACAACAAAAGTTACAAGGACAAAGCATGCAAAGAATATAGGAGTATCCAAAAACAAGAATATGCTATGCTACTCTAATGCAAGCAGGTAGATAAGAGTAGGCGATATCCGTGATCAAGGGGGCTTGCCTGTTGCTCGCAAGAGAGAGGGGTCACAACACCGTAGTCGAACTCGCCACCGCAGGCCGGTCTCAGAGTCTACGGAGAGAAGAGGGGAAGAAACAATGAATACAAGGTAACAGATGCATAACGATGCATGACATGCCAAGAAGCGATGCTAGGCGTGCCCTAACGTGGTATGGGGGGTACCGGTTTAGGGGAAAACATCCGGAAGTTTTCCTTGCCCGACGCCCGCCGATGATGAACCAAGAGGAAAGTTTGCAGGTCTGAGCAGGTTAGGGGTGTGGTGGACGAACGGATCATGATCCGGATTCGCCTCGCCGCTCGAGCAACTTTCATGTTGAAATTATTTTAACCGGATTACGGATTAAAAGATATGATTTTTAAAAGATTTTATTAATTTCGAATTTTATTAATTATTTAATTAATTTCGAAATGCATTTATGACATCAAGATGATGTCATGCCGACGCTATCAACAACAGTGGTTGACTGAGTCAACCTCGATAGGTGGGTCCCGCATGTCATTCTACTAATGACTAATTAACCTAATCGAAAGTTAATTAACATTGATTAATTAGGTTAATTAATGATTAGAGGTTAATTAATTCAGAATTAATTAGATTAATTAATTACTCAATTAATTAATTAATTAATTAGTTAGTTAACTAATTTTTATTCATTTTCATTTTATTTTTATCCTATTTTAATAAAAACATTCTTTTTTGGGGGGGGGCATGTCATTGTCCCAAGGCCAAATGGGCATGCGGGTATGGCGATGCCCGAACCCGACGGGCGCGATCCAGGGCGATCGGGCGCCTGAGGCCACGGGGCGGCGCGCGAGGCCACGGCGGGACCGGCCATGGCGAGCGGCGCACGGAGGCGACGGAGGGGGGGGGTTCGGGCGGGGCCGAGCGCCAGGCGGGGGGGGAAGGGCCTTGGCTGGGGGGCGAGGGCGCTAATGGGCGCCGGAGATGCTTGAAGGGGCCGGGGTTCGTGGTCGACGGGGAAGGGCGCC